>JAJHZJ010000014.1:5496428-6096428 GCA_023548195.1 Bettongia penicillata ogilbyi | reverse complement strand
GTTGAATTATTCACATTTTTATCATAAATAATGTATTGACTGTGTGTATATGTATACATACATATGTATGTATCTAACAGATTTGAATGCATTTGTGAGCCCAGAAAGAATCCATCACTGTTGTGTGTGTCTCAGAAGTCCTTGACTGCTGTCTTTCTTTTGGGAACACCCTACCCCTTAAAAAAATCCTATTATTTTTCAATCTCTATTAGTCTATTGCTTAATAGTACGCTTGGGTCTGATGAAATAAAGTCATAGCACTCAGGTACCCCTTCTGCTACCTTGTTTCCTACACTAGTTGCTTAATTAAGCACTTACCATGGAATGGGATGAACTCTCTCATGTGTCTTCAATTTATATAAATAAAAAGCAGTTATTTGCCACTGGACCAGACAGGATATCATTTCACCCACAAGGGGAAGAGGGATGAGTTAGAGGTGGACTGCCAGTCAATTTTATATCATTCATCTCTTGCTCAGCCTTCCAGAGGTTCTCTATATATGGTATCAGAGAGGATTAATGGAGGGAACCACAAATGTCAATTCTTGGCAAATGCAGCTTTACCATACTTCTTACAAGTACATTTTACATTAGCATAAAATGAACCAGGATGAATTTAAGGCACTGAGATGAAGATCACATAATAAATTTAAGAAGTTAACTATGGGAAGTGGTAGTCTTGTAGATGATCCAAGAGCATCCATCAGTGCAAAGAAGCAGGATTTGGAGTTTCTTGAATGGAAGAGGCTAAAGCAAAGGTCTGGGCAAAAAAATTTCCACTTATCTTTTGATCTAAGCCAGAAAACAGGAGAGGAATGAGGAAGTGGGTGGGGTGGGAGTTACCTGTGTCTATGGATGCAGTACTTGGATTGGTGGGTGAGAAAGTGGGGTGGGAATTACTTGTCTCTATGAAGTTGCAGCACGTAGTCTGAATTTCCTCTTTCTAGGGAAACAGTAGGTTCATTGGATAGAGTCTTGGGTCTGGAATCAGGAGGATCTGAGTTCAAATTTTGCCTCAGGCAATTTGTAGCTGTTTGACCCTGCACAAGTCACTTAACCCCTGTCTGTCTCAGATTCCTCAAATGTTGTTGTGAAGATGAAAGGAGATATTTGTAAAGTTCTTTGCAGAGTGCCTGACCCATAATTTTTGTTGTTTTTCCTTCATTTTCTAAGAAGACCAGTGACATCATGGGCTGCTGTCCTGATTTTCATGTGAACTGGATTTAAGTGAGCAAAGGTAAAGTAATCAGGCTCACTTTTTCTTTCAGAGTTCAGTGGCAAGACAAAAATCAGGAGATGATCCAGTGTAGATGCTGTGGATGACCTTGGAGTCTTTGATGTCTGACCAATCTCTGAGTGCTCCACAGGGCCAGGTTCAATCACCTTCATGGCCAGGAAAAAATATATCTAGAAAAAGACAAACCAAAATTGTAGTGCTAAGGGAACTCTTTTCAGGGACAGAGAAATCTTAAGGATCAAGGTGGGAACAGAGTTTCAAATCTGCGCTCTGAGTCTATGACTCTCTCTCAGGAGGTAGGCTGCATGTTTCATCATTAGTCTCCTGGAATTGTCATCACTTAACATTTCCCCCTCTATTTTTCTACAAATCCTTCCTAAATAAATAACTATCCCTTATAACAAAGAGTAAAAAAGGAGGTGGAGAAGTTCAGCAAAACTTACCAACATCTTGGTTCATCTGATGTTATACACAATGTTGTAAACTCACAGACCTCCACTTCTGCAAAGAAGCAGTAATGAGAGGTGTCTTCTCATATCACCTCTTTCCTCTGGTGATTTCTTAAAGGTACACAGGACAAGAAATATAAAATTGGTGGGAGGAGCCAAGATGTCAGAGTAGAAAGATTCACATACCCTAGCTCCGAACCCACAGCCCATAAATTACCTATAAAAAAAAAACTCCCAACGGGTTCTGGAGCAGTGGAAAATGCGCAGCGATGGAGTGGAGGAGATTTTTGTTCCAGAGAGCCCTGAAAAGCTGTCACCAAAGGTCCGTTGCACAATGGACCCGGAGCCCAGCCCTGCCCTGGCTGCGGCCCCAAGAGGAGTAGATTGGAGCAGGCTTCAGGGATGGAATCTCCAGCAGCCAAGCAGGTTCCTCCACCCACAGGTGCTACAGGTCACTGAGAGACCCTATCTGGCTGGCTGAGAGGGGAGCAGGGTGTCTTCATAACTCAGGCCCCCTCAGGGAGGCAGTAGCAGACCCAGGCTCCCAAAGCAGGCAGGACCTCGGATCTATTACTGAAGGTCTCCGCATAAACCCCCTGAGGGAACTGAGCCTGGGAGGCGGCACTGCCCCCACCTGAGAACCTGAATTTAATCCTACCCCGAATAGCAACCGGCCACCACTTGAAAGCCCTGAGGCTAGGGAGCAGCATTTGAATCTCAGACCCCAAGCACTAGTGAAGTGGGGGTGGAGAGGAATCTCAGAAGTCAAGTAACTGGCTAGGAAAATGCCCAGAAAAGGGGAAAAAAATAAGACCATAGAAGGTTACTTTTTTGGTGAACAGATGTTTCCTCCTTTCCTTTCTAACGAGGAAGAACAATGCTTACCATCAGGTAAAGATATAGAAGCCAAGGCCTCTGTATCCCAAACATCCAAAATAGATATCCAATGAGCTCAGGCCATGGAAGAGCTCAAAAACGATTTTGAAAATCAAGTTAGACAGATGGAGGAAAAACTGGGAAGAGAAATGAGAGAGATGCAAGAAAAGCATGAAAAATGAGTCAATACCTTGGTAAAGGAGACCCAAAAAAATGCTGAAGAAAATAACACCTTGAAAAATAGGCTCACTCAATTGGCAAAAGAGGTTCAAAAAGCCAAGGAGGAGAAGAATGCTTTCAAAAGCAGAATTAGCCAAATGGAAAAAGAGGTTCAAAAGCTCACTGAAGAAAAGAGTTCTCTCAAAATTAGAATGGAACAGATGGAGGCTAATGACTTTCTGAGAAACCAAGAAATCACAAAACCAAACCAAAAGAATGAAAAAATGGAAGAGAATGTGAAATATCTCATTGGAAAAACAACTGACCTGGAAAATAGATCCAGGAGAGACAATTTAAAAATTATGGGACTACCTGAAAGCCATGATCAAAAAAAGAGCCTAGACATCATCTTTCATGAAATTATCAAGGAAAACTGCCCTGAGATTCTAGAACCAGGGGGCAAAATAAGTATTGAAGGAATCCATCGATCACCGCCTGAAAGAGATCCAAAAAGAGAAACTCCTAGGAACATTGTGGCCAAATTCCAGAATTCCCAGGTCAAGGAGAAAATCTTGCAAGCAGCTAGCAAGAAACAATTCCAGTACTGTGGAAATAAAGTCAGGATAACACAAGATCTAGCAGCTTCTACATTAAGGGATCAAAGGGTGTGGAATAGGATATTCCAGAAGTCAAAGGAACTAGGACTCAAACCAGGAATCACCTACCCAGCAAAACTGAGTATAATATTTCAGGGGAAAATATGGTCTTTCAATGAAATAGAGCACTTTCAAGCATTCTTGATGAAAAGACCAGAGCTGAAAAGAAAATTTGACTTTCAAACACAAGAATGAGAAGAAGCATGAAAAAGTAAACAGCAAAGAGATGTCATAAGGCACTTACCAAAGGTGAACTGTTGACATTCCTACATGGAAAGACAATATTTGTAACTCTTGAAGGTTTTCAGTAGTTCGTGGGATTACACACACACATACACACACACACAGACACAAACACATGTGCACATGCACACAGAGACAGAGAGCACAGAGTAAGTTGAATAGAATGGGATCATATCTTAAAAAAATTAAGGTAAACGGTGAGAGAGAAATATATTGGGAGGAGAGAGGATGAAATGGAATGGGGCAAATTATATCTCATTCAAGAGGCAAGCAGGAGACTTTTTAGTGGAGGGAAAAAGAGGAGAGCTGATAGAAAAACATGAAGTTTACTCTCATCACATTTGACTAAAGGAATGAATAAAATGCACACTCATGTTGGTATGAAAACCTATCTTACAATACAGGAAAGTGGGGGAGAAGGAGATAAGCAGGGTGGGGGGATGATAGAAGGGAGGGCAATGGGAGGAGGGAGCAATTTGAAGTCAACACTCTTGGGGAGGGACAGGATCAAAAGAGAGAATAGAAACAATGGGGGGAAGGATAGGATGGAGGGAAATATAGTTAGTCTTACACAACACAACTGTTATCGAAGTCATTTGCAAAACTACACAGATACGGCCCATATTGAATCGTCTGCCTTCCCAAAGGGAATAGGTGGGGAGGGAGGGATGGGGAGAATTTGGAACTCAAAGTTTTAGGAACAACTGTCGAGTATTGTTCTTGCTACTGGGAAATAAGAAATACAGGTAATGGGGAATAGAAAGTTATCTGACCCTACAGAACAAAAGAGATGGGGGTCAAGGGAAGGGGGGGATGATAGAAGAGAGGGCAGATTGGTGATAGGGGCAATTAGAATGCTCAGTGTGTTGGGGTGGAGGGAGGGGATAAATGGGGAGAAAATTTGGAACCCAAAATTTTGTGAAAATGAATGTAAAAAGTTTAATAAATAAATTTATTTAAAAAAAAATAAATACAAAAATGAGGCAGATATTCCTATTATCAACCCTCTGAGCTTGGGAAGAAGAGTGACCAGTGTCTATCTTCCCATTAAAACATTTCACATGAATGTGAAGAGAGGTGATGAGGAATCTTCCAAAGAGCTCATTATCTCATCAGTGAATCTATCGGAAAATTAAGACTAGAACCCAGAAAGCCCAGCTCCTGGCTAATCAGGCAGAAAAAGCTTTATTGTACTAAGGAAGGACAAAGTACAGTGGAGATCACTAGTTTTGGAATTAAAAGACCTTGGGTTCAAATCCTCTTTCTGACAATTACTACCTTGGTGATCTTGGACAAGTCACTTCAATTCTTTGGGTCTCAGTTTTTGAATTACCTTTAAAATGAAGTATTTCAATTATCTATCAAATGCTATCTAGCCTCTAAGGTCTCTTTCAATTCTACATCTTTGAGCCCAGACAGTTAACTGGAACACATTCTCAGGAATGAGAGAACTTCCCTGCCTTTTTGTTTCACCAACCATGACTAAGATCTCAACCTAATGTACTTGGGAATGGAAATCAACATCTGAGCTGGATTGGGCTTCTGTGTGTGTGGCAGCCACTGCAAATACCAAACTTCTATCTACATTGCCTGCTGATAGCAGGGGTAAGGAGAAAACAATAACATTATTACATGATTACAAGAGCAATGCTGATATGTTGATGCAAATGCTCATTTCTGACAAGTCAGAGAAAATGAAATGGCTCATAAGGGAGTGGGGGAGGTACCCAGGGAACAATAACTGTTACATTGGCAAAAAAGCTTTAATGATAGATGCTGCTGCTGTGATTCCATCAGCTAGAAACCAGTTAACCCCCTAGCACTTTCAACAACGACCTTCATTTCTTACCCTTGTCTCTCACCAGCCTAAGCAGTGGGGCAAAAAGGGTTCCAAGAAGATAAAGGGCTTCCAATATACTTTTCTCCTACTTAGGAATAAGTGGCATCCAAAGTGGGCAATGGGGAGTGGAGGTTGCTGGGAGGAGGAGAAACAGAGGTCTGGGAGAGGAGAGAGCATAAGTCTGGAACTCCTAGGGACAGAAAGATAATGTAACCTTTGACAAACTACGGGAGCTTAGGAGTTGTCAGCTCAGACAGACCTGCCTACATCCATTTAATTAGATTTTAATTTCTCTTTACACATTTGGTTTTCAAAGGTCCTAAGAAGTAATTATTTCCAGTATCAATTGACTAGGAAGCACAATCCTCGAGTTAGAATAAGCAGCTTAGGGAAGTTTGCCTTGTCCCTGTTCAAACATTCAGCCTGCAGTAAGCATCTTGGCAGTAATGCGGCCCAGCTGAGATAGTAAGACTGGAGGGGGAAGGAGAGCCCTGGGGAAGTCTGTATCCTAGGCTCTGCTCAGCTCTCAATGTCAAAAAAAGCAAATGGGAACAGAAAGGCTGCATTTGCCCCCCTGGGAATGAAATGAAAGGAAGGGAAGGTTGGGGATCCTCCATGTGTAAATATGCATAATGTGAAGGAATAAAGAGAAGAACCCACCAAAGGTGACATTTTACAATGGCTGCTCAGCTGGGTCTACTGTGGGTTAAGATGCATCCCTTCATGAGAGCCTTGCTTGCTGGGTGAGGGGAACCCTTGCATTTGCCCCTTGTTGGCCAGATCGTACCACACATCACATGGCTGATTGGATTTCTGCTCTTATCCTTGTGAAGAGCTCATTTGCTGGGGAGGGAAGATATGTGGGGACTGAGACTTGGGTGACAGGTGGGGCTGTAAACAAAGTGAATCATTCCAGTTGAGTACGGTGTCCTGGTGGCCAGGCAGGTCCTCAGATACCCGATAAAGGGGCAGCTGCCTTGCTGAGAGTGGAGGAAAGGGCATGACCAGAGCAGACTTTTGCCCTGGGGAATCATGATTCCAAAGTGTTTTAGTAGAGCAGTCTTGTTGGGGTCTCCACCTTTCCTAACCTGCTGTTATCTGACTTTTTCTCCTCTCTGGCTTGCCAAGAGCTGGATTATAGCCAGCACCACTCCAAACATAAGAGAGAGAATATGTTTCAGGATCTCATTGCTAATGACCCCTCAAGGGAAATGCTTAATAAGTAGGCCATGGCCTCTGTATCAGACCCAAATCACAAAATAAGCCAGAAAATGGAGTATCATACATGCCTGGTTCCTGATCTATTTCTTTAGGGAAGGAAAGAAGAAAACAAGCATTTATTAAGCACCTGCTGTTTTCCAGGCACTGAGTTAAATGCTTTACAAATATTATTTCATTTTATCCTCACAACAATCCTATAAGTAGGTGCTGTTATCATCACCATTTTAAAGTTGAGGAAACTAAGGCAAATAGAGTCATGTGATGTGCCCAGGATCAAACAGTTAGTAAATGTCTGAGGCCAGATTTAAACACAGGTTTTCCTGACTCCAGGCTCAGGACTCTACCCACCATGCCACCTACGTGTAGAAATTAAGTCTGAAGTTTCACATTCTGTCAGTGCCTCTTTGCCAGATTCATGGATGACTGAAGAATCTATATTCAACGAATATCAAGTGCCCACTGTGTGCACAGAACTGAGCTTGGCATTGCAGGAAATAAAGATTATGTAAGATAGGGTCACTGCTGTCATGCAACTTACAGTCCAGGAGAAGGGTATGAGACCTACAGAAATAATTACATTGTAAAATAATTGTATATGATGTCCAAAAAACTGTTATGTAAAGTCTGAAGGGGGAAAATAATTATTAACTGGTAAGATCAAGAAGGCTTCATGCAGAAAGTGACATCTGAGATGATAAAGCAGGGGTTCTTAACTGGGGGTTCACAGACCATTAAGGCTTTTGTAGATAGATTCCACAGGGGTTGTGAAGTTGGATGGGGAAAAAAATTACATCATTATTTTCACTATGCAGCTATATGACCCAGTGGATACAGCACTAGATTTAAAGTCAGGAAGACCTGAAGTCCAATTCTGCCTCTTCTAGCTGTATGACCCTGAGCAAGTCCCCTAAGCTTTGCCTGCTTCAGTTTCCTCACCTACAATATGGGATCATATTATGTGACCCTAGGACTTATCTCACAGGGTTGTTATAAGGATAGAATGAAATAATTGCAAAATGCTTTGCAAATTTGAACATGCCATATAAATGCCACCAATTAGCACACACTAACCTCTACCTCAGAGATTCTTAACCTTTTTTTGTGTCATGGACCCTTTTGGACATTTGGTGAAGCCTCTGAACCCCTTCTCAAAATAATGTTTTTAAATGCATAAAGTATATGAATAGTAGTAAAGAGGAAAGCAATTATATTGAAATACACACACACACACACTCTCTCTCTCTCTCTCTCTCTCTCTCTTTCTCTCTCTCTCTCTTTCTCTCTGTCTCTCATATACATAGGCAGCTTGGTGGGGTGTAGTGAATGGAGCACTAGGCTTGGGATCAAGAAGTTCAAATTAGCCCTCAGACACTTACTAGCTATACAACCCTGGGCAAATTGCTTAACCTTGTTTGCCTCAGTTCCTTTATTTGTAAAATAAGCTAGAGAAGGAAATGACAAACTACTCCAGTATTTTTACCAAGAAAATTCCAAAATGGGGTCAAAAAGAGTTGGACACAACTGGAATAATTGAACAGCTATATGTCTCTGTGTGTGTATGTGTATATATATATATATATATATATATATATATATATATATATATATATATATATATATGTATAGTTTCTGGGCCCCAGATTAAGAACTTCTTCTCTAACTAGTCTTTCCTTTAATAATTAAAAAGATATTTTAAAGTAAAAATGAAACAGAATGGAATAGAATAAAAACATATTAATATTCTGAGAAGTCCATATGCTTTACCAGTCTGCTAAATGCATCCACAATCCAAAAGAATTTCAGAACCCTTGGTGAAAAGGTGAATTCAAAAAGCGAGAAGTAGGAAATAAAAAATCTAAGAATTGATAATAACACAAGCAAGTTCATGGATGAATGAAAGCATGAAACATTGAGTAGAAGTAATTAATTTTGACTAGAGAAAGAGTATGAGAAATGGAGTATGGAGAGACAATAGTATGAGATAAGACTTTACTGTATAGTCAGGTCAGTAGTTAGATGTCAAACTATTTTGGACTTACGGGAAATAGGAAAAATAAGTAAGGTGAGCTTTGAGAAGGAAGGATTGGAAGGAAAAAATAATGGAGAGACAAAAACTGTTAAGAGGTCACTTCAATAGTCTAGGAACAAAGTATGGAGACAGATAGAACTGTCAGAACTTGGTAACTTCTTTTTTTCATTTATTTATTTTTTTAATAATATAAATTTATTTATTAAACTTTTTACATTCATTTTCACAAAGTTTAGGGTTCCAAATTTTCTCCTCATTTGTCCCCTCCCCCCACCCCAATACACTGAGCATTCTAATTGCCCCTATCACCAATCTGCCCTCTCTTCTATCATCCCTCCCTTCCCTTGTTCCCATCTTCTCTTTTGTCCTGTAGGGCCAGATAACTCTCTATTCCCCACTACCTGTATTTCTTATTTCCTAGTAGCAAGAAAAATACTCAACAGTTATTCCTAAAACTTTGAGTTCCAACTTCTCCCCATCCCTCCCTCCCCACCCATTCCCTTTGGGAAGGCAGACAATTCAATATAGGTCATATCTGTGTAGTTTTGCAAATGACTTCGATAATAGTCGTGTTATGTTAAGACTAACTATATTTCCTTCCATCCTATCCTTCCCCCCATTGTTTCTATTCTCTCTTTTGATCCTGCATCTCCCCAAGTGTTGACTTCAAATTGCTCCCTCCTGCCATTTCCCTCCCTTCCATCATCCCCCAACCCTGCTTATCTCCTTCTCCCCCTCTTTCCTGTATTGTAAAATAGGTTTTCATACCAAAATGAGTGTGCATTTTATTCCTTCCTTCAGTCAAATGTAATGAGAGTAAGCTTCATGTTTTTTTTCTCAGCTCTCCTCTTTTTCCCTCCACTAAAAAGTCTCCTGCTTGCCTCTTGAATGAGATATAATTTGCCCCATTCCATTTCACCCTCTCTCCTCCCAATATATTTCTCTCTCACCGTTTACCTTAATTTTTTTAAGATATGATCCCATCCTATTCAATTCACTCTGTGCTCTCTGTCTCTGTGTGCGTGTGCATGTGTTTATGTGTGTGCATGCACATGTGTACCTGTGTGTGTGTGTGTGTGTGTGTGTGTGTAATCCCACCAACTACCCAGATACTGAAAACTTTCAAGAGTTACAAATACTGTCTTTCCATGTAGGAATGTGAACAGTTCACCTTTGGTAAGTCCCTTATGACTTCTCTTTGCTGTTTACTTTTTCATACTTCTTCTCATTCTTGTGTTTGAAAGTCAAATTTTCTTTTCAGCTCTGGTCTTTTCATCAAGAATGCTTGAAAGTCCTCTATTTCATTGAAAGACCATATTTTCCCCTGAAGTATTATACTCAGTTTTGCTGGGTAGGTGATTCTTGGTTTGAGTCCTGGTTCCTTTGACTTCTGGAATATCCTATTCCATGCCCTTCGATCCCTTAATGTAGAAGCTGCTAGATCTTGTGTTATCCTGACTTTATTTCCACAGTACTGGAATTGTTTCTTTCTAGCTGCTTGCAACATTTTCTCCTTGACCTGGGAATTCTGGAATTTGGCCACAATGTTCCTAAGAGTTTCTCTTTTTGGATCTCTTTCAGGCAGTGATCAATGGATTCCTTCAATACTTATTTTGCCCCCTGGTTCTAGAATCTCAGGGCAGTTTTCCTTGATCATTTCATGAAAGATGATGTGTAGGCTCTTTTTTTGATCATGGCTTTCAGGTAGTCCCATAATTTTTAAATTGTCTCTCCTGGATCTATTTTCCAGGTCAGTTGTTTTTCTAATGAGATATTTCACATTCTCTTCCATTTTTTCATTCTTTTGGTTTGGTTTTGTGATTTCTTGGTTTCTCAGAAAGTCATTAGCCTCCATCTGTTCCATTCTAATTTTGAGAGAACTCTTTTCTTCAGTGAGCTTTTGAACCTCTTTTTTCATTTGGCTAATTCTTCTTTTGAAAGCATTCTTCTCCTCCTTGGCTTTTTGAACCTCTTTTGCCAATTGAGTTAGCCTATTTTTCAAGGTGTTATTTTCTTCAGCATTTTTTTGGGTCTCCTTTACCAACGTATTGACCCATTTTTCATGCTTTTCTTGCATCTCTCTCATTCCTCTTCCCAGTTTTTCCTCCACCTCTCTCACTTGATTTTCAAAATCGTTTTTGAGCTCTTCCATGGCCTGAGCCCATTGGATATCTATTTCGGATGTTTGGGATACAGAGGCCTTGGCTTCTATATCTTTACCTGATGGTAAGCATTGTTCTTCCTCATCAGAAAGAAAAGGAGGAAATATCTGTTCACCAAAAAAGTAACCTTCTATGGTCTTATTTTTTTTCCCTTTTCTGGGCATTTTCCCAGCCAGTTACTTGACATCTAAGCTTCTTCTTCACCCCTGCCTCTCACCTCCAGATCTGCCCAGCCAGTGCTTGGGGTCTGAGATTCAAATGCTGCTCCCCAGCCTCAGGGCTTTCCATGGTGGGCAGGGCTGCTATTCAGGGTAAGATTAAATTCAGGTTCTTACGTGAGGGCAGGGCCACCCCCCAAGCCCAGTTCCCTCAGGAGTTTATGCAGAGACCTTCAGTAATGGACCTGAGCTCCTGTCTGCTTTAGGAGCTGCTTCCCCAGCTGCTGCCTCCCGAGGGGGCCTGAGTTATGGAGACACCCCGCTCCCCTCTCAGCCAGCCCAGAAGTCTCTCTCACTGACCTGTGCGGCTGTGGGTGGAGGGACCTTTGTGGGTGGAGGGACCTTTGCGGCTGCTGGAGATTCCATCTCTGAAGCCTGCTCAGATCTGCTCCTCTCGGTGCCGCATGGCCAAGGCAGGGCTGGGCTCTGCTCCGGGTCTGGTGCGTGATGGACCTTTGGTGTCCGTTTTTCAGGGCTCTCTGGAACAGAAATCTCCTCTACTCCATTGCTGTGCGGCTTCCATTGCTCCAGAATTTGTTGGGAGTTCCTCTTTACAGGTAATTATGGGCTGTGGGTTCGGAGCTAGCATATGTGAATCTTTCTACTCTGCTATCTTGGCTCCTCCCCCAACTTGGTAACTTCTTGGAGACAAGAGGTTCAGGAGAGGAAAAAGTCAATGGTAACTTGATAATTTCGACCCCAGGCATCAAGATGCGTGGTGGCTCCAATGACTTGAAATAACGAAGTCAAAGGAAGGAACAGGTTCTTGTGGATGGATAATATGTTTGATTTTGGATATGAAGTGTGAGGAGCTGGCATGATGTTCTGATTAGTTTGAAGTGCTAAGAATTAGGTAGTTTGAGACATAGGCCTGGATTTGGAAGTCTCATACACAGAAGTGATAGCAGAGCCTGCAGGAATAAATGAGATTGTAGAAATGGAAGAGCATTAAAGAAACACCCTGGGAGTACACACACCATAGGGAGCTAAAAAGAGATTGACACATCAGTCAAGGGAGCAAGAAACAGGAGAAGACTGTTTCTCTGAAGGCAATAAAGGAAAGAATATCCAGTCACAGTGTCAAAAATGGCAAAGTAGTAAAGGAGGATGAAAGAGAAGAATGTACCCCATCAATTCCATTGGATATGATGATTAAGAGGTTAGTTGTGACCTTTGAGAAGAAAATTGCAACTGAGGTCAAATGACAGATTGGAAGAGGCAGGACAGTAAAAGTAAAGTAAATGGTAAGAGATCAGTCACCATGCTTGGGCTTTCTCTACATGGGAAGATGACCTTTGGACTGGAAACACTGAACAATAATGGTTTATACAAAGTCATTAATTCAATGATAAAACTAATTCAAATCACCTGCCCCAGATAAACTACATCCATGGAAAGAACTATCATATGTGATCATTTACCTCTGTCAGTGATATTTGAAAGATTGTGAAGAATTGAGGATGTATCATAGCACTAAGGAGAATAAACTTTCAATTTTCAAAAACAAGAAGAAAGCAGAATCTACAAATCATCGGTCAGGTGAGCCTGCCTTTGATTCTTGGCAAAATTCTAGAATATAGACCATAAATAGCATCACCCACTTCCCCAACTTCCCCAGTTGGTCCCATAGCTCGTAAGCCCACAGTTATATATGTATCTCAAAGCAAAGGCATCAAAAATTACATTATATGACATGTATCAATAAGATATTTCCCCCATAAAGCTGGTACATACCTTCCCACAAATACATGCAACATCAATGAGAATTACAAACAATTGTTGGGAATTTAAGTCACCAGGACACACACAATGAAGACCTCCTATGCCACAGGGCCACTGTTAATGAAGTTATTATGCTGTTCCTGATGCTAGGCACAGACCCATGGGCATGAGGTTGCACTGAAGGGGTTTTGTCGTTGCTCATTTAGCCTCATGTCTAGAAGGGTTTTTTCCCTGCCACAGATCTTGCAGAAAAGTCAGAAGCTTCAAAAAATCTGGTCATACCAGGGAAAGAAAACATCTCAAGCAGCTTTTCATTTTCTCTGTCTCCCTCCCTTTATCCCCCGGAGTCTTACTGTTTCTCAAAGCTTTAGCTGAAATAGACATTTTCTCTCTAGGAGAGGAAATACCACACCACAGACCAAGCTCTTGGGGATACAGAGTCATTTGACCTAGCTTGTGCCCTCAAGCTTTCATATATATTTCTTGGTCAACAAGGACTGATTCTCAATTCTGTCTGACTTAGAGTCAGAAGGTCTGTATAACTTACTTCATAGTTTCCAATTGTTAAACCTCTCCAGTCAGCATTCATGTTACTTTATTAGCAAACTGCCAAGATCTCTTAGGAACCCAGTATCGCAATTACAATTTTTTTTTGCTCTCCCAATGTAAATGAAATGGGAAAAGCACAAGAACAAAAGTAAACCCAGTGGCCATGACTACTGTTTTTCTCTTATGTAAATAAATGGCTAATTTTTCATATATGGATATATGTGTATATATATATACATATATATATGTATATATATATCTGATTGGAAAATCTTTTCAGACTCTCTTCCCTGTTCATTAAATAAAAGAGATCAGAGACCTAGAGCTATATGAGAATTTAGAAGCTATCTAATACAGCTCCTTCATTTTATAGATGAAGATACTGAGGCCCAGAAAATTGAAGGAATTTGTCCAAGGTCACACAAATGGTAAATGGCAGAGCTAGGATATGAACTCAAGTTTTCTGATTTCAAATCCAATGCTCTTTAATTTAGAGAAAAAATCAGTGCCCTTTAAGAAGTAGCATGGCTTCATCAAGAATAAGACACAACAGGGCCCTTTCAGAGGGTTACTAGACTGGTAGAACGAAGGAGTGATGTAATTTGCCTAGATTTTTAGCAAAGCATTTGACAATGTGTCTAATGTTATTCTTATGGACAGAATGGAAAGATGCAAAATAGACAGTAATACTGTAAAAGGAATCTGAATATACTACATCTCTCCTACTGAGGAGAAATAATGTGGTATAATGGACTGAGTGCTGAATATGGAGTAAAGAAGACCGGAGTGTGACTCCTATCTCTCACACAGCTAATTTTGTGACAATGGGTAAGTCACTGGACCTCTTCTTTTCTTTTTCTATATCCTTCCTCTTGGTGATCTTATTTTCTCCCATGGGTTTAGTGACCATCTCAATGCTATGTATTCAGTCCTAATTTTTCTTCTAAAGTCAAGTCCCATATTACCAACTCCTGAAGAGATATTTCCACCTGGATGACACATCAAACTCAATTTGTCTGAAACAGAACTCATTCATTTTCATCCAAATATCCAGCCCTCTTCCAAACTCTCTCTCTGTCTCTGCCTCTCTCTGTCTCTGTCTCTCTCTGTCTCTGTCTCTGTCTGTCTCTGTCTCTCTGTCTCTCTGTCTCTGTCTCTCTGTCTCTCTCTGTCTCTCTGTCTCTCTCTCTGTCTCTCTCTCTCTCTCTCTCTCTCTCTCTCTCTCTCTCTCCTGTCTAAAATAAATAAATTAGGTTCACAATCTTACAGTCATCATCACCTTTTTAACTCTACCTCAGTATATCCAGTTAGTCATAAAGGCTTGTCAATTCTACCTTCATAGCATCACTCCTATTCATTCCCTTTCCTCTATTGACATGACCATCATTCTCAGGCAAACACTCATCAACGTTTTCCTGGACTGTCACAAAAGCCTCCTAATTAGTTTCCATGCCTTAAAATTCTCTCCCCTCTCCCAACAGCTGCCAAGGTGAAATCCCTAAAACATAGGTAGGTCTGACTGTGTCACCCTCCTACACAGATCTTCAGTGGTTCCGTATTGCAAGTAGGATAAAATGAAAACTTCCCCATTTGGCTTTTAAAGCCCTCCACAGCATGGTTGCAGCCTACCTTTCCGGACTTAGTGCACATTCTTTTGCTTTACACATTCAGTGTTTCAGCCAATCAGATGTGTTTCCCTCTTGTCTGGTATTTTATCTTCTGTCTGTTCCTTTGTATGTGCAGTCAGTCCCTCATGCTGTCAATCTACTCCCTCCTCACTTCTGCCTCATAGACTTCAAAGTTCTGCTCAAGTTGTTACTCTTTAAATGACATCTTTTCAGATTTTCCAGTTGTTGGTGTCCCCACCCCTCCATTACTTGTATATATTTTGTTTTCCCTTATATGCATACATGCTGTTTCCCACAGCAGAATGTAGGGGCAAGGTCTGTTTTATTTTTTTGTCTTTTTATTCCTACACTGAGGTCAGTGGCTGGTATATCCTAGGTGATTAATAAACGCTTGTGAATGAGTGATTAACTTAGGAATTCTCTAAATCTTGCTTGTTCATTTTTTCATACAATAAATGGGAACACCAATTCCCGTGGGATCTATCTCCCAGTGTTCTTGTGAGGCTCAGATTTGAGGATGTATACCAAATATTTTCTAGACTTCAAAGTGTTATTTAAATATCAGCCCAGTGTTAATAAGCAAGCATTCTACCTACTATACAAGCTAATTCTCTGAACTCTCCAGTACCTCTGGACTTGATCATGATTTGCAGTTTTATTTGCTCTGCTACAAACATTTAGTTTTCTGAGTTGTTCTTGTCACCAAAGAGTCAATGAGAGAGTCAGACTGATGTGGAGACATGCAAATGGGGTTCCTTCATTTATCCCCTTCTCTTCATCCTAGTCCAAGCTTTCAGAATCTATGGCTTGGATTTGTGCAATAGCCTCCTAATTGATCTCTTTCTGTCAAGTCTCTTTGACCCTAAATCATCCTCTATCTATTTGCCAAAGTGATATTCCTAAAACACAGGTCTGATCATGACCCTGTCCTATTCATTAAATCCCAGGGATTCCTTCTTAGTTCTAGGATCAAATACAAACTCCTCTTTTGGGCATTTAACACTCTTCAGAACCTGGCTATCATTTATCTTTATTATATGTTACTCCCTTTCACACACTATTTGGTCTGGTCACATGGACCTTTGATATAGCTAAACTGGCAAAACTGTGAGCTAAGTGCTATTATTGCTCCCATTTTACAGATGAAGAAAATAAGGTTTTGAAAGAATAAATGACTTGCCCAGAGTCACATAGCTAGTATTGAAACCTAGGTTTCCTTGACGTGGTGCTCTTCATAAACAGCTTTCCATCTCCTATCTCCATACCTTTGTATCTCTCATCCTCCCAGCCTAGGATGTACTACCTCTTCTAGGGTACCTTTTAATTTCTTGAAAGTTTAGTTCAATATTACCTCCTCCTGTCTTTCCTAATCCCTCAATTAGTGGTATCCCCTACTCCTCCTTTGCAAAACTGTTTTGCATTTATTTTGTATGCATTTATATTTGCATACACTATCTCCTCCAATAAAATGTAAACTTTCTGAGGGTAGTGACTTTCTCATTTTTTTCTGTATCATCATCTCCTGACTTGACACCTGAAACATAGTGAGTGCTTGATGCTTGTTTCAGCAGCACATACACTAACATTACAATAATACAGATTCACGTGTCTCCTGTGCAAGCATGATATGCAAATTCATATTTCCACATTTTTAAACTGAAAATAAAGCAAAATTGAATTTTAAAAAATAACTGCTTATTGATTAATAGTTCTAAGAGAATTGGGGAGGGGTAGCTGACTCTTTACTGGTACCCAAGTTAGGCAATCCTGAAAAAAAGTCATTAGTTCAACAACCAGAAGAGTGATTTTCACCTTTTATCTTTCTAGGGTCAGGGAGAAGTAGCAGGAGAATCTTTTCCATTCTCTGGTCTTCAGGGATTTACTCAGCCTACTTTTTGGAGGTTGTCCTATCCCCCAAAATGTTGGTATTCTTTTGGAGTCACATTTTGAATCATCTGAATGAGTCTGGTGCTGTCTTGCGAGACACTGTTTATCTGGGTAGCTTATTCAGTAAAAGAAAGGGAAAGCTGTATGTTGAAATGATCCCCCTAATCAGTTCCTTGGGAGTCAGAAAGAGAGACTGAACTCAGCCTAAAGAAAATTTAAACCACTACCTGAAAGATCACGCCATTACTCTTCCTTTCTGCCCCATGTCTCTTGGGTCCTTTTATGCCATGTAAAACCCAATTTGTTCAGATTATGACGACTGGAACCATCAAAAGTTATTCCAGGGAACTGAAGGAAAGCTCGGCCCAATCTATAATTGTTACCTGGCAGCCTGAGGCTGGAGGCTGCTTTGCTTCAATCGATTCTGCTTTCTCTGGCTATGGGACTCTCTGCTCCAAAGCAGGGGTCTTGGTGTCTACCCCACCCTGTCAAGAGAAACACACAACTCGTGCAAGGCAGCTAATATTCTTCATCTCATCTGGGAGCATGGAAGAATTAAATCTTTTTTGCCTGCTTTGAGAGTTAACCAGTCAGTAGGTCAACAAACATTTATTGAGGACCCAGACACTCTACAGCCTTTGGGTATGTTTGGATTGTATCTGGAATTTGTTCTGCTGCATCAGAAAAAGCTCTTAAAATCCACTTCTTTTCTGAGGCTTTTCTGGGCCAGTTAGCTCTATTGGTCTCATTAGTTTAAGGTCCTAGGATGGATCAACTTCTAGGGCTAGTTAGTTCTACACAGAAAAATCAGGCTTTATAGTTAAAGGCCGACTTAACCCTTGACTATCAGTAGAACATTTAATCTATGTCCTGCCTATACAACCCTCATGGACTCTGGGTTTGGTCTTGAAGGGTGATCCATGAAACATCATTTTCTCTCAGTCCATTGCTCCCACTTTTAGTTATGGAAAAATCTCTTAGTATGCTTATAGTGGGTCTTGTGTCTAAGTATCCCCAAATACAGTGCTCTGCCTCCCATGTAAGCATCCAAGTACCAAAGTCATATTTATTTTACCCCACAGAATAATGAAGAAGATGCAAACAATTCACAGAAGCCCATAATCAGATCTGAAAAGAACGTGAGATACCAGGTTAGCTACTCGTCTTCTCCTAGAAGGGCACTGAACTGGGAGTTACAAAGGAATGTTTTGACCATTCTGGTGAATCAACAAAATCATAGCACCTACTTGTAGGACTTACATAATCCCCACATAGTTTATACTTCTCTCTCTCCTCCCAAATTAAATATATTTTGTTGGCTGATAAATAAGCAATTTCTTCCTGTTTCCCCCCACCCCACAACTATCCTGCATGAGTTGTCAATTAACTTTAGCCTCCAACCCAATTTGAACATTATCCTCTTGCATTATCCTAGGGCTGAAGTAAGACTTTATCCTCTTATCTCTCTAAGAGGTCTGAGGCCTAAACTCTCAAACTTAGGGTTGCCCACAAAAACATTTCACAAATCTGGGAACTCCTTTCTTGAGCTAAGTGAACATGTACATGTCTGCTTCTACCATGTGCTTCTGTAGGAAATTTCAGTGCTCCTGATTCTACCAGATCTTGAGCTGGGAAAGTATACTGTCAGTTCTGTGGTCTTTCATGCTCAAAAAAGGGAACTGGAAAGCAGATGACTCCTAGGAATTCCCATTTCAGTTCCTGTGCAGCTCATTCTCTAAACACAGTTAGCTTCACCATTAACTTCTGCTATGAGGGGAGAAATGGAACACAGGTGTGGGCTTTCCTCTCACTATAATTAAGGTATATGCTCCAGCTTTCCAATCTGTCTTCTTAAGGGGGAAAGAAACATTTGAGGAAGATGATCTAGTGACTCTTAGTCAGCCAATCATTAGAAACAAGTTCTAGTCTCTGAAAACCAAACAATAAGGCCTTAATAAGTAGGTCTGCCCACTTTCATGGGTAAAAGCCTTCAAACAAAAGATTATGTCCTTTGTTTATAATTTTATCAAGATGATTGGAAAATTCATCCTGTTAGACACTTCTCTGATCCATCTACCTTTCACCAGCTTTGAGATGCTATACCAGCAGTGCTTACATATTGATTGAACTGTCTATATTCCTCAGTACCTCTTGTGGCAAATGGCACACCTTTGCAAGATGTCTGGCTCTAGCAATAATAAAACCATAACAGCTCTAATTAGGGACATTATTGATGGCCCCGGAAAAGTCTGTGGGTAGCTGATGGGTCTGTAAGCTTGAGTCTATTACTTCAACCTTATCAGCAACATGTACAAACCAAATGAATGAACCACACATATATTGCGCTCTTTTATGTACTCTCCAGTTCAGCCACGTTGACCTTGTCCCTGTTCTTCAAACACAGCATTCCATGACCTATCTCTGTACCCCATTCCTGTAATGTATACTCCCTAGATATCTACCTTTTAGTTTCCTTCAAAGCTCAGTTCAAGTGTTCATTCCTCCATTAGACATCTCCTGATCACTCCTGCTGCTGCAGATTTCCTGACTGCTCTCTGACCATTGCATTGATTTTGCATTTGCATATTCTTGTGGTCTGTAAGTGCCTCCTCACAATTTAACCCTGAGCCTGAATCATTGACCTAGCCTAAATTAGGCTTGGTCCAGAATGCTAGTCTTCAGTTGTATTCCAGGACGGAAGAATGAGAAGGTTAAGAAAAGTTGTTAGACTTGGGAAAAATCTATACCAGAAAGCAAAAATCATAACTGGTGTATATTTAGTGCTTCAAAACACTTTACAAATATTATCTCCGTTGATCCTCACAACAGTGTCATAAATGAGAATCAGAGGAGTTAAGGGACCTGCTCCTGGGCAGACATACAGCTAGTAAGATTCAAAGGCAGGATCTGAACACAGGTCTTCCTAATACCAAGCCCAGAACTCTATCTACTACCCCCTTTGACTCTCAGGACTTAGGGGGATCCTCAATAATTTTTAAGAAATTAAAGGAGTACCAAATCCAAAAAGTTTTAGAGTCACTGCTTTAGAAGAAGTCACAGGGAGATAGTATCTTGGCAAGGGAAAGGAAGGGAATAAAGGGATACATCCCAGTCTCCCTTCCAATAGGCTGCTGGTCCCCAATCCTCAACCTCACTTCTACTTCCATTTTCTTCCTTTATAGCCCTAATCGCAGGAAGGTTTGCCACAAGCTCCAGCTAAACTTCTGGGTCACAGATCATGTTTCCTATCTACAGCCTATTAGTTCCAATTCCCATTAGCATTTCCCTCAACACTTATGCTATTATTCTATATATTTTATATTATTATACTATACTTATATATATTATCATAGATTCCTATAAGCTATTCCTATGCCTTTAAGTCATGGTCCTTAAAAATCGAAAGCACATTCATACCTGCCTCTAATTTTTCAATACATAATACACATATAATTTATTTTCATTTTCCTTGCATTGGTGATGCAACTTTTCTAAAATCATTAATAAGATGTAGAAGATTCTTAATTTTGCTATATTTCTATTCTATTTGTTAAGGTCCTTAAGCAATCATTGGGTTAACCTTACTGGGTCAGTGGGAGCTTATTCCATTGAGAAGCCCCATTTACTCCTATATCTGGCCATCAAATCAGTAGAAACTACCTTTCTACCAGACCACCCTTCTCTCCTTTCAACAACGAATTTAGCCATGGGAGTCATTATAATCAATCCTTGCTGACTCACAGCACGTATTTCCTGCCTGACTTAACTCAAGTCAGTCCAGTGACTCAGGATAGGGATTAGAATGAAATGAGGCACTTGCTACCCATAAAAATTCATTAAAAACAACTTGCCTTCAAATGAGATTAATAAGGATACAATTATAGATAAAACACAACTGTATTCTCTCAGTTTTGAATTCCCAATAGCAAAGGCTAAGCTAGATCAGAGAGGTGCTCCAGCAGCGTAATGGGAATTCTGCCAAATCTTTCACAAACTCTCCAGAGGTTAGGACTTTTGTGCCTCAGTTGGCCAGGAAGCCACACTGATGCTGATCACAATAGTTACCTCTTCCCCTTAAAAAGAATACAGCTCAGCCTACATAAAATAGAGGATACTCTTCCAACAACTACTGAACCTCCTATTCTGATGCATATGTTCTCAATGCTTTAGTCAGTCAACAACATTTTTTATGTGCTAGGCACTGCTCTAAGTACTGGAGATAAAGAAAGGCAAAAGACAGTCCCTATCCTCAAACACTTCACTTTCTTATGGCAGAAAGAGGAGGAAATAACACAAAAACCAATGTGTACTTACAAGATACGTGCTGTGAGTCTTGAAGGAAGCCAGAGAAGCCAGGAGGCAGAAGTGAGGAGAGCATTCCATTCATTGAGGACAGTGAGTGAAAAAGCAAGGAGATGGGAGATGGAATTTCACACAAGGGAAACAGTAAGAAAACTCATGTCATTGGATTATAGAGTATATGAAGGAGAATAAAAGGCATGCAAACTAGAAAGGTAGGGAAGGGGCCAGGTGCCAAGAACTTCAAAAGTCAAACGGAGTGGTTTATATTTGTTCCTGAATATAATAGTAAGCCCTGGGAGTCTACTGGGGAGGCAAGGAATGGTCAGACCCCTGCTCAGAAAGATCATTGTGGCAGCTTAGTGGATGATGGGCTAGAGCAGGGAGAATTGAAGGGAGCTGGGCCAGAGTGGTGTCTGTGAAACTGGAGAGAAGGGGATGTGTGCAAGAGATATTGTTTAGATAGAAATGACCAAACTTGGCAACAGATTGTATATATGTGATGAGTGCAAGTGAGGATTTGACTAGAAGGATAATGGTGCCGTTGACAGTAATAGGGAGCTTGGAAGAGGAAAGAGTTTAGAGAGGAAAGAAAATGAGTTCTGTTCTGTGCGTATTCAGTTTGAGATGCCTAAAGGACATCCAGTTCAAGGGGTCAATAGGCAGTTAGTGATGCAAAGCTAGAGGCAGGGAGAGAAGCCATAGCCATTTGTATATATATATATCACTTAGCCTTTCTGACCATCATTTCATCAGCGGACTGTTGTGGTTACATGAAATAAAACATGTGAAGTGCTTTGTTGACCCTAAAATTCTAAAAATCTACACGTAGATGTCAGCTACTCTACCACTAGTCTATGTCAGACCTGTAGGATGTGAAAGTAATAGGGAAAAGAGCAATCAATTATACAGAGCCTACTGTGTGCCAGAAATTATGCCAAATGTTTTTATAAAGATTATTTTATTTGGTCTTCACCACAGCCCTGCAGCATAGGTGCTGTTATCATCCTCATTTTACAGTTGAGGAAAATAAGGTTAAGTGACTTGCCCAGGGTCACAAAACTACTTAGTATCTGAGACTGGATTTTAACTCAGGTCTTCCTGACTCCATGTTCAGTGGTCTACCCATTGCACCCACCAGCTGCAGAGAGTCATAGAGGTTGAGAGGGTCTAGGTAGAGTAAAATCTGCAAAGTGGGAAGTTGATGAGAAAGTATAGATGATAAATAGGATGCTTCATTGGATGTTAATTCTTTAAAGGCTGGGGAAACCTTTGTTAAACATAGAAATAAAACAACTCAGTTGAAAGTTGGAGAATTTTTAAAAATCAAGGGTTGAAGGAAGAAAAAGAGAGATTAGAAAGGAAAAAAAAAAGCCCTATAGGGACAAGTGAGAGAATCTGTGAACTGAGACAGACACACAAGCTGTTTTCTCCTCATTTGAATGACTCATTTTAACCATGTGCCACTGCAGTTCTTGGAGAAGCCTGCCTCCCTCAGGCCATCAGGTCTGGCATTTATCTTCATGATTGCTAGGAGCATCTTGAGGAGCAGAACAGAGAACAGCTGGCCCTAACATTCTCTGATTCCTCTGACTTTGAGCTGGCATTTAGCACAGTGCATAACTTGCAGGACATTAGCCTGGCCTTTTTATTTCTGGCAGGAACAAGCTCCTGAGGCTTTTCCTACACCTGGCACTTTAATTGGGCACCTCTTTTGTATATGCATGTAAGGCCATTTTTCCCACCTCTTTGTAAATACTTTCCATTTCTCCAGGATAGAGAGGTAGCCCCAAGCTCTATAATGAGTTTTACATAAAGGCAGAAAAAGGAAAGAAAACACATTTGCAATTCTCTTTTCTCATCTACCTATTATACAAAAAAAGAGGCACATTCTCCTCATCATGAGCATCTAGCAGTTCTTAGTTTGTCGGCTTCCCTCAAAGAGAGGATAGATGAGGTCAGTATCACAGAGGGAGGTGATGGAGATGGTTTTGTCCCCAGGGAGTTTTCCTAAGCGTTCATTCTTTCCTACTTTCCCTTCCTTTTTTCCTCTACCACTTTTGTTGGTAGGAGGATCTGCTTTTTTCTCCTTTCTGCTACCAATATAGCTGAACTGAAGTCATGTAGGATGTCAAATCTCATGTTACTTTTTGCAAATTGATGACCTAATGAGAGAAATTAGAAAATGTTCTCTAAATTGGAATGAATGAGGAAAGGTCTGCTACCCTTTTAAAATATACACACAGCCATATCTCAAAATCTTATTTTCAAAGACAGGACAAATATAGAGGCCATATAACTAACTTATCCTCATTTTATAGATAAAGAACTGAGGCCTAGAGTGGCTGAAATGTCTTGCCTAAACTCATACAGGTTGTAACTGAAGTGGAATTTAAACTCAGGTCCCCTGTTTCCAAAATGTAGCACTGATTAGCACATTTTTCAGTGTTCCATGCTGACTCTTTAAAATAAATAAATATTCAGCTGATTCATTCTAGGTGTGTGTGTGTGTTCATCCTTTGTTGCTGACGAAGACCGAGCTATGAGAGAAATGATGACATGACTTGCACTTGACTTTGTTTTTGAATGAGGGAGGGCTGTGCAAGTCACCAACCTCACTTCTCATCTAGAGCCATGTGAATCCTGTGACCAGATATTCATCAGGATTCCTGGAGATGACTCAGGTTGAGGCAATTGGGGTTAAGTGACTTGCCCAAGGTCACATAGCTAGTGAGTGTCAAGTGTCTGACGTGAGATTTGAATTCAGGTCCTCCTGACTCCTGCACTGGTTCTTTATCCACTGCACCAATGAGTTTTCAGGAATCCTGGATATGCAATTCAACCTCTCATCCCCAACTTCCTTATCTGTAAAATGGAGAAGATATTTGTCTCTCAGGTTGTGAGAAAAGCTTTTTATTGATCTACATTCCTATGTAACTGTGAACCACTATTATCATTATGATAAATTGGACTTCTAAAACAACAACTTTTCATTCAGATTCTCTAATTAAATTCAGAAAATATAAAATACCTATAATGTACATGCCACTGTGATAAACCCCATGGATATAAAGGAAAATAAAATAAAATAACTGATACAGCCCAGAGATAGAAAAAATAAAATACAATAACTCCCCCCAACCCAGGGAGCTCACATCCTTCTGGGGTTACAACATGTACATTGAAAAGTATAAGTATATATTGGAGACATTGCAAGTTTGATTTCAGACCACCAAAATAAAACAAATATTGCAATAAAATGAGTCATATGAAATTTTTTGTTTCCCAGTGCATATAAAAGTTATATTTATACCATATTGTAGTTTATTAAGTATGCAATAATATTATGTCTAAAAATTGTACATGCCTTAATTAAAAATACTTTATCATTAAAAAATGCTAACCATCAGTTGAGCTTTTAGTGAGTTGTAATCTTTTTGCTGGTGGAATTCTTGCCTTGATGTTATTGGAAGTCACTGGCTGGTCAGGCTGGTGGTTACTGAAGGTGGGGGTGGCTGTGGAAATTTCTCAAAATAAGATGACAATGAAGTTTATAGCGCTGATTGGGCTATTTTCAATATTGTTGTGTCTCAGGGAATGGGGAACCAAGGAGAGGGAGAAAGACTGAAATCAGTGGAGCAGTCAGAACATGAACATTTATTGATTATTATATATTATTATAAGTGTGGTTTGTGGTATCCCAAAGCAATTATAAAAGTAACACCAAAGATCACTGATCACAGATCACCATTACAGATACAATAATAACGAAAAAACTTGAAATATTGTGAGAATTACCAAAATGTGAAGTAAGATAGGATGTGAGCACGTACTGTAGGAATAATGGTGCTCATAGACTTGCTTAATGCAGTTGCCACAAACCTTCAATTTGTAAAATATATAATATCTACAAAGCACAATAAAATGAAGTATACCCGTAAATGCAAGGTAATTTGAGGTGAGAGAGGGACACCTAATAACTGGAGGGCTCAGGGAAGAGATCCTCCTTCCTAGAGGAAACCTAAGCTAAGACTTGAAAGAAGATAAGGATTACGTAAGGCAGAGATGGAGAGAGAACAAGCATAAAGCTGGGATGAAAAATGTTGGGGACTGAGAATAGCTAGAGGTTCAGTTCTGCTAAAACATAGTGTATGACAGAAAGTAACATGAAAGAAGGTGAGGAGATGTGAGAACAAGATGCTAGAGAAACTTAAAAAATCAAACTATACCTTCTTCAGAGATATCTAGGGACACTCTTGTAAAGGTAAACGCAAGTAAAACCAGTACATAGGTATTAGTGTTTGTATTTTATGACAAAGACACAGAGGAATTTTCACTTACCTCCAGGTTATGCCATCACTTTACTCCTTCCAGTAGTTATTTGAGGCATTTTATTTTATAAAGCCATAAATTAAGGTACTAGGAATTGTGTTGCCAGGGGAAGGGGGAGGAAGGACATTTAAAAGATATTTTATTTTTTCCCAATTATATGTAAAAATATATTTTAGTATTCATTTAAAAATTTTTTAGTTCTTCTCCCATAAGAGACAGAGAGCAGAATGGATTAAAAGCCATACTCCAACAATATATTGTTTACAAGAAACACATTCAAAACAGGGGGATACAAACAGGGTAAAAGTAAAAGTTTGGAGCAGAATATATTTCACCTCAGGTGATGTAAGAAAAGCAAGGGTAGCTATCCTAATCTCAGACAAAGCAAAAGCAGAGATAGATTCAATCAAAAGAGATAAGGAAGGAAACTATATCCTGCTAAAAGACACCATAGATAATGAAGCAATATCATTACTAAACAAGTATGCTCCAAGTGGTATAGCATCCAAATTCTTAGAGGAGAGATTAGGGGAATTGCAGGAGGAAATAGACAGCAAAACTATACTAGAGGGAAACCTCAACCTCCCCCTCTCTGAACTTGATAAATCTAACCTTAAAATAAGCAAGAAAGAAGTTCAGGAGGTGAATGAAATTCTGGATAAGATAGTTATGATAGACTTCTGGAGAAAATTGAATGGGGACAGAAAGAAATATACCTTTTTCTCAGTGGAACATGGCACATATACAAAAATCGACCATGTTCTTGGGCATAAAAACCTCACAATCCAGTACAGAAAGGCAAAGATAGTCAATGCATCCTTCTCAGATCATAATACAATAAAAATTATATGTAATAAAAGGCCATGGAAAGATAAACCAAAAATTACTTGGAAACTAAATAATCTAATCCTAAAGAAGGAGTAGGTAAAACAACGAATCATAGAAAGAATCAACATCTTCATTCAAGAGAATGGCAATAATGAGACAACCTACCAAATCTTAGGGGATACTGCAAAAGTAGTTCTTAGGGGAAGTTTTGTATCTTTGAATGCTTACATGAATAAAATAGAGAAAGAGGGAATCAATAACTTGGGCATGCAGCTGAAAAAGAACAAATTGAAAATCCCCAAGTAAATACCAAATTGGAAACATTGAAAACCAAAGGAGAGATCAATAAAATTGAAATTAAGAAAACTATTGAACTAATAAATAAAACTAATAGTTGGTTTTATGAAAAAACTAATAAAATTGATAAACATTTGATCAATTTGATTAAAAAAAGATAGAAAAGAGCCAAATTACCAATATCAAAAATGAAAGGGGTGAACTCACTTCCAATGAAGAGGAAATTAAAACAATAATTAGAATTATGTTGCCCAACTTTATGCCCATAAATTTGACAATCTAAATGAGATAGATGAGTATTTTAAAAAATATAAATTGCCCAGATCAACAGAAGAGAAAATTGAATACTTAAACAACCCCATCTCAGAAAAAAGAAATTGAACAAGTCATCAATGAATTCCCTAGGAAAAAATCTCCAGGGCCAGATGGATTTACAAGTGAATCCTATCAAAAATTTAAAGAACAGTTAATTACAATTTTATATAGATTATTTGGGAAAATTGAGGAAGAAGGAGTACTCCCAAATTCTATGATACAAATATGGTTTTGATACCTAAACTAGGAAGAGACAAAACACAGAAAGAAAAGTATAGACCAATTTCTCTAATGAATATAGATGCAAAAATTTTAAATAAGATTTTAGCAAAAAGAATACAGCAACTTATCATGAGAATAATACATTATGATCAGGTAGGATTCATACCAGGAATGCAGGGCTGGTTCAATATTAGGAAAACGATTAGCATTATTGATCATATCAACAACAAAACTAACATAAACAACATGATTATCTCAATAGGTGTAGAAAAAGCTTTTGACAAAATACAATACCCATTCCTGTTAAAAAACATTGGAGAGCACAGGAATAAAAGGAATTTTCCACAAAATTATAAACAGTATCTACCTAAAACCTTCAGCAAGCAAGATAAACTAGATGCGTTTCCAATAAAATCAGGGGTGAAACAAGGATGTCCATTACCACCACTATTACTCAATATGGTACTGGAAATGTTAGCTATAGCAATTAGACAAGATAAAGAAATTGAAGAAATTAGAATAAGCAGAGAAGAAACTAAGTTATCACTCTTTGCAGATGATATGATGTTATACTTAAAAAATCCCAGAGATTCAAGTAAAAAACTACTTGAAATAATAAACAACTTTGCCAAAGTTTCAGGCTACAAAATAAACCCATACAAATCTTCTACATTTCTATATATTAGTAACAAAGCCCAACAGCAAGAGATAAAAAGAGAAATCCCATTTAAAGCTAGGGTAGACACAATAAAATATTTGGGTGTTTACCTGCCAAAACAAACCTAGGGATTATATGAACACAACTGCAAGACACTTTTCACACAAATAAAGTCAGATCTAAGTAAGCATCAGGAAAAGCATCAGTTGCTCATGGAAAGGCTGAGCCAATATAATAAAAATGACAATTTTACCTAAATTAATTTACTTATTTAGTGCCATCTCAATTGAACTATCAGATAATTATTTTCTAGAACTGGAAAAAATGTTTTCAAAATTCATCTGGAAGAACAAAAGATCCAGAATATCAAGGAGACTAATGAAAAGAAATGCTAGGGAAGGTGGCCTAGCGCTACCAGATCTCAAATTGTATTATAAAGCATCAATTATCAAAACCACTGGTAATGGCTAAGAAAAAGAAAGGTAGACAAGTGGAATATGCTAGGAACTCAAGACACAGTAGACAATGAATATAGCAATCTACTGTTTGATAAACCCAAGGACCCCAGCTTCTGGGATAAGAACTCACTGTTTGACAAAAATTTCTGGGAAAACTGGATAAAAGTGTGGCAGAAGCTAGGCATAGACCAATGCCTGACACCGTACACAAGAATAAAATCCAAATGGGTACATGACCTAGATATAAAGATTGATACTATGGACAAATTGGTGGAGCAAGGAATAGTGAATTTATCAGATTTATGAAGGGGAGAATTTTTGACTAAAGAGATAGAAAACATTATGAAGCACAAGATGGATAATTTTGATTACATTAAACTCAAAAGTTTTTACCCAACCAAACCCAAAGCAACCAAAATTTGAAGGGATGTAGAAAACTGGGAAAGAATTTTTACAGCTAATTTTGGTGATAAGGGCCTCATTTCTAGAATATGTAGAGAACTGAGTTAAATGTACAAAAATACAGGTCATTCCCCAGTTGGATAAATGGTCAAATGATATGAACAGACAATTTTCAGAGGAAGAAATTAAAAGTATCTATAGTTATATGAAAAAATGCTCTAAATCATTTTTGATTAGAGAGATGTAAATCAAAACAACTCTGAGGTACCACATCATATCTATCAGATTGGCAAAAATGAGAGAACAGGAAGATGATAAATGTTGGAGAGGATATGTGAGAGCTGGAACATTAAGACGTTGGTGGTGGAGCTGTTAGCTGATCCAAACATTCTGGAGAGCAATTTGGAACTATACCCAAAAGGCTACAAAAATGTGCATACCCTTTGACCTAGCAATATCGCTTCTAGGACTGTATCCCCAAGAGATCATAAAAATGGGAAAGGGTCTCACATGCACAAAAATATTTTTAGCAACACTCCTTGTGGTGGCCAAAAACTGTAAATCAAGGGGATGCCCATCAATTGGGGAATAGCTGAATAAATTATGGTATATGAATATAATGGAATACTATTGCGCCATAAGAAATGGCAACAGGAAGACTGCAGAGAGGCCTGGAAAGACTTATATGATCTGATGCTGAGTGAAAGGATCAGAACCAGGAGAACTTTGTGCACAACAACAACCATAGTGTGAGAGAGTTTTTTCCAGTAGACTTGGAACTTTGTAGCAATGCAAGGACTTAAAAACAATTCCCAATGGTCTTCTAAGGCAAAATGCCTTTCACATCCAGAGAAAGAACTACGGAATTCAATCACAGAATGTAGCAGATCACTTTTTTGTGTGTTTATTATGTCCTGGTATGTTATATGATTTCTCCCATTCAATTGAATTCTTCTACACAGCATAACTATAGTGAAAATGTATTTAATAAGAATGTTTGAGTATAACCTATATAAAATTGCATGCAGTCTCGGAGAGGGAGAAGGGAGGAATGGGGGAGGGAGGGAAAAATAATAATCTAAGTTATATGGTAGTTATTGTAGAACACTGAAAATAAATAAAATTATTTAATTAAAAAAATAAAACAAAAAAAAATCGAAATTTTTGAGTTCCAAATTCTCCCGGTCCCTCCCTCTTTTCTTTTCTACCTGAGATAGTAAGCAATGTGATTGATGTAGGTTATACATGTGCCATCACGCAAAATATATTTCCATGTTAGTCATGTTGTAAAAGAAAATAAAGGCCATAAACCCCGCACAAAAATAAAGAAAGTGAAAAATAGCATGTTTTGATCTGCATTCAGACTTCCTCAGTTCTTTTTCTGGAGGTCGACAGCATTTTTCATAATGAGTCCTTTGCAATTGTCTTAGATCATTGTATTTGCTGAAAATAGCTAAGTTATTCACAGTTGATCATCATATGATATTGATGTTGTTGTGTGCAGTTGTGTACATGAAACCAATTCTCCTGGTTTGAATAATAGATTTATATAACTCTGTACAATACACAAAATGTTTCACTTACAACATTTCCAACAGTTGTATTCCTTGGAATTGACTACCATCATCATTCTTTCTCCCTTCTGCCATCTCTACTCTAGGAAAATCTCATCACCAGGAAGCTCATCATGGCATCAGTTTTGGTACTCACTACTTTCACCTCATCAGCACTTTCAGTAGTCTCTGCCCCTCCCACAGGAAAGCAGGAGGATGGACCAAAACTCCCCCCAAAGCCTCCATATATAGAGGGGTCAGAAGCGCCAACAACTCTTTATTTCTCATCAGATTGAGTACCCTCCACTCTTGCATCCCCTTCCTTTGAATGGCTGGTTCCTCCCAGAACCATTTTAAAGATTGTACCCAGTTTAGCCATATCTTCATTCCTCACCAGGATGTACTCCTGACTCTCCAAACTTTCTCTACTTCTCTACTTTCTCTGATGTCTTCATCCTCTCTCCGTTGTCACTTCCTTTTATGTATTGTCTTCCCTCCCCCCGCTATTAGAATATATTCTCCTTGAGGACAGAAGCCATCTTTCTGCTTTTATTTGTATTCCTGACACTTATCACAGTGCCAGGCATATAGTAAGCACTTAATAAATGTTTGTTAGCTTGGCTTAGTTATTTCTTTTTTGTTATTAACATTCATATGGGTAGGGAACCATATTTGCGAAAGGTACCTCCTTCCATTATCATTTTTTAAAAATTATGTGACACTTTCCTTTTAGATTCTTTCCATTTAAAACTTATAATGGAATATGGTCAGGTATTTTTTTTCCAGTCTATTCCTTGCTTTCCTGAACAATTGTCTTTCAATATAACACTTGCAGATAACTTGTTATAAATGCCAAATTTAAAAATTATCTCTTATAATATAGGAAATAGGATATAACTGACATCTTTTATAATATAGTAGAGATATTTTCATTGAACATGCAAGAAAAAATTGCCCATTCATCACTGGAATTGGATGCATGGTTTCATTCTGTCAACAATGTCTATGGGCAGGCAATTAAGAGTTGAACTTTTAAGAGGAGAATAGCACTAGTTCAGTTTGAACGAAAACATATTTGTGAAGCACTAAGGTGGTTTATGGGAATAAAATATTCATTTTCATTAACATCCCTGTTAGCAATAAGAACAATTTGAAATTTATAAGCAATAGACTTTTCTGCTTATATGTTTTTCTTTATGATTACCAAAGTAATTGTATCACCCAGGCTTCCCATCACCTGAGCCCTTGGAGAAGACTACCTTACTTAAGTTCTAAGACTTTTCTGAACCAAATTCTCTCCATCAGTCCTTATCAATATGATTATTTTTCTAGTTAACCAGAGGATACACTAAGTCCAAAGCAAAGGTATTTTGTGAAATAGTACAAGGAAATAGTATAGAAGTACTATAACAATAGAACTTCCCCCATAAACCTAAGTTCACCCTTCGACAAATACACAATAATCCTTATTGGGAAGAGTGAACATGCATAGTGATTATGCTTAATATATAGAAATAGAAAAAATATAATCAGTTCATCAGGGGACACAAGTAAAAATACATGTAGGACTGGTAATAACTTTATGTTGCTCTCTGATGTCCACTGCTCCTGACTACGTGTTTTTTCCCTCAACTCCAGCTGATATTCAGCTATCCAGCTATCTTTAGGGCCCTCTAATATTACCCTGCTCATCATCTACTGAGGATACTGTGCACCTTAAATGCTTCTTCTTCAGTGACCTATAGCTCTTTCAGTCAATGAATATGCAATGCATCTCTTCAGTCATGTTGTTCTAGAAGGTAAGGGATGCCCAGGTTAAGGTCCTACCGATCTTTCAACTCTTTCTTCTGTATTTTCCTTTCTGATTCTTTTGATTCAACTGTAATAGACTTATGGTAGGAAATACATTTTAACTCTTATTTCTTGTCAGTCTCTACTTTGCTGCAGCAAATGTTCTCAAATGTTTGCTTCTTCATATAGAAAAGGCCTCTGAGAAACTGTGGTGAGGAAATTGTTTCAATGTCCCTCCATCATGTACCTTTGCAGTATCTAAAGCACACAAAGTCTAGGTTGGTTGGAAAAAGACTAAAAATGTTAATAGACTTTGTTTCACTAACTGAAGCAACACATCACAGCCCAAGTCTCTTTCCATTAGTGTTTACTTGAAATGTGGGGGTGTCAGAGGTAATTTGCTTAGTGGCAACAAGGTAATGGGAGTGCTTCCCTCCCTGCTACTTCCCTTCCCCAACTCTGCCTAATTTCTACTAAATTTTCAAGGACCTGTTCAAGTATCATCTCCAGCAAACCTCTCACCACTCCTGCCATCTCTGCCTTTTCTTAATAACCATAATATTTTGTACTTCTCTTTGTACTTTATGCACTTCGTATGTGCGCATGCCTCATCTTTATAGCTAGGTCTCAGAGGTCAGGGATATTGTCCTATTTATCTATAGATATCCAATAGTGCTTTGCATAAGTACAAGATGTATAACTTGTTCAAATATCTATATATCTACGTGTAGATAAATAGATATACACATATTGGACAAAGGGGGTTTTTAAATATTCATCTCTCTATATATGTATTATATAAAATGAATGATCTCTGAGCAGAAAGGTACCTGTAAAGAGAAATTTTCAAGTATTCAATTAAGCACTGACTTTGACAACAAGGCTGAAGATTTCCAAGCTATAAAATCTGGATTCTCTTTCCCTATGCTCTTAACCTTGGTCTATGGAGAACCTTCCTACATGAGTCATACATTCAGGGTGCCAAGCATGGTGACACACACCTGTAGATCCTTATCTTTGGGAAGCTGAAGCTGATGGATTACTTGAGCTTGAAAAATTCTGAACTACAGTAGAATTAAAGCCAATTGGAAGTCTTCACCAAGTCTGCCACCAATATGGTGAACCCCCTAGGAGTGGAGGACCATGAGACCACCTGAAGAGGAATGAGCCAGTTCAGTTGAGAAAAATGGAGCATTTTAAAAATTCCATGTCAATCAATACTGACATCAGGCTTGCAAGTGGCTCCTTCACTTCCATTATCCCTCCCCACAAAAAAAGATTCAGGGAGAGTGAAGTGGTTTCTCCCCCACCAAAGGAGGTAAGGAATGTCTTCCTGAATACTAGGGTACAATTTGGAAAATTCGCTCTTTTAGAGTATGACTCCCAACAAGAGGTATTCATAGAGCATTCCTACTCGTCCTTCCCCTTTCTTTCGGGAGAATCATCCCACCCCCACCCCCACACCCCCATCTACACTCTGATGGTTCTTATAAAATAAAAAAAATTCACAATCACTTCTTATGTTGCATCAGTTTTCTTCTAGTGAATATTCTCTCCTACACTTCTTCTGGTTTTGGTTCTTAGGCTTTGTGACCTACTTCATGCTCTGGGGGTTGATTGATTGTCACTTAAGAGATGAGCTCTGTCCTCCCCCTCCCTTACTCACCAGGATACTGCTGAGTTTGTGGGCAGGTTTGCATACTCATAACTAGGGTGAGATCTTGTCCTGTAAAGTGTATGAGACATTAATGCTCACTTCCTCTTGCCTATCAGGTGTAACACTGACTGCTGAAAAAATGTGGACATTTTCTCAGTTTATAGTGAGAGGGAAAAGGAAATGGTAAGGATGGACAGTAAGTATGTCCTTTCTAGAAAGTTCATATGGACAGTCAGATTTTAGGGGATTGCTTCCTCTAGAATCAAGAGGGAAAATTCCTTGTAACCTGGTGCTTTTTTTCTTTCTTTTCTTTTTTTTTTAAATGTCAGAACACAATAGAAACTAAATTCCAATATAGAGATCTTTTCTCCTGCTTATTTTCAGGCCACGGGGATTTGAATTTACATAACCCACACATTTCTCTCTCTAAAGTCTCCTTTCATGAACTTTCCCCACGTTTCCTTAAAGGGTAAGCACTCACCCTACCTCTCACCCTTGTACATAGCTATCTTCTGACTTTCTTGAGGGTACCATAGACAGTTAAACAACTTCCTCCTATTGAGAAAAGAAAACCAAAAACACAAAATTAAAACTGAGCCCACCTTCAGTCAACATCATTGCTCTGCTTATTTTCAGCCAGCACCAAATATAAACCACAGTGAAGTGGTTTCAAATGAAATCAAATCCAGACCAAAAATAAATGTATAGGAAGAAAGGAGAAAAAAAGATCTGAGTGTTGAATAATGAGGCTTAAGGTGGTTGGTGGGGGGTGATGACATTCTCAAAGTGGAAAGGAGTAGGCAATAAGGATGGTACTTAAAGGCAATGGAAAGTTCAGGGGAGTGGGCATAGTGACCAGCAGATTAAAGTTACTCTTAGGCTACTATGCTGTAGGATATTAGAACACCTTATAGTCCCTTACTCCCAGAACAACCCACTTTGATTAAACTAGTTGATCAGATTATTGTGGTACAATAGGAAGAATGTTATATTTTAGGGTCACAGATCCTTGTCTCAATAAACTAGCCTTTTATATTTGTTGATCCTTAGCTAAATATCTTCATTTTTTCCATGTCCAAGTTTACACATCTGTAAAATAAGGGAGTTGGACTAGATAATCTTCCTGGTTCTAAGTTCTTTTCTCCAATGATCATTCCAAATTCCTAAAAAGTTACTGGATATATTCTTTTGGAGACAAAGCAAGGAAAGTTATTGCCTATCTTCCATCTTTTTTTTCTCCTAGTCCTGACTCTAGTGCATATGAAAAGCCTTGGTCCCTCCCAACTTTGTCCCAGGAGCCTCAACAGCCACTTGAAGTGAACTGATCTGAGCTCTAGGTTGAGGTTTGGAGGGACCTGTCACTCTAATTTTAATAGAGAGGACAGGAAATTATCTACCTAGGAAAAGAAAGATAACATCTCAGAGTCTGGAGGGAACTGAGGATATCTAGTCAATAAACTCATGACTAGAGTATGACTCATACTGGGAATAATATATCCAAAAGCTGCAGGATCAGGAAAAGAAAGGGGGCACAGAAACAATGTATATTAAGAAAGTCTACTTAGGTAAAAGAATCTAAGAACCAGAGAGGGTCAGAAGAGTGGAGGGCATTCTGGAGAAAGACTAATGGAGGGAAATACAGAAATGATTTTGTCATTGGAATATTTTTCTGATCATCTAGACAGAAAGAAAAAATATTTGACTATGTCACAATTCCTGGCACTTAGTGAGTACTTAAAAATGTATGTTCTTTCTGTTAGATGAAAGAGACAAATCAGAAGACTGGCCCAGAGGAATGACATAGTAGCAATGGGTGATGTCACATATCTAAACAGCTGCTGGAATTTTCTGTTTGAAAGACTAAGTAACAACTTCTTAATTTTAATGTTATTGTATTCTTCAAAAGGTAAAGACCAAAGGGAAAATAGTATGTTGGACCTGGTTCTTTTTAATACAGAGAAATTGTTTTCTGAGATGGAAATGATGGGAACTTTAGGAAATTAACCATTCCCTCCTAGAGCATATATCAGAAAAGGAGAGGGTAAACTGGGAATAATCTAACAAGCATTCTAGATTTTTGAGAATTGATTTTTCAAAGAGTTCAGAGGAAGGCTAAGTAGGTTTCATGGGAGAGAGAATTCCTGGAGTCAAGATGGCAGAATAAGCAGTAAATCACTATAATTCTCCCATATTCACCTCTAAACAATCATAAAATAGTGCCCCCAAATAAATTCCATAACAACAAAACCAGAAAAAAGATGAGGTGAAAATATTTTAGTGCAAGAAATTTGGAAGATCATTAAGGACGGTCTGCCTCACTCAGCAAAAGGTGAAGGCAGTCCAGTCCAAGAAACACCCCAGTAAGTCAATATCAAGCCCCACCTCAGCAAATCAGCTGGAGTTCTTGAGCCCCAGTGTGGTGGAACAGGCAAATGCCAACACCAAGATCCCACCTACTCCTGCCCCACATGCCTCCATATAGCCAGGGGAACTGGTACACTCTAACTCCCAGAACCACCATGTGCTTCATTGTAGCCCCAAACAAATAGATATCCTCCAGTGGGCAGACTTTCACATACTTCAGCATAACCAGGTAGACACCAACCCTATGGGGGCTTATGGAAACAAGCAGTTGCCAGTGCTTTGTCCCCCTCCATGTGCTTCAGCATAGCTCTGGGCAAACAGGCAACCTCCAGAGGCCAGACTGCCACGTGCTTCAGTGTGGCCCTAGGCAAATGCAGAAATACCCCATTGGCCTCGGGACATTCCAGATATTAGCTCTAGGATCTCAGCTTGGCACTAAGTAAGCTGCCAGACCCCTATGGCCTCCAATACTGCCAGCTATCCCACACCTCATCCCATTAGCTCAGCACCAGACATAAGGGTCTTCCATGGGCTTCAGGGCAACATTAATACAGCACCATGTAAACAACCAGGCCCTGCAGTCATTGGTGTAAGAAGGCTGAAACAGTACCCCTTCCACCCTGGGAGCAGAGTTCAAATTTAAAAGAAAGGAAAAAGGCCAAAAAAGATGAGCAAAAATCAAGAACAACAAAAAGGAATCTGACTGTAGAAAGTGATTATGGTGACAGAGAGGACCAAGAAACAAATTCAGAGGAAGACAACAATATCAAAAGACTTGCGGGAAAAGCCCAAAAGGAAAATAGAAAGTGGTCTTAAGCTTAGAAAAACCCCATGGAAAAATTAAAAAAGGAGCTTAAAAATCATATAAGAGAGATAGAAGAAAAATTGGGAAAAGAATTGAGAGTAATGCAAAAAAATTATGAAAAAAAGAGTAAAGAGCTTGGAAAAAGAAAACAACTGCTTAAAAAGTAGAATTAGCCAAATGGAAAAGGGGATACAAAAATCTACTGAAGAAAACAACTCCCTAAAAAGTACAATTGGCCAAATGGAAAACGAAATAGAAAAGTTATTTGAGGAAAACAACTCCTTAAAAGTTAGAGTAGGGCAAGTGGAAGCTAATGACTCCATGAGACATCAAGAATCAATCAAACAATCTCAAAAGAATGAAAAAATAGGAGAAAATGTAAAATACCTCATTGGAAAAAAACAAGTGACCTGAAAAATAAATCCAGAAAACACCTGAAAGCCACAATCAGAAGAAGGACCTGGACAACACCTTTCAAGAAATTATCAAGGAAAACTGCTCTGATATCCTGGAACCAGAGGGTAAAGTAGACATTGAAAGGATCCACAAATCACTTCAGGAAAAAGATCCCCAAACAAAATCTCCAGAGAACAGTACAGTCAAATCACAAAACTATCAGGTCAAGAAAAAAAGTACTGCAAATGGTCAGAAAGAAACAATTCAAATACTGGCAGGGCTACAATCAGGACTATACAGGACTTAGCGATTGCAACATTGAAGGATCCGAGGTCATGGAACCTGATATTCTGAAAGGCAAAGGAGCTACAACCACAATCATGAATCACTTACTCAGTGAAATTAAGTGTAATACTCCAAGGCAAATGGTCATTCAATGAAGTAGAAGAATTTCAAACTTTCATAAGGAGAAGACCAGAATTAAACCAAATATTTGATTCCCCAATATCAAAACATAAGAGAAACCTTAAAAAAGATAAAAAGAGAAAATAAAACATAAGAGATCCAATGGAGCTAAACTGTTTCTATCCCTATATGGGAAAATGTACTTGTAATTCTTAAAAATTATATCATTAGTAGTGTGTGTGTTCATCCCTCATTGCTAAAGAAGACTATGCCATCAGAGTAATAATGACATGACTTGCACTTGACTTTGTTTTGAGTGAGGGGATGCTGTGCAGGTCACCAGCTTCACTTATCCTCCAGAGCCATATGAATTCAGTGACCAGATATTCATCAGGATGACTAGAGATGACCCAGGGTGAGGCAATTGGGATTAAGTGACTTGGCCAATCTAGTGAGTGTCAAGTATCTGAGGTAATATTTGAACTCAGGTCCTCCTGACTTCTGCACTGGTGCTCTATCCACTGCACCACCTAGCTACCCCAGCCATTAATAGTATAGGTAGAAGGAATATATATAGAAAGTAGGTATGGATATAAGGAGAATTTGAGGAAATGGCATTAAAAAAATTAAAGAATGAGAAAGAGGAGTACACTGGGTACAGAAAGAAGGGAGAGGTAGAATGGGGTAAATTATTTCAATGAAGAGGTACAAAAACGTATTGCAGTGGAGGAAAAGATCAGAGGTTGGGCAGTGGGCATCGCTTAAACCTTGCTCTCATCAGTAGTGACTCAAAGAGAGAATAATGTACACAGTTAGTTGAATATAGAAATTTATCTTACCCAACAGGAAAGTAGGAGGGAAGGCAATTAATTAAGGGAGAGTGTGTGAGGGGGATTAATTGAAGAGAGGTCAGACTTGGGGGAGGCAGTAGAAAGAAGTAACACTATTTTGTTTGGAAGAAAGGAGAGAGGACAAATATGAAGAAAAATAGGATGGAGGGAAATGCACAGTTAGTAATCAACTGTGAATGTGAATGGAATGAACTCTCATAAAACAGAAGTGGATCAAAAACAGAATTCTGCAATATATTTTTTTACAAGAAACATACTTGAAGCAGCGAGACACACAGAAGATAAAGGTAAGGGGATGGAGCAGAATGTATTATGCAACAGCTGATGTAAAAAAAAGGCAGGGATAGCAATCCTGATCTCAGACAAAGCAAAAGCAAAAATAGACCTAATTAAAAGAGTTAAGGAAGGAAACCACATATTTCTAAAAGGTACCACAGACAATGAAGTAATATCAATACTAAATATATATGCACCAAGTGGTAACAGCATTCAAATTCTTTTTTGTAAATTTTTTTTAAATTAATTTATTTTTAGTCTTCAACATTCACTTCCATATGATAGAGTTCCAAATTTTCTCTCCATCTCTTTCCTCTGCCCACATCAAGACAGCAGACTTTCTGATTACCCCTTCCCCAAATCTGCCCTCCTTTCTATTACACCCTTCCCTTTTCTTATGCCCTTCTCCTTTGTATTCTTCTAGGATATGATAGATTTCTATATCCCATTGCTTGTATGTCTTATTTCCCAGTTGCATGTAAAAACAATTTTAACATTACTTCTTAAAACTCTGAGTTCCAACTTCTCTCCTTTTCTCTCTCCCCACCTCCCCATTGAGAAAGCAAGCAATTCCATATGTCATACATGTGTCGTCATGCAAAACACTTCCATAACAGTCATGTTGTGAAAGACTAGCTGTATTTCCCTCCATTCTATCTTGCCCCTCATTTATTCTCTCTCTTGACCCTGTCTCTCCTTAAAATATTTACTTCTGATTACCCACTCCTCCCATTTACCCTCTTTTCTGTCATTCTCCACATCCCTTCTCCCCTTCTCCCCTACTTTTATGTACTGTATAATATAGATTTTCATACCAAACTGAGTGACTGAGTATGCATGTTATTCCCTCCTTAAGTCAAATCTGATGAGAGCAAGGTTCACTCTTTGCCTTTCACCTCCCCCCTTTCCCCTCCATTGAAAAAGCTTTTTCTTACTTCTTTTATGTGAGAGATAATTTACCCCATTCTATTTCTCCTTTTCTCCTTCTCCCAATATATTCCTCTTTCACCCCTTAATTTTATTTTCTTAGATATCCCTTCATATTCAACTCACCCTATGTTCTCTGTATATACATATAATCCCTTCAAATACCCTAATACTAAGAAAAGTATCAAGAGTTATAAATATTATATTTCCATGTAAGAATGTAAACAATTCAGTTTCATTTGAACTCTCTTTCTTGTTTACCTTTTCATGCTTCTCTTGATTCTTGTGTTTGAAAGTCACATTTCCTATTCAGCTCCTGGTCTTTTCATCAAGTACTCTATTTCATTGAATAACCAATTTTTCCCTTGAAGTATTATATTCAGTTTTTCTGGGTAGATGATTCTTGGTTTTCATTCTAGCTCCTTTGATCTCTGGAATATCATATTCCAAGCCCTGTGATCCCTTAATGTAGAAGCTGCTAGATCTTTACTCGAATTGTTTCTTTCTGGATGCTTGCAGTATTTTCTCCTTGACCTGGGAGCTCTGGAATCTGGCTATAATATTCCTAGGAGTTTTCCTTTTGAGACTCTTTCAGGAGACAATTGGTGGATTCTTTCAATCTCTATTTTACCCTCTGATTCTAAAATATTGGCAATTTTCCATGACAATTTCTTAAAATATGATGTCTGGGCTCTTTTTTTGATCATGGCCTTCATGTAGTCCAATAATTTTTAAATTATCTCTCCTGGATCTATTTTCTAGATCAGTTGTTTTTCCAATGGGATATTTCACATTGTCTTCTATTTTTTAGTTCCTTTGGTTTTGTTTTATAATTTCTTGATTTTTTCATAAAGTCATTAGCTTACATCTGCTCCATTCTAATCTTTAAGGAGTTATTTTCTTCAGTGAGCTTTTAGACATCCTTTTCTATCTGAACAATTCTACTTTTTAAGGCATTCTTTTCCTCATTATCTTTTTAGACCTCCTTTTCCATTTGGATTAGTCTATTTTTATAGTGTTATTTTCTTCAGTGTTTTGCGGGGGGTTCCCTTTAGCAAGCAGTTGATTCATTTTTCACATTTTTCTTGCATCAGTCTTATTTCTCTTCCCAAGTTTTTCTCTACTTCTCTTACTTGATTTTCAAAATCCTTTTTGAATTCCTCCATTACCTGAGACCAATTCATATTTTTCTTGGAGGTATTGGATGTAGGAACTTTGACTTTATTGTCTTCTTCTGTTTGTATATTTTGGCCTTCCTTGTCATCAAAGTAAGATTTTATCATCTTGTCCTTGTTTTCCCTAGTTTTTGCTCATTTCTCCAGCCATTTACTTGACTTTTGAGCTCTTTGTCAAGGTAGCTCTCTGCTTCCATTAGGGGTATGTGGGGTGTACTGTCAGCTGCTTGATCCCCCCCTACAATCTGTGGGCATAGAGACAGCCACTGCCTCTATCCCTGATGCTGCTGCTGCCATGGGGTCCTCCACTCCCTCTGCCACCCTAGGGCCGGGGCCAGACCACTCTATTCTCTCACACATATCCGAATAGGTGTTTTTCAACAACTTTCCAATTTGTCCTCAGTATTTTGAGGTCATGAAATCTGAAAACTGACACAGGTGTCACAGATTCGGGTCTCCCCTTCCCCAGTCCTTCTCAGGTCCCATCTGTGTCAGCACAGCCTATGCTGGACTGCACTCTGATCCAGTGCTGCATAATAGACACTTCCTGTCGACCTTCCAGGGTGTCTTGGTCAGGATATTTGCTTCATTCTGTCATTCTGTGGGTTCTGCAGCTCCAGAATTTGTTTAGAATCATTTTTTTACAGTTATTTGGCTGATTTGGGGGGAGAGCTGTAGAGAGTCCCTGCTTTTACTCCGCCATCTTGGCTCTACCCTCCACAGCATATAAATTCTTTTTTTTTTCTAGATAAATGAGCATTTTTATTTCTTTGTTTCACAAATAAACTGGTTGAAATAGTTGTTTCCCGCGGGCTAACCAAACAGACCAAATCCCATATCTTCATCAGACTCCTCTGACTCTTCCTTGGCTTCCACCTTGGCCAGAGCAGCAGCAGCCGGTGCAGCAGCAGCTGGAGGAGCCACCACAGGGTGGCCACTGCAAATGCTGATGGGCTGGCCAGGAAGGCCTTCACCTTTTCAGCAAGTGGGAAGTTGTACTCTGTCTCCACAGCTACAGTCAAGACTCACTTGTACCCATTGATGATTGAGTGGGGTACTGATGCAACAGTTGGGTAGCCAATCTGCAGACAGATGCTGGCAATGTTATGGATACCCTCTAAGAACTGAAGGTACAAAGTCTCCTCTGTGATGTCCAGCACTTCAGGGTTGTAAATGCTGCCATCATCAAACACCTACTGAATGATCAGCCCAAAGGAGAACAGGAAAATGTTCAGCATATTCAACAAAGTAGCCTCACTGGCACCCACTTTGTCTCCAGTCTTAATCAGCTGCACATCACTTAAGATTTCAATGGTGCCCCTGGAAATATTGGTGGTGATACCCAGAGCCTGGAAGAAGGAAGTCTCCTTGGGACCCAGACCAGTATTCTGGGCAGGTACAGTGACATCACATGGGGTAATGGCACCAGCACGGGCAGCAGCTGGCACCTTATTGGCCAGAAGCATATCTCTAATCTCAGTCAGATCCTCCTTGGTGAACACAAAGCCCACATTCCTCCGAATATGAGGCAGCAGCTTCTCCAGGGCAGGATTGTTCTCCAGATGACCACAAATGGCTTTGTGCATCATGGTGTTCTTTCCCATCAATACAACAGCCTTACCACGGAAGGGCATCTGGATCTGCTGCATCTGCTTGGAGCCCACATTGCCTGCTCCCACAATGAAGCATTTTGAATAATCATCCAAAAGTTGGATGATCTTGAGGAAGTAATTGGATTTCCAGGTAGCCCTGTCTTCCCTGGGCATCTTGGTGGTGCTTCAGGGATTGACTCACGGGGTTTAAAGACAATGTCTCTCGCACGAGGACACCTGGCGAGAGAAGCATATAAATTCTTAAAGGAGAAATGAGTTACAGGTTCATGACCAAACAGGAGATAGATAGCATTATGAAATGTAAAATAGATGGTTTTGATTATTCTAAATTTAAAAGCTTCTGCACAAACAAAACCAATGCAACCATGCTTTGAAGGAAAGCAGAAAGGTGGGAAACAATCTTTACTTCACATATCTCTGATAAAGGCCTCATTTCTCATATATATAGAGAGAACTGAATCAAATTTATAATATAAGTCATTCTCCAATTGATAAACAGACAAAGGATATGAATAGGCAGTTTTCAGATGAAGAAGGCAAAGCTATCTAAAAGCATAGAAGAAGTACTCTAGATCACTTGATTAGAGAAATGCAAATTAAAACTCTAAGGTACCACCTCAAACCTCCCAGATTCTCTAATATGACAAAAAAAGAAATTGATAAATGTTGGAGAGGATATGGGAAAATTGTGACACTAATGTACTTTTGGTAGAGTTGTGAAGTGATCCAACCATTTTGGGAAGCAATTTAGAACTATGCCCAAAGCACAACCAAACTCTGCATATCCTTTGAGCAAGCAATCCTACTATTAGGTCAATATCCCAAAGAGATCACAAAAAAATGGAAAAGATCTACATGTGAAAAAACATCTATAGAAACAAAGAAATGGGGTAGTGGCAACATATTGGAAATTGAGGGGATACCCATCAATTTTGAAATGACTGAACAAGCTGTGATATATGAATGCAATGAAATACTACTGAACGATAAAAATAATGAACAGTAGATTTCAAAATAAAAAAACAGCTTGTAAAGACTTGTATGAACTGATGCAAAGTGAAAAGAGCAGTCAAGAGAACATTCTACACAGTATCAGCAACATTGTGATGATCAGCTATGAATGCCTCAGCTCTTCTCAGCAGCACAATGATCCAAGACAAGAACAAAGGACTCACAAAGGAAATACTATCCACATCCAGATAAAGAACTGATGGAATGAGTGCAGAAGGAAGAATATTTTTTCATTTACTTTATTCTTTTTCATAGCTTTTACCCCTTTTGATCTGTATCTTCTTTTACAACTGTGGCTAATATGGAAATATGTTTACATGGTAGCATATGCATAAACTATATCAATTTGCCTACCATTTTAGGAAGATGGAAGAGGAGAAAGGGAGGAAGGAGAAAAATTGAAAACTCAAAACCTTGAATAAATGAATGCTAAAATTTTTCTTGACATGTAACTGGGAAAAATACCATTAAAAAGAAAATAAAAGTGTTTCATGGACTACTTGTTAACGTATTGTTGTTAATGTATTGTTAATGGAATGGGAAGATCTGTCTCATCCATTAATAGGCCTATGTGACTTGCTTAAGTCACATGGAAGCTTAAGTCGCATGAGTCTGTGGTGGAAGGAGCCTGGTGAATGCATGGACCAGGAAGGATTGGAACTAGAATGATGGAGCAGAACTGAGAGGAAGTTGGATGCAGCAGTTAGATTTGAGGGAGAGAGAGGAAGCAGGCAGTAATCTGTGAGTGACTGTTTGTGAGAAGGCCCTAGTAGGGGGAAGGCTTGGGAATGGTGGTGCCCCCTGCATTATTATTGTGTATATATAGTTGTTGTGATGGATTTGACTTTCTAGTGTTGGGATTCAACTTTTTGGTATTTGAATAAATGTTTTGATTAAGTGGAGAGTCTGCTATATACTGTGATTCAGAATTATGCTGGCATATTGATAGCTGCTGTAGGCACTATGACTATTGTGTTGGTGCTACACTTGGTTAGCTAGGTGTTGTTGTGGATAGAATGGCAGGCTTGGAGTCAGGAAGACTATTTGTCTCAATTTTCTCAACTGTAAACTGAGCTGGAGAAGGAAATGGGAAGCCACTCCAATATTTTTGCCAAGAAAACCCCAAATGGGGTCACAAAGTGTTGGATATGACTGAACAACAGCAAAACAAAATTCAACAGGGGAAGTGAGTCCAGTAGGGTTGGAAAACTCTTAAGAATTCATTTTAAAGACACAAAGGTAACTATTCTGATGAGAAGGAAAAAGTGAGATATCTGAAGAGATTGATCTGAATATCTTGAGAAATCACCAACTAACTTGGTGATATATATTAAAAGATATTTTAAAAAGATATATATATATATACATATCAAGGACAAATTGTTACTAGATGAATAAAAGATCATCGCTTAGTCCTTAAAAAGCAATGAGAGGAATGCTGTTTTGTTTTTTTTAAAAAAACCTATATTAGAGAAAAAAAGGAACATCAAGGAATGGGTAGCACTCTGCTTAGGGTTAAAGGGATGTTTGCAATTGACAGTAAAGATTCTTTTGAGACGTTGGTTCCATTCTCATTTTCCTTTAATTTTCTCTGACAAGAAGATTGACTTTTACAGAAAAAAATGATTAAATATTGGTTAAACATTGGAGCTAATACTCAAGATAAATAAGGCGATAATAGAGAGTACTCAGTTGCCCTTGGTGAATTCAAGTCACCTGACCCAAGTGAATTGACCTCCTAAGGTACCTAAAGAATTGTAAATGTGATTGCTGAGCTACTACTAATATTATTTCAAAGACCATGGAGAATAGGATAGGTACTATAGGAAGGAAATAAATATCTACTATGTGCCTACTGTACTAATCAGTATGCAAATATTCTCATTTGAGCTTCACAACCCTGAGAATTAGATGCTCTTATCCCTATTTTACAGTTGAAGCAAATAGAAGTTATATGACTTTGAGGAAGCTACTAAGTAAGTGTGTGAGGTCAGATTTGAACTGAGGTCCAAACCCAGCGCTCTCTCTAGCCCACCTAGCTGACTTTACTGCAGTTTGGAGAAGGGCAAAAGCTGTCCCAATTTTCAGCAAAGGAAAGAGAATGGAATTTACAAACTCTAGATTAGAAATCTTGATCTAGATTTCTGACAGAATTCTAGAACAGATCATTTAAAAGAATCTTCTTAAATATTTGGAAAAGGAGATAGTAATGACAAAGAATCAATGTTAAGGACAGGTAATTATAAACTAGCCATACTCTTTTTCTTCTTCCCTCCCTCCCTCCCTCCCTTCCTTCCTTCCTTCCTTCCTTCCTTCCTTCCTTCCTTCCTTCCTTCCTTCCTTCCTTCCTTCCTTCCTTCCTTCCTTTTCTCTCTGTCTCCATTGTCTCTTTTTCTTTCTTTCTTTCTTCCTCAGAGTTACAAAGCAGGGCTATATAGATAGAGTTATTTAGATTTTAGCAAAGTATTTGAAATTGTCCCTATATTCTTGGGAAAATATAGAGAGATGTGGTCTTAGATAACAGTATTATCAGATAGGTTTGGAACTGGTTGAAAGAGTCATCATTTGTGGTTCAATGTCAACTTGTCAGGACGTCTCCTGTGAAGTACTTGAATGAATCTGAGCTTGACCTTGTTTTGTTTGCACATAACTTGAATGAAGGCATAAATGGCATGCTTATCAAATTTTCAGATGACAGGAAGCTAGGAGGGACAACTAACATACTGGAAGACAGACTCAGCATCTAGAAAAATACCCTGACAGGCTTAAAGCATTGGTCTGCTTCATATACAATGAATTGCAGTAAGGATAAATATAGGGTCACATTTAGATTCAAAAAACTTCACAAGTATTAGATTAGGAACTTATATTGAGATAGTAGTTTGTCTTTAAAAAATTAGGTGCTTTAGTGGGCTGCAGCCTCACTCTATCACTGGTGTGATCTGTCAGGGGAAAAAATAAAACAAAACAAAACAAAACCCAAATATATCTCCAGATACATTTGGAGAGCCATAGATTTTGAGAATAAGGAGGTGATAGTTCCAATATATTGTACCCTAGTTGGGTCACATCTAATTTGATGGTTCTGGGTAGAATGTCCAGAAGAAGGCATCAAAGATGGTGGCAGGTGTAATGTCTATACCTCATGAGGACTAAGGAACTGAAAGTGTTTAGCCTGGAGAAAAGGAGGGAAATGATAGCTATCTTAGGTATCTGAAGGGCTGTGATGGGGTAGAAAGATTAATTTTATTCTGCTTGGCCCTAGAGGGCATACCAGAAGCAATGAATGGAAGTGGCAAAGAGCCCAATTTAGGCTTGAGATCTGAAAAACTTTCTAACAACTAGAACTAGATCGAAAAGTGTAATAGGTTGTTTCAGGAGGCAGTAACTTGCCCCACAGTGGAAGTATTTCAAGCCACACTTGTAGGATCACTTATTATGTTTGTTATCCTTAGGATACCGTTTCCTTTTTGAGTTGGACTAGATGGCTGTGGATGCTCTTTCTAGCTCTCAGGCTTATTTGTCTAACGTGTGCCTGAATAAGACTCTCTTCTTTAAGGTATCTGACTAATGCACATTTTACCTTTGTAAGAAAACTTCAAGGGAGGGAAATCCTACTGCTTTCTGATACAACCCAATTCTACTTTTGGATAAGTCTAAGTATGAGCAAATTTTTCCTTCTATCAAGTCTAAACCTGTCTTTTTGTAACTTTTGTCCCTTTTTCTCAGTTCTACCCTCTGAGGATAACCAGAACAAACCAAAACAACTGACAAACCTAATCGCTCATCTGCATGATGACTCTTCAAATACTTGAAAACAGCTATTTAAGTCTCCCCAAGTCTTTTTCTACCTAGGCTAAATATCCAAGTTTGTAGTATCATAGATTTGGAGCTGAAGGAAACTCAGGCAACCTTTGGTTTTGCCTAGACACTGGGTTCTTTAGATGTGTACCTATAAGAATGCATTGACCACAGTAGGTGATTAATTAATTAATTGAATTTATATGTCTCTTGTGCCTCTTGGATGGTCAGACCCTGGACACAACCCTGACCAAATCACAAAAATGTGCTCATTTTATCTATGGTAGGGGTGAGGAAGGACAGGCAATAGTGGTGGAGTCTACAAAGCCATCTAGGGTTGAACTAGGTTATCAGACAACTCATTCTAATATGTTATCCATTTGAATTCCAAAATAACCACTCTCCACCTATTCAGAACACTATAATCCTAATTCTCTAACCAATGTAGCCACAACTTTTCCATAAACAGTTTCTAGGAACAATGTTTTCAATTGAGATTTCAATCCTATTAAAAAAACCCTTACACTTTGTACAGAATTCATTAGAATGAATGTGATGCTTAAAAAAAAGCCTTATAAGGGTTTCTAGTAAGCCTAGTTCTGTTGTCCAGACCCATCACTGTTCCACTGCATTGTTTCCCATTGCTTGAGTGACTACAGTAAAGTTGCTTAAAGACTATTTCTTCTGTAAGTAATAAAACTATTTTCTAGAATTTGTTTTTCTCCCTTTCTTCTCTTTAAAGTCTTCCCTACTCTAACCATAATCTGGCAAACACCTCTTTTTTTGATCCTCCCACTGCCCTTTCCTGAGCCCAGATAGTAACCAGCACTCATGATACTTCCCTATTGTCATCTCTGTTTACTCCCAGTTTTTACTTGCTAAGTTTTACACTTCCCAAATTCTATTTTGCTTCTCTGTTGCCCCTGCCTTCTAGATTCATGTTCTTTCTAATGATTGCCCCACTTTCCCTGAAAATTCTTTTTCTGGTTTTTTTTCCTATCCATTTCTGAAGGAGACCTTTGGCAATGAGTGTAAGGCAACAGTTTTCAAAAACCATCAACTATTTTCAGCTAATATGTAACATTCCTAACTTTCTGATGAAATTCATAAATCATAAAAGTATAATAATGCTGTTCCATGCAAGTATGCCCCCTACATGAGGCCCTGAGAAAAGCTACCCTAGATCCAAGACACTGAATTAGTTAATGCCAATTCCAAAATCATAGCTCATGAGCACTTATCAATGTGTTTGCTTCTGTCAGACAAGCCAGAGAACACATTAGTTCAAAACCAAAGACATTTAATTAAATACCATAGCCAATAACATGACAAGGAAAGATTCCTCCAAGCACACAGAGGGAATACTTTGACACAAATTGACATAACATCAGAGGGAGGGTACAAACATAGAATATGCAAGACCAGGGAACATGAATGGAGAGTACATGAATAGGGAGGATTTGTGGCCAAGGATCATTAATGAAGGACCATATGACCAGGTCACACACATCAAAGACCTACACATAGGAAATATACATAAGTAAGACACAATCATTATCAGGGTAACTCATACTTCTCTTTTTTTTATTTTTTTAATAAATAAATTTATTTTTAGTTTTCAACATTTACTTCCATAAATTTTAAGTTTTCTCCACCTCCCTCCCCTCCCTTCTCCCCAAGACAGCATGTAATCCAATATAGGCCCTACATATACATTCTTATTAAGCCTATTTTCACATTAGTCATGTTGTATAGAAAAATTAGAACAAATGGAAGGAACCATGAGAAAGAAAAAAAGGGAGCAAATAGTATTCTTTGATCTGCATTCAGACTCCATATTTCTTTATCAGGATGTGGATAGCATTTTCCATCATTATTCTTTTGGAGTTGGTTTAGGTCCTTGCACTACTGAGAAGAGCTAAATCTATCAAAATCAGTCATTACACAACATGGTTGTCACTATGTATAATGTTCTCCTGGTTCTGCTCACTTCACTCAGCATCAGTTCATATAAGCCTTTTCAAGTTTTTCTGAAATCCAACTGCTCATCATTTCTTATAGCACAATAACATTCCATTACAATCACATACCAGAACTTGTTCAGCCATTCCCCAATTGATGGACATCCTCTCAATTTCCAGTTCTTGGCCACAACAAAAAGAGCTGCTATAAGTATTTTTGTATATGTGGGAGCTTTCCCCCATTTTTATGATCTCTTGGTTAACTCATACTTCAAACTCTGTAGGACTGCCTATGTCCTTTGTTGATGTCATCATGCTAGAAAGTCTCTGCTCTCTGCTTCCCATGTTATGTCTTCCAAGTGTGACATTGTCTCTGTTGGGCACCTCTGCATGACTCATGGTCACCGAATTTCCCTCTGTTGCTGTTTGTTCTTCAGATTTTCAGGAACATCCCCTGGATCTCAGATCTCACTCTCAGGATGCAGTGACGGGGAAGACTCACCTTGACAAAGACAAGCTGGTAGTTCTTTAGTTCACAGTCCTGCATGTGAACCAATATACTAGTATACAGTTCTGCCACCTCCCCATCCCAAAAAACCTTTCAGAATATCCCCAAATTAAGATGAAGTATTTTCTTCCAATTGCCTGTTTCTGCTATTCACATACCCATGGTCCCACATAATGTTCTAGCTTAAGATAAGAAGTCCCTTTGGGGCTCACTTTAGGTATTCTTCAAAAAAAAGTGATACATAGTATCTGTGTAGAGGCTGAAGTTAACACAAATATTGCATAGTGGTTATCTAGTCACCAGTGTGAAGCCACAGGGCTAGTGAACTATGCCAATATCTGCCCTTTACCCACCAGTACTATTTGCTTGTGTTTGTTCCTCCAGGATTGCCAAATTCCTCAACAGGGGATGTAAGCTCCCTATTATTCTCATTCGTTGCCTCTTTACTCCCCTCCAACCATTTCAGAGAAAGTTGCTATTTGTTGAATTTCTAGCTATAGATACGGTTATGGATTCAAAGTCTAATCTCTAGAGCTTCTCTCTGGAAAAGTGAAGCGTTAAAGACAAATGCAAATAGTATAGAATAGGTAGTTTATTTCCATTACAGCGATGGTAATACTAAACACGGAATGCACAGAATGATTAGAAGAGAATTCAACAACTTATCACTATTAGTAAGTATTAGTCAGTTGGAAAGTCAGAAAGTTATATCATTGGGATATAAACAATTTTTGCAAGGCTGATATTTAACCAGTTCACATTTCATCTACACTGAGAATAGTCTAATCAGATGCCAAGAGGACTTTGATGGTGGAGACCTTCTTTTCTGATATTGATGCTTTCCTTTCATATAAGCTTGATCTTGTTACTACTGCTGTAACCATGACCGCATAGGCAGCTAGGTTGTACAGTGGATAGCACTCTGAGCTTGGAGTCAGGAAAATCGGAGTTCAAGTCTGGCCTCAGACACTTAGTAGCTATGTGATACAGGCAATTCACTTAATCTCTGTCTATCTCAGGTGACTCAACTAGGAAAGTGGAACAACAATAGCACCTATTCCACAAGGTTATTGTAAGGATCGAATGAGTTAATATGTGTAAAGCTCTAGGTACAGTGCAAATTACATGGTAGGCACTTAATAAATATTTCCTTTCTTCCGATAGATGCTACTTTTGTTGTCAGTACCTCTGATGTTCACAAGGTCGTTGCTAGAGGAAATGAACTATAAAAAAGACAGGCAAAGAAGTCGGGAGCCTCTAGTTGAGTCTGTTTCACATGAAGAGGACCAAGATCCCATCATTATTCTAGGGTATAGAAGGACCCTTTTTTCTTCCTTCTCCTTGCTTAGGGTTTCCTCTTTTCTTCTCAAAGGCTTCATTCAAATGAGAAGCTACTATTTCTGTACTATGTAATACTCTGAATTATCAGCTTTTCTTGCTCAGCAGCCAATTTGGAAGAATAAACCCCTTCATGAGCCAAGCATAGCTGGAAACAAGACACCTTATCTGTGTATGCTTCTGTTTCTACAAGGTCTCCTGGAGGTGGACAGAGAATGCCTCCACATAAAACAAGATGGGGTAAACCTGCTATACAAATAATTGTAGCAGGAACAAAAGCTAAGGGAAGAGGGCAGAGCTGTTGTCTTCTACTCCTTCATCTATATTCTTGTATGTATGTGTGTGTGTACACAATACACAAATGCACATATATAGGAATGTATGTAAATATATATACATGCATATATATGTGTGTATGTGCATGTGTATGTATGTATATGTCAGAAATTTTTTAAAAACACCTTGCTTTTGTAACTGTATTCTGGTCAGAGCTCACCATACACAAATGTACATATGCACACACACATATATGTAAATCTATATACATGCACATATGTGTATATATGTATATTTCAGAAATTTAAAAAACAACCTTGCTTTTGTAACTGTATTCTGGTCACAGAAAAACTTCAAGGTCTCTCAAGAGTATCTTATACTTGTATAGGCGTTCAGATTTTTTTTTTACTCACTTTCACATATGTTCTCTTATTTGATTTTCACCAGTTGACTCTATCAAACTCTCCATAGTGACTTTCTCAATTGTTTTATTTTCTTCTCATCCATGTATAATGCCAGACACTTCTCATTTTAGGGATGGAAAATCTGAGACTCAGAAAAATGAGGTAATTCATCCAAGGCTATGCAGAAGAATTAGTAGCAGAATTCAGGTCTTCTGACACCTACTGTAACAGCTGAAGACTCCAGCCATTATATGGGGCTCCTTCTCAGTCATGATCCTTTGGATGACTCCCTTCTATGCAAAATTTTAATGTCATTCTTGCTCCTCAGGTTTACATTGTGCTATGGCTTTTGCTCAGTTGTGGTTTCACAGATTTCCTAGTATTTTAATTCCCTTTTGACTCAAGGCGAAGTCCATTCTAAGAGGGGTCAGTTAGAAAGGAGCTTTTGAAAATACTCCTCAGAAAGCACTGTTCTTTACTCATGAGGATAACATTGCTTTTCTCTTAATGTCTATGTAATTAGTTCCCAAAATTGGTTCTTCCTAAAGGTAATTGTGTAGTGACAATTTCTAAAATCTGCCAGGAAGAATAACAATGTCCTAATTAAAGGATTTTTTTTTTGTTTGAAGTTCAGGAGTTTTCCCTTGAATTTCTCAGAATTCCCAGCATCTCTCCCTATGAATCACTTAGAGCCCCAAGTATTTACCATTTGGCTCTCATATCTCCCATTTAGGTGCCACCTTGCAACCCTGAAATTCTTTTGTTTTGTAAATAGTGAAACTCTGCCCTGGAATGTATCCCAGAATAACTGCAAGAATGCTGCAAAAAGAAAGATCAGGGAGTCCAAATGTAGTGTTGGAACTCTACATGGTGCTGAGTAGGAAAGTAAGACACCAACTAGGTGTAAACTGCTTTTGCTCTGTTCCATTTACCATTTTGTGGTGAGCTGCTTACATAAGAACTGAAATAGGAGTAAGAGAATTCTGTTGACAAACTAACCATTTTTAAAATTTCACGTTAATTAAACTAAAAACTTCACATTCTTTTCACTTTGATTTATGGAGGACAAATCTAGTATAGGATACCCTAGTATCCTGCCCTAGTTATCATCATCATCATCATCATCAACATCATCATCATAGCTAACAATTATGTTGTGCTTCAAAGTTTATAAAAAGTTTTTTCTATGTAAACTCATTTGATCTTCTCAAAAGCTCCACGAGTTTTTGAGCTACTGTTATTCACATTTTACTTTGCATTTGTGCATCTGTGATCTGTCCATGGTCACAGAGCTAGTAAATGTCTGAGAAAATATTCAAATTCTAGTCTTCCTGACTATGAAATCCTGCATTCTATCCATATAGCTGGTCAGTGAGCTGCTTTAATGGGAATTAATGGGTTGTCAGAGGACTGTGAACACATTATAGCCTCTGCCTTGCTTTAGATTATCAGAGAGTCACAGTTGGATGGATGACCAACTGGTATCCAACTGAGAATCCCCTCCTATAACATCCTTCACAAATAGTCATCCAGACCATCTTCTGAAGACATCTAGTGAGAGGGAAATCATTACTTCCTAAGACAGCCCATCCAACCTTTGGATTGTTAAAGAAATTTTCCTTTACACAAAATCAAAATCTGCCTCTTTGCTACATCCATTTTTTTTTTGGCTATAGGTTATGCCTTCTGAGGATCACAGAACAAGTCTAATGTCTTCTGCACATAACATAGTTGAAGGCAACAATCAAGGCTCCCTGGGTTTTCTTTCTGTCAAACTAAATAGTCCTAATTATTTTTATGCATTCTTATATTGAATGTTTGGGTGTCCTTTGATGTCCTAAATGACCTTCAACCTCTGCCTAATTCTGAGACACAGTAGAGACTTCAGCATATGTAAATATGTCTGTTTCCAGTCCAGGTTTCTTCAACCAGTCCTCACATGACAAGATCTTGAGGCCTTTTACCAGCATAGTTTCTCTCCTTATGATATTTTCCAGTTTAATCAATGTCCTTCCTAAATTACAGTGCCCAGAGTTGAACACAATGCTCCAGATGTGATATGATCAGGTCAGAGGGCAGCCACACACTAACATTTCCCTCATGCTTGACACTATTCCTTGTTTAATGAAGCTAAGATCATATAAGCTTCCTTAGCTTCTATTTTATGTCTTTGATTCTTCAACTTGAAGTTTACTAAAATCCCTAGATCTTTTTCTAATGAACTACAATCAAACCATAACGTCCCAATCCTACATTCACAATGTGTTTTTAACCAAATATAAGATGTCGCTTTTAAATTCTTGAATTGCATCTTATTAGAGTAGATCCAATTTAGAGCAGCTCTTTTTGTGGTGGCAAAGAATTGAAAACTGACGGCATTCCCATCAGTTGTGGAATGACTGAACAAGTTGTTGCATATGATTGTGATGGAAAATCATTGTGCTATAAGAAATGATGAAAAGAATAATTTCAGAAAAATCTGGGAAGACTTACATGAATTGATGCAAAGGAAGAGAGCAGAACCAGGAGAACATTGTATACAGCAACAGTAATAATATATGATGATCAACTTTGAATGATTTAGCTATTCTCAGCAATACAGTGATCCAAGACAGTTCTGAAGGACTTATGAAGAAAAATGCTATCCACCTCTAGAGAAAGAACTAATGGAGTCTAAATGCAGACTAAAAGGTATTTTTTAAACTTTATTATTCTTAGTTCTTTTTGGTCTGTGTTTTCTTTTGAAACATGACTAATACCTAAGTGTTTTGCAAGACCATACATGTATAATCTATATCAAATTCCATGCCTTCTCAAGGAGGAGGGAGTGGAGAAAGAGACTATGAAACAAAATTTAAAAATGAAATGTTAAAAATTTTTTTCCATGTAATTCATGAAAAAATTAAATGTAAAAAAAATAGTTAAAGTTGTAAGAAATGGAATGCAACTTACAGGGAACAACAGCAGTCCTGTTTATCTAGAACATAGAGTGGATGAGGAAACATAATGCTTTAAATGTGAAACAGAGCATCTTACATTTGATCCTGGAGGCAAAGGGGAGCTGCTGAAAATTCTTGAGCAGAAGAGTGATGTCATAATTGCACTTTAGAAATATCAATTTGTCGCCTATGGAAATGACAGACTGAAGAGTGAAAAGCCTATGCAGGGAGATGAATTAGGCTATAGAAATTGTTACATGAGAAGCAATGAAAATCTGGACTACAGTGTTTATAGAAGGAGAAAAGAGAATGGATCATATATGATAGAATTGAGAGGGTGGAATGGACAAGACTTGGCAACCAATTGGATATGGGTGTGTATGTGAATAAGAGTAAAGAATTAAAGATGAATTATTGTGGAAGAATAGTGATATTCATGGCAGAAATAGGGGAGGTAGGAGCAAAGGTGGATAGGAGACAACACATAAATTCTGTTTTTCATATGTTGAGTTTGTGATACCTATGGGATATCAAAATGTAGGTGCCAAGCCATCAGTTGGAAATCCTGGACTGGAAGTCAGAAAAGAGATGGGGGCTAGGCATGTAATTTTTTTGAGAGGAGGTGACCTTTATGAAAATAGTTGAATCCATGGGAGCTGATAGCATCATGAAGAGAAAGAATATAAAGAGAGAAAAGCCATGAGATATACCCATGAATAAGGGATGGGATATGGATTAAGAACCTGCAAAGAAGAGTGAAGAGGATCAGTCTGAAAGGCAGAAAGAGATGTATGACATTCCAGGGTCAAGGAGAACCAAGACTCAGCAAGGTCAGAGAGGAGAGAGTATCCAGAGAAGTGGAATTTTAAATCATTTGAAATGCTTAGAGAGGTCAAGAAAAATAAGAACTAAGAAAAGATCAGTTAGAAAAGTTAGCAACAAAGATGTAATTGATGATTGTGTAGAATTTCTTTTCATTTAAATAATGGAGAGAGAATACAGATTGCAAAAAGATAAGAAGAAGGCAGAAGATTGGGCTATTGTAAAAGGAAGATGAAGCAGTCATTGTATATAGCATTTTCCAATAATTTGACTGTGAAAGGAAGAAGAAATATAGGATGACACTTTCAGTGGATGGTATTGACAAGGGAAGATTCTTTAAGAAGAGAAGAGATCAATGCAAATTTATAAGCATCAGAGAAAGGGACAAGAGATTAAGAAGAGACTGAAAATTAGGCAGAGAGACGAATGATGGAAGGAGCAAGCTTCTCTAGGAGACAGGAAAGGATGGAATGTTTGATATTTGGAAGGAAAAGGGTTACTTCATTCACTGGGATGGTGAAGTAATTCCGGTTTTGGAATTGGTAAGAAGGAGCTTAAATTGATGACCTCCATTTGTTCAATGAAATAAGAGGCAAAGTGCTTTCTAGAGAAAGGGGAAAAGAAGAGATTTTATAGATGACTTGGGGAGGAAAAGTTTGAGAAAGTCATTGTGGAGAGTTTGATGCAGAGTCAAATAATGGAGAAGAAAAGGATTGAAATGGGTTTAGGAAGGGTGAGATATAAGGAAAAAAGGAAAGACAGAAGCTTATGGAAAGATATAGGAATTTCAGAACTACAAATTGTAGAAATAGAACTTATAGATGGTCACAAGATCAGTGGATATGTTTGTATGCATGAGTGTGTGTGTGTGTGTGTATGTGTGTGACTGCTATGGAATAAAGGCTACATCATAGAAGTTGAGGAGGTTGACCAATGATATCAAGGTTTATTTGAGGGAACATCAATATGTAAATTAAAGTATTCAGTTATAAGGGTTTGGGGTTGGAGTGGTGAGGAAGACTGGGATCTTACTTTTCTCACATAAAATGAAAGGATTGGATTAGATACTCCAGAAGGTTCTTTACAGCTTTCAGATTCTATTCTATTACTTATCTTAGCAACACCCTCATAATAGCTGAGCAATCTGGAAACCTTTTCAAATCTCCTTATTTGTATCATTCTTAAGAATTATTTTCTGGAGACACCTATGCTGCTGACATGACTGTGAAATTGGGTGTTTTAAAGCACAATTTAAGCAATGTTTCTGAGTGGATACTTAAACTGCCTGCATAGCTCTCCAGAGTAGTCTTGGGCTCAGATAGCTACGTCTGATTATTAGCCAAAGGGCAGACACAAAGATCTCCAGCATGGTGAGAATTCCTTGCCTTGGGAACCATATACATTACCTCTTACTGAGTGTGCAATATATATTTACTGAGCCCTCCTAGATTTAATGGAGTCATATTTGTGTAAATTGTTTGATTTTAAATGGCTTTTCTTGGAAATGATAATGCAATACTTTGTTCTATAATTGTATATGAATACAGTTAGTCATTGAATGCAATACTTTGTTCTATAATTGTATACGAATACAGTTATGCATGAGGGACCCCAACAGTGAGTGAGAGGATATAAACTGAAGCCTATCCCTGGAATTTTAGGATTGACTAAAAACTGTGCTAAAGAAACCATTTGAGCTTTATGTGATTGTTGTTTTCAAATCTGGACTTGAGAGAACAGCAACAATTTTATCATGGGGATTTTGTTGTGATTCTTTGGTGCAAACCACAGAGGTAGGCACTGGGAAAGGTAATGCTAAATTTTCCCCAGGAACTGAATGACATTTCTGGAAATAGGAGGATGGACAAATTAGCCAATTGTATCCCCATTTAATTAACTGCTGACAGCCAGGAATACTGGATAAGTGTAAAGAGTTTCTACTCATCCCCAAACCATGGGTTTTTCTCACTTTAGAGCTCCCCCTGAAGAGCACAGAATTTGAATTCAAAGAGCATTTCCCCCAAAATGTGCTGGCTTAGTGGCATTGTGTTTTGTGTTGTGTTGTGTGCTTTTGTGTAAAAGTGATGGACTTTATATTGCTGCTAATACAGCATCCTTTGACTATTATACAACCTTTCTCCAAGGGATAGCTTGGAGGACCAAGGGGAGAAGAGACCTTGTTGGGCGGGAGTTTTCTTTATGGTCCCATTGCAGGCAATGAAAGTATCTAGTCAGTTCTCACAGAAGCCTCAGAGGCCTCTCTTACAGCAAATATTTTGTGTTCCACCTCCCTCATCTCTCATAGGGCACTAAGGGAGAGATAGGTCCTACCTGGTGGGACCAGGGAACCTTAAGTATTATAGGGCAACTTTTTAAATAATTAATTTATTTGTTTTAAGTTTTCAACAATCATTTTCATAAGTTTTAAATTTTCTTCCCTTCTGTCCCCTTCCTTCCCCAAGACAACATGCAGCCTCATATGGTTTCTACACATACAGTTTTATTAAACACATTTTCACATTAGTTACATTGCATAGAAGAATTAAAATGAATGGAAGAAAACATGAGAAAAACCAAACCAACACAAAATAAAATAGAAAATAGTCTGCTTCATTTTGCATTCTGACTCTGTAGTTCTTTCTCTGAATGTGAATGTCATTTAGCATCATGAGTCCTTTGGAAATGTTTTAGGTCTTTGAATTGCTGTGAAGGGCTAACTTTATCAGATACAATCATCACACGCTGTGACTGTTACTGTGTATAATGTTCTCCTGGTTCTGCTCATTTCACTCAGCATCAGTTCATATAAATCTTTCCAAGTTTTTCTGAAGTCTGACTGTTCGTCATTTCTTATAGCACAATAGTATTCCATTACATTCATATACTACAACTTGTTCAGCCATTCCCCAATTGATGGACATCCTCTCAATTTCTAGTGCTTGGCCACCTTAAAAATAGCTATTACAAATATGTTTGTACATGTGGGTCCTTTTCCCATTTTTATGATCTCTTTGGAATATAGCCCTAGAAGCCACAATCCTGGGTCAAGAGTATATGCAACTTTATAGCCCTTTGGGTATAGTTCCAAACTGCTCTCCACAATGGTTAGATTAGCTTACAGCTCCACCAACAATGAATTAGTGTTCCAACTCTCCAACATGTATCATTTTTCTGTTTTGTCATGCTAGCCAATCTGATAGATGTGATGTGATGACTCAGAGTTGTTTTAATTTGCATCTCTCTAATAAATAATGATTTAGAGCATTTTTTTCATATGTCTATATATAGTTTTAATTTCTTCCTGTGAATGCAGCTACAGGGCAACTCGATCTATGGTGAGGATCCCTCACTATGCAAGAAGTGTCATCATCTCTTGTAGCCCTAATATTCCTGGTGCTGCCACTTCTTACATTCAGAACTATGAAATATGAAGTTATAAAGTAAACTGCAAAGATTTGCCATCATCCACATGTGGACCTGATTGTTTAGACCTGGGACTTCCTCCTTAGGAATATCTTATATTTATTTAGTCATTCCCTTTGGGGAGCTGTTTTACTATTTGTTTTATTTATTTTTGTTAGGTTTCTGTTTTAGTTGTTCTCTTCCTCCTTTAGTGATGCCTATGTAGAAATTCTTGAATACCAGAGGCCAAAGTAGACCAATAGCAGACATGATAGTATACTGTAAGTGTTAAAGAAGCAGTTTTCAAACATTTTGTTCTCTGGATCTGTTTATACCCTTAAAATTTATTGAGGTCTGTATCCCAAAGAGATTTTTAAAAAGGAAAAAAATACCTATTTATACAAAATGTTTAGAGCAGCTCTTCTTGTGGCAGCTAAGAAATGGACATTGAAGGGATGCCCATTGAGGGATGACTGAGCAAACTGTGGTATGTGATTGTGATGAAATATTATTGTGCTATAAGAAATGACAAGCAGGATTATTTCAGAAAAATCTGGGAAGATTTACATGAACTGATGCAAAGTGAGATGAGGAGAACCAGGAGAATGTTGTACACAGTAACAGCAGTATTGTAGAATGAGCAACTGTGAATGACAGCTATTCTCAGCAATACAGTGATCCAAGACAACCCCAAAGGATTCATGATGAAACATGCTATCCACCTCCAGAGAAAGAACTGATATTGTCTAAATACAGACTGAAGCATAACATTTTTCATTTTCTTTGTTTCTTTACATTTTCCTTCTTTCTTTCTTTCTTTCTTTCCTTCCTTCCTTCCTTCCTTTTTTTTCTTTCACCTTCTTGTACAAAATGAGTAATATGGAAATGTTATACGTGATTGCACATATAAAACCTAGACTGAATTGCTTGCCATCTCAGGAAGAGGAAAAGAGGGGGAAGGATTGGGAGAGAGGGATAGAATTTGGAACTTGAAACTTTAAAAAATGTAAAAAGTTATTTTAACATGCAATTGGAAAAATTTTTTTTAAAAATTGAGTACTCTTCCTCTTCCAAAGAGTTTTTGTTTATATGGGTTATAATCTATCAATATTTACCATATTAAAGGTTAGATGTCTTAATATTATTATGAAAATAGTTTTGACCTCATACATTAGCTAAAAAAGGCTCAGGAGCTAGCCAGGGGTCCTTGTACCATATTTTGAGAATTACTAGGGTACAATGTGATGGAAGAAATATCTTACCCCTTCTACACATTCAGATCAGACTATTTATTTTTCCTTAGAAAACTGTTCTCAGTACAAAGCAGATATGAGAACCTGGTTTACAGAGGAGGCATACTCTTGGAGGATTGCCTAGTAGATTTTCATTGGTAACAGGAGCAAGGGAGCTTTGTCCTCCCAAATCAACATGAGGTATCTTAATACCTATCCTTGTTGAATGTCCTTCTGCTACAACCAAGTAAATCTCATTTTGTTAGCTGTTGAATAACTAATTTATCAGTATCTCATTTTGTACCAATATCAAATCTCCCCAGTGGACTATTCTGTATCTTGCCGAGGCTCAAACAAAAGGGATAGCTAATGAATCTCTAAGGAAAAAGAAAGGAGAATTGCCACTTCTTCATCAAGAACTAGTTATTCCAGGGTTACTTTAACTCCTTAAAACACACACACATACACACACACACACAGAGTTATTAAATATTCAGGGCAGCTAAATGGTACAATGGATAGAATGTCAGCCCTGGAGCCAGGATTACCTAAATTTAACTCTGGGCTCAGATACTAGCTGTGTCACCCTGGGCAAGTCATTTAACCCTGTTTATTTCAGTTTCCTCATCTGTAAAATGAGCTAGAGAAGAAAATGGCAACCCCCTTTTGGGGTTAACAGAGTCAGATGTGACAAAAATGACTAAAGAACAAGAAAATCATGGTAATCAAGCTAGCCTGCTTAGTATAGGATTTTGAACTTTAGGAACACAAACTCAGAGTTGGAAGGCATCTCAGAAATCATCTGAATTTTAGCAAAGCATTTAGTGTCTGTTATACCATTTTTGGAGAAAGGATTAATGTGGTCTAGATGATAGATTCAGCATTGGTTGAAGGGTCAGACTCAAAGAGTCTCCAATGGTTTTCTCTCACCTAGGAAGAAGGTCTTTAGTTGAATTCTCTCATATCTTTACTTAATCCTATACTATTTAGAATTTTTATCAATTATTTGGATACAGGCATGCATGGCAAGTTTAAGTTTTGTCAGATGACGCTGGGAGAAACGGCTAGCACAATAAGTCAGAATCCAGAATGATGTAGAAAAGCTTAAATTGAGCTGAATCTAAGGAGGTAAGCTTCAATATTCATAAATGCAAAGTCCTGTGTTCAAAAGATATAAATTTGTGTTCAAAATATTGACTTAAAAATACAATATATGGGAAATATGATTAAATAAAAATTTCTCTGAAGAACTGGAGGAGAGGAGAATGGTGAATTGGAGGCTCAGTAGGAGTCAATAGATGGGGCAACCAAAAAACCAGCCCTAATATATTTTTGAGCAACATTGAGAGAGTTATTATTTCTAGAAATAAGATATTTATAGTCCCTCTGTACTCTACTTTGGTCAATCCCCATCTGGAATTTTACATTCATTTTTAAGTACCATAAGGAAGAATGACAACCAGGAGTGTGTTGGAATGATTCATACCATCTTAGGAGAGCTAATGATTAAAATTTTAACTTGAGGATTTACAAATGAGCTTGATTTAGTATTCTCTTGATTCTCTAGATTTAAGAAAGTGCTTAGAGAAAATGATGTGGTAAATTTAAAAGTGTATCAAGACTATTTTTTGGGGGGGCAGAGAAAGCTAATTAAACATTTTACCAGCACACAGCTGAACAATACTGGCACACAGTAGGCATTTAATAAATGCTTGGTTGGCTTGATAATGAGCCAGTATCAAGACAGAGACAAGAAGACTTACCTGTTTTTACGTTCTATGAGGATTGCTTGAGGAACTGGCAAGACTCAGCCCAGAGAAAATAATACTTTCAGGGAACACTTGATATTTGTCTTCAAGTATTTGAAGGGCCATTGTATTGAAGGGAGATTTGACTTTTTCTTCTTGGCTGTAGAAGGCAAATCTTAAAGTAATGTGTAAAAGTTCCAAAGTGTATAATTTAGGCTTGATGTCAGAAAAAAAAAATCTCCCCCTCTCAATTTCCCAGCCATTAGAGCTATCTCAAAATCTAAATGTCTTCCTTAGTAATATGTTCCTTCCCACTAGAAGTCTTTAGGCAGAGGTGGGATGACAACTTGTTGAGTATGTTGTAATGATAAATCTTTTTGGGAGGGATAAAATGGCATTTGAGATCCCTTCCAAGAGTGAAATTTGGTATGATTCTGTGAGCAGAACCTTCCAAATTGAGAGATAGCCTTTCCTTCCTCACATACTCCCAATTCTCATCCTATGCCAATAATATCATGAATTGAGCAAGCTGTTAGTCACTTGTTTTTCAGTTATGTCCTACTCTTCATGACTCCACTTGGCAAAAATATTGGAGTGGTTTGCCATTTCTTTCTCCAGCTCACTTTACAGATGAGGAAAATGAGGCAAACAGGGCTAAATGACTTGCCCAGGGTCATACAACTAGTGTCTGAGTCCAGATTTAAACTCAGTAAGGTGAGTCTTTCTGACTCCAAACCCAGTATTCTATCGACTGTATCACCTGTCTCCGATATTTATTATATGACCATGGATAAGTCACTTAAGTCTCTGGGACTTAGTTTACTGAATTGTTTGTAGGGGGGGAACTACTATTTGTGCTACCTGTCTCCTAGGATTGTTAAAAGGAAAGTGCTTATTGTACTTCAAAATTTTAGGGAAATAGGAACCATCATTATGCTTATTAATAATTTCAATGTTTTTAAGTCATGGGTTGGAAGACCTATTAGGGCAGGCACTAAACCCAATATTATGTATTAATGATAACAAGCATTCGGCACAGGAATAGATAATGTCAATTAACTTTGCTTTTGGAAGCCCAGAAACACCTTTTTGTACACTTACAATTTGCTAATTTGGATAGGTAGAAAGAATGTTGGCTTTGAAGTTAGAGAGCATACTAAGATTTAAATCCAATTTTTACCTTCAGGAAGTTGTTAGCTTAAGTTTCAGGAACTTGACTGGGCCACATTTTCCATAGTTCAAAATGAAAGAGTTGGAACACATGATGATCTTGAAGGTCCTTTCCAGCTCTAAGCATCTGTTCTTATGATCCCTGCAAGAAAAGTCATGGGCATTTTAAGGTTATTATTTTTAATAACAGTCCATTTTAATTCTGTGTTGGGGACAAAGGTTGTTTTTTTGTTCATTTGTTTGTTTAAAAACCAATAGTCTTCAAAATATTCAAAGCAATAGACAAAGTGTTTCTTAAAAATAATTCTGGTTGTGCTCTGAAGTACCTTCCCATGATGTTTTCATCAAATAATAGACATGGCAATAAGAATGATTGAAAGGTTTAATAAACTCTTTCATAGTCCAATATTCACATAGATGCTTTGAGAATTAGAACAAAGTAGCTACCCATTAATTTGTGAATGGCTAAACAAGTGTGGCACCTGAATATAATGAAATATTTCTGCGTTATAAGAAAGAATGAATATGAAGAATTCAGAGAACCAAGAAGTCTTATGTGAATGGATGTAGATCAAAGTTAATAGAACTAGAAAAAGCATATACGTAGTGACTACAACAATTTAAATAAAAAGCAGAACAAGAAAAAGGAAATGGAATAGTGGGTGACTATAAGACAAGGCTTGGCCTAAAAGGAAAAAATTACATCTTCCTCCTTTTTTTTGTAGATGATCAGGAATATGAGTGTGGAACATTGCACATATTCTCTGACTAGGTTGACATGATATTGTTTTAGTGAATTCTTTCCTTCACCTTTCCTTTCTTTTGATTTTTTTTTAAAGGAATGACTCACTAGAAGAAGAGGACGGAGGAATATATTCTAAAACGGATAGAGTCTGGACCTATGACTTCATTGGTAAAGGGAACTCTTTGTTGCAAAAGCTTTTCGCACCAAAGCAGGTAGGCAAATTTCCTGTAATTTATAGTTTCAGAGGGTGGGTTAGAACATTAAGAGGTTAAGGGAGCTGTCCAAGATCACTCAGCCATATGTGTCAGAGGTGAACTTGAACCCAGATCTTTTTAGCTTCAAAGCTAGTATTAGACTCTATCCACAAGACACTCATACCTACCTTTCTCTAATTTAGATACAAAGGTGATGTGAAAACAAAAGATAACAATTTTTTTAAAAATAGAGATGATTGGAAAAATTTAGCTTTCCCCACCTTCCACCTCCCAAGTCAACACAAATACTCTTTTTAAGGGGCAGTACAAAATTCATAAACTTTTCTGGGTCTGGGCACAAGAAAGGTAGGTAATATGTAACGTGATATCTGTAATAGGCAGACTGATTACATAGAGGTGTGAACAGGACTGTTCAGGAACAGCTAAATCCACACAAATAGGTGAGGTTTCTGTAAGGAGAATTAAGACAGAGAAAGGGGCAAGATTCCATATTGCCTTTCAATCTCAGGTAAAATTAATTGCTAGAATATGTGCTACCAAAAAGTCTTTAACTGCTGCTCAAACCAGGGCCTAGGAGTCATTCCCTGCAGCCCTTGGGTCTTTACAGTCATATTATATGCACACATTTACAAGATGAACTTTGTGTTCCTGAGCACAGACATTCAAAGTAAACTTCTTACTAATTTGCTTTCCTGTGATCTTAGCTAGAGAAAACCAGGCTTCATTAATTTAGGTACTCTTTCTCATAAGCCTACTGAATGTAACAAGGCAATGCCCCAGAGCTGTCCTACCCTTCATTCTCAGACACACCCCCATGCTTTTTAAATGAAACTCTTTCACAGTTCAATACGCTTTTCTCTTAAGTCTGCTTTGGAGGATGGGGCTTTCTCTTAGGAGCTGTTACACCTATTCTATTTAAGTGGTGGTGGGTTTATTTCCCTCTCTACAAAATCAGTATAGTCTGATTTTGCTGTCATTAAGTTTTATAGGGTGATGTTGACCCTACCATGAAATGTCCTCATATAGACTGTCTTATTCATTAACCACAGACGCCTATTAACCTTTCAAGTCATAAATAATAGAGGAAGCACCTTGAATGGCAAAGGAGAGGAGGGAATGTCCAGGCCTTTAATTTGTCTCATTTCCCCCCCGGCTGCTTCTAAACTGTCTTTTCTTCCTGTGCCTGACAAAATGTCAAAACTGTATTTCAATTATTTCCTCCTTAAATAGTGTTAAGGAAAAAAATAGGGAATCTATCAGAGCTTTATAAATTGCAAAACAACATCTCACTTACTGCATGTTCTGCCCTGCGTGATCATACTTTGAAATGATCTGCATCCTTGTACATTGACAGCTTTTGTAGTTTTTGAAGGGGTCCTGACAAAGCTCTGAGAACCAAAGGGTCCCTTCTTACATACCAAATCTTTTAACTTCTAAACCACAGAGCTAAAGCTTTCTATCTTCTAAATGATACCTTCTTTTCTCAGGTCATATACAAGCTGAATTCATTTTTTAGTGTTACCATGTAAATATGCCTTGAATTCTTTTTACTTAGCCATTCTAAAGCCTTGTCTTTTTTATAGACCTCTGTCTTTTTGAGGCATTGTTCTTTTTCCATGTGACAGACCATCATTGCTTTAGACATGCTTTTTCTTTCTACCCAGTACCTTTCTTTCCTTTTCCTTTTCTGGACTCCAGTCCCCTTAATCTCAAATTCTCTCTGCTGCAACTTCCCATCCCAGAAATTTCCAGCTCCCCAGTGCAGTGGCACCACCCTTCTTTTGATATCAGAGAAGGAAATACCAATCAAGTGTTGTTAAGGGGAACTCCACCCCTCCCTATAAAATACTACTCCCCCCTTTTTTTTAGATTCCAGAATTGCCTTGATCTCCAGAGCAGCTTTCATGCACAAAATGAAGATGGATCCCAGAATCTCACTATTGAACTGATCAGAGTTTGATATAAAGATCCTCCCTACAAGACTATGGTGGACTTTTTCCCTCCCCTTTCCATGACCTGAAGAACACCATGACTGATCTCTCTGGTGACATTTATAGTTATGTTTCTTTGCTGTTCTTCATCCTATATTGGAAGCACCAGTTTTAAACTTAGAGTGAGGAGAAGAGAGAAGGTTGGCACACTACCCTAGTACCATTTCCTTATCCCCTCTGCTTACCTCTTCATTCTCCTTTGAATGCTATTGGTTAAACTATATGATATGACCTTAATTGTGTCAAATAAAGGGGCTTGCTGCATTCAGCATTAACAGGCTTGTCTGATAGTGTCTGATTAAAAGTCCTAGTCATTGACCCCAATAATCTTTAAAGATGGAAGGCCAGGAATGTCAAGCATATGCCGATACAATAAGATGGAGTTGTAGCTAAAAACAAAGTGACCTACATCCAAAATATCTATGATTTTTAGTGGTCCTCTAAAATCGAAGCTATTAAAAAAGGTTCTTAAAATATGTCTTCCTTAATAAAAACAAAAGATAAACTTTAAGACTGTTAGCTTACAGAAAGGATGAAGAAGCAGATGGGCAGACCCAGTTTCACTTGACTGAATAGGAGATAATAATGCCTAATGTTAAAATGAAGTCCAAACATGTATCTGTCCTATCTGAATGGTCTCTGTGTCTCCTAACAATGTTGTAAAGAAAAACAAAATTGTTTCATTTGTGACTAATTTGAATAAGTGACCCAGCCATAGCAAGGACATAGTTTAGTGTGATCACACGGTAAATAACTAAGAGGCAGGATTTGAACTCGTCTTGACTCCAATGTCCATGCTCTACCCACTTCACTATATAACCTCACACCATAACACATTTTGTTAATGTCACATTGCAAACAATGTAATATATAAAACAAAATCATAGCCTGTCAATTTCAATAAATCAAACCAATATAATCATCTTCAGAATCTCTAGACTAATGTCATTATTAAAAAAAGATAAATATAATAGCTTAAGAAATTAATCTTGGGTCCTTGTGACTTTAAGAAGGTTGCCTATCTGTGCAATAGAACTAGTTGGAATTAGTCACCTCCAGCTATATAGAAGTTTTATTTCTTAGCTCCATTTTCCGACACTCCCCTTTTTGGTTATATTTAGATTTTAGAGACTAATAGGAATGAACCTCCTTCTTTACTCTTTGACTTGAATTTAAGGTGAGAATCTAGTATATTAATAATTGAGAGGAAAACTTTATCTTTTTGAAATGTTTGATGACTTCTTGGAATGCAAATCAGTATGTCAGGCAGCTCATCTAGACCCCAATCAGTATGTACACTACTAGGAGGAAATATACTGTCAGACTGCAGAAAACACATTGCTGATGACGAGACAAGACCGACAGAGAAAACAGGGCAGTTGGGAAGGTTCTGAGTCTGTTTCCCAGGGGGTTTCTGCAGGGTTGGGCGCTTAGAAAAATATCAAATGTGCCCAATAGAACGGAGCCTTGAGAGGCAATGAAGCATGCTTTGAATTGACTCTTTGGGGATCTGAGGCATTGATTTCTCTTTGAGGTCTTAAATATGTTTCTTACCCTGAACTTTGCTTTTTTTTCTTTAAATGCATATGCTAATACTATCCTATGGTATATTGCTCTCAGAAATTAGAGGATGATAAATCATATTGTGCAATTTGCATTTCTGTTATATGAATAATTGTAATCTATTGCAAAAAAACAGAAATGAAAGCCCAGAGAGAGGGGTTATTGAAGAAACAAAGTCCCGTACATTACTAAACAGCATAATTTTCTTGCAGAATATACAATATGTTGTGCTATAATCATTGGCAACATTATTGTATGTCCATATCATTCCTCTCTTTAGATAACTACCAGAGTTCTCTATAGATTCCTTCTAGCTGTATGGACATATGCCCACTAACTATATGTATGTATGCATGTGTGCATACATAGAAATATATTTACTTATACTTATGTATATGTATGTGTATATATGTATATATACATATATATGTATGTGTATATGTGTATATATACATATATGTATGTATATATATGCACACATATACACATATATAATATATAATTTAATATACATAGCATGCAGGGGCAGCTCGATGGTACAGTGGATAGAATGCTAGGCCTGGAGTCAAAAACACCTGAGTTCAAATCCAACTTAAGACACTTACTAATTATGTTACCTTGGGCAAATCACTTAGCCTGTTTGTCTCAATTTCCTCATCTATAAAATGAGTTGCAGAAGGAAATGGCAAACCACTCCAGGATCTTTGCCAAGAAAATCCCATAAGGGGTCACAAAGAGTCCAACATGACTGAAAAATAACAGAATGACAATATATACATACATATTTATCTATACATAATTAGCACCATGTATACAACACTGTGCTCTTTAGTGGGAATACAAATAAAACATTAAAAACAGTCCTTCTTGTGCTGAAGGACCTCAAATTCTATTGGGGTATGAGCCAAAGATCAACAAGGATATATATTTTATGCTTTGGATAGAGTTTCCCAAAAATTTTATGGACATTTAATAACTTCAATAGCATAAATGCTAAAAATCTTACAAAAATATTTGAAAGTTTAGTTATTTCAATTTCTTTCACACATTTAATTTTCCAAATTTTCAATAGTAAATTCTTAATTGCAATTTTAACAAGATAGGGTACCCTGTCATTTAACATGCATGTGTGACCGTTTCTGAATAACATTTTCAGACCACTCGATTATTAGAGAAGCGTCTTTTGTTCGACCACCTCATGTACCCCCTCTATCTGTATTAGACTTTTCCATATGGAGTCACCTCAAAACTGTCTCATATGCATCATGGCCTAATATTTTGCATGATCTTAAAGCTAGGATTAAAAACATCCTTTCAGTCACTGAGCAGCAGCTAATTAACATTTTTTTTATTTATTTATTTAATTTTCTTACATTCATTTTCACAAATTTTTGGGTTCCAAATTTTCTCCCCTTTTATCCCCTCCCCCCACCCCAATACCCCAAGCAATCTAATTTTCCCTATCTCCAATCTGCCCTCTCTTCTGTCATCTCTCCCTTCTCTTGTCTCCATCTTCTCTTTTCTCCTGTAGGGCCAGATGACTTTCTATTCCTCCTTAACTGTATGTCTTCTTTCCTAGTTGCAACAACAATACTAAACAGTTGTTCCTAAAACTTTGAGTTCCAAATTCTCCCCATCCCTCCCTCCCCACCCATTCTCTTTGGGACAGCAGGCAATTCAATATAGGCCATATCTGTGTAGCTTTGCAAATAACCTCCCTGATAGTCGTGTTGTGTAAGACTAACTGGATTACCATCCCTCCTAATCTGCCCCTCCTTGTTTCTCTTCTGTCTTTTGATCCTGTCCCTCCCCAAGTGTTGACTTCAAATTGCTCCCTCCTCCCTTTGCCCTCCCTTCCATCACCCCCCCTTGCAATATCTCTTTCTCCCCCACTTTCTTATACTGTAAGATAGGTTTTCATACCACAATGAGTGTGCATTTCACTCCTTCGTTTAGTCAAATGTGATGAGGGTAAAGCTTCTTGTTTTGTTTTTTTTTCTCAGCTCTCCTCTTTTTCCCTCCACTAAGAAAAACTCCTACCTGCCTCTTAAATGACATATAGTTACCCCCTTCCCTTTCCCTCTCTTTCCTCCCCCTACATTTCTCTCTCACCATTTACCCTAGTTTCTTTTAAGGTATGGTCCCATCCTATTCAGTTCAATCTGTGCTCTCTATCTCTGTATGTGTGTGCATGTGTGTATGTGTGTGCATGCGTGTACATGTGTGTGTGTGGTCCCACCAACTACCCAGATACTGAAAAGTTTTAAGAGTTACAAATATTGTCTTTCCCTGTATGAGTGTAAACAGTTCACTTCTGGTAAGTCCCTTAAGACTTCTCTTTGCTGTTTCCTTTTTCATGCTTCTTCTCATTCTTGTGTTTGAAAGTCAAATTTTCTTTTCAGCTCTGGTTTTTTCATCAAGAATGTTTGAAAGTCCTCTGTTTCATTGAAAGACCATATTTTCCCTTGAAGTATTATACTCAGTTTAGCTGGGTAGGTGATTCTTGGTTTGAGTCCTAGTTCCTTTGCCTTCTGGAATATCCTATTCCACGCCCTTCGATCCCTTAATGTAGAAGCTACTAGATCTTGGGTTATCCTGATTGTATTTCCACAGTACTGGAATTGTTTCTTTCTAGCTGCTTGTAAGATTTTTTCCTGGAACTGGGAGTTCTGGAATTTGGCCACAATGTTCCTAGGAGTTTCTCTTTTTGGATCTCTTTCAGGTGGTGATCGATGGATTCTTTCAATACTTATTTTGCCCTCTGGTTCTAGAATGTCAGGGCAGTTTTCCTTGATAATTTCATGGAAGATGATGTCTAGGCTCTTTTTTTGATCATGAGTTTCAGGTAGTCCCATAATTTTTAAATTGTCTCTCCTGGATCTATTTTCCAGGTCAGTTGTTTTTCCCATGAGATATTTCACATTCTCTTCCATTTTTTCATTCTTTTGGTTTTGTTTGGTGATTTCTTGGTTTCTCAGAAAGTCATTAGACTCCATCTGTTCCATTCTAATTTTGAGAGAACTATTAAATTCAGTGAGCTTTTGAGCCTCTTTTTCCATTTGGCTCATTCTGCTTTTGAAAGCATTCTTCTCCTCATTGGCTTTTTGAACCTCCTTTGCCAATTGGGTGAGCCTATTTTTCAAGGTGTTAATTTCCTCAGCATTTTTTTGGGTCTCCTTTACCAAGGTATTGACCTGTTTTTCATACTTTTGTTGCATCTCTGACATTTCTCTTCCCAGTTTTTCCTCCACCTGTCTAACTTGCTTTTCAAAATCCTTTTTGAGCTCTTACAGGGCCTGAGCCCACCCACCACCCCCCTGGGGTGTCTGGGGTACTGAGGCCCCACCCTCCACGTCTTTCCCTGATGGCAGGAATACGTCCTCATCTTTGTCAGATCCGAAGGTCGGGATCATTTGCATTTGTTGGAAAAAACTCTCTAAAGTCTTATTTTTCTTCCCTTTTCTAGGCATTTTCCCAGCCAGTTACTTGACTTCTGAGATTCCTTTCCACCCCCGCCTGGATCCGCCCAGCTAGTGCTTGGCCTCTGAGATTTAAATGGGCTTTCCTCCTGCTGGCTGTCAATCAGTGAGCTTTAGTTCAGGTGCTGGGGTGGGGCCAGGGCCGCCTCTGAGACTCTGATCCCTCAGGGGCTTTATGCAGAGACTTTCAGGAATGGAGCGGGTGGGGGCGGGGTGGGGGGCCCGCCTCCCAAGCTCAGTTCCCTTGGGGGCTTTAAGCAGAAGCCTTCAGTAACGGAGCGGGGTGGGGGCAGGGCCGTCTCCCAGGCTCAACTCCGTCAGGTCCTATGCAGGAATCTTCCGTAATGAAGATCCTGCCTGCCGCTGGGGGATTCCTGGGTCCTGGTCCGCTGCCGCCTCAGTCGCCGCCCACACCTCTGCCTCCGCTGCTTCCTCCCGAGGGGGCCCGAGTCATGGAGACGCCCTGCTTCCCCTCTCCTCCAGCCCGGCCTCTCTCACTGACCTGTAGCTTCTGTGGGCGGAGGGACTTTCCCGGCTGCTGGAGTTTCCGTCTCTGAAGCCTGCTCAGGTCAGCTTCTCTGGGGCCGTGGCCAAGGCAGCGTTGGGGGTGGGGTCCACTTTCCGGGGCGCGCCGGACTCTGGGGATGGGTCTCCATGGCTCCCTGGAACGGAAATCTCTTCCACTCTGCTTCTGCACACCTTGTATTGACCCAGAAGTTATGGGGGACTCTTTTTACATTAATTCTATGGGCTTTTGGTTTCGGAGCTCGTAAACGTGCGTCCTTCTACTCCGCCATCTTGGCTCCGCCCCCTAATTAACATTTTGACAAAGTTATTACAAAGTTTTTTTAAACAAAAAAGTTTAAACAAAGTTTGAAAATCACCTACAGAAATGTATAATAGTCGAGATAATTGTGTTGGTGTATATCAATATTTGCAAAATTTGGATAATCTTTCCAATTTTTTATAAGTTTGTAGCATTTATACTCCTGAAATTATTAAAGCATAAAACTGTACTAAGACTTCTGGGAAACCCTGTATATTTTACCATACATATATGCATCCACATACTTTATGTACTAGAATCAGTATCTATCAGAGTTCTCTCTTCCTAAGAAAAGCATAGAAAAAGGGAACAAAGTCAGGATTTGGTTGACTTGGGGTTGGGGCAATACTCAAGCTGAGCCCAACCTTGATGTAGCTTCCTTGTGGGCCCTGATTTTGATGATGAAGCTGCTATCTACCAGCACAAAAGGTCCCACCCACATGAGATAGGGCCTTTCAGACTTTGTGAATGTCTGACACTCACACAAATCACCACTCTCTGTCCTTATGACCAGACTCTGTTTGAGGAGGGCAAAGTCAATAAAAGCTAGTGGTACCATATAACTTTATTTGAATATCTTTGCTGTGTTAAGGTTAAGTTAGTCACTTTTTATTAACTGTTGAATGACTTATGAGTAGCTCATTTCATCCCAACATTGACCCTGAACGTTCTTCCACTACTGCTGGCCCTCTGTCATCACCCACTCTTTGATATTGCATGGACTTGCCCATGGGCTTTTCTTGACAAAGATACTGACAGGAGTGGTTTGCCATTTCCTTCTCCAGTGTGTGCCCATTTTTATAGAACTGAGGCAAATAGGATTAATTGACTTGGACAGGGTTACACAGCTAATAAGTTATCTGAGGCAGCATTTGAACTCATTTCTTTCTGACTTTAGTTCCCAGAATGTTCCAATTGTCAGATCCAGAATGTTCCCCTTAAAGGGACCTCAGTGAGACAGGTAATATCAGTATATCTATTCTGAAGAAACCACCTTAAATGTAAGTGGTACTCTATGAATTCTTACTGTCTTTACAAAAGAGTGCTTGTGATATGCCCCTAGAATTATAAATTCTCATTTTTATGCTTCAAATGTTATATTATGAAAATAGAAAAGATGATATCCACCAACCACATTGGTTAAAAGATTGAAAGAAAAACTTCCCTCTCAGGCTATGGTGGTAGAGTGCAGTAAATTTATGACATATTTGGCACACTGTTGTAATTGTCTCTCCTCAATCACTATAAAATGTAAAACGTCTTGTATGAATATTACTATGCTCTTAGTAGTGAATGGAAGGTAAGGAAGGATAGAAAAATATGAAATAATGTTTGATCTGACAAATCAGAGCTTAAATAGACCTATTCAATATTATGATTTTCACCTTTCTGGCAATATATTACCAAAATGAAGGTAGAAATACAATCAAATAATGAACGATATTCATATGGCCTTAAGCCATCAGATACCTCATGAGATTTCCTGGTACCTATGGAGAGACAAGGCTGACCATACTCCCAAAGGACACAAGGAAGGAAGAGTCCCATATCACATGTTTACTATCAAAGTCCTAATATTCATCTCCATCTACAGTAGTTTAATTTCCTCATTAGCATTTGGTATTTGGATGACACTAATAGTACTGTCAGGTAAAGCAGAAGAAAAGCAATGGGGAAAATGCCAGGAGGCATAATTAAAATGAAGTGCTAATAACTTGGCCCATCAAAAACACTTTTCATCGGAGGTTCTGAATGCAGTTCATTAAGCAGACCTGCCAACTGGAAAGGAGCTGACTGAGTCTGTGAAGGGAGGCCATTTGGAGCAAGATTATCTGTCCTTACTGCTGTGCCCATTGACACAGCTCTTGCCACTGTGCCCATTGACATAGTTCTTACCTTTCCCCCACTACTGGGCTGCCTGCTGACTCGGGTCTTGTTCAGGTCCTTCATGAAAGGGCTTCTGATCTATTCTAACAGATGCTGCTACATCTCACACTGATTAAATGGCTCTTTAGTGTTTGTCAAACATACCTCCCTAGAGCAAGGGCAATGCAGGAATGATTTGCTTCCCTAAAACATGGACTCTTATGATTTAGAATTGGAAGAGATTTTAGAAATAATTTAGTTCAATGCTCCTCATTTTTCAGATGATGATATACTTCAGAGTAATCTGAAAGTTTTGGACAACTGGATGGTTTTTTAGGACTCAGCACACTCTCAAACCACTCCAGTGCCTTTGCCAAGAAAACCTCAAATAGGGTCATGGAGACTTAGACTCAAATGAAATGACTCAACAACAACATTAAAAAACATCCTAAAGACAAAATATTAGATTGAAAAAGAGAGGGCTATAGGCAGTGACACACAATGTTCTCCTCCACCCTGCCGGAGCCACACACAAAGTGAAATCTTTTCATCATCCCTAAATGCACCACCTCCATATTCAAGAACTTAAAACTCTCCTTATCTGATCATAATCTATTGGCTTTCCACCTTTCCTCTGTCTTCCCTTACCTTCTTCATCCATACCAGGACATCCAATCCCTTGAAACCTCAGTTTTCTCTCAGGCCATCAACCCTATACTAACTAATTCTCCCTTTCCCCCATCTTAACCTTTTGGTGAACTAGTTCGACTCTCCACTATCTTCCACTTTAGAATCTCTAGCCCCATTATCAGATTGTTAACCATACCCTGCCAAGGCTCAGGCTTGGATCATTCCCACCATCCACCACCTTTATTCCCAAGCATGTCTAGCTGAATAAAGGTAGAGAAAAATCACTAAACTGTTATGACTTAGTCTATTACAAATTCATGTTATACTGTCTCAACTGGGCCCTCATGGCTTCTAGGTAATCCAGTTGTATCTCCCTTATCAACTCATAATCCCATTCTCCACAGTGGCTCTTCGATAAGTTTTCATTCCCCCTTAAACCTCTCATGGTTCCCCCTCCCCGACTCTCTCAGTTGAGATCTGTGTTATATTTTACAGAAAAAAAATTGAAGCCATTTTCTATGAAATACCTCTTCTCGCCTCCTCCACATTTCCTATCTCTTGATGCTTCCACAATCTCCTTCTTCATTCCTGTCTTGCATGAAGAGTTGAACTTACTGCTTACCAAGGTTAACTCTTCTGTCTGCAAAATGATCCCATTCCATCCCATTGCTCCTTGTGTGATTCTCAGTCTCTCAATTATCTCCAATGTCTCTTTGTCTACTGGGTCCTTTCTTCTGCCTATAAGCATGTCTCTGTCTCCCCATGCTCAAAAAATTCACAGTGATTAGAGTGCCATGCCTGCATTCAAAGTTCAATGCCTGGCACATAGTATCACATACATATTAATTGTTATTATTAAATCTTATTATCATCCTATGTCTCCTCTGCCTTTCATTACTAAAATCCTTTCAAAAGTCTTCTACGGTAGGTGCCTCTACTTTTTCTCCTCTTACTCTCTTATTAACCACCAGCAATACAGTTTCTCACTTCATCATTAATCAACTATTCTCCAGTATTACCAATGACCTCTTAATTGTCACATCCAATAGCCTTTACTCATCCTCATTCTTCTTGACTTTTCTTCTGCCTTTGACATTGTAGATTACTTCCTGTTTCTTGATACTCACCTTCTTTCTAGTTTTTCTGGACATCATTGTCCCCTCGTTCTCCTCCTACCTATAAGATGTCTCCTCTGCTGAATCCCCTTACAGGTCACACCCACTAACAATAGATATTCCACAGGGCTCTTTCCTGGGCTCTCCTTTTCTCCCTTTACACTGCTTCACTTGGTGACCTCCTCAACTCCCATAAATTTAATTATTATCTCTATGCTGATGATTCTCAAGTCTAGCTTTCCTTTCCTTTCCTTAAACACTCTGCTGACCTTAAGTTTTATATCTTCAGCTACTTTTCTGACATCTCAATCCAGTAGAGGTCTTAAACTAAACATGTTCAAAACTGAACCTCATTTTCTTCCCTCTTAGACATTCCTCCTTTCCAAATTTTTCTATTGCTATTAATATTATAAACTCTCAGGTTGGCAAACTACATATCATCCTCTACTCCTTACTATCTCTCATCCCTCACATCCAATCTATTACCAAGACCTGTTAATGTCATCTTTCCAACATCTCTAGACAATGCCCCCCTCTGTCTGACAGTGTGCCATCACTCTGGTGCAGGCTCTCACACTCAGACCTCTGAAGGATCTGCCTGCTTCAAGACTCTCCATTCCAATCCATCCTCCAGATGACTGGAGGATGGTGATTTTGCTAAAGCACAGGTCCTACCATGTTGATCCCATACTCGATAAGTTCCAGTGGTTTCCTATCACCTGTAGGATCAAATACAAAATCCTCTGCTTCATATTCAAAGTCCTTAATAGCTATTCCCTCCTCACTGCCTCCTTCCACTCTTCACACATTTTACTTTCCTCCATATACTTTGTGATCTAATGACACTGGTGTTTTCTGCTGTTTCACAAATAAGATACTCCATCTCTGGGCTCTGAGTATCTTCTCTGGCTTCTCCCCACTTGAAATGCTTTCCATCCTCATTTCTGTCTTTTTATGTACTTCAAGTTCCAGCTAAAATCCCATCCTCTACAGGAAATCTTACCCAACCTTTCTTAATTCTAGAAACTTTCTTATGTTAAATATTTTCTTTTTATCTTCTATGTAGCTTGTTTGTACATACCTTTTTATTTCTTGCCTCCCTCATTGGATTGCGAGGTCAAAGATGATATTTTGCTGATTTTTGCATCCACAGCACTTAGCAGAATAGCTGGCACATAATAGGTACTTAATAAATGTTTATTGACTGACTGGCAGGGGTGTACTGGTAAATGTTTAACAACCAGATTTCAAAAAAATTCATGAGACACGAGTATAATTTGCATTATTAACATTTCTCTATTACTTTAAGTCTAGGAAATCAACAAAGCATTAAAGCAAGCCTTGATTTATAGCATTTACTGATTTCTGAGGTATAAATGCTCACGCTGAAAATTAAATAGATGTTTTGAGCCATGTGGGATGGTTCTAGCAAACCCATAGATTTTTACTTAAATGTTTATTAAATAGAATGTAAGTTCTTTGAAGTCAGAATCTATTTCATTTGTTGTCTTTATTTCCTTGGATCCTAGCAAAAATGCCTGATACATAGTAAGTGCTTAACAATGCTATTAATTGATTAAATACCTATTCTGTGCAGAGTAATATGCTAGACAGTAGAGGAGAGAAAAAAATTTGAAAGGTAGTAAAGTATTGAAACTTGAGGTCCCAAATAATCTCAAAATATCTCAATAACAATTACAACACCTTATATTTTTATAGGGCAGCTAAGAGGTGCAGTAGATAGAACACTGAGCCTAGAGTCAGTAATTACCTGAATTCAAATCTGGCTTCAGGCACTTACTGGATGTGTGACTCCTTAACCCTGTAGCCTCAGTTTCCTCATCTATAAAATGGGATGAAGAAGAAAAATGGCAAACCACTCCAAGATCTTTGCCTAGAAAACCTCGAATGTTGTCACTGAAAGTCAGACATGATTGAAAAAACTGAACAATGACAAAAGTGTTTCTATAGTAGTTAAAAGTTCAGAAAGCATTTTTGCATTTATTATCTTATTCATTATAGAAAAAATTGGAAAGTAAGTATAACAAATATTTTTTTAACTTTCATTTATAGATAAGGAAACTAAGATTCAAAAAAATGAAGTTATTTCCAGGGGTGTGTTGGAGCCAGCTCCAATCCCAGAGCCCAGTTGCTAAGTTTTTCCATGGAAGCATTTACACCTCAGAAATCAGCAAACATTACAAATCAGAGCTCAGTGAAAGTGATGAAGAACATGTTAATAATGCAAATTAAGCTTAAAAGTATGTCTTGCATTTTCAGAAAGCTGGTTATTAGCATGTCCCTGAATTTATCCAGTGTCACATAGATAGTAAGTGAAAGAAAGATCTATGCCATTTAATTCCTACGTCAAAGTTGTTTCTAAAATATTGCATTAATAAGTCCTTTATAAGAAGGACATTATTTGCCTACAGTTAGTAACACATACATATCGGGATGGTTTTCAGTAGTGGAGAAGGATTTTTTTCTCAAGTCCATCCATAATCTCATTCAAGTCCCTTGTTCAAGGGCTTACAATTACAAGACAACTGTTGTTGCTGAGCTGTTTTTCAGGCATGTCTGATTCTTCGTGACTCCTTGGCAAAAATACTGGAGCAGTTTGCTATTTCCTTCTCCAGATCATTTTACAGATGAGGAACTGAGGCAAACAGGGTTAAGTGACTTGTCCAGAGTTGCACAGCTACTGAATGTCTGAGGCCAGATCTGAACTCAGAAGGATGAATCTTCCTGACTCCAATGTGCCACCTAGCTGCCCACGGAACATCTGACTGTGGTCAGTCATAGTTTGTAATTATAGATCAGAAGGAACAAAGAGGACAGGTCTGCTCTGGACTTGAATGTGTAGCTTGGCTTGGCTTCTCCTGTCCTAATCAGCTAAGCTGCTAAGCCTTAGTTCAGGCAGGTGACCTATCACAGTGTACAGATACATTGGAACTGGGATTTCCAAACACTGAAAACAAAAAGCTGTAAAACAACCAGCACAGCTGCTGTGTTTCAGTGATATGGACTGGATCCTATTTGGAGGACCCAAGGGATTACAATGCAGTTGTTCCTTGACTACCCGTCTTCCGGATTGGGTGTTGGGAGTGTGTAACTGCCAGCAAATAAGGGGACATATTACTAGAATTGTAAATGTACAGAAGTAGAGCTTTATCATGGGATATTTATAATCCTAGCTCCCAGGGAGATTAAGGCTGGGAGGGTAATCAAGCTTGGAATTCTGAACTAAAATGAAGCTGATGGGGTTTGCCCTTAATATAGTGAATCCCCAAAAGCAGAGGGACCCTAGGGTTTCCTTAGTAGGAGTGAATTGACCCAAGTTAGAAACAGAGCATGTTAAGTGATCTAATGAGTGGTAGGATCAGGCTTGTGGATAACCTCTGTATTTCAAGTCTGGACAAGATGGAGAGATACAATCTCGGGGGAAAAAAGAGGATTGAAAAGCAATGGAAAGTGGGGGGGGAAATAGGAAAGAGAAGAGAAGGGAAAGGGAGGGAAGGGAAGGAAGAAGGAAGGAAGGAAGGAAGGAAGGAAGGAAGGAAGGAAGGAAGGAAGGAAGGAAGGAAGGAAGGAAGGAAGGAAAGGAGAAAAGGAGAAAGGGAGAAAGAAAAAAAAAGAAAGGGAAGAGGAGAAGACAGGAGGGAATCTTTGTTTAGCGTACTTCAGAGGATCTGACATTTTTTTTAGTTTGGTTGATGCAACTACACAAACACCTCATCTAGTTTTTGCTTGTTTTTGTTTTACTTTATATTACCTTGTCTGGAATGACTGTTTTGTTTGTTATCGTTGAATGCATGGATCTTCTTCTATCTATTGCAGTGGCCAATGGTGAACCCAGTTAAGAAATTCTAAGCCCGCTGCAAACTCTATCAGTGGTCATGAGTGGGAAAGTGACTTTTGGAGCAAAGCTTTCCCCTTTGGTTGTCTTCCTGGCCTCAGAAGCCTCACCTATCTTCAATGCTTTTTAATTCTGATGCTGAAATTCCCAGCATATTCCAAAAATTGCAACAAAATTTTCTAACATGTCCAGAGAGTGACTAAACTCTCACTGTGCTTGGGAAAATAGAATGACTATTTGAGATTCAGTGCAAACACCTGGCTACTGTGTCAACCACATGAAAGAGTATACGCAGTGTTATCCCAAGAAACCCTAGTCAGGGCTCAGAGGCTTACTACCTATGTGACTGAACAAATTGCTTAGTCTCCATGGGCCTCTCTTTCCTCATTTGTTAAATAAGGGAGTGAGACTAGATGGTCTCTAAGGTCCCTTCAAGTTCTATGTCTACAATCTCTGCCATTTTAAGGATAGAAAAACTGAGGCAGAGAGAGATAAAGCACTATTTCCCTCTAGGAAGAAATCATTGCTTTTAGAGATACAATTTAATTCTGGCTAATTTTATTTGGCTGAAACAGCAATAACTATACAATGCTTTTTCTTTGTTGGATTGAACCTGTGATTTCATTGGCATACAAACTCCTAGAAAGCAAACTCTCTGTACCAATGCAGATTAACATCTTTTCTGCAAATAACAATATTAGAGTTTCTTGGAGCCACTCAGAGGCTAAGTGACTTTCTTCTGGTCACCCAGACAATATCTCTAAGAGAGGAAATTTAAATCCAGGTATGATATAAAAGGCACAGACAACATGGTCTAAAGAGAGACAATTCAGTTTATCAATGGAATCAGCTAGTTTTCAGGGAATTGCCTGATTATAGAAGAATCTAGAGTTTTTTGAAGATCAGAGATTTCATCTTACCTAAGGCTCACAGTCTAAAACTAGGCGGCACAGTGAATAGAGAACTAGACTTGGAAATAGGAAGACATTAATTCAAATTTGACTTTAGACAGTAAATAACTGCATGACCTTAAACAAGTCATTTAACCTCTCTCTGCTTCAGTTTCCTCATCTGTAAAGGGGTGATAATAATAGCACCTGTCTCCCAAGGTTGTGAGAACTTTGTAAACCTATATAAATGTCATCTGTTATTATTATTTAAATAGTTCCTTCATGTGGTCAGTCAATGTTCATTGAGTACCTAAGGTAAAGAATTACTATGAAAAGACTGGCTATATATACATATATATACATACATATACATACATACATACATATATATAGATATGTATGTGTGTATACATATATTCTCACTATTTTTCTCTCTCTGTTATTCTCCCTCCCTCTTTCACCTTTTCTCTCATACTCCCCCTGTCTCCCTCTCTCTGTCTTTGACTCTGTCTCTTTCTTTCTTTCTCTGTCTCTCTCTTTCATACACACACACACACACACACACACACACACACACACACACATGGGCAACAATTACGTTTTTCCAGGACCTTTTATGTGTGACAAAGCCCATTCGCCTTGGCCAGCTCAGTGGGCTCCTAGATAAATAAGTATTTAACCAGAAAGCTATTGGATTCCCCCATAAGAGGGAATTGATTCTGAAGTACAATAACCTAGGAAATAAGTTGGTATTGATTGAATCTTTCCTCAGGAGAGAATCAGATTACATGGAAATCTCATGACCATGAGAAGGAAAACAAGGAGTTATAATTTACTTTGTGTGTTTTGGAAAGAGCATGGAGTTGGAGTCAGAAGAACTGGGTTCACATTCTGGCTTTGCCATCCAATCCCTGTTTGACTTTGGGCTCTAAAATTTAGCACTTTACAAATATTATCTGATTTTTCTTCAGGGAGATCATTATTGTCATCATCATCATCATCATTTTATTAATGAGGATACTGAGAGGCAGACATTAAATTAAATTACTTGCTCAGAATCACCCAGCTAGTCAATATCTGAGGCAGGATTTAAATTCAGATCTTTCTAATTCTAGGTCTAGCACCCTGGCCACTGTACCACATAACTGTCTCTCATGATCTTTTTTTCACATTTTCCTTCAGGATGTTCTGCCAGCCATCAAAAAATTAGCAAAGAAAACCAGGGTGGATGGAAGAGTGCAAGAGGAAGAAAGATGGTGCCTTTTGCCCTGGATTATTGATCTGACAACATCTCTGCAACCCAAGTATCCTATGCACTGGAGCACGTGGTTAAAATAATCTATTCTAAGCTAAAAATATAAAACCTCTCAGGAAACCAGCAAATAAAAACAAGAGGAAAAATAAATGAGCTTTAGGCTATTCTTAAGTTAACAAAAATGCAAAGGACGAACTACCTTCCTTTATTTACCTCAACATAAGGCAATTCAACTTTGTTTGGTTTATTCTAAATTTGTTTTAAGATTTTTTTCAGAGAAAAAAGGTAAATATTAGTGGAAGAGTGAGCTCGCATTAGTGAAAGATTTCAGGTATTGCTGATGGTATCTATGTATGAAATTCTAGCCAGAGAGATAGAAAGGAATCTTGCCCATTGGGCTTAGCTTTGTCATGTAGCTTTTCCCCATCCACTTATTTATATGGGATAAGGAAGAGGTTTGGTGTTGAATGGCAGGGGAACCCTAAACCCCAGAGTTGTTGGTAGGAAGGTGAGTACCGCTTACATGGACAATGACCAAGAATAGTCTAAGCTTCAGCGATTAAAATCAGGAGGTTTTTGCCATAAATGTTTGCCATAAACTAAAAGGAAGTCACCTATGGACCACCCCCCACCCCAAGTCCAGAGACCAGGATGTTGAGAAGTTTGGAGCACATATGTCCACAATCACAGTGCAGCTTTGTTCCGTAGGGTATGTTTACCCTAGCAGTCTGAGATATCAAGCAGAAAATGTTTTGCCCAAATTCAGTCTTCCTCCATTATTTAAACAAACATATATTGCTGGGGTGGTGGTGGTGGTATATAATCCACAGTATTCTTCACTTGAAATGTACATTTCTGAGCTATTGTATGAATTGAGTAGTCTCTTCATGACTGGCAGATGGTCTCATTTGTTTAGAATCTCTGAGGTATCTATCAGTTTCTAGTTACTCATCAGGGAATGTAATTGTTTGGAAGTAAATGGTTGCAGTGGATTTTCTTTTCAGGGACCTGCCAGTCTTAGAGCTATTTTGTTAACAGACAGGTTTCATAATCCCTCAATGTCCTGAACTGGACAAGTTTTCCATTCCAGTAACTTGTATGTTCAATGAAGACCAAGATTTCTCAGCAAGATTCTGTCACAGTATTGAAGATCTTGGCAATGAATGATCATATTATCATTTATTTATTTTTGTTTTCTTCTGGAACCAAGTTGTACCTAGATGGTAATCTTCCTTTAGTTTCTCTCTCAGGCTACTGGTTCTGAGTGCCTGATGCTTCTCCATCCGCAGAGATTCTAAAATACAAGCCGTAGTTCACACTCAAAAATTAGTAGGTAAAGCCAATGGCATCTTTACTTGTGGAATTGTATGTTTGTACACAAAGAGCTACATACTGGGTTCCACTGAGAATTTCATTCTGGCCCCAGAGAACCCAACATGTTCAACATTGTGTAGCTGAAGTGTTCAGACTGTGTAGTAAAGTGTTTCATGTAAAGAGTAAATAGGCTTCATGATGCTAGCCAAAATAAACACTCCTTTGAACAGTGTACTTTCCAAGTCTCTGTCTTACTCAGAATGGATCCTGGTAGAAAGTCCTGAGAAATATTTCTCCCATAATATTTTAGTAATTGTGAAAGATTTTTCATTCTTGGACAGATGGTAAATGAGCATACTTTGTGAAGTAGTCAGCCTCTGCTAATATATGGCATATATTCCCACTATTTCCTTCCAGAGATAGAAAGTCAGCACAGACAAGCTCCAAAGTTATTAGCACATGTGTTTTCCAGATATGTAGCATGAGTTGGTAGTACTTTTCTTGACACACCTGAGCTTAAGGCTCACACTTTGGAGATATCTGTATTTATCCGGGGCCAATACAAAATTTCTCACTAGAGATAGGCTTCTATCTTGACATGCGTCCAAAATCATTACTTGAAGTTTTCATAGCCATAGAATGTTATGTGCCGGCTAACATCACCTGTTTTATGGTATCATGTGTGGGTTCTATGACAGTCTGGTTGTATTCCATTGTACACTTCCAGCTTCTGTCATTATCTCAACACTAATATTCCTTCAAAGAACTGAAGTTTGCTCCAACAAATCAAGGTTTACATGTGTAATGAAGGGACTGGCCAGTGAGGGATTACAGCATGCTTGGAATTGAACTTCCTTTTGTATTACATATACATATATTCCTCTGGTTCCAATCCCAACATGTAGAACTTTGGAAGCCTGTTTCCAACCGTGTGTAAACTGAGAACCTGGTACTGTATGATGATAAAAAGTCTTCTAAATGGCTACAGAGCTAGAAGAAGTGATGATTGTGGAGGTCATATGCTAGAAATGAGTATGCATAGAAAAGAGACAGCCCACAGATCACTCATTCTTTTCTTTCTTTGTGGTAAGTGAGGCTAGAAATGCTATGAGCTTTTGGGTTAGGGAGTGGTGGTGGCGGCATGAACATGTAGGCCTGCTCCTGACTGTTGCATCAACTTTTGCATTTGGAAGATTCACAAGCCCCATGAGTACCCAGTTAGTTTTTGGGTTCAGTATCAGAGTTCACTGGAGATAGTAATATTGGCTACCCAAGCAGTCTGATGATAGAGGAAGTGCCTACAGACAGATATGGAAAGGAAGTCACCAGAGGATGGCAGTGATTGTGGGGGTCATAATGGAGAAAAGTACCAGCCGTGGACTCTGGAAAGCACCGATTCTCACAGACCATCAGAGGAGCTATACCTAAAGAGAAATTAATGAAGATTCTGCGAAAGGAAAAAGGACTCCCAATGCCAGAACTTCTGAGGTAGCCCTTTGCCTCATGTGTACCCTCTACAGGTACCTCACTATCTTTGTATTTGAAGTCTAAGTCCACTCTCCCCAAGAAGCTTGGGTGTTCAAGGAGAAAGTGTATATTTTGTATCAATTGTTCTTTCTATATTTTCCAAATAAATCCCTTTTCTAAAAGGTAAAAATATTGATTAATGATAGGCACAATACTGATGAAGGAATCAGGAGCTATGATATTAGAAACCACAGCTTAGGTTTACCATAGAACCCTAAATAGAATAAATAATAGTTGCTATCTAAAGATCCCAACCTGTGAGTGAGTACACAGAGCAAAAAAGGGAGTGCTACTTATACGCTGGGGGTATGATATCTAGTAGAAGCTCCAAACTTTCGTCTGTAGTGGCTGTGGCAGCACTGCATGTGATTCAGGTCTTTGGGTGTTATGTATAGCTTTCAATTCTTCTTTAGGGATTATGTAGCTTCACTGTCACCTGACCTTCTGGATAGAATATTTGTATCCACATTAGTGAATCTGTTGAATTCATAGTTGGAAAGTACTTCTACCCATCTCTGTCAAACAGTAGCTAACTTGGCACTTGGCACTCATCAGAATATACCTCAGTATGTTGCTGTCAATTCTCACTTGCAATTCCTTCCCAACATAGAGTCTGAGTTTCTCATTTACACCCTACCTTAAAGCCAAAAATTTCAGCTTGTGTATGGGATTTTGAGTCTCACTTTCATTCAGACCTCCCCTAGAAAATGAAGCTGGTTTCTGTTGACCATCCCTTTCTTGCTATAGGAGTCTGCCCAACATCTGCAAGCAGGAATCTGTATTCAGCATGAAAGGCTTGTTTGGGCCTGCATAGGCCAATACAGATGAGCATATAAAAAAACTGACCAAATCTTTGAAAACTTGTTCACGTCTATCTCTCCACCGACATTGAAAGCTCTTGGTTGGTATTAAGACAACTTTGAATTCTTCTCCCTTTTGCTTCTTTTTCTTCAATGATATATGCTCGAGTGAGGTCATTCAGTGGTTAGTAATAAGAGTACAGTTTCTAAGAAATTTTTGATAATAATTGTGGAATCTTAGAAAGTCTTTTGATCTTGAAAGATCTTTGTAATTGGTCAAGTCAGGAGTATATCTATCTTCTCTGGGTCAATACTCACACCTTGTTGAGATATTATGTGATCTCAAATGAGAGAGGATCTATGCTTTTGGCACTTAAGTGAAAATACTGGGCCATTGTCCTTTAGACTTTATTCACATTCTTCCAGAATCTTCCCAAAGACAATGCTGTCATCAAGGTATGCCAACTCCCACCAGTTGTAGTTCATGTCTTGAACTACTTTTTAATCAGTCTTTAAAAAGTGGTAGATGCCCCTGAGATGCCCTGGAGCATAAGATCAAACTGGTATAAAAAAAATTGGGGGCAGATGAAAGCAGTCATCTTATCTTACTACACCAGAGTAATCTGGTCATGGTCACTGCACACATCCAATATTAAGAATTAGTGGCTGCCTAATAAATTACCTGATACGTCTTTAGCTTTTAGCATGGTGAACTTGTCCACTTTGGTCCTTTTGGTTCTAAGAAGGTTTTTCCAGATCATACCCAGAATGGTTGACAGTCAATGAAAGGGATCTTGTGAATTGCTCTTTGGACATTCCCACATCCCATTCATGCACTGAGGACAAGCTTGCCCCTTTGCCAAATTTCTTCCTTAGTAAGCTTTTTCTATTGTTTTGGTACTATAGAATCCTCAGGGTTAAAGTTCTCTGGATCCATTTCAGATTCTCTGGATCCATTGAAAAATGAGGGTCTTTCTGATATTTAAATTATTAGCACTTGGTTTTCTCATCCTATTTGCCTCTTCTCAGGATACATACATGGTCAAAATGCAGTACAGAGTCCTAGCTAGTGTTCAAACTATTCTTAATATTTTTAATAGACTGAAATTGGTTCCAGTTAGAGCTGACACTCCATTGACATAGGGGAACCAGGGTGTCTGTTGCCTTAATGATCTAAGCAGTTTCTTTGGGGCATTCCAAGGCAGATAGATGGTACAATGGATAAAGTATTGGATCTGAAATCAGGAAAGTCTGAGTTCATGTCTCATATTAGATGCTTACTTATAGTGTGACTCTGGGCAAGTCACTTAATCTACCTGTCTGACTTTCCTTATCTGTACATTGATGATAATAATAGCACTTGTTTCTCAAGTTACTGTTAAGGGAAAAAAAATCAAATGCTTTGGTAGCTCCGTCTTTCTGGTTTGCTCCTGGTGTTGATATTTGTGAATTAAATTATGTTTACCTCCCTGCTTTGCCTTATTATCTTTTCAAGTGAAATAGATTTGCCCATGACTCTACTTCTTGAAGCTAGGTGGCACCATGGATAGAGTGCTGGACCTGAAGTCAGGATGAGTCATTTTCATGCGTTCAAATCTGGCCTCAGACTCTTACCCAGTGACCCAGGGCAAGTCACTTAGCTCTGTCTCAGTTCATCATTTGTAAAATGAACTGAAGAAGAAAATGGCAAACTGCTCCAGTACTTTTTGCCAAGAAAACACCAAATGGCATCATGAAGAGTTGGACATGACTGAAAATGACAACATACACACACACACACAAACATATATATACACACACATATATATATACATATATATATATATATATATCAGCTCTCTTCATAGTATCCAAAAATCAGAAATTATGTGAGTGCACTTTTATTAGAGAATGGCTGAACAAATTGTGATATGTGAACATAATGGAATATTTTTATGCTAAAAGAGATGATTAAATGTATGATTTCAAAGGAAATTGGGAAGATTTCTATAAACTTGCAGAGAACTAAGAGTACAATTTATACAATGACAGCATTATAGAGCAAAATAACTTTGAAAGATTTTGATCAATGCAGTGATAAACTGCAAGTCCAAAAGCCTAAAGATGAAAAATGGCCTCTCACCTTCTGCCAGAGAGGTGATGAACTTAAAATGCAGAAAGAGACATACATTTTCAGACATGGGCAATATGAGAATTTGTTTTGCTGGATTATGCATGTTTGTAATGTGAGTGATATTTTTCATTTTAAAAAATTTGCTCAATTTATATCAGGCAGTGGTAGGGACAGATTATAATTATTATTTAATAGAAAAAATTTAAAAATACAACCTTTGCTTTCAAATCCAACATTTCCCAAACATAAATAGTGATAATTATAACTGCACTGTGCTTCTTATAGGAATGTTGTGAGGTATTGGTATTTTATACCTTAAAGTGTTACAAAAAGACAAGTTATTATTCTTAATAATACCTGCAATTATCCACATAGGAAAATTATAATTCAAATGTATTTGATTTCCTCAATATGGGGGTTTCTTTCATTCATGCAGATTATAAGCAATCTATGACTATCCATTTTGTGGAATTCTTTTCCTGTCTTATGAGTTCTCTACTGAGGATCTCTTTAAGGTAGTGGGGGTTTCTCTGCTTTCTCTTGACATTGGGAGGATGCCACTGAGTCATGCAAACTGTTCATTGGTTATTTGAATCTTTTTACCAGGTAAAAGTCTAAGTCATTTCTGCTCATTTTTGTCACTGATGACAAGATCTTTTTATTCTGGTTAGTCTTCATAGTTACTTGTCTATAATATGCCTGATCATACCTCCAAGCACAGAGTACTATAGGTTTCTAGTCACTCTACCAAATGGTAAGTATAGTTATATAATACTTACACATATACATACAGATATCATTATAGCAATAGCAGCATCAATAGTAATGCTTTTAGAGTTTAGTAATACTATTTTAGGTTCCAAAATGTCTTGGTTTAATAAAGAGATAATGTCTGAAATCTGTTACTGGGGAGTCTTGAGGCTGGTATATTTCTTGAGGTGAACTCAAGAGTTCTCAACTAAACTTATTGGATATCTATACTAAGTTCAGCATTAATTTCATAATCACCATTGGGGGAGGAGAAGATAAGGTTGCTTAAGGAAGGGTGAACCAGTCTAGATCAGAACTAAGTAGCTCAAAGCTTCTGTGCTGATCAGGGGTGGGGCAAGTAGCCCTTGCATTTCCAGCTTGAAAAAGATAAGAAGCATAGTCATTTAAAAATTGATAAAATAATGAGGAATATTTTTAATAAAGAGACACTTGGAACTTAGGAATTTGTGGTTATCCTTTCCTCTGATGTAGATGGTGAATCCTTGACACCATAAGAGATTGTCATCCTAAGTTCCCATGAACCAGCCTTTTGGTGATGACTCCCTCTAGATTTAGTTCAGTTGTGTCTCAAACAGCAAGCAGTCCATACTTGGGTCATATTCAAAGCTTTTGTTTTTTTGCAGGACTTGTTAAAGTTTGTACTATATTTCAAGGATCCAAGATCATCTTCATACAAGAATGTGGAATTGAGGTAGAATTCTAGTAGAAGAATAAAAGAGATACTCTTTATCTAAATAAAGGATGAAAATAATAAAAAGGTAGTATGCCAATCTCTTTTAATTAACCATGTCTGTCATTTTTTGGTTAGATTAATTTACCTGCTAGCACTTGGTGGTAGCATACCTTAATTGGAGGATTAGGTATATATCTATAATCTACATAAATAGATCTAGATATATAGATAGATATAGCTATATATAGAAATATCCACATCTATGTGTTTATCTATACCTATATCTCACACATTTGCTCCTAACTATAATTATACGCACACACACACACACACACACACACACACACACACACACACATTCGAGTACTCTAAAGTGCTTCAGAGATATTTTCTAAAGTCAAAACTAGGGGATAGGCAAGGTCAGCAGTTGCCTAGAATGTGGGTTGGGGAGGGTGAATTGAGGAACACTTTAAAATAAGCACCTTTTCATGGACCTTAACCAATATTTGTTGGATTTTTTAATAGATATTATTCAGAACATAGCTATTAGGAAGATTTCTTTGATCTTTGGCTAAGATAAATCATATTTTAGGAATTTCTATGAGGAGATTTAAAACTAGACTAGTAGTTCTAAACTCCCCAAAAACCATAGCTTTAAGAGGTAAGACTGTTCTTACTTTCAATGGAGAAGGAGAGCATCATTTTCTCACCTTGCCAAGGGCACAGAATTGCCTTGTTCCTGCTCTGGCATTCACATATTATTAACATTGATGTGTCAATCATAAATCATTCTAATCTGTTGCCTCTCTTGGGCCACATAGTGTTAGCCTGGTTAAATATGCTCTCTGTACTTGAGAGAAATAAAACTGTATTTAATTCAGGCTTTTCCTTCCTTTACCCTTGTCTTATCTCTCAGTGAGTCTGAATTAGTGAGGCTTTTCCTAGCTAATAGGGATATAATGTTGGGATAATTTCAAGTCTGATAGGTTGCTGCAGGGAAGCCTGGCTTAAGGTATCTTGTTCTTTGAATTTTTCACCTATTTTTTTTTTACTTCAATGGGATTTCTAGCTGATGGTCCTACCCTCATCCTACTTCTATGTCCTTGGTCATGCTTTAATCTTGCCCAGAAAATCCTCATCCCTTCTCTCTCCATTTCTGAATCTCATCCAAAATTCAATGTCTCTGTCAAGTCCTAAAAAAAGCCTTTATCAAGGAAGCATTGTGGCATGGCAGAACAATATGGTGGAAAGAACGTTGGATTTGGAGTCAGAAGACCTAGGTTCAAATGACTTAGAGTAAGTTGCTTAATCACCCTGAACCTCTGTAGTATGAGGGGGTTGAACAAAATAGCTTCCAAAGCATATTGTAACTCTGACTCTGTGATTTCTGGCCCACCCTGACCCCTCACCTACTATGCAAGTTATTGCCCATCCTTCTTATTTTGGCATTGAATTATATTACATTATTTAGAGAACCACAAAATCTCTATCTTGTAAGGAGTATCAGAGATAATCTTTAACAGCCTCTGCCTGAATAGGAAGTTCCCCTATAACATGCCACCAAAATACTTATCCAATGTCCATTTGAAGACCTCTAGTGAGAGAGAACCTATTCTCTCCTGAGGTAACTCTTTATGCTTTGGAGATCTCAAATTGTTAGGAAGCATTTTTCTTATCTCTGGTCATCATAACTCCTAGAAATTACCGTAGGAAGCACCTTCTTCCGTGGCCAAGTAAAACAAAATATGTTCCACATGATAGTCCTTCAAATACTTGAAAAAACTCTTCTGGATCAAGCCTAGGGGAGGCCATTTTTATCATAAGCAATATGCAAAGCTCACTTAACCCTGACATAGAGTTGATTCTAAACAGTGGTCTGATATTAATGGGTCCCTCAGCACTTCTGTTCAGAAGGTTGATTTTTGAATTTCTTCAGAATAGTCAAATTCCAAGGAGAGCCTTCTTGCCCCTTTAAAGGGAAATCAGTTCTGCTTATGTGGAACAAATGCTACTTTCTACCATAATAGCCATGAGTCTTTCCTAAACTAATAATCCCAGTTCTTTCCATAGTAATAATGATAAGGGGATCTCCAGTCCTCTCTCCTTCTCGTCAGCATCCAGATGACATGTTAGTTTATCAGTGTTCTCACTAAAGGGTAGCACCCCCAAATAAACACAATGTACTTTGACCATGCCAGAAGAGAGGCTTTTGCTTCATTTATTTTGGTTATCATGGACACCCTATCTTCTAATGCAACCTTTCTTTCAAATCCTTTCCCCTGCATCAGTCTCTCCCTAACTCCTTCTACTTATTTGTGTCTCTCCCTTCCCTTCCCATTCCTCCCCTCCCTTTTCCTTCCTTTTGCTTCCCTTCCCTCTGTCCACATAAGGTATCATACCTTTACCTGCAGGTGCTCTGCCCAAAGGAATGTAAATTTTGATTGCTGAAATCTCAAAAGATATCTTGGGATTTATTGACTAGATTTTTTTTCTTGAGGACTATGCCTTAAACCCAAATCATTCTGGCTCTCATTGATTGTCCAACAATAGGTCCCAGGCCAAGCCCCACTTGGTCATTGTTTGGGCCCTGATTGGCTCAGAGTGAGTGTAAATAGCATTTTTTTCTGTTTTGGTCAGAAATCCTGGGGAACTTTTCTTGCACAGACAGATTTTTTTTGACTTGGTAAGAGAGATCATTATCTGTCTCATTTCTTTCCCAACCTTAATCATTGAATGGGTGCTACCTCAGTCAAACTGAGAATTCTTAAAAAACCTTAGCTTAAAAAGGTCAAGTTCTCCCACTGCATCCAGGGCTATCTCCAGTCATCTTATTCTGTCTCTTACCATTGGACCCAGATGGCTCTGGCAGAGAAGTGAGGCTGGTGACTTTGCACAGCCCTCCCTCACTTCAATCCAATTCACTTGCATGCTGTGGAATCACCTCCCTGATGTCATGGTCCTCTTTGAGAATGAAAGACAAACAATAAATGGTGGGCATGTATTAGAAACTCGAAACACTTGGCAGACCAAATAGACATTATCTACTAAGAACTACAGAAAACATCCATAAAAAGAAATAATCCATGTTATACAGTAACTTAATTTACAAAAATATTTTAAGACTTTGTATTCCTTCTCAACTATAGCTTCTTTTCTTTTGGATAAGACCTGTTATTTCATTAGTATTTGGAATTTTCACTGAGAATTGTCCCTCTACAAGAGCCAAGTGACATTTCTTCTATAACTGTCTTAGAAGATTGTCTGGGGTCACTGAGAAATTAAGTGACTGTCCCAGGGTCATACAACCAGTGTGTCAGAGGTAGGAGAGAACTTAGGTCTTCATGATTCTAAAATGCATTCCCTGGACACTATATAATGCTTCCTCCTACAACTTCTTAATCAAGTCTAATGTTCCTCAGCAATAATGTAAAAAGTATGAGAGTAAGTCCCACATGTGTAAAGAGGCCCACATGTAAGGAGAGGATGAATGTAGAGTGGCTCAAAGAAAGTTAAAATTGATATCTCTTACCTCTCCTTCTCCTATTCTTCTCCAAGGGAAGCTTTCATATTTATGGGAATGAGGAGGTTGCGGCCAGAGGTCACCATTTTGATCTTTTCAGAGAGAGAAATTACTGGGCTAACATTATATCTATCTTCTACCTTAAATATTGTTAGGATATATGAGCAGATCCCATCTAACTTCTGATCACTGCCATTTTGGGGGGGAAGAAAGATCTCAAGCTCTATATCCAAGGCTTCACTCCTTTCCCCCCAAATACTCTTTCCACAATGAACACATATAAAAAATAGCAGAGAAACTTATTTATCCAAATCATAGCAAAATAGAAATCAGAGAAGGTATACATAGGAGAATAGATACAAGACAATACAGCATATAGGCGCTTTCCCATTGGGAGTGAGATAACTCAGTTCAACCAAGAGAATGGGTCCTTGATCTCACTCAAGCGGAATCTTCCTAAAGTCTCCTGTGTGACAAGTTGGAAATAGGAAAATGACAGAAACTGCTTGTTCTCATGTCTTCTTAGAGTCTTTTCCTTCAGGAGCCTAAAATGAGGTTGACCTCTTCTCTCAAAGCTGGAAGCAGCTGGAAGTATTTGGGAGCATCTGAGGTGTCTTAACATTCAAAAAAGACTTGAAGCTTGACCAGTCCCAAAGAAGATTGGTCCTGAATCATCCCATACAGATTCAAAAGGGATTCTTACTTGAAGATTGACTAAGGCTTGAGGTCTCTTGCCTCTCACCAACTCTACATCATCTCACCCCACTCCTTATGTAGGGCAGGATAGGGAATACATCTCCAGCAAAAAAGAGAGAATCCAATACCAATAGACTTTGAGACAGGAGTTACAAATAGTATAATATAGCATAGCATAGTATAGACAGCAGAGCAGAGCATAAAAGAGTACAGTAACACTATAGTATAACATAATGCAGTATAGTATAGTACAGTAACAGTATAGTAGCATACAATGCAGTACAGTATAGTAATATGCAGTATAGTACAGTACAATATACCATACTATAGTACAGTATACTATGGTACTATATACTATAGTATATCATAGTACAGTATAGCACTGTATGGTACAATATAGTATACTAATTATAATATAGTACTGTATAGTACAGTATGGAATGATACATTATAGTATAGTACAGTACAGTATAGTAAATTTGTGTGATGCTGGGCAAGTACTAGAATCTCTGACTGCCTCACTTTTCTCAGTTACAAAATGGGGATAATTATAGCACCTACCTCCCAGGGTTATTATGAGGATCAAATAAGATAGTATTTTTAAAGTATATAGCATGGTGCTTGGCACATAATAGGTGATTGTTTCCTTGTATCTCAAAACTTCCTCTGAAGTTATAAATGTTCTAGCTGTCTATTTAGGTCAGAGTAAAATTCAGGGAGGGATGAGGTTATACCCTGGATTATACCATGGTGCACCCAGGATGCATTTGGGCACTTTTGTTTTTAACCTGGTTGTTTCTTCCCATGACCTCAAGAACATCACCTTTACAAATACGTTTAATGTCAATTAACCTCCAAAACAGCATTTCTGCTTTACACTCATGAGCTCATTATATAAGGTTTTTTTTATGTCTTTTCAATAACCAATGCATCTTTTTCATAACAACGCTCAGAGTATCTCAATTAGTTGCCAGGAAGTCATTAAAAGCAAAGACAATGAATGTACTTAAGCAGCTCTACCAATTAGCCCCATACCAGAGAGCCACAGAGCAAACAAAGAAGAAAAAAAATACTTCTAAATAAAAAAATTGAATAATTAGCCTGCTGAACTAGAACTGTTCTTATTCAGTTCTCCCCATTTCTCCATTGTTTCTCACATCTCAGCACAGAGCTTATGCATAGTCTACCTTAAAAATCGCCTATTATCATTAACCCAGGTTCTTTCTGCTCTGTTTCGTGAATTAAAGTTCAAGATTCAGTTTTCTGGTAAGGGGGCATCCAATGGCAAATTCTTATGAAGCTGGTAGTTTCCATCCAAAGAGCTGATAACTGTGTGTTAAAAATAAGGCATTCCTTCCATATTAACCAAAGAGGCTTGAAATATTTAAGGAGACCAATTGTTAATGGCACACTTTGCTGACAATGCCAAAATAGATGCATTATACTTTGCAGTAAGGGAAAATCACCTTTAATAAAAGACAGGGATGAAAATTTCATTTAATCATCATTTAAATAAGAACTTGGAGTACCCAGGATAACTTATGCCTCATCCCTTCAAACATTACATCATTTATTTCAAGCTCAACTCAGTTCTCTTGTGTTGAATGTCCTTGTCCCTTACTGAAATTGATCTTTGCTAATTCTGGGTATAATAGTGTTTTTTTTTTTTTCATCTCAAAGGAAACCAAGGGATTCTTGCCATGACAGGATATAGCTGGAAATCCATAAACTTTGGACTCTTATTCCCCATCAATATACTAAAATGTCTTTTCTGGAATAAAAAAATCTAGCCCTACATAAATTTGATTGTGCTTTCCAAATTAATGTAATTTGATTCAGCTCCAGCACCTTAATGATTTAGAATTACATACTTTGGGAATATTTAAATAGCTATTTTGTAGTGAAATGAAATATTGACCAGTTCACTAGATGAGGGTTTTTGGGTTTAGGTAACACTTGGAGCGTAGCTGAGTGTTGGGAATCTTAGGAAGGTGACATTTAAATAGTAACAGTGGCAAAGAACACCATGAGAAGGATGGGAAAGGGATTATATCAGTTTTAACTCTTGAGATCATGATCTCAATGACCATAATGAAGCCTTTAGCTTCCCAAAGCATGATTCAGTGGGAAGAACACAGCTCTGCTATGCTCACTACCTTTGTGTGCCTAACAAATAATTTTACCTTTCGGAGTCTCAGCTTCCTTATCTGTATAATGATAGGTTACTCTGATAAATTATGAATAAGTACTAAAATACAGCTGTTATCTCATTGAATCAAAAGTGATAATCCAGCAACACACACCACCCATGTGACTCTTGTCTATGTCCTTTTATAAATTCACCACTGAAAGTCCATCCAATATGGTGTTGGCCTGACTTGCTTTTTTGACATTGCAAAGGTGCTAGAAGAGCACTTTGTTTGCGTCCTAGTCACTCCTTGCTCTTGCCAAAGGAACATTCTATTTTCTCTTTCTGTCATACAATTCCTCAATTACAATTTACTCCTCTTCATCTTTGGGATTCCCATGTTCTTTGGCTTTATGTTACAGCCTACTGACATCTACCATGAGCTTCTCCACAACGTGATCCAGAACTATGAACATCTGGAGGACCTTGCCATCCAAAGGAATCTTGATATATATGGGTATGAGATGCTTTGTAAAAGAGCCTGTAGAGTAGTGGATTTTTAAAGAAAATGAAATCAAATGGTTTTTTTAAAAATCAACAAATAATATTATATAATTTGTACATCTTGCAGTTAAATTGGAAATGATAAAGGTGTTCAATTGTTGAATATCCATAGAAAAGCCCAGTTGTTCCTTAGTAATATCCTTATTAAGGGAACTCTCATATCATGTGGATGACTCATAAGGATTTTTATATAAATAGGAGGGTGGGCATATATGTTGATAGTATTCTTTTTATTACCTTTTCCAAGAATTAATAATGATCAAGATTTTCTTTAACAGTTGAGTGACACAGTTAATAGATACTTCACCTGAAGTTAGAACTATCTGAATTCAAATATATTCTCGGATATTTACTAGTTCTGTGACCCTGAGCAAGTTACAACATCTTTCTCCCTCAGTTTCCTCACCTATAAAATGGGAATGATAATAGAACCTATTTCCCAGGGTTGTTGTGAGGATAAAATATTTGCAAAGTGTTTAGCAAACCTTAACTATAAAAATGATAATTGTTCTTGAAGATTCTCAGAATCTTCACATTTCCATTACTTTCACCAAGAATCTCCCATATATATATACTTGTTTCAATCTGTCTGCATATCTCATTGTCATTCTCATTAGGGACATTTCTGCCTTCTCTGTAAAGCCACCCTGGGTTGTCAATTTAGGGGTCAAGTCAATGGCTCCATTGTCCTCAATATGGAAAAGAGTTCATTACAGGAATCTGGAGTGCATGAGCTCAATTTTTAAAAATATCTTGATATGATTGATTTCCTTTAGAATCCTGTATATTTTATTTTGTTCATTTGAAAACAGAACGTTTCCACTGGCTTCACCAGACTGCTGAACATATCCATGACATACACACACAAAGATTAAGAATTCCTGGTTTGTTGTAATGATTTTTACAAATCTTTTCCATTTTTCTTCTATTTGTACTTCTCTTTCCGTTTTTGCCCTTGAATTTTCTCAGGATGACTTTGCTCAGTTGAATAATTTTATGAGCTTTATTTAAACTGCTTTTCTCCTCCACTGCTTCTCTGTTCTTTATGAATGACATTTCATAATTATCCATCATCCTTTTTCCTAAAATTTTACAAATGAGTTTATGTTTTATCCTAGTGTTGCCTTTGGCCGTTTGCTGACTAAGGGGCTTCCTGAACTCTTTGAGTTTCATTGTTCTAGAAATTAAATTACAGTGATTAAATTTCTGAATAAAATTAAAGCTGGTGTTGATATCATTTTTGTTGTCCAATCCACTTTTAATTTTCAGTTCCTTATTTAAATAATTCAAGGTAAAGTTGTTTCAATGTTATGTCATATGTTTTTCTCATGATTATTTTCTTCTTTTTAGACAAATTTTGATTTTCATTTAGATAAGTTGATAGTCTGATAGTGTACAGAGAGCTGACTCAGAGATAGCTCCCACATCAATAACAAGTACTTTCCTGTCAGTTAAAATATAATGTATTTCACTTTACATGGTGTTATTTGGTGTTCGCTGTGTCTAACACTTATTAATACTTTCCTCAAAGAAGGTGTTCATGATGTATAGGTGTGAGGTCTCAAGGTTTTGGCTTCTTTTATTCCTATTCCTGAGTTATGGTTTCTCATGTATTTCTCCATATCCTCATACTTTTTCACCTTTGTACTGAAATCACTTCTGTGTGTATGTTGATTTAATTTGGAGGGTCTTTCTCATTTAATTCTTAATAGCATTTTCCAACCACATCATCCTCATTAACAGATGTTGGTGCATAAACTGCAATTATTTTCTTGTGGTCTTTTTGCAAATATTTACCATTAGTAATCCAACAAAGCAATTTCCCTAGTCTTGGGGGCAGAAAATGTTAAGAATTACCTAGCTTTTAAGAGCAACCATAAACTTTAATTTGACTATTGGTACTCTAAATATGAGATTCTTGTCCAATGACTTAGAGAAATTGCTGGGGGAATTAAATTTTATCAGCGTTAACAGTTCTGCTTTTAATGAATCTAAAAGAAAGAAGAACATGGCAGACAATGAAAAGATGCCTCACAAATATTTCTGTGTAGGTTTTATTCAAAGTCAACAAGAAATATTGTTTCATGAGTGATTATGTGAGGTTATTATAGTAGTCCTTTCTGATACTGCTTCACAAATAGGGGCACAACAGCACACTTTGGTACAAACCTCTCTTAGTGGTGATACGCATTCATCCTCCCTGTCTTTCAGTCTAGCAGTGCTTGTGTTTGGCTATGTGCTGGAGTGCTGGCTGTAAATCTCCTAGAAGTTAAGGCTAGTTGTATCCTCCCTCCCCCGCAAATGTTGATTATCGTTGTGTTTTATATGCCACCGTCTCTTCCCAATTCCCTCCTTTCTTCCTTTACCTCCACCCTTCCTGGCATGAAATTTTCTCTTGTAACAAAACAAAAAAATCATTAAACCAACTAAACTGTTCAATTAACTGCATATGATGATGTGTGAAAAGTTCAATGCCCATTATCCACCACTTCCTCATGAAGAAGAAAATATATATCCTCCCTGGTCTTCTGGAGACAAACTTTATAGTACTTTGTCTGAACCATTACTTTATATTAAATTAAAATTGACAAAACCTTTAAAGTACCTGTTATGTACAAGGTACTCCACGAAGACTAGAAAGACAAAAACAAAATTATTCATGCCCTCAAGAAGTTTACACTCTACTGAAGTGTGGTGATGGTGGTATGTGTGTAGGGAGGTGGGGGAGATGCACCATATTTACAAGTAGCAAATACAAAGTAAAAAAAAAAAGTAATATCAAGAGGAGGAGAGTATTAACAACTGGAGGCATCAGGAAAAGCCTTATGTAGGAATTGCCTCTTGAGGTTGCTTGGAAGGAAGTTAAGGATTTTTTTGAGGTGGAAATGAACAGAGAATCCTTTCCAGAAATAGGGAGCCACTTATGCAAAGGGATCAAGTGGAAAACGAAATATCATATATTGGAAAACATTTGAAGGCAAGTTTGACTGCTGTATAGTGACTAAAGTGGGATAACCCAAAATTAGACTAAGAAATAGCTGTGACCAGGTTGTGGAAAGCTTTAAATGCAGGTTGAGGCATTGACATAAATGTGAAGATATGTTAAAATATATTGTTTTGTTACTTAATGAGTTTGTAAAAAAGCACATATTACTACGCATCATACATTTAAACATATTTGATGCTTATTTCAATATAGTTGGTTTCCTTTGTAATGCTAGGATTTTTTATCCTATTGGCAATAGGGAGCCATTTAAATTTTTTGAGAAAGGTTGTAACCTAGTCAGATTTATGTTTTAGGAATTGATTCATCAACTCTGTAGAGATTAAATTAGAGAAGGAAAAGACTTGAGGCAGGAAGACCAATTATGAGGTTACTGAAATAGTCCAGATAAGAGGAAATTAGTACCTAGAGTAGGGTAGAGGTTTACTAACAGAGCAAAAGGATGGAAATGTTATGAAGTTAGAGTCGACAAGACTTGACAACTTATTAATATGGGGCTTGAGGTAGAAGGAAGAATAAAGGATACCTGTGAGATTTTTATCTGTTTTTCACAATTTCCTTTGGACCATAGTTATTTGTATACATCCTCCTCTATTTAGATTGAAAACTCCTTGAAAACAAGATCTAGGTCAAATCTGTATTTGTATCCCCAGCACTTAGCAGAGTGCCTCACACACAGTATGTGGTGCTGAAGTGCTTTGTCCAAATATGTCTGGCTCTGCATTAAAAGTTCCATTCTTATTGTTGGTACACTGTAATTTTAAAAAATGATTCATTTCACTAAACATTTCCCAATTACATGTAAAAAATTTAACAATCTTTTTAATTTTGAGTACCAAATTCTCTCCATCCCTCCCACTCCTCCCCGCTCTGAGAAGGGTTTATTGTTTATATTGAGCTATTGTTCATTGTTTAGATTGGTTACACATATTCACAGGTTTATTGTTTTATTGGTTGCACATGTGAAATGATGCAAAGCGTATTATTATATTAATCATGTTGCAAAAGAAAACACAGACCAAAAAAAAACCTTTAAAAATGATTTTTTTAAAAGTATTTCTCAATCTGGATTCAGAGTTCATCAGTTCTCTCTCTGGAGGTGGAAACATTTTTCATCAGGGGCCCTTTGGAACTGTCTTAGATCATTGTCAATCAGAGTAAAAACGTTTTTCACAGTTGATCATCCTTACATTACTGTTGTTACTGCATACAGTGTTCTCCTGGTTTGCCTATTTCACTTTGAATAAGTTCATATAAGACTTCCCAGGATTTTCTGAAACCATGCTGCTCATCATTTCTTATAGCACTGTAGCATTCTGTCACAGTCATATACCACAACTCGTTCAGCTATTTCCCAATTTATGGGCTTCCCCTCTTTTCCAATTCTTTGCCACCGTAAAAAGAAGTGCTATAAATATTTTTGTACAAATATGGCCTTTTCTCTTTTTAAAATCTCTTTTCTTTAGACCTATTTTTCTTTTGCTTTGTCTGAAATCATGGTTGCTACCCATACCTTTTTTATTTCAGCCGAAGTAAAATTTCTGCTCCAGACTCTTATTTTAACTAAATGTGTGCCTTTCTGTGTGTTCCTTGTAAACAACATACTGCTGGATTCTGTCTTCTCACCTACTGTGCTATCCATTTCTGTTTTATGGGTAAGTGCATTCCGTTCACATTCACAGTTATGAGTACTAACTATACATTTTCTTCCATCCTATTTTCTTCTGTTTATCCTTCTCTCTCTTTTTATCCTGTCCCTTCATTAAAGTCTGTTTTGCTTCTGACCTCCTCTTTCTTTTACCTGCCCTTTTACTACCTTCCACCTTTGTCTTATTTCCTTCTCCTCCTACTTTCCTCTTGAGTAATATAGATTCCTGTTACCAATTGAATGTGTATATATATTTTCCATTTTTTAATCAATTTAGTTGTTCATGAGGTTCAAATATTGCCACTCCACAATTTTCCACTCCTCTATAAAAGTTTTTCCTTGTGCATCACTTTTACGTGAGATAATTTTCCTCATTCTTCCTCTTCCTTCTCCCAGTACATTCCTCTTTCTCACATATCCATTTTTTTGCAACATCACAACATAATTGACTAACTCCCTAATCCCCTCTCTATTTCAGACTTTTTCTAACTGTCCTAATAATGATAAAGTTCTTAGGAGATAGATATATCATCTTCCCAGATAGAAAGTTAAAAAGTTTAACCTTATGGAGTCCCTTATGATTTCTCTTCCAAGTTTACCTTTCTATGCTTCTCTTGACTTTTGTATTTGAATGTCAGATTTGCTGCACAGCTCTAATCATTTCATCAGGAATGCTTTAAAGTTTTCTATTTCATTAAATATCTATTTTCTCCCTCAAGGATTATACTCAGTTTTGCTGGTAGTCTCTCCTTAGTTGTTTTATTAGCTCTTTTACCTTCCAGAATATCCTATTGCAAGCCCTTTGCTTCTTTAATTTAGTAGCTGCTAAATCTTGTGTGATCCTAACTGTGGTTCCATGGCATTTGAATGAATTCTTTCTCACTACTTGAAGTATTTTCTCTTTGACTTGCGAGCTCTGGAATTTGGAGATAATATTCCTGGGAATTTTCATTTGGGGATCTCTCTTTCAGGAGGGGATTAGTGGATTCTTTCAATTTTTATTTCACCCTCCGTTTCCAGAATATCAGAGCAATTTTCCTTGATATTTTCTTAAAAGATAATGTGCAGGTTCTTTTTAAAATCATGAATTTCAGATAGTACAATAATTTTTAAAATGATCTCTGCTGGATCAATTTTTTCTAGCTCAGTTGCTTTTCCAATGAAATATTTCACATTTTCTCCTAATTTTCATTCTTTTGATTTTTTAAAAAATGTTTTTAGCTATCTCATGGAATCATTAGCTTCTACTTACCCAATTCTAAATTTTAAGGGATCATTTTCTCCAGTGAGCGTTTGGACTTCATTATCTATTTAGCCAATTCTGCTTTTTAAAGAGATATTTTCTCAGTGAATTTTTATACCTCTTTTTCCATTTGACCAATTTTGTTTTTAAACGTATTATTCTCTACATTATTTTTGAGTCTCTTTTTATCAAGCTGTTGTCTCTTCGTACTTTCTTCTTTTGTGTTGATTTCTTTAAGTGATTTTTCCTCTACCATTCTTATTTGAGTTTGAAAATCATTTTTTTAACTCCTCCAGTAATTCTTGTTGGACTTGTGTCCAATTCACTGTTTTCCTTTGAGGCTTTGCTTGTAGCTATTTTGACTTCATTGTCTTCTAAGTGTGTGTCTTAATCTTCCCTGTCAACATAATAGCTTTTATGGTCAGATTCTTTTTTGTTTGTTTGCTCATTTTTCCACCTTATTTCTTGATTTGGAACTTTATATTCATGTTGGACTCTGTACTAGAGTAAAGGGGAGAGAGGGGAGAGACACTGTCTGAAGCATCAGACTTTTTACACTGCTATTTTCTAGTTTTCAGAGTTAGATCTGGGGGAATTGGAAGTTTTCAATGATTCCAAGGGGGTATAATTGTCTCTGACTTGAGAGCTCCTGAAGTTGTTGCTGCTTTTGACACCACCATCTAGTCCCACCATTTGTGTTTCGTCCATGTGGCTACCAGGCCAGCCTCCTCCCCATATCACACATCTTTCTTTCCAACCCCCTATGTTGCATTGGACCAGAAGAATATCTCTCACTCTGATCTTTTGTTGTCCCTGCCACTCCAGAATTCAGTCTGAGGCATTATTTTAAAACTTCTTGGAGGGGAATACAGGAGAGCTCAGCTAAGTGATTGTTCTATTTTGCCATTTTGACTCCGCCCCCAAAAGTCTGTGTTCTGCATTTGTGGCCCAACTTCTTTGTCTGGTTTTTGATTCCTTGTCCTTTAGACTCTCTCCCTCACTCCCCATTTAGCTACTCTGTGGCGGACTCCTGGATTCCTCTCACTCTTACCACTTGTGTCTTCCTTGATTTACGCTTACCTGCTCCATTGATGACTTTTGGCAGGGCATGGTCATTTCTCCCCATTATGACTTGCCACATATGCTCAGTTTCTGCCTGCCACTCCAATTGAGTACACACAGATTCAATCTACTTCTCTCCTCAAACAAGATGGCAAATATTGGCCCCTCATGGGTATTTTAAGGAGTTCTATAGTATAGAGAAGGTTTTCTGTTGTTTCTCTTTCCTACTAGCTATATATTGCTATTGCCTTCCAAACACACACACACACACACACACACACACACACACACACACATACACATACAGATGTAATTAGCAGTCACTTTGTAGGAAAAGCTAAATGCAATGAATGATTTGCTGCATGGGGCCTGATAATTAACTAAATACAATCCCCTGAAATGAGAAAATTTCACTTGTTTTTATTGGTACATTAAAATGTGAATCTTAAGCAAAACAAGAATGTAAATCTTTCTTGAGGAGTCTGGTGTTGAATAAAGAAAATATGTCTAGCACAGTTCTCAAAAGAGAGAAGGCTTTATTGAAGACCATAAAACTATACATGCTTGGAGTACATAGAGTTGGCAGGAGGCAGGGGGAGGGAAGTAGTACAGAATTTATGGAAGTGGGAGAAGAAAGAGAGGATAATAAGGCCAGTTTTGGATTAATGACTTAGCAAATGAATAGACCAAGTGTTCCTAAATAAAAGTGGGTAGATTTCAGAATATCTATGAACTTTTATGGGAAAAAATATATCTTTTTTTAACTAGAGTCTGACTGAAATTTAGCATTTCCTTCTATTATGAAGCGTAAATAACAACCTTTCATGCTGTATGTCTTTTTTTTATTTTTAGGAAATTACTTTAACTTGCCAATAATTTAAATATATAAAATTTATTTTATATGTCTTGTCATTTAATGTAATCTAATATATATTTAACAAATTATTTAATGAGTTACTATATTACTATATCACAAATTAAAATATTTTGATAAATATTTTAATATATTTGGTTTCTTTGTAATCCAATGTATTTAATTTTGTTTATCTAGAAATATTATTCTGAAAATGGCCCCAATCACCAGATTGCCAAAGCGGTGCATGACACAAAAAAGGTTAAGAGTCACTGGAATAGACTATTTGTCTCAGTGGATTTTGGGGGGACAATCACTAGGTTTCCCTACATGCAAAAGTTATCTGCTACCTTTTGAGACAAAACCTTGCTACACATGGAGAAAGCTGAGACATCTAGTACCTGGAACACTGGAGTCAAAGTATTTGAGTTCTAGTTCCATGGTTAATAGTGGGACAAGCTCATTTCATAATACTCCTCTTCACCATTTTATATTCTAGCCAAACTAGGTTAGTTGTTTTCCTGAACTCAACATTTCATCTGCCACCTACCTGTATTTACTCAAGCTGAACACTGTCTGTAATATGCTCCTTCATCATTGTACCAATTAAAATTTCTTATCTTTCTTTAACTATAGGGTCCTTCTCTTCTGTGAAACCTTCTTTGAAGATATCAATTATCATTCTCTCACTCCTCAGTCCTTTTCCCTTGTGTTGTACTTAATTATTTACATATTATAGTCTTCTAATAGAACATAAATTTCTCTATTGCAAATGTGTTTGTTTTAATTTGTTATATTCCTAGTACCTTGCACAGAAAAAGGGCTTAAATATGCATTTGTTGGATTGAATTGGATACTCAATTCTCTGTGCCTCAATTTCTTTTTCTGTAGAATGCAGAAAATTATATCTGCCCCTGACTAATTTCCAGGAATATTGCAAAAGTAAATTAATGCACCTAAAAATTCTTTTGAAATTTGAGGACAAATATTTCTTTAAGTATCCAATTAGTTATATGAAATAATATGTTTTACTGATCATTTTCATTTTCAGTTCCTTTATGGACTAACTCTGGACTACATAGCAGCAGTTCATGGAAGTTCAGTGTTCTTATTCTTAGTCATTAGATATCTGGTGAATCATCAGAAAAGTGGGAGAAGCCTTAAACTACAAAGTCAAGTATATTTCCTTTTAATCAGGACAAGCTTCAGCAATGTTGAGGTAAGCAGCTCTAGCCATCAGGTCAACCCCTAACTTGATGATTATATTCAGTGCCCACCACACAACTGGGCCTTGGATATATTATTAAGCATTGATTCAAATAAAAAAAATACATTGATTAAGCATCTATTCTATGGAGAGCTCCTGAAGAAGATATATTCTCTGAATTATGATTTAAAAAGGACCAAAATGTCTGTATCATTTGACCCAGATATCCTATTTCTAGGCATATACTGCAAGGATGTTAAAAACAGAAAGCAAAGTCCCATGTATCCCAAAATATTAATAACAGCATTTTTATCACAGTAAAGAATTGTAGCATATATCTATTGATTGGGGAATGGCTAAACAAATTGCATTTAATTTAAACTTACATTACATTAAATTTAAAAATTACATTATGTTAAATTTAAACTTTATAACACAAAGAAACCACAAATAGGAAGAATTCAGAGAAGCATAGGAAGATTGATGAGGAGTGGAATAAGTAGAACCTGAAAAATAATATATATTATTATAACAATGCAAATGGAAACAACGATGATAACAAATGAAACAGAATTTTGTGCAATTAAAGTGAACAAGCTGTGCCACTAAGGAGAATTAAGATGATGCAATTCACCCTCATCTCTTTGCAAGTATGGAGGAGAGGGGGCATGAAAAAATATAGGTGTGAAACATACCATATGCTGCCACATTTTACTCATGTATTAGTTTTGCTGAATTGCTTCCCCCCTCCCTTCCCCTCAAGTTATCTATCAAGTGACTACTATATGCTAAGCATCATGCTAAGCCCTAGTGATGCAAAGAAAGGCAAAAAATAACAATTGCTGCTCTTGAGGAGTTCACAATTAAAGGGGGAAATGATATGTTAACAACCTTGTGCAAACAAAATATACAGGACAAATTGGAGGTAATCAATAGAGGGAAAGCACTAGCATTAAGGAGGTTTAGGAAAGGCTTCTTGTAGAAGAAGGGATTTTAGCTATTACCTGAAGGAAACCAGGAGGTGGACATGAGGAGGGAGACAAATTCTAGGCATGGGTGACAGCCAAAGTCTGGAGATGGAGTGTTTTCTGTGAGGGACAGCAAGGAAGCCAATGGCATCAGGTTTATAAAATATGTAGCGAGGAATAAGTTGCAAGGAGACCAGAACGTTTGGGGGTGGGTGATGAAGAACTTTGATTGTCAAACAGAGGATTTTATATTTGATCCTGGAGGTAATATGAGTTTATTGAGAAATGGAGTGACATGGTCAGACTTGTTCTTGAGGAACTCAGTTTGACAGCTAAGTGGATGATGGACTGGGGTGGGGAGAGACTTATGGCAGATAGCCACCAGCAAGCTATTATAATAGTCCAAGTATGAGGTCATGAGAACCTGCACCATGGTGATGTCAGTATCATAGAGGACAAAGGAGTGCAGGAGAGATGGTATACAGATAGGATCAATGGGGTTTGGCAATAGATTGTGTAGCCTTTTTCTTTTTATTCTTTATTCCTAAAAGGATAGTGCACTTGGAAAGGGAGGGGGATGAGAAATGTATTAAGAAAGAAAAGCAGTGTGAAAACAAAAGGTATCAAGGAAGATCTTAAATCTAGGGGAAAAGATCATCTCTAAGCTAACAAAGCCTACAATCTAGTAGTAGGAGACAACATAAACAAATAACTCACAGAATGTACTATAAGAATGAATGAGACATTCATTCATTATCTATTGTGTGCTAAGTACTATGAAAGCCACTAGAAGAGATATAATGTTTAGATAATATAAATGAGACACACAAATACACAAAATATCACATACAAAATTATATGATGATACGTATTAGGGTTACCGACTAAATATTAAATGAGGTAGAAGGAAATGACTAACCAGAGAAATCAAGGAAAGCTTTGAGGAACCACAATGTCATTGTAGACAAAATGTTTAACTTAAGAGTCAGGAAGACTCTTATTCAAATCCTGCATCTGACACTTACTATCTGTGTTTTTGTAGACAAATTGTCTTCAATTTTCTCATCTGTAACATGGGGGATAATAGTTATTCTACATATGATAGGGTTGTTAAGATCACATGAAGTAATATGTATAAATCACTTTGCAAACTTTGAAGTGTTCTTATAGGGTGTCCTAAATGTATTAGTTCAGTTTTAATTTTTTAAGTGTTAATAGCTTGAAAGTGAAGTAAGACTTTTGGGACAACAGCAGCAACCATTACTCCAACTGTTGCTATTACTACTACTAACTAGCATTCGTAAATAACCTTTAGGTTTGCAATGCATTTTTTGCTCATAATAATCCTGGAAGACAGGTATTATTACAATTTCCACTTTATAGATGAGGAAACTGAGGCAGACAGAGGTGGTCTCCCTGACTCGAGGTCTAGCACTCTATCCATTGTACCTTACACCACAACATATACACATACACACAGCCATACTATTTATATACATATATATATATACATATATGCATAATATATATGTACATACATAACAGATAGACAGATACAGATAGGTAGATAGATAGATAGATAGATAGATAGATAGATAGATAGATAGATAGATAGATAGATAGATAGATAGATGGATAGATGGATAGAAAGTATATCAACTCAAGGGTAACTTTGAGAAAGTGACTTATCCTTCTAAGGCTTAAGCTTCTTCATTTGTAAAATGAGAAACTCAGACTAAACAGTTTGATGTTCATTCCAGTTTTACAACTACAAAACTATGAATTTCTCCAAGTTAATTCATGGAGAAGGTGGTATTTGAGTTAGGTAAGTACTTAACAGATATAAATGGAGGACAGAATTATGCACATTAAAGACAAGAGCAAATAAAGGCATATAGTACATGTTAAAAGCAGAATTTCACAACTGAATTCAAACATAGAGTGCATGAAATATAGTAACATCATCTAACTATTTATCTTTCTATTTATCTATCATCTGTATAGCTAGCTAAAAGCATTTGCTAAGTGTCTATTATATGCTAGATACTGTGCTATATGCTAGCATACAAATATAAGGAATGAAACACTAAGTCTTGAAAAATAAGGTGGCACCATATTGTAGAAGGCCTTGAATACCATTAAAAGGAGCTTGAATCTTACTCATTTTTCAACAGGAGGCATTAAAGATTTTTCTAGTAGAGGAAGTCTGTGACCGTATGGTCACATAAAAGTTATTATTCTGCAAATGTTTAGAGAATGGATTAGAGTGAGAAGAGAGAAAAGATAGGGAGACTTGTGAGAAGCTTTTGCAGTAGTCTAGACAGGTGCTAGGGCAGCTAGTAGTGCGGTGGATAGAATGCTATGCCTAGAGTAGGAAAACTCATCTTCATAAATCAAATCCAGTCTCAGACACTATCTGTGTGACCCTAGGTGAGTCACTTAATCCTTTTTGCCTGAGTTCCTTATGTGTAAAATGAGCTGCAGAAGGAAATGGCAAACCACTCCAGTATCTTTGCCAAGAAAACCCCAAATGGAGTCATGAAGTGTTGGACATGACTGAAAGTGACTGAACAGCAACAAAGACAGGTGCTAATGAGGACCTGAACTAGGGTTATGACAGTGAGAATAGAAAAGAAGAGGCATGCGAAAGATGTTGTAGCGTGGAATTGACAGGAATTGTCTGCATATCAGGTAAATAAGAGAGAAGAATCAGATAATCCTCAGGTCAAGAGCATTGGAGACTGTGAGAATACTGACAACATAGATTAAAACAGTGGTCAGAAGTAAGAGCAGAGCACAGGGGGAAGATAAGCTAAATCTGGGCATGTTGAATTTTGATGTGCCAAGATATCAAGGTTGAGATGTCTTGTAGACAGCTGAAAATGCAGGTCTAGAGAGAGAAAAGAGCTCAGGAGTAAAGATATTGATTTGGGAGTTACTCTAATAGAGGAGTGAATGAGATTGCCAAAAGAGAGCAAAGAGGAAAAAAAAAGAGGGTCAAGAGTAGATCCTTGGGAAAACCCACATTAAGGGGTCAGAAAAAGGGTGAAGAGAAAACAGAATACACAGAAAAAGGGTGCTTAGAAAAACAGGAAGAGAATTAAGATGGTGAAGTGTATGTGAAACAAAGAAGAATATTTAGTGAGAGGGAATACTCAGAACGGTCAAATCTGAAAGGAAGTCAGGGAGAATGAGAGCTAAAGAACTAAAGATTTAGCGATTAGGAGCTAGAGCAATTATCCGCTAAGAGCACAGTAGTGTTAGGGGCAGAATTTAGGCATTAAGGGGTTTAGGACAGAATGGATAGGAAATGGAAAGTTCTTACATAGATACCTTTTTTAAGTTTAGCACTTTAGGGGTAGAAAAGAAAATAGTAGCTAGATGGGCTATATATGCCCAAGGAAAGCTTTTTTTTTTCTTCTAAATCATAAAGGGGTATTCTTTACACTTTCAGATGTGAACCATTTTGCTGAGGTAAAGGAGAAGGGAAGGGAATAAGCATTTATTAAACACCTACTACGTACCAGGCACTTATAAACATCATTACAACTGCTCCTCACAACAGTCCTATAAGGTGGGGGCTATTAGTATCCCTATTTTACAAGTGAGGAAGCAGACAGAGATAAGTGCCCAGAATCATACAGCTAGTAAATGTGTGAGGCCAAATTTGAACTCAGGTCTTTCTAACTCTAGAACTCTATCTAGTATATCACCTAACTACCTCTAAAAAGGCAGAATCAAGGACAATTATAAGGAAAAATATTGGATAAAAAGCAGCTTATCAGAGAAAAGACACTTGTTTAGGGTAAAGGTGACTTTAATGATGTCCTGTTTTTCAGAATCTAATTTGCTTACTTACAACTGACATGAAGACTTTAAAAGTAATAGCTGAGAAATTTTGATTTCTAAAACTTTTTGGTGACTATGGGACAAATCTATATTGCATAGTTATGGTGTAGATGGCAGAAATGTCATCTAAGATGAGCACTCGAAGAAGATCTCAGAGCTGATATCAGGAGAGACTTCAGAACTTATATTGTCATCTACTTTTTTTTTTGTTTAAATTTTTATTTTTATGTAGGGAAAAGTCAAATATACATTTAACCCAATTTGGTTGCAAGTTCCTTAGTTTTTGCCTTTTCCAGCTTGGCAATATGAGCCACTGATTTTGGACCCAGAACATTGCCACCCCAGTGATGACGGATCTCATCATATCTTTCATCGTAATTGGTTTTGATGGCTTCTACCAGCTTAGCCAGTGCTCCCTTGTCTTCAGGGTTAACCTGTGTGAAGGCAATGCTTGTGCAGGTCTTTCTGTGAACTAAGTGTCCCAATCTGGCTTTACCTTTGATAATACAGTAAGGAACCCCCATTTTCCAGCACAAGGCAGGCAGGAAGACCACTAGCTCAGTAGGGTCCACGTCATGCGCAATCACTACCAACTGTGCCTTCTTGTTTTCTACCAGGGTAGTAACAGTGTTAACACCTGCTCTGAGGACTGGTGGTCTCTTAGTGGGGACATCTCCTTTGCCTGCAGCCTTTTGTTCAGCCCGAGCCAGCAGCCTTTGCTTCTTATCTTGCTTCGTCTCTGGTCTATACTTGTGAGCCAGTTTAAGCAACTGAGTAGCTGTCTGACGACCCAAAGCTTGGGTGAACTGGTTAACTGCTGGTGGAACTTTCAAACGCTTATGAAGGATAGACCGTTGACGTTGCAGTCTGGTGTACCGAGGCCATTTGACAAATCGAGTAAGTCCCTTTTGGTCTGAATGTCCTGACCAATGCCAAAGTTCTTGGGTCACTTCTCAAACAAAGGATTGACCACTTTCTTGGCCTCCTGCTTCTTTATCACAGCAGGGGCTGGAGCCACCTTCTTCCCCTTGGCCTTCTTCCCTTTTGGCATCTTGGCCGGCTTAAGGAGAAAGGAAAGGTGTCATCTACTTTTTGGAAAAGCTCTACTAGAGGAAGACAAGTCATGTACCTACTGTTTGGAGTAGCTGGATGGAGAGGAGAAGGCTTCTGGCTCTAGGTTTTCCCCTACACTACCACCTACTGGTTGAAGGGTGGAAACCCTTCAGACCGACTTCAGGAATACCTGAAGAAGTTCAGCACATGTCAGGTTTAGGGTTAATGCTTTTGTTGAAAGAGTGTAATACTGCCTCAACAAATCAGAAGAGTAATGATCTGAGTGAAACGGCCAGCAGAGGAACAACCTAGTTAACTAGTGAATTGTTGTCAAGATTTTCCTGAGGGAGACAAATGTCATCAAGCTGTGAGTTGTTCTAGGTGCAAGTATTCCCTATGTATGTGCCTCTCGTGGACAACATGTGTATCATTGGGAGAGTGTGTAAACTCCTTGTTTAGGAATAGAATGTCTTTGTTATTATTCATTATTATTATTATAATTAGTTTGTCCTCTATTTAATAAATATTTCTGATTAAGGGTCAATGGAATTTGGCTGTTGATAGAGGGAGTTTCCTTACCTGAAAATTCCTCGTATCACTCACAAGTTTAGTTCCTATCCTGAATCTGTATATCTGAAAGTCCAGACAAATGATATTCAGATAATAATGAGTTCATGGCATTTTCTTTTCAATTAGTTTAGGTTTTGTGCAAAGTTGTGCTTGTTACTAAAAAAATCTGACCCTGTTCCCTTCCTCTCAGATTAGCTACCACCTCTCCTGAGGATAAGAGCTCTACCACTTTCATTTTCATTTTAGGTCAAAAAACGGAATCACATAGGATAAGCAGGCATGGACTGTGATCTGCATTGCAGATGTTCTAACTTTATCTCTCCCCCCCAACTCATTGATCTTTCCTGTTATTGACAAGGCACTCCATCTTTCTATTCACTCAAACTCTTACAACCTCATTATCTTGCCCCATGCCTCAACTCTTCTAACCCCGCTCTCCATAGATGTCAGATGTTGTTGGTTCTTTCTCCGTGTCTCTCACATGTGTCCCCTTCTTCCTACTCACATCTAGCCTATTTTAGGTTCTTCTCACTTTTCACTTGGACTATTATAGTTTCCTAATTTATTTCCATTGGTTCCTTAATTCTCTCCCCTGGCTAGGCTTTCCTCCATACAACTACCAAAGCAGATTTGCTACAGCAGAAGTTTGATTATATTACTCACTTACTCAGTAAATTCCAATAACCATTGACTCTAACATCAAATATTATCAAATATTTATTACATATTTCTATTTTATTTTCAATATATTATTAATACTATTATTCAATAACATAGTACAAGTATAAATTTAGAACAAAGTAAATAGGTCCACATTTGGGAATGAATGCTTAAAATATTTTTAATGGTAGGGACACTTGTCTGAAGACCACTGACCTAATAGAGAGAAATCACATGAGATAAAGATGATAGTGACAGAAGATAGAGTTTATTTAATGGTCATGTTGAATTCCTGTTGAAGAGGTTTGAGTGGAGGATTGACATGATTAAATCTGAACATAAAGGAGATTAATCTGGAGGAGATGGGGAAGGTACTGGGACAAGGGGTAGTGAAGAAGGAAGAGTGAGTTTGATTAGGAAGGTATGATAGTTTACTTCTCTCCTTTCCCAATACGCTTCTCTTCAGAATTTCTTTGACCTGTGTCTCATTACTAAAATATATCCAAGGTGCTAATTGGCAAATGTTTCTATGGTGTGAATAACTGATGATGGATTCATATATTCATGTAAGGATTCAAATCCTTAGCAAATTTACTTTTAATGGGGCTCTCCAATAGAATTGCTGATGACAGAAATTCAATTCCTTTGTCAGATTGACGTTCCTTTGCCCCTCTAATTATATTTTGTGGAATCATAGCTTTAGAGTTAGAAGGAATCTTAAAAGTCATCTAGTCTAATCCTCTCATTTTACAAATGAGGAAAGTAACTTTCTCACATACAGTTGGTAAGTGAAAGAGTGAAAATTTGAACTCAAGTCCTCTGATTCCAGATTCAGCATTCATTCAATGATGGTACCTCATCTCACAGAGAAACAACAATGTAATCTGCTTATATCTAAGGCTAGCCTGGGCAACTGGATAGATTGCTGGACCTGGAATCAGAAAGATTCATTTTCATGAGTTCATATCTGGCTTCAGATACTTACTAGCTTTTTGACCCTGGGTAAGTCACTTAAACTTGTTTGCCTCAGTTTCTTCATCTAGAAAATGAACTGGAGAGGGAAATGATAAACCAATCCAGTATCTTTCCCAAGAAGACCCCAAATGAGTTCACAAGCATTGGACACAACTGAACAACTGAAAAACAAAGGCTAGCCATGGACCCCTGTGTGATCAATCAAGTCCTAATCAGTTCTTCACTATGTCTCAAGAAATCATATTGCACTGTTGGGAGCTGGATGCTGTGTTACTAGGCCAAATCTCCCATTTAACAATAACTCTTCTGCTTGTTGCATGAATATTTATTTCTTATAACTAACTATTCCTCATAACTGAGAAGGCACAGAACTCTCACTTTCCCAGTTCCACCCTCCTATACTTTACTCCTTCCCTAAACAGCAATAAAAGTAGTCCTCAGTAGAACGAAAGTTTGTAAACTTTTATGAAGAATGTAGTTGACAATTTCTTTCCTGAAAAATTCTCTGGGTGTTTTTATAAGCTTTTTTTTTGGATCCTTGATTTGGTCAGGTTGTGGAAAGAGGACAGCTCTAGGAAGTCTGAGGGAAGACAGAGATCATGACTGGGCAGCCAATACCCCAATGTGATAGAGGTTCAAGAAGTTTCCTGCTTTTGTTTTTTTCTGGAGGACTTAGAGATTGAACAGAAAAAGAGCCCAAGGGTCTCAGACTACACATTGGGGACCTTGGAGGTGGAGAGGGGATTGAGACCATAGGAGAAAGCCTGGTTTAACCTCATATGATAGACGTCAGCTGAATGTAATAGATTTCCTCTGTGTCAGGACAGAGTACAGGCCAAGATGGAGTTGGTAGATCAGAGAGGTTCCAAGGTAGGTTCAGTATATATGATCACTTCTGGCTGAATAGGGATGCCAGCCACCATCATGCCAGTCAGCAGTCATCAGTTGAAGCATTCCTGGCCCTTCTGGTTCTCTGCAGGTGCATCATTCCTATGAAAATCCACTAAGATGTCCCAATCACCATTTTCTAGGTGGGATCTAGATGGGCATCCAAGTAAGTGGCCATCCAGGTGGTAATACTTCTTACCAAAATTTTCATCTCTTTATCCATGCTTTCCCCCCACACACAATGCCCCTCCTAAAGAGAAGATTGCCACAATTCAGCTCCAGTTTACCCCATGCTGATGGAGTTCATTCACTACCTGCTCAAAACTCTGATAAGCCATCCCAGGAGTGATGCGGAGCTGGGATGTCGGGTCATTGAAGGCCCACCTATACTCAAATTCAAATTCACCTCCCACCTCCATCAAAGCTTGTTTCACAGCAGTCACTGGCATCGTATCATAGCCATGCAGGCTGCTGCTGTGTCCTGTGGCCCCACTCATTTCACTGCTGTCAACAGGCTGCCAAGAGGGGCTGCTATTCACATTACTAGGTATCTCTGTCCCTTGTGGGGCCTTAGTCCTACTGTCATCTTCAAACTGACTCCAACTGCATCCTTTCTGTGACAGCTTGTAAGAAAGAAAGCCAACTACCAGCTCCCAGTTACTGTGAGACATTTTTACATCAAGAATGGACTGATCCAGTTCATTGTTCAAAGCACCTGCTCTCTGGGTCTGGGATCAGTTTGACAACCCGCTTCTGAGATTGGGGCAAAAATGCTGGTTCTTGCATTCAAATCAGCTGTCTGAGCCCAGTCAGGGATGCTGTCAGCCAAGTCCCCTCTTCCTACCTCCCCCCATCCTCCTCGCTGCAGGTTCAGACCCCAGGAGTCAGTGCTCTCACTCCCCCTCCATTGCCTTCATTGAAGGCAGCACTGGCTAAGCTGGACTCCTGACTCTCGGGAGAGAGGCTGCTCCTCTCAAAGATCATCTCAAGTCTGTAAACTTTTTAAAAAAGTATTTTGATAACTATTTCAATATAATTGGTTTCCTTTATAATCCTGTATATTTAACAACATCATTCTGAGAAAGGATCCATAGGCTTCCCCCAATAAAATAATCCAATAAGTCAAATAAACACTTATTAAGTATTTATGACATATGAGATACTGTGTGCTGAGTACTAGGAAACAATTAATAAGACAGTTAAGACCATTAAGAAAGAAAATCAGGGCGGAGCCAAGATGATGGAGTAGAAAGACGCACATACGGAGGCTGCCCCCACACAGCCCATAAAATACCTGTAGAGAGGGACTCTCAACAAATTTTGGAGGAGCAGAAGTGGGAAACAACAGAGTGGAGGAGATTTCCAGCCCAGGGTGACCTGAAAGACCCACAGGAAATGTCAGTTGCACCAGATATGGAGCAGAGTGCAGAGCCCAGCCCAGCCTTGGCCACGTGGGCAGGGCTGGTGAACAGCCCTCCGTGGCGGAATCTCCAGTCTCAGAATCACCAGTCACAGCAGTGGAGGGTCCGCAGATCCCTCAACCCAGAGGCGCCAAAGGTCAGTGACAGGGTTTATTCAGCTGGCCAGGAAGGGAGAAGGGCCTTCAAATCGGACAGGTGGCAGGAGTTCTCAGGGCAGCCCCTACAGCAGCCTGAGACCATAGCAGAATCATAAAAACCCCTGGGGGCTCTGAAGAGCTGAGTCTTACTTCAGCCCTGTGTAGACACCCTGAGGCAGCTGGTCTTCGTCTCACACTGAATGGTGGCCCTATCCCCCCAGCTTGACTGAATCCCTCCCCTCCCCACCCCACCCCCCGCCCCAGTGCTAGCTTGGCAGAACTGGAGGTCAGGTGCCTGTGGAGAGGAAATGCTGCTAAGATTCTGGGCATAAAAATCCTTCCCTGTCCAGACCAGCACATACTTGATTGTGACACCTTGGAGGAACTGATATCTTACATGTCCCCAGAGTATACTCTACTCTTGACAAAGGACCCAAAAGTCAAGTAACTGGTTGGGAAAATGCCCAAAAAAAGGGAAAAAAATAAGACTATAGAAGGATACTTTCCTGGTGAACAGCTATCTCCTCCCATCCTTTCAGATGAGGAAGAACAATGCTTACCATTAGGGAAAGACATAAAAGTCAAGGCTTCTGTATCCCAAACATCTAAAATAAATATTCAATGGGCTCAAGCCATGGAAGAGCTCAAAAAGGATTTTGAAAATCAAGTGAGAGAGGTGGAAGAAAAACTGGGAAGAGAAATGTGAGAGATGCAAGAAAAGCATGAAAAGCAGGTCAATGCCTTGCTAAAAGACACCCAAAAAAATGCTGAAGAAAATAATACCTTGAAAAATAGGCTAACTCAATTGGCAAAAGAGGTTCAAAAAGCCAATGAGGAGAAGAATGCTTTCAAAAGCAGAATTAGCCAAATGTAAAAGGAAGTTCAAAAACTCACTGAAGAAAATGGTTCTTTAAAAATGGAAATGGAACAGATGGAGGGTAATGATTTTCTGAGAAACCAAGAAATCACAAAACATAACCACAAGAATGAAAAAATGGAAGAGAATGTGAAATATCTCATTGGGAAAACAACTAACCTGGAAAATAGATCCAGGAGAGACAATTTAAAAATTATGGGACTACCTGAAAGCCATGATCAAAAAAAGAGCCTAGATATCATCTTTCATGAAATTATCAAGGAAAATTGCCCTGATATTCTAGAACCAGAGGACAAAATAAGTATTGAAAGAATCCACCGATCACCACCTGCAAGAGGTCCCAAAAGAGAAACTTCTAGGAATATTGTGGCCAAATTCCAGAGTTCCCAGGTCAAGGAGAAAATATTGCAAGCAGTTAGAAAGAAGCAATTCAAGTATTGTGGAAATACAATCAGGATAACACAAGATCTAGCAGCTTCTACATTAAGGGATTGAAGGCGTGGAATATGGATATCCCAGAAGTCAAAGGACCTAGGACTAAAACCAAGAATCAGAAACCCAGCAAAACTGAGTATAATACTTCAGGGGAAAAATGGTCTTTTAATGAAATAGAGGACTTTCAAGCATTCTTGATGAAAAGACCAGAGCTGAAAAGAAAATTTGATTTTCAAACACAAGAATGAAGAGAAACATGAAAAGGTAAAGAACAAAGAGAAGTCATAAGGGACTTCCTAAAGTTGAACTGTTTACATTCCTACATGGAAAGACAATATTTGTAACTCTTGAAACTATTTTCAGTATCTGTGTAGTTGGTGGGATTACACACACACACACACACACACACACACACACACACACACACAGAGAGACAGAGAGCACAGGGTCTATTGAATAGGATGGGATCATATCTTAAAAAAATGAAATTAAGTGGTGAGAGAGAAATATATTAGGAGGAGAAAGGGAGAAATGGAATGGGGCAGGTTATCTCTCATAAAAGAGGCAAATAAAAGACTTTTCAGTGGAGGGAAAAAGAGGGGAGGTGAGAGAAAAAACATGAAGCTTACTCTCATCACATTCAACTAAAGGAAGGAATAAAATGCACACTCATTTTGGTATGAAAACCTATCTTACAATACAGGAAAGTGGGGGAGAAGGGGATCAGCAGGGTGGGGGGGATGATGGAAGGTGGGGCAGTGGGAGGAGGGAGCAATTTCAAGTCAATACTCTTGGGGAGGGACAGGATTAAAAGAGAGAATAGAAGCAATGGGGGGCAGGGTAGGATGGAGGGAATTATAGTTAGTCATATACAATACGACTATTATGGATGTCATTTGCAAAACTACACAGATATGGCCTATATTGAATTTCCTGCTTTCCCAAAGGGAATGGGTGGGGAGGGAGGGATGGGGAGAATTTGGAACTCAAAGTTTTAGGAACAACTGTTGAGTATTGTTCTTGCAACTAGGAAATAGAAATACAGGTAATGGTGTATAGAAAGTTATTTTGCCCTACAGGACAAAAGAGAAGATGGGGACAAGGGAAGGGAGGGATGATAGAAGAGAGGGCAGATTGGTGATAGAAGCAATTAGAATGCTTGACGTTTTGGGGTGGGGGAGGGGAGAAATGGGGAGAAAATTTGGAACCCAAAATTTTGTGGAAATGAATGTTGAAAAGTTAAATAAATTAATTAATTAAAAAAGAAAGAAAGAAAGAAAGACAGTCCTTGACCTCAATGAGTTTGCAATCTGAAGGGGGTGACAGCACACAAAAGGTGAGAAGTGGAGGTGGGGGATGGGGAACCCTAAACTAAAGAATATCTTGTTTTATGGAGTTCAAACTACATAGAGCAGCAGATGCAAAGTGGAGTGAGCTGAAAGTCCAACTTCTGACCTCCATAAAGGAAAGCCCCAGAAGTACCCTGCCCCCAAACCACAGGGTAGAGGAAGCTGAGAGAGGGAGGGAGAGTCCATTAAGGCTTGATGAGCTTATCTTAGGAGGGTCCCTTTGTTCTGCAGTCAAAACTGTGCAGGGGAACTGATGCAAAGGCAGCCAAAAATCACCTGACTGCCAAAAGAGACTTCCAGAGGAAAAAAAAGACAAAGAACCACTGTCTCAGAGAGTAAAATTATTTATTACCTCAGCATGGAGCCTGTGTATGAGGAGATGGGATTGGAGGCACAGATAGCCACTGTATAGATGCTATAATTGTAACCAAACCTGTTTAGGAAGTTCTGTGGGAGCTGCTTCCCACCCATACTATAGTCACTGACTCAGGAACGTTCTGAAACCCTGAGGCCTCCTGACAGGGACCATATGAATGCATAGATAAATACACTTATGACTTTTACAAATCACATATTATTGCAATCTGTGCATAATTTTAATTTTGGCTGATTTTTTTTGTGTATGTGGTAGACTAAATAGAGCTAATCTCAGAACTTAGTAAGACCTGAACTCAAGGCCCATTTGTGACATACATAGGCTTCTCACAGAGCTTTAGGCAACTCCTTAAGACAGTAAGTAGCACAGAAGGTGATAATCTGCAACAGTAGAGGAAGTTTCCTTATCTGTGAGTCCCCAAAGTCAGTAAACTCATAGATCCAGTTCCCATCCCCATTTTGCATCTCTGAAAGTCTAGACAAATTGTATTCAGATTCAAGGGAGCTGATGGTGTTCACTTTTCACTTGGTTTGGACACTCTAGTTGGGTCCACAGGTTCTTTTAGTATATGAACAAAGGACAATGACATCCAGGTTTAGTCATAAGGGAAATCTCGGATGTCCTATGCATAGAATTGTACACAGTTATTTGGTAACAGTGATGCTTGGGAGGGATACAGTAGCACCAATAGTATGGAATCTGCATCAGAAGAGGTAGAGTTGAATCATGGCTCTACCATTTTCTTCGTGTGCTAAATCCAACCATGCTCACTGGGTCCTCTACAGGTTGAGGCTACTTCACCATATACTTTATCTCATAGGATCTTACCATATGCTTTACTGAGAAAATAGAGATCATACAGTACGAGTTCTCTCTTATCTCCTTGCGTATATTTCAAAACCCATTGATATCTTCCTCTATTCTCTCCTCTTTTACTACAGGTTCTGTTGAAAAGTAGCCTTTCTCCTTACCCACATCCATGTGCCCTTGATCTCACCCTTCTCATTTTCTCGCTTCTCCCCACCCCCAATCATCTTCCTTTGTCTATTCCTCAGTTTCTCTCATTTTTGTGGTTGATTCATTGCTGCCTACAAACATTCCCATGTTTCTCCTTTCTTGGAAAAAAAACTCACCAGATCCTACTATCTATCAAGTTAGGAACGAATTCATGAATGAATGAAAAAAGCTTTATTTAGTGCTTAATATATGTCATACACTGGGTCAAGTGCTGAGTGTAGACAAGCAAAAATGAAAACAATCTCTGAGCTAGAGGAGCTTACTTTTTAATAGTGGGAGACAAAAGATGTAAGATGATGGTGGTCAGGAAGGGGTATTTTTGCTTTAGAAAGTTAAATGGAAATGATGAATGGGAGACACAGGAAAACACTGACCTACTTAATAGCAATGGCAATATTGATTTGCACAGTGCCTAGCACATAGTAAATGCTATATACATGTTAGCTATTTTTATGCTTCTAGAACTGGACAGTAGGAGTGACAGAAGGTCAGGGAAATGGCAAAGCAGTCACATTGGCAAGATGATCAGGGAGTAAAGTGAAGCATGCCTAGAGCCTGTCCACATATAGAGAGCTGTTTGAGGGACTCACAAATCAGAACAGGGGATCTCTGGATGGGATTTCTGGAGCTAAAAGTTATGTCATTCAGGCATGGTCTCAGATGCAAGTAGCAGGTCAACTGGTGAGAAAATGGCCAGTAAATTAAGTTATTATACTATATCTTCCCTCCTTTTCTTTCTTTTTTTTTTTAATTTATTTATTTAAATTTTTTACATTCATTTTCACAAATTTTTGGGTTCCAAATTTTCTCCCCTTTTATCCCCTCCCCCCACCCCAATACCCCACGCAATCCAATTTTCCCTATCTCCAATCTGCCCTCTCTTCTGTCATCTCTCCCTTCTCTTGTCTCCATCTTCTCTTTTCTCCTGTAGGGCCAGATGACTTTCTATTCCTCCTTAACTGTATGTCTTCTTTCCCAGTTGCAACAACAATACTAAACAGTTGTTCCTAAAACTTTGAGTTCCAAATTCTCCTCATCCCTCCCTCCCCACCCATTCCCCTTGGGACAGCAGGCAATTCAATATAGGCCATATCTGTGTAGTTTTGCCAATGACCTCCCTGATAGTCGCGTTTTGCAAGACTAACTGGATTACCATCCCTCCTAACCTGCCCCTCATTGTTTCTCTTCTGTCTTTTGATCCTGTCCCTCCCCAAGTGTTGACTTCAAATTGCTCCCTCCTCCCTTTGCCCTCCCTTCCATCATCCCCCCCCTTGCAATATCTCTTTCTCCCCCACTTTCTTATACTGTAAGATAGGTTTTCATACCAAAATGAGTGTGCATTTCACTCCTTCGTTTAGTCAAATGTGATGAGGGTAAACTTCTTGTTTTTTGTTTTTTTTTCTCAGCTCTCCTCTTTTTCCCTCCACTAAGAAAAACTCCTACCTGCCTCTTAAATGACATATAGTTACCCCCTTCCCTTTCCCTCCCTCTACATTTCTCTCTCACCATTTACCCTAGTTTCTTTTAAGGTATGGTCCCATCCTATTCAGTTCAATCTGTGCTCTCTATCTCTGTATGTGTGTGCATGTGTGTATGTGTGTGCATGCATGTACATGTGTATGTGTGGTCCCACCAACTACCCAGATACTGAAAAGTTTTAAGAGTTACAAATATTGTCTTTCCATGTAGGAATGTAAACAGTTCACTCATGGTAAGTCCCTTAAGACTTCTCTTTGCTGTTTACTTTTTCAAGCTTCTTCTCATTCTTGTGTTTGAAAGTCAAATTTTCTTTTCAGCTCTGGTTTTTTCATCAAGAATGATTGAAAGTCCTCTGTTTCATTGAAAGACCATATTTTCCCTTGAAGTATTATACTCAGTTTAGCTGGGTAGGTGATTCTTGGTTTGAGTCCTAGTTCCTTTGACTTCTGGAATATCCTATTCCACGCCCTTCGATCCCTTAATGTAGAAGCTGCTAGATCTTGGGTTATCCTGATTGTATTTCCACAGTACTGGAATTGTTTCTTTCTAGCTGCTTGCAAGATTTTTTCCTTGAGTTGGGAGTTCTGGAATTTGGCCACAATGTTCCTAGGAGTTTCTCTTTTTGGATCTCTTTCAGGTGGTGATCGATGGATTCTTTCAAAACTTATTTTGTCCTCTGGTTCTAGAATATCAGGGCAGTTTTCCTTGATAATTTCATGGAAGATGATGTCTAGGCTCTTTTTTTGATCATGAGTTTCAGGTAGTCCCATAATTTTTAAATTGTCTCTCCTGGATCTATTTTCCAGGTTTTCGTTCTTTTGATTTTGTTTGGTGTTTTCTTGGTTTCTCATAAAGTCATTAGACTCCATCTGTTCCATTCTAATTTTGAGAGAACTATTAAATTCAGTGAGCTTTTGAGCCTCTTTTTCCATTTGGCTAATTCTGCTTTTGCAAGCATTCTTCTCCTCATTGGCTTTTTGAACCTCCTTTGCCAATTGGGTGAGCCTATTTTTCAAGGTGTTAATTTCCTCAGCATTTTTTTGGGTCTCCTTTACCAAGGTATTGACCTGTTTTTCATACTTTTGTTGCATTTCTGACATTTCTCTTCCCAGTTTTTCCTCCACCTGTCTAACTTGCTTTTCAAAATCCTTTTTGAGCTCTTCCAGGGCCTGAGCCCACCCACCACCCCCCTGGGGTGTCTGGGGTACTGAGGCCCTGCCCTCCACGTCTTTCCCTGATGGCAGGAATACGTCCTCATCTTCGTCAGATCCGAAGGTCGGGATCATTTGCATTTGTTGGAAAAAACTCTCTAAAGTCTTATTTTTCTTCCCTTTTCTAGGCATTTTCCCAGCCAGTTACTTGACTTCTGAGATTCCTTTCCACCCCCGCCTGGATCCGCCCAGCTAGTGCTTGGCCTCTGAGATTTAAATGGGCTTTCCTCCTGCTGACTGTCAATCAGTGAGCTTTAGTTCAGGTGCTGGGGTGGGGCCAGGGCTGCCTCCGAGACTCTGATCCCTCGGGGGGGGGGGCTTTATGCAGAGACTCTCAGGAATGGAGCGGGTGGGGGTGGGGTGGGGGGCCCGCCTCCCAATCTCAGCTCCCCTGGGGGTCCCGAGCAGAAGCCTTCAGCAACAGAGCGGGGTGGGGGCAGGGCCGTCTCCCAGGCTCAGCTCCGTCAGGTTTTATGCGGGAATCTTCCGTAATGAAGATCCTGCCTGCTGCTGGGGGATTCCTGAGTCCTGGGCGGCTGCCGCCTCAGCCCCAGCCCACACCTCTGCCGCCGCCGCTTTCTGCCCCCGTCCCTGCCGCCACCGCTTCCTCCCGAGGGGGCCCGAGTCACGGAGACGCCCCGCTTCCCCTCTCCTTCAGCCCGGCCTCTCTCACTGACCTGCTTCTGTGGGCGGAGGGGCTTTCCCGGCTGCTGGAGCGTCCGTCTCTGAAGCCTGCTCAGATCCGCTTCTCTGAGGCCTCGGCCAGGGCAGCACTGGGGGTCGGGTTTACTTTCCGGGGCACGCCGGACCCTGGGGACGGGTCTTCAGGGCTCCCTGGAACGGAAATCTCTTCCACTCTGCTTCTGCACACCTCATATTCACCCAGAAGCTATGGGGGACTCTTTTTACATTAATTCTATGGGCTTTGGTTTCGGAGCTTGTAAACGTGCGTCCTTCTACTCCGCCATCTTGGCTCCGCCCCCCCCTCCTTTTCTCAATAAACTCTTTGGGAAACTCTTTTGTCTACCTCCACATCTTATCCTCTTAACTTCTTAGACTTTTGCAATTTGGCTTCCAACCACAACACTCAACTAACTGAAATGGCATTCTCTGAAGTTACCAATTATCTCTTAATAATCACATGATGGCCTTTTCTCAGTTCCCTTCTTTCTTGACCTCTTGGAAACATTTCACACCTTCTTCTCCTGGTTATCCTTTTCTTTGTATTCATATTTACAACCTTCACATCATCTTCAACTCATCGTTCTCATTCACCCCATATAAACAATCAATTGTCAAATTTACCTCCATGGACCTTCTATTGTATTCATCCCTCCTCTCTGCTTACATAGCTACCACTTTAGTCTGGGCCTTTATCACCTCCTGCCTAGATTATTTTAATAGCTTCCTAATGAGTTTTCCTGCATCAAGTCTTTCCCCACTACAATCCATCCTTCGTTTAGCTGCTAAAATGATTTTCCTAAGGCACATCTGACTATGTCACTCCTCTCCTCAATAAATAACAGTGGCTCCCTATCACCTCTAAGATCAAAAGTAAATTGTTTGGCTTTTAAAAGTCTTCAAAACTTGGCCTCATTCACTTTTCTTGTCTTACTACATAGTATTTCCCTTCACCAGGAACTCCAATACAGCCAAATTAGCCTTTATACTGTTTGCTCCTTACACACTTTACTCCATTGCCAATCCCTGTGACTTTGAGCTGGCTATATCTCTCTCCTGGAATGTACTGCTTCCTCACCTTTACCTCTTGTAATTTTCAAATTCCTCTAAAAGCTCAATTTTCACCTTCTAAGTGAAGTATTTTCTGAACACCCCAAAGCTGCTGGTGGTCTCCTCCCTTAATGGTCTTGCAGTTGTTTTGCAATAACAATAAATATCCATGTTTCCTTTCCCTCCCAATTAGATTGCAAGTCCTCCAGGGGAAAGACTAATTCACTTAGGTTTTTGTCTCCCTATCACCTAGTATGATATCTGGTACATAGTAGGTATTTAATAACTACTTGTTGATTGATAGACTATGAAATCTTGGCCAGGTCACTTACCCTCTCTAGGCTTCAGTTTCTAAATTTGTAAAATGAAGGGATTGATAATAACTGATATTTGAGGCCCCTTCTTATCTAAGTCTATGATCCTACAGATGGAAAGTCCTGCAGACAATCTTACTATTGAACCACACTACTAACTAGCTCACAGTCATACGTCACTGACATGAGCAAATCATTCATTCTGCTAAAAAATTTTTCTGAGTTCATTCTCTTCTTCCTAATAAGATCTGTTCTAATGCTTAGGGAAAAACAGAGCTTCAAATGATTGGTGGTGGTAGAGGTCACCATAATGTAGATGACTGGGTTTATTGGTTTTCATCTTAAAGTTAGTATGAAGTGTAACAGCAGATAGGATCCTGACTTGGGCATTAGGGAGACCTAGATTCAAATCCTGCCAGATACTTCTAAACTATGTGAAATTGGAGAAGTCTTTAACTTGAATTTTAAACCTCAATTTCCTCATTTGAAAAATGGAAATAAAATCAGTAGTACCTAACTCCGAGGGCCAAAGTGAAGATAAATGAGATAAAGTATTTAAAGTTCTTTAAAAATATTTTGCTGTTCAGTTGTTTCAGTCACATCTGACTCTTTGTGACTACTTTTAGGGTTTTCCTGGCAAAGATATCAAAGTGGTTTGCCATTTATTTCTCTAGCTCATTTTACAGAGGAAGAACTGAGGCAAATAGCGTTAAGTGACTTGCCTGGGGTCATACAGTTTCTGAGGCAGAATCTGAATCATGAACATAAGTTTTCCTGCTTCCAAGCCCAGTGTTCTATCACTGCTCCAACTAGCTGTCCCATTCTTTTTCCATAGTAAAATATAAGACATAAATATGTTTTATATTTTGAATGATTAATCCAATATAGACTCATACCCTTCCTTGATTACATGGAGGAGGGGGTGACTTGTGTGATAATTTGCTTCTGAAAACTCTACCAAGTATCCTCTATCATAGGCATTTGCACAGCATCAGGTTTGGAAGTCCAGTTCTTATGAGACATGATAGGAAAGCAGATTCTAAGGAATGTATATTAGGCACTTGTAACTGCTGAGAAGTAATTGACAACAGCATATGAAGGATGAGTGATTGATGCTAAATATAAGGCTCATGTATTGTTTGACTCTACTCAGATGGCTGATAGTGTACTCTGGAAATTATTCAGTTCACTCATGTGAAGTCTAATTAATATTTGCAGATGAGTGTGAGAAGCTGTGTGAAAGGTACTGCAAAAAAGAATAATGTTTAATATTTGCATAGTTTACATAATGCTGCATGTGCCCAGGGGCACATTTCCAGAATGGCCTTCCCATGCTTTTATTTATGTTATTATTTAAAAGGAAAGGGAAACCACAACTGCTGTTTCTTTGCGATAGTCTCATATAGGACCTAAGGGACTAGCTGTTGGTACACTAGATCCAACAATTGCAAATTAAGGGAAATATGGTTTACTGTGACCACCTAAAATGAAAGTGAGCACAGAATAGAGTGGGACATGAGGAAAAGGGGATAATACTGAACAGGGAACCAGGAAATATGGGATTGAGGACTAAGCCTGCCATTAGCTAATTTTGCTACCTTCTGCAAATCTCAGTTTATCCAAGCTTCATTTGTAGAATGAGAGGGTTGGACTAGATGACAGGTAAGAGCCATTTAGACCCAAATTCAATTATCCCATGATTAAAATTCTCAATTTGTTCTAACTTTTGTAGACCTAGTCAAGATTTATTTGGAAAATACTTTTATAGGGTTTCATAATGATAAAATGTGAAATGTCAGGAATTATTTTGTAAATTACCATATTTACAGTTTTGTTTAGTTTAATACAATATAATGGAGGTGGGTCTCTGGAATATCAGACTGCTGTGGAGAGAGGAGATTTGACAGTGAAATAAGCAGACAACCAACCAGTGGGTACCTATTAGACATACACTGTAAGTCCAGTGTGTTAATCATTGTGGAAAATATGAACAGAGAGGATATAATTCCCATTCTAAGGAGATTACAGTCTAGCTGAGATGATATAGTATATTCACGGAACACTCAGAAAATTTTAAAACATTTCACAGCCAAGGATTATGTAGGAAGGATAGCTAATATATTACATGACAGAATTATGTTCCCAGATGATTGTGAAAAGCTGAAACAATTATCTAAATCTCCCCAGATGAAATTTAATGGGGATAAATGTAAAGATCCATACTTTGTTTTATTATTTTCTAAAGACAGTTGTAAAATTACTGCTTGAGGAAGATGTCACTACACATCTAGTTTGGTGACATCTAGATAATAAAAAAGGTTTATTGTTTTAATTAACTAAAAAAGCAATATGATTCAAAAATATGATGCTGAATACCCTTCTCCCCACAGCCCCTCCAAGCTAATATGACCTTGGATTATATCCAGACCAAGATAAGGATGGAGAGTGTTGACAGTTCCATTGTATTCTGCACTGGCCAAGGCACTTTAACAGTATTGCTATTCATTCTAGGCAATATTTTTAGTTACAATATTGTATAAAGCTATAGTATGTCCAGAAGAGACTGATCAGGATAGTGATGGTATTATTCATGTAACATAAGAGTCATTTGAAGCAACTGAAGGTGTTTATGCAATTAATTGCTGTGTGGGATTCTTGGGACCTTTCTCTGACATAACCATTTTCTCTGTGTGTTTTTCTCAGTTTCATAGTCCTTGGGAAGATGGCAAGGGGAGCTTTGTGTGGTATCTCCGATTTTCTTCTCTATAGAGATCTTGTGTGCTGAGGTTACTCTTGGCCTCTATCCATGGGATTGAGCTAACCAGTGATATCCAGATAAGATTTTAACAAATGGTTCTCTCCTCCCCTCCTCCAAATGGATGCACATACATTTTAAAATCTGAATTCTCAATATTTTGTCTATCACATTAAATCTAGACAATCAACAAAACAATAAGTCAAGCACTGATTTCTAGAATGTGCCATGTCTAAGGTATAAATATTCACATTAAAAATTTAACAATCTGCTCTCCAGGACAATTTTGGGGATAATCTTTTCAGTACAGAGGATTCTGTGATGAGAAGGTCTTTCTGAGAAAGCCTCAATTACATCTCTAATTTTGTAAATGTCTGTGACTTCACCCTCAAAATCCTGTTTGAATACCTTAGACACACCAAGAACCCTGGCTACTGTTCATCCAACTGAAGGACCAGTCCTCCACCATTCTGCCATTACCACAATGGCAAGCCCTGAACTAGTAGCCTCTGACTTAGATAAGACTTCCTTCCTCAAGCCCTTGTGGAAGGTAAAATGTGTGTGTTATGGAATGCATTTGACTATGTTATAAAACTGCAACATGATCTACAGTAAAAATTCTCTTCTTTCACATTATGAGATTCTATGTGAAATATAAATCTATTGAGCCACCTGTGACTTGTAACAACCAATTCCTTAGGCTCACTTTTTTTTTCAAATGATGATTAAAAAACAACTTTTGGTCCTTAGGTTTATTTTCATAAGTAGCATGTTTCTGAGTCTACTCATCAGTCAATTGAATAGATTGCCTCAACACTATCATAGCTTAGCCATACTGCATGCAAAATAGTTCTCAAATCAACATAAAAATATTCACATATCAAATACATTTTATTTCTTTCTGAGTTGTTATGTGAAGTTGAATTTGCTCTTATCTAACATAATGGGGACTAGCTGGTAGGGTGTTACAGCGATAAATTTTTATACAAAGGACCTGGATTTGAATCATAGCACAGCATTTATGAACTGTTTCACCTTGGACAGGTCACTTAACTTCTCTGACTTATATACTACCTTCCTTCATTTGTAAAATGAAAGGGTGAACAGCTTCGGGAGCAAGAACTCCTTATTTGACAAAACTTCTGTGAAAACTGGAAAATAATATGGCAGAAACTGGGCATGAAATGACATCTACACCATATACCAGAATAAACTCCAAATGGGTACACAATTTAGATATAAAGACTGATACTATAAACAAATTAGGGGAGTAAGGAAGATTTTATCTGTCAGATTTATGGAGAACAGAAGAATTTATGACCAAACAAGAGATAGAGAATATCATGAAATGAAAAATGGATAATTTTGATTACATTAAATTGAAAAGATTTTGCATAAGTAAAGTCAGTGCAACCAAGATTAAGAGGGAAGAAGAAAACTGGGAAAGAATTTTTACAACTAGTGTCTCTGATAAAGGCCTCATTTCTAAAATATGTAGAGAACTGAGTCAAGTCTACAAGAGTAAAAGACATTTCTCAATTGATAAATGGTCAAAGGATATGAAGAGGTAGTTTTCAGAGGAAGAAATTAAAGTTATCTATAGTCATATGAAAAACTGCAATCCAATATGGGCTCTACATATACACTGCTACTGAACACATTCTCAATTGGTCATGTTGCATAGAAGAATTATGATTGGGAGAAACTATGAGAAAGAAAACTAAACTAAACTACACAAAAGAGAAAAGAGTCTGCTTCATTCTGTAATCCAACTCCATAGTGCTTTCTCTGGATGTGGATGGCATTTTCCATCATGAGTCCTTGGGGAAACGTTTTGGGTCCCTCCACTGCTGTGAAGAGCTAAGTCTGTCAAAATCAGTCCTTACATACTGTGGTTGTTACTATGTACAATATTCTCCTGGCTCAGTTCACTTCACTCAGCATTAGTTCATATAAGTCTTCCTAGGTTTTTCCAAAGTCTGCCTACTCATAATTTTTTAATAGCACAATAACTCTAGGAAATAAAAAAAAAGAGAGGGACTAAATGCCCTGTGGGATCCTTTCCAACTCTAATCCTTCATGGAAGCATCAGTATCTCCTTAACTACTTCCATTAACACAAGTGTACTAAAGTAACATGAAATGAATCCCTTTTAAGGTTCTAGTAATTTTTAAAAATCACATTAAACAAACACTTGTTTGCAATAGCAGAGATAATCTAAATATAAGTCCATTCATACACTTGAACTCATTCTCCCACCAAAGCATATAGTATCTGGGGGTGAGAGAGGGCACAGAAGACACTGACAGGAGAAGCACATGAATAGGCACATTTATTGAGCAACTACTATATGTAAGGCACTGTTATAGGTGTTGAGGATACAAAAATGAGATGAGACAACTGTCACTGCCTTCAAACGACATTCATTTACATTCTGCAAATGCTTCAAAAGCCAGTGACTTCCTACTTCTGTTTCTGTTATCACAATTTCTCATTTTCACACAGAGACAACTTGGGAGAAATTCTACCTTTGCTCCATATCCTTGCCATGATATAGTAAAGTTCCTTTTGTTATTCAATGACTTGAGTAACTTCTTTTGCCCTAATATTGAACCTAAACTGAGGGTGCTGCTATTAGAACCTACAAAAATGAAGTGACTTGTTTAGGGTTGCAACAGTGGTCAGTGGAAGAGTTAGTCCAATCCTATTTACCTAACTCTCGATCCAATAATGTTCTAAGCCCTTCACTTTAAATCTCATGTTTCTAGTCTCCTCCTCTGTCAAGTGAAGGGCTAAGAGTAGATAATATTTTAAGTCTTATTCAATTCTGACATTCAATGATTTACAGTTATCCCTTCTACATTACAATTTTCCTCCATGCAATTTTGCTCTATCATGAGTGGCCATAAGAAATAAGATAGGAATTTGGGGAAGAGTTTTGCAGAAATTGAAGACACACAAAGATCAGAAGATGACACAGAAAAAGTTTAGAAATGTATAAAATACATATTATATACATATATAGTATTGTATAATATCAACCCAAATTTTAAAATAAGGTACTGTAAACACCCCACAAAAGTAAAAGAAAATATTCAGACTTTTCTCTGGTCAAAAAATTCTACATGTATTTTCCAGATTATGGGAGCATCACAGCCCTAACACCCATAATGTGAAAAGAATAACTACATTTTATTGCTTTATAAGATAATAAGCAATAATGCATCCTCTTATCCTTGTTAACAGAGGTCACATTTGTCCATGAAAAGGCTAAAAATAGCTAACACATTAGATGATAAGTAATAGATACCACACAGCCACTCCTCTTAGTATTTTCCATTTGTTTGGAGGCCAGGGAGTTTCTCCCACCCTTTGTTATAGCATTGTAGATCATTACTTGGCAAAATTCCCCCTTCCTACTGATTCCAAAACACGCAGAATTATGTTCCAAGATAAAAAGGAGATAAAAAATAAGGCCTATTAACTTATCGACAATAAAACTGAGGGCTAAATCAGCATGAAAATTAAACAACAAAAGCTACCATTATAATTGGGGAAGCCCAGGGACCCATTGACTTATTCATACAGAGGAATGGTAGTGGTAAGAGCCTTGGAGCCTAGTCAGAGAAGCTTCATTTGAACCTCAATTCTGTTTCTACTGGCCGGTGTAATATTGGGCAGGATTCTCTATTTCTCTATGCCCTCGGTTTCTCTATCTATCAAATAAGGAGACTAAACGGTCTGCTAGCATAAGCATTTGCCTGATGCAATTTATTTCCTTGAAACCACAGTACAGGGAGGCATTAACTGAAAGAAGACAAAGCTGCCTCTTGATTTTGTTAGCTCCAGTTCACCTGATATAATTACCTGTTCATTTAAGGAATAAAAGGAATTGTAATTTAGTCCCCTCAGACTTGGCAGATTCCTAAAGAAGATGAGAGTTATGGTGTCTTTCACTTGTCCTGCCTTGATGATCAGATGCATCTCCACGTGGTGACAAGTTGGTATGCAAGGCAGGCAGTAATGCCAACACAAGAGTGACTGTCTTCATCCCAATATTGAACCTGAACCAAGGATGCTGGTATTACAGCCTCCTTCAACATCTACAAAACTTTTAAGATTCCTTTAGAACTTTGAATCCCATTTGTCAGAGGCTTCAAGTCAAGCATTGTTCTTACTAAAGAACAAAGATTTTCTTGAAATTACCTAATAGACTGAAATGGATTTCTATGTGCTAGGGAATCAAAATTATGTGATACTACAGAATTACACATTTACACATTTGGATTGAAGAAAGCAGAACACCAATTACAATGGCCAAGTTAACTAGGGAAATATCATCCAATTAGTGATAATTGTGTGAAGTCAATAATTTAATATAATAAGTCCTAGTATATTTGAGGGCAGGATATACATTATAATCTAGAATAGTGAATGTCATTACTAGTGAGGTCTCTTTTTATGTGGGCTATATATGATAAACTCTGAAGGTGAAGAAAAATGTATTTTTTCCCTTTCAACCAACTGTGATGCCCAAAGACCCTGAAGCAGAGACCTTGGAATAGTTGTTAAAGATAATATTTCAGAAATAGAGTCCACTTAGGTATAAAACCTCAGAAACAAAACAAGATTTGTTGATACCATCTGTCAGCATCAAGATGGTGCCAGTTGGGGAGCAAGTCTCCACACAAGCTCAGGAGATAATCTTGTAAAACTGAATTGGCATATACTATGGCACCAAAGCAGCTCTATGTCATCCTTATCATGAAACGTATATCTTTCTGAGTTTTATTGATTAATCCTTGGCAGTTAGGTAGATCCTAATGGGGCAATTAGACCCTGGGTCAGGAAGAATTGAGTTAAGATTTTGACACTTACTAGATAAGTAACCTTTGGCAACTCATTCAGTGGCTGGCTGCCTCAGTTTCCCCAGCTATAAAATGGGAATAGTAATAGCATCTACCTCTCAAGTTTGCTGTGAGGATAAAATAAGATAATATTGTAGTGTTTAGCATAATGTTTCAGAAGCATTTAATAAATGCTTATTCCCTTCTCTTCCCCTGCCTTCCTTCAAAGCCTACATCAAGGATCACTTCCTATCCTGATTTCATCATCTTGCTACCTTTTGCTGAAATTACCTTGTATTTCTTTTGTGTGTGTATACAAATATTCATATATGTTCATACATACATATATACATATAAATGATGAGAATTATCCCATGCCATTCACTCCCTCTTGATTTTCAGTCAAACTTAATTAAATCTTAAGTCCTGTTATATTTTCAGAAAGACCATACAGCAAAGACAATTTATAAAAACAACATTCAAAAACATAGGGAGTGCACTCTCCTCTTTCACTCACAAGATCTCCGAAGATACTAGACTCAGATATATATTAAAATGGCAGTGAGGCACACATTTAGAGAGTATCTGTGACAAAGTGACAACTCATAGTTTCTGGGTACTGGGAGAATGTTTCTCCTCTTAAGAATAGTTAACACCAGAATAAAGTCCAAATGGGTACATGATCTAGATATAAAGGCTGGTACTATAAACAAACTAGGGCAGCAGGGAATAGTTTATTTGTCAGATTTACGGAGAATGGAAGAATTTATGACCACGCAAGAGATAAAGAACATTATGAAATGCAAAATGTATCACTTTGATTATATCAAATTGAAAAGTTTTTGCAAAAGCAAAACCAGTGCAACCAAGATTAGGAGGGAAGCAGAAAACTGGGAAAGAATTTTTACAACTAATGTCTCTGATAAAGGCTTCATTTATAATGTATAGAGAGAATTGAGTTAAATTTGCAAGAATACAAGACATTCCTCAATTAATAAATGATCAAAGGATATGAATAGGTAGTTTTCAGAGGAAGAAATTAAAGTTATCTGTAGTCATATGAAACATGATTTCAATCACTATTGATTAGAGAGATACAAATCAAAACAATTCTGAGGTACCACATCACACCTATCAGATTGACTAACATGACAAAACAGGAAAATGATAAATGTTGGAGATGTGGGAAAGTTGAAACACTAATTCATTGTTGCTGGAAATATGAAGTGATCCAACCATTCTGGAGAGCAATTTGGGACTAGCCCCAAAAGGCTATAAAAATGTGCATACTATTTGACCCAGCAATATCACTTCTAGGATTGCAGCCCAAAGAGATCATAAAAATGAGAAAAAGACTCACATGGACAAAAATATCTATAGCAGCTCTTTTTGTGGTGGTCAAGAACTGGAAATTGAGGGGATGTCCACCACTTGAGGAATGGCTGAACAAACTGAGGTATATGAATGTAATAGAATATCATTGTGCTATTAAAAAATGATGAGCTGGCAGACTTTAGAAAAACCTAGGAAGACTTATATGAACTGACGCTGAGTGAAGTGAGCAGAGCCAGGAGAACATTATACACAATAACAGCCACAGTGTTCCAGGACTCTTTTTGATAGACTTAGCCCTTCACAGCAATGCAAGGACCTAAAGCATTTCCAAAGGACTCATGCTGAAAAATGCCATTCATATCCAGAGAATGAACTATGGAGTCAGAACACAGAATGAAGCAGATTATTTTCTCTTGTGTTATGTTTTGTTTTTCTCATGGTGTCTCCCATTCATTATAATTCTTTCATGCAACATGAATATTGTGAAAATGTGCTTAATAGGAATGTATATGTAGAACCCATATAAGATTGCATGCCATCTTTTAAAGGGAGGGGAAGGGAGGAAGAAAAAATTTGGAACTTATGGAAGTGATTGTTGAAAACTGAAAACAAATACATTAATAAATTTGAAAAAAAAGAATAGCTAACAAATATATGATAACAAATTAAGATTTGCAAAACACTTTACAGATATTATCTCATTTGTTCCTCACAACAAAAACAACCCAGGGAGGTGGGTGTTATTATTACCCTATTTAACAATTGAGGAAATGAAGGCAAATGGAAATTAAGTGACTTGCCTAGGCTCAAACAGCTATTTAGTGTCTGAGGTCATATTTGAACTCACATCTTACTGACTCCTAGACTAATGTTGTATTCACTGCATCACCCAGTTCCTATCTCCTCATCAAGATAAGAAAGCAAAATTTTTTGTCTTTTTATTTATGAGATTGAAATATTCTTTTTATTTTCCACCCTTCCCTTTACTATATATTTACATAAATATAGATATACACATGCATACCTCTTTTTAAACACATCTCCCTCTCTCTTCACATGCACACATATCTATATCTACATATACGAATATACCCACATCTATAGACATACCCATACACATACATATCTGTATACACACATATGTATGTACATATTAATTACGGAGCACAGAGAAGGGTTAGAGGGGTGTAAAGGCAAGATTTAGCCCCCAAACTACTGGTATACACACATGTGCCCAAGTATGTAGTTCACATATATGCAATGTACACATGAATACATTATTTTTGTGTGTATATTACATCTGTATGTGTGTCCATATGTATAGAAATCCATATATACCTGCATGCTTGCCTTTATATACTAGTAATCTTGAGAGTAGATTTTATTTCTCCATTACAGATGGAGACATAATAGATATTTTTAATTTTCCTCTAATCCTGTTCTAATACTGTACTGAATCTTATCTTCCTTTTTTCAACAAAATGACCTGGTCATTGACCTTTGTTAGCTTGGGTATACATTCTTATTAGCTTTGAAGTGCTATTTCCCCAAATTACTAATTATATCTAATTTTGTAAATGTTAGGAAGTTATAGTTGAGAGACTAGGACTACAAAGAGGAAATGAGCAAAGCTGACTTTAGGAATCTTAAAGAAAAATAAACTGATCCATCTTCCCAGTCCTCACCCCACCCCTATTTTTCTCCCTTGGGCTCAAAACTAATGTAGTTTTACACTACAAACCGTACAGAAGAGTGTTGAAATGTGGAGTAAAACAGTAGATCTGGATTCAGAAGACTATTTGAATAGTGACTCTGCTACTTAGTGTCTTTGGGGCTTTGGGGAAGTCATTTTCCTATCTGGAGTTTAGTTTCCTGATCTTCAAGATAAGGTAGAAGTACAGAATCTCCAAGATCCTTTTCAACTCTAAGTGGTTTGCTTACCAACATTTGCCTTGAGAACTTGTTAAATAAGAATTGTAGAATTTAAGATCTGGTAGGAATCTTTAAGATTACCTGTTCTGGGTTTCCCATTTTACAGAGGTGGAAACTGAAACCTTGGGAGGTTATATGAGTTGCCAAAGGTCGCATAACTAGAATTGTATCATGGGCTATTTGATACTCAGTTCTTTCCACCATCCAACACTGCAGGATCCAGAGTTACATTATTTTTTGCTGTGTTGAATAGCCAAAAGCAAATAATTCCAAGGGCTTAAAAACAAAGATACAGACAAGAAAATTGACTAAGGAAATGCACTAAACATCCCCAATCCCCAAGGGCACATGTAGTTCCTTGCAAAGAATAGGTTGAAAGGACTTACTTGTAAGGAAGGAAACATTCTAGTTACCAACAAGAGTGGAGTTAAGCTTTCCTAGACATGCAATTCTTTAGGGAAAAAGAATGTTGCCATTTTTGTACTCTAAGAAAATTCTCCTAGAGATTTTGGAAGAGTGGTGAATACAAATAAATATCAGTGTACCCATTCTCTTTGTCATCTTCATAAACAGCTCTGTGGGACTTATTGGAAAGGTGTGATGGTGACTGTGGCTAGTTACTCAAGCAACTGAAGGAAAGAGGCATGTGACTATTTCAAGCAGAAGCAGTTTCGTTAACTTAATGAAGAACCATGGACAGTACCAACTTGCTGAAGCCCCTGGAAGAGCAAATACTTCACTACTGACAAGAATAATACTATTCTAACTATCATTGTGTTCTAGATTCCTCATATATTTTGAATATTATGTGTTTGGACAGATTCTATCTGACAGGGAATTATGCTGCGAATCCAACCAGCAGAGGAGTGCTATCTGTATTACCTTTGGCAAATGACCCTGAGCTTTTCCCTAAACAAAGACCATCTTTTGAATTTTTACATATCAGACTCCAAAAACTTAAAATGGTAGGTTATGCAGAATACTATGAAGAAATGAAGAGTGGGTATGAGTAGGAAGAGGCATATTAGCAATGAACAACCCAGAATATGTGGCATAAAATATAGTATCATGTGATCAGAAAAGTTATCTAGTCAAATAGTAAGAATATGGGACGGATGGGACTCCACTGGGACTCATGAAATTTAAAGACCAAGGGGAAGACCCCTAGTATGTTGAGAGGATCCCTTATGGGAATAAATAGGAGGTCATAGAAGAGTTGTATGGGTTGAAAAGGTGTGGATGGGTGGTGATTGTCACCAACAGAGCGTCTACCCATGTTGAATTATATTATAAATTCTTACGTTTTAGGTCAGTACTAACCAATTCAGTCCAGGTCTGATCAATCTGGTAAGGTTCTTCAGGTTCAGGATTGGAACAAAATGAGATGCTTTCCATCTGGATCATGGGTTATTTGATATTCAGTTTTTTCCACTACCCAACACTGCTTTGGGGGATCCAGAGTTACACTATTTTTTGCTGTGGTGAATAGCCAAAAGAAAATAATTTCAAGGACTTAAAAAGAAAGACACAGATAAGAAAGCAGACTAAGGAAATGCACTAAACATCCCCAACCCCAAAGGGCACATGTAGTCCCTTGCAAAGAGTAGATTGAAAGGGCTTACTCATAAGGAAGGAAACATTCTAGTTACCAAGCAGAAGTAGTCCTGCTTGGTTTGAATTCCATGGAAAAAGATGTCATCTGCTTTTACCCCCTTCCAACTCTCCAACTTCTGTGTTGTCTTCCTTCACTAGATTGTAAGCTCATCGTGACTAGAGACTTACATTTTATTTTTGGACCCCCAGCACTTAATGCAATCTCTGGCACATTGTAGATGCTTGATAAGTGTCTATTTAATTGAACTGAACTTGTAGCCCATTTCACAGTTAATGAAAAGAGGTTTACTTAGATATAGTTGGGGAAGGACATTCAGAGAAAGGAAGGGATGTTTATTGGAGATATAATTGATTAAGGTGAGCACAGCTTTCCTGCACCACCCTTAGTCACACTGCTGATCTTTGGTCCAAAGCTGAGGGAAGAACTCTTGTCTCTTGTGTATTGAATGCTTTTGTCCTCACGCAACCAAGAAGCCACATCAGTATCTGGGGTTTTAGTCCCTTTAACCAATTACATCTTGAAGACAACTTCAACACCAACAGTGAAAAACTAGCCTGAGAGAAAATCTTAGGATTTTGCTCTCACCCTATCACACACTTTGCTGACAAGATCCGACAGGTCTTTGAGAGAACCTTCCATCACTTAAATGGCTTTAGAGCTGTTATTGACCAAACATGACCTTGGGGAGGCTAGAAGTCTCTGCATTGAAGGAAAAAAAATCCAGAACAGAAAAACAGCAAAAAAATAAAGCAAAACCAAAGACAACAAATAGCATAATAGTCCCCTGAAGGAGTTACTGAATGTGAAATAACAAAAAGACTAGTAGTACCAGGCTTTTCCTACTCACTTCTAAAAGACCAAGTCCTACATCTTAACAGTGAGGCACAGAGGGTATCAGATCTTTGCAATTCACAGTAGTTTTCTCAAGGCAAAGGGGTGATCCTGAGCAAGAACAGCACTTCCAGATCACTATTAGAGCTAAATTAAGACAGTATATACCCTTGAAAGCTAACAGAAACTAGACAGCTCTTCTCATCTTAGAGATCATATTTCTTTGGGTCATATATCACTGATAGTCTGTTTGCCACCATCACAAGAAGGGACATGTCCTGAAGTATCCTTTACTTAGAAAAATTTCAATAACAAATTTAATGTATATAATAGCTACACTTTTGTATATTGAATTGAACAATTGAATTGAAGACACACATAGTAAATGGATTACCTTTTGGAGGATCATAGAATTTTTTTATTTGGAAGGGTCCTTAGAAAAAGAACACTAAAATCAGAGCACAAAGACATTGGTTCAAATTCTAATTCTGCAATTTACTACCTAATGACCTTGGACAAATCATATTACCTCTCTGTTTCTTTCCCCACCTCTGGCAGTGTCAGTTCTCCATAATCTATTTTTTCGGTCATTGATCATAATTAATTGGATTATTGGGAACTGAACCAAACACTCTGGTCTTGGTAAAGAGTCCCTTAAACTCTTAAAAATTATTGAGGACCCCCAAATAGCTTTTGTTTATGTGGGTTATGTCAGTGACATTTATAATATTAGAAATTAAAACTTCAATTTTTTAAAATACTGTATTTGTTTATAAATTCATTTTTTAAAATAATAACTTATTGCATGTTAACATAACATGCTTTTATGAAAATAACTCTATTTTCCAAAAATCTCCAAAAAACTAAACAGTGAGTAGAGTGCCATTGTTTTGCATATTTTTGGAAATCTCTTTAATGTCTGGCTTAATAGAAGGCAGCTGGATGCTCCTATCTGCTTTTGCATTCAATCTGTTGTGATATGTGTTTTGGATGAAGTGTAAAAAGAAAATTCATATTCACACAGATTTATAGTTGGAAAAGAGAGCAGTATTTTAATAGGCATGCAACATTTTAGTACTATCATGAAAATTATTTTGACTTCCCAGACCCCCTAGAAGGGTCACAAAGGTCTGGCAACCACATTTTGAGAATTGCTAAACAGTTCCTGGAAGTCTCACTTAACTTTAAAATCCTATGCTTCTACCCCAATTTCCTTATTTAAAAATGAGGAATGAGGGGCAGAGCCATGATGATGCAGTATAGTCAGGGACTCACCTGAGTTCTCCAAATTCCCCTCCAAATAAGGTTAAAAATAACAACTCAAATTCAAATCTGAAGCAATAGAACCAATAAAAAGATGGAGTGAGATAATTTTTCAGTTCAAGAAGGTCAGCAGAAAAGGTCTTTCTCACTGGGCTGAGAGTAGAGTGCAGACCACACCCTGGCCAAGTCAGAAGCAGGCCTTGAGGTGACTGAATCTGCATTAGTGGTGGCAGTTTTCAGAGCCCTCAGCCTAGAAAGAGTAAGGGGATTAGATAACAAGCCAGAAGGAGATAACAGTGTATGCTTTACTGGTTTTGAGAATGGGACTCTGTTGCATTGCCCACACAGTTTTGGGTTGTAGTCCCAGGATGAGGAAAAGCACAAGCAGGATTGGGGATCCTGGTCACAGTTCCAGAGTAGAAAAGAGCACTTGTAGTCATTCACAGATTAGAGTCAGGTCAGGAAAACAGTGACTGCATCTCTCCTTAGATAATACTACCTTGAAAGAACTAAAAACTTATCAACACCCAGAACTAGCTCTGAAAACAGTAGCATGAAGAACATAAGCTTTGGACAAGGCTTCTCCACTTTGGGAGTAGAGTTCAACTTTAATATAAAGTTAAAAGTCAAAAAGTAGGCTAGTAAAATGAGCAAACAACATAAAAAATCAATCTGACCATAGAACATTAATATGGTGACAAGAAAATCAAAACACAAACTCAGAAGAAGAGAATAATGTCAAAATAGCCATATACAAAACCTCAGAGACAAATGTGAATTGGTATCATCCCCTCTCTCCCAAAAGAATTCCTAGAAGAGTTGAAAAATAACTTAAAAGTCAGAGACAGAGAGATGGGGTGGGGAGGGGAGAGAGGGAGAGAGCATGAAGTGGTAAAGCAAAGGAAAATGATGCAAGAAAAGTCAACAACTTGGTAAAGGAAGCACACACGCACATGCACACACACACACACACACACACAAAACATTGAAAAAAATACCTTAAAAACAGAATTGGTCAAATGGTTAAAAAAAAAAGAGGCACAAAAACTTATTGAAGAGAGTAATTCCTTAAAAAGCAGAATTGGCTAAATGGAAAAGAAAAAACAAAAGCTGACTGAAAAAAATAATGCCTTAAAAATTAGAATTAAGCAAGTGTAAGCTAATAATTTCATGAGGCATTAAGAAACAATAAAAGAAAATCAAAAAGAGTGGAAAAATGTGAAATATAACATTTAAAAAATCTGACCTGCAAAATAGATCAAAGAGAGATAATTTAAAAATTATTGAACTACCTAGAAGCTACAATAAAAAAGAACCTAGAATCACCTGTGAAAAAATTAGCAAGAAAAACTGTCCTGATACTCTAGAGCCATTGAGTAAAATAGAAATTGAAAGAATACACTTATCACCTCCTAAAGGAGATCCTAAAATGAAAACTCCCAAGAATAGTACAGCCAGATTCCAGAGCTCCCAGGTGAAGGAGAAATTACTGCAAGCAGCCAGAAAGAATAAATCAGATATTGTGGAGCCACAGTCAGGGTCACATAAAATCTAGCAACTTCCACATTAAAGGACTGAAGGGATGGAAATATGATATTCTGAGTGGCAAATGAGTTAGAATTACAAACAAGAATCACTTACCTAGCAAAACTGAGTATAATCTTTCAGAGAAAAAAATTTATACATTTAATGAAATAGAGGACATTTAAGCATTCCAGATGAAAAGACCAGAGATGAACACAAAATCTAACTTTCAAATATAAGTCTTAAGGAAAGCATAAAAAGATGAAAAGGAAAGAGAAATCGTAAAGGATTCAAAAAGGTTAAATTGCCTACATTCCTTTATGGGAAGATGATACTTATAACTCCTAAGCACTTTATCAGTATTAAGGCAGTTAGAAAGAATATGCATAGACAGAGGGAATGGGTGTGCATTGACCATGATAGGATGGTAACTAAAAAAATAAAATTAAGCTATGAGCAAAAGGGATGCATCAGGAGAAAAAGAAAGGGAAGTGTAAAATGCGGTACAAAATCAAGATGCAAATCAGCTTTTACAGTGGAGGGGAAGACAGAAGGAGTACAAACATGAAAATTGGATCAAAGAGTTAATAACATACATACTCGGTAAGGTATAGAAATCTATCATACCTCATAAGAAAGTAAGGAGTAAAAGGGATAAGCAAAAGGAAGGGTAATAGGAGAGATAAAATTTGGGAAGTCAATAGTCAGAAGCAAAATACTTTTGAAAAAGAAGAGGGTGAAATGAGAGAAAGAAAGGGATAAACTGAAGGAAAACAAGATGGAGAGAAATACACAGTAATTGTAAATGCATAAAAAATTATAGCAAGTTTCTCTAATAAAGGCTGCATTTCTCAAATATATAGAGAACTGAGTAAAATTCATAATACATCATTTCCCAATTGATAAGTGATCAAGTCATATGAGCAGGAAGTTTTACTTTATTTCAATTAGTTCTTTACTTGATTCTCTAAGATTCTCTAAGTATATCATCATATCATCTGCAAAGGAGCAGGGAGTTTTCAAAGAAAGAAATCAGTTATCTGTAGTTATATGAAAGAATGCTTTAAATCATGATTGCTTAGAGAAATGCAAATTAAAACAACTCTTAGATACTACCTCATACCTATCATATTGACTAATATGAGAAAGAAGGAAAATGATGAAGGCTGGAGAGGATGTAGGAAAATTGGGACACTAAAGCACTGTTGATAGAGCTTTGAACTGGAGTTTTACAGTTTAATAATTTCATGAGGCATTCTGGAGAACAATTTTGAACCACATTCAAAGTGCAACCAAACTATGCAAACTCATGACCCAGCAATAACACTGCCAGGTCTGTATCTCAAAGAGATCTTTATTCATAAAAGAAAAGAACTCGAATTTACAAAACTATTTATAGCAACTCTTTTGTGGTGGCACAGAATTAGAAATTAAGGGAATGTTCATCAGTTGGGGAATGGCTAAACAAGTTGTTGTATATGATATTGATGAAGTACTATTGTGCTATAAGGAATGAAGATCAGGATGTTTTCTGGATAAAAACCAAGTAAATAAACACTGGAAAGACAAGAATTCATACAAAATGACATGAGCAGAACCACGAGAACATGGTACACAGTAACAATAATATTATATGATGATCAACTGGGAATGACTTAGCTCTTCTCAGCAAAACAATTATCTAAGACAATTCTGAGAGACTTATAATTAAAAATGCTCTCCACCTAAAGAGAAAGAACTGATGGAGTCTGAATGCAGATTAAAGAATCTTTTTTAAACTTTTGTCTGTTTTCTTTCACACCATGATTAATACAGAAGTATGTTTTGCATGACTGCACATGTATAACCTATATAAAATTTCTTGCCTTTTCAATGAAGTGGCAGGGGGAGGGGGTTGGAGAGAATTTGGAACTCAATTTTTTTGAATGAATGTAAAAATTATTTGTATGTGTAATTGGAAAAAATTAAATATCAAACAATGAAGTTTTTAGAAAATGAGGAACATTATAGGTGGAGAGATTTCCCCACAGTTACACAAGTACATTAACTCATATTTCCATTTTTTAAACTATTGTCAGTACACTAAAGATGTTCTTGTGGTTCCATAGAGTAATACTATTATGTCTCTTCTACTGTGAATTTCAGCCATCAAACTTTCTTAATTCCCCGTGGAAAATGAGACATAAAGAATCTTTTCCAAAGTCAAATTGGGACCCAGGAAGAAATTTTCAATCTCCAGACACCTAACCAGACTAGACATCAATTAGTAGGTCAATTGTCATACCTTGTAGTATATTTAGATGCATAAGAGTTGAGTGAAAGTGTTCCCTAAAGATATTGAGATATTTTATACTGGACCAACAAGAAAGAAGCTATTTGGATGCTGGATTCTGTTACATTTCCCTACTGTAAGATCTATTTATCTTAGGAAGGCTGGATAGGCAGAGACCTTAGCAATCTAGATCCCGTCCACATAAAACAGTCAGTTGCCAAATCATCTATTTGACTTTTAGAGCCCTTCACATCCTGCCCTCTTCCTGCTATGTTAGTCTTTATACTTTACTCCCTTCCAGGTACTTTGCAATCCAAATGACTCTAGATTTCTTGCTTTTTTGTTTTTTTTCCCCACAAAAAATTTTCTTTTTTACACTAACTCTCCTGCCATATTCCAGAATTTTCTCCCTCTTCATCTCTGCCTCCTTGATTCCTTGGCTTCCTTTAAAATTCAGCTCAGTTCTCAGCTTCTGCAAGAGACCTGTTCCAGTCTCCCTCACTGCTAGTGTCTTCTCTCTGAGATTTCTCTCCCTCTATGCCATATCGATCCTATATGTACATGACTGTTTGTATATTATCTCCTCCATAAGACTGTGAGCTCCTTAAGGTCAGGAAATGTAAATTTGTCTTTTTTTGTATCCCTAACACTTAGCACAGTGCCTAGCACATAGTACTTAATAAATGACTTTCAAGTTGTCGGGTCTGGTCACCTTGGACTCTGACTCATTTTCTTATTGATCTAGGTGAACTTTCTGAAAGCTTGGAAAGTGTCTGATAGATCCAGTCTTGCTGATTCTGTCTGGATCAGCAGAAGTACCTGGCACTCAGAACACAGCATGTTCCTTTCAGTCAAACTTTAGAGTTTGAATTCAGCAGGCTTGGCTGCTGGCTGAAACATCAATACCTACCCACAGAGGGCTAAGAGGAGTGATTGAAGAAGAGGTAATGAAAACCTGAGATGGTTCAGAGTTGAAAGACACAAAGCTAACAACAAAAAGACCACTAAAGGGATTGTTCAAACCTTGAAACAATTTCTACATTTATTGCCTCAGATCTTGTTCAGGTTTTGAAATGCCAGGAATGGATCCGTATCTCTCTCCAATTTGAACTGATAAGTTCCCATGATTGGATTACCTGGAAATTAAGAAATTGCTGCTCTGATAATTCATAAATTCATTTTTTGTGTGTCTTGTAGCATTTATTAAAATGACTGTTCAGGTAAGGACAGTATGTGTTCCTCCATGTGATAATGCTTCCCGTGGGAAGAAAATTGGTAGAGAAGTCATTAATAAACAGCAATGTATGCTAAGTGTCCGCTATGTATCAGATACTATGCTAAGCACTGGACCTACAAAGAAAAAAAACCAGTCCCTGCTCTCAGTTCTCTGCTCTCTGCTCTCACAGTCTAATGAGGGAGACAATATGCAAACTATGTACAAACAAGATATATATAGGATAAATTGGAGATAATCAACAGAGAGATGGCATTAATAGTAAGAGGAATTAGGAAAAGTTTCTTACAGAAGGTGGGAATATGGGTAAGTGTAAGTGTGTTCATCCTTCGTTGCCAAAGAAGACCATGACATCAGAGAAATAATGACATGACTTGCACTTGCCTTTGTTTTGAGTGAGGGAGGGCTGTGCAGGTCACCAGCCTCACTTCTCCTCCAGAGTCATCTGAATCCAGTGACCAGATATTCATCAGAATGATTGGAGATGACCCAGGATGAGGCAATTGGGGTTAAGTGACTTGCCCAAGGTCACACAGCTAGTGAGTGTCAAGTGTCTGAGGTGAGATTTGAACTCAGGTCCTCCTGACTCCTGCATTGATGCTCTATCCACTGCACTACTTAGCTGCCCCAAAAGGTGGGAATATAGCTGGGCCTTGAAGGAAGATTCATGTCCAACTCTTTCTGACTCGGTAGACCATATCACATCAATACCAACCACGGGGTTTTCTTAGCAAAGATACCAAAGTTCTTTGAGATGGAAATAAGGAGGGAGAAAGTTCCAGGGATGGGGGGCAGTCAGTGAAAATGCATTGAGTCAGTAGTTGGAGTATCTTGTTCAAGAGATAACAAGGTCAGTACCTCTGGATCACAGATTATGTGGAAGGAAATAAAATGTAAAAAAAAAAGACTGGAAATGTAGGAAACGGCTGGCTTATTAAGAGATTTAGATAGATAGATAGATAGATAGATAGATAGATAGATAGATAGATAGATAGATAGATAGATATACACACACACATGCATATACGCACATACATTATAACACACATTATACACACACACATACATATACACATCTTTAAAATGGGTGGGTGGGTAAATGAAGATGGTTTGGAGTAGATGCCTCTATTGTACCAACCAGCTATATATGCATGTGCTTCTTTTCTCATTGGCATGATTTGCTTCAAAGGGTTGTTGTGGGGAAAGTTCTTTGTAAAATGTAAAGTACTCTACAAGATGTCCCAAAAATATAGCAAAGCTTTAAGCTCTAATAACTTCAAACTACACCAAGTTTTGGGGATACTACATACAAATGTGCATCATTATTTTCCATGAGTTATACTTGAGTTTTCCAAAATGTTTCACAAGCTTTAACACATTAATTTTCATCCCTTTACCTATGAAATGAGTATTAAGCCATAATGCAGGTGGGGAAAATGAAATCTATATTAATTAAGTAGCTTTTCTTAAGTCATGCCATGAGTTTTTAGCAGAGTAGGAAGGTCATAGTATCATAGATTTAGAGCTCGAGGGAATAATTTAGCCCAATTTCCTGATTTTTTCATTTAAAAAAAAATTAAGGCTGAGAGGGGTAAAATGATGTCCCTAAGGTCCAATAGGTAGTAAGTGGGAGGTATGAACTCTTACCTCATTCCTGGTCCCAAGTTCCCTAATAAACCACATTTTTTCCTTTTTTCTAAGCATGTCCTTTCCCCTTCTATAATTCGATCTACGCAGCCACTGGCCCAGGAGCCGACAGTTTCACTCAGCAATTTTTCAGTGTGTTTATTTTTAATATTAAGGTTGAGGTCTTGCCATATTGGGAAAATGTCATGCAAAAGGCTTTCCTGACTTTCTCTGAGTGCTAAATATCAGATAAAGAGAGACAGACACAAGGAGAAAGAAAGGGAGAAAGAAAGGAAGAGAGGAATAGAGACTGAAAGAGATAGAGAAATAAAAGAGAGGAAAAGAGAAATAGAAGAAGAGACAGAGAGAGAAAGAGAATCAAAGAAACAAAAGGAGAGAGACAGAGAAAGGAAAAGAGAGACAGACAGAAATCATTATCAGTTCTGAAGAATCAGCAGGAGGGGAAAGAAGAAGTCAAACAACTTTTATTGGTGTGAATACGAACTCTGTTTTGTATTGCGGTCCCGCTAGGTCATTTATTCAAAGGAAAATCACAGTTTGCAATTACAGAAAATCAGTAGCTGGAATTATTCATAACAGCAAAGGAAACTGTCCACACAGCAAGTAATTGGTGGTAATGCCTGGTAATTGACAGTAATTTCTAGTTATTTAAATACTAATTAATGCATGTACTAAGCAATGTATTGACTTTACTTATAGTATTTATGGTAGCATTCTTGGCATAGAATATCTTTTTTTTTTATTATTTATGCTCAATGGTTAAAATGCCCTATTTACTTACTCTCTCTTTGTATTTATAGTATAATACCTTTTGAAGACAGTATTCATACAAAACCCATGTAACCATGTGGTTCTTCTTAAAAAGAAGCACTGTGGTTTTCTTGTTAAAATAGGGCACATAGCACAAGCCTCAGTTTTACCTTTTGTCCTCACTTCTTTTGGCCTTTATTTGTCTTAGTTGTAAAAACCCCCTTTTAATACAAGTGGCCTATAAAAGTAAACAGGGAAATGTGTACTGGAGGTCTCAGTTCTCATCCTATCTGTGCCAGTGATTAGCTTTTTGGGTCCAGCTCTCTATGGCTTCCCTCTATGTACATTGAACATTCAGCCCCTGTCCCTAGAATCAGTAGTGAAGTTCAGTATTGAAAGGAAAGATTAAGAGACTGCGTGTTTTGAAAGATTCACTGCCACCACATATGAGCTGACTGCCCTGTTTTAGTATCTCTGCATCTTCCTGAAGGCTAGATCTGTGATGCTGAAGTAGTTTTACTATCTGATTCTCTCTATGCCTTCAATAAACAGGGTTTAAATAAAAAGTCTATTAAATCTTGTATGAATCTCTAGGCTGATGCTTTAGAATTTTGTGTTCTGAGCTTATTTACAGGACAGGGGTCTATACACTCAGTTTATTGACATATGAATTTCTATTGTTTTTGTTTTCCTAGGAAGATTGGAAAAAAGAATTTACAAGCTGTCAGTCTTGGTCAGAAGGGAATCAGTTCACCATATTCCTGGCTCTGTGGAGTAATGCCCTATGTATGGAGAATCAACTTCTGAGACTGATCGCCACACTTCATCTTTGGATAATCTGCTGTATTTTTTTCTGCAAGATTGTGACTGGTTAGCTCTGTGAGAGAACCAGTGTGATGGCAAAGACATGGTCTGGGTTCCTTGATAGACCCTTTTACACTGTTCTGCTCCTACAGATCATGTCCCTGACTCCAGCCTCATGTTTTATGAATACATATTGTTTTTGACCATTGGCAAAATCAGGCAAACATTAAAGTCGTTATACAAGCTCATCATCATCACTTAAAAATCAAACAAACAAACACAACTTTGTAAAACACAGCAAGGTATAGTTGATAAAATGCTGGCCTTGAAGTGCAGAAGGCAGGTAGTCAAGTCCCAATTCTGACATTACTTAGTTTTGTTACCATGAACAGATCACATCACTTCTCTGATTCTGCTTCTTCATCTATAAAATTAGGATAATAACATCTCTGGCACTTATCTCACAAGGTTTCAGTGAGGCTTAGACGAAATAAAGCTTGTGAAATGGTTTGCACACTTTAAATTGCTAAGTAAATTTCAGTTATCATTGCTGAAGCTAGGTCATAATAGCTTTACATACAAAGGACAGAGTTATTACTTAGGCAGATTATCATGTTCTCTGTCTAATTATTACCAAGCATACCAATTCCCCTGAAATCATTCTTGATTAGAGGATGATAGTGGTAGGAGGAGGAGATTCTCCTGGTTATCACTTATATATTACCTATTGCTTCTCTGGGTTCCTAATCAGGTACTGTTTGCTTTGGAATAGAGGAATATACAAAAAGTCTCCCTGAGACTGACTAGTTCTTTCTGGTGCCCATTTATTACCAGAAGTCATGGAGAGTAAAATGTTAAATGACTAGTAGTTGGAATGAGGTATGCAGCTAGGTGGCATAGGGGATAAAATAGTGGATAAAGCACTAGATCTGGAGTCAGGGAGATGTCAGTTCAACTCCATCTTCAAACACTTAACTAGATAGATATATGACCTTTGGTTTACTGACTAGATGTCCCTTCCTTCCTTCCTTCCTTCCTTCCTTCCTTCCTTCCTTCCTTCCTTCCTTCCTTCCTTCCTTCCTTCCTTCCTTCCTTCCTTCCTTCCTTCCTTCCTTCCTTCCTTCCTTCCTTCCTTCCTTCCTTCCTTCCTTCCTTCCTTCCTTCCTTCCTTCCTTCCTTCCTTCCTCTCTTAACTTCCTTTCTTCTCATTCCCAAAACCTTAAACTCAGTGCACTCTGAAGCCCACAGGTTGGACAACAATAGGTCCCTGTCCAAGCTCCACTTAATGGCTGGCTTAGAGTGATTATCAACAATAACAACTTCTTTTCCCCTCCCAGTTCAATTTAGTTATTTTTTTTCTTTTGTTCCTTAAAAGAACCATTCCCTGACTACTTCTTAAAGAGGCTTATTCACTCAATGGGAGTTATCCCCCTTGAAGTGAGTATGTCAAAAGGCCTAGCTGAAAGAGGCCAAGGTCTCCCATGGCATCCTGGGTCATCTCCAGTCATCCTGATGAATATCTGGTCACTGGATCCAGAGGGCTCAGGAGGAGAAAGTGAGGCTGGTGACCTTGTACAGCCCTTCCTCACTGAAGACAAAGTCAAGTGCAAGTCTTGTCATCATTTCTCTGATGTCATGGTCTTCTTCGAAAATGAAGGATGAACACAAGAACAACCACAACCTTCACCACCTCAGTTTCTTCAGCAGTAAATTCAGGGAAAATAATAGCACTTATCTCCTAGGGTTGTTGTGAGGATCAAATGAGATAACATTTGTAAAGTTATTTGAAAACCTCAAAGTGCTATATAAACACTTCTTGTTCAGTCTTTTAAGTTGTGTCCAATTCTTCATGAACTCATTTTGAATTTTATTAGCAAAGATACTAGAGTGGTTTGACATTTTCTTCTCCAGCTTATTTATACATTTAATATATTAATTAAATATAATATTAATATAAATGCTAGATATTATTATTAAATTCATAGACAAAAAATAAGATTTCCTTAGTAGAATACTTCACTGTTTCTACTTACATGCCAATCTTGTTTTAATTGTCTATATTTTTACTATAGCAAAAAGGTCATAGGAGCTGGGGATTGTTGCCTATGTTTCTATCTGTTTTCTCTAGGATTGTATTGTTTGATTATGCCTATTTTTTTACAAGTGTACCAAGATGTTCAGTTTGATCACCCAATCACCGTAATGGCATTTTGAGGTGTGAACCTTTGTCAGAGGGAGACAATTCCTTCTATCTCCTCCAGTTACACATTATTTTTGAGTCAGCCCCAATTCCTAGAGATTAATAAGGAATTTCTTATATCATCCCAGTAAGGTCAAATAGGTATATCTCATTTCCTGGGAGGAGTCCCCTTTTGAAAAAGTCTCACATCTTGAAATTCTGTCAAATTGATTAGAATATGCATCAAATTAATCAAGTATTCTCCTTATCACTTATGACACAAGGAAAGGGGGTGTTGGTGTGTTTGGAAGGAACATACCCAGAAATTATTAAGATGGAAAAACAAAAATAAATCAGTAACAACTTTTTAAAAAGAGATCCAAGTTTCATAATGTAAGATTTAGGCCTGAAAAGCATTATTTTTATTTCTTTTTTTATTAGTCAATTTGTTTTCAGTTTTCAACATACACTTCCAAAAGTTTTAAATTTTCTCCCTCTCTCTCCACCCTCCCTTCCCAAGACAGCATGCAATCTAATATAGGCTCTACACACATACATTCCTATTAAACACATTTTGGCATTAGTCACGCTGCATAAAAGAATTATAACAAATAGTTGAAAGAAAAACAAAACAAAGCAAAGAAGAAAATAATCTGTTTTGCTCTGCATTCCAACTCCAGAGTTCTTTCTCTGGATGGAGATGGTATTTTCCATCAGGAGTCCTTTGGAACTGTTTTAGGTTCTTGCCTTGCTGAGAAAGGCCAAGTCTTCCAAAATCAGTCATCACACACTGTGACTGTTACTGTGTACAGTATTCTCCTGGTTCTGTTCACTTCACTCAGCATCAGATCATATACGTCTTTCCATGTTTCTCTAAAGTCCTCTTGTTCATCATTTTTTATAGCACAATAGTATTCCATTACATTTATATACCACAAACTTGTTCAGCCATTCCCTAATTAATGGTCATCCCCTCAATTTCCAGTTTTTGGCCACCACAAAAAGAGCTGCTATAGATATTTTTGCACATGTGGGTCATTTTCCCATTTTCATGCTCTCTTTTATAACCCTTTGAGTATGGTTCCAAATTGCTCTCCAGAATGGTTGGATCAGCTCATAGTTCCACTAACAATGAATTAGTGTTCCAACTCTCCCACATCTCCAACATCTGTCATTTTCCTCTTTTATCATGTCAGCTAATCTGATAGGTGTGATGTGGTATCTCAGATGTGTTTTGATAGGTGTGATGTGGTATCTCAGATGTGTTTTGATTTGCATCTTTCTAATCAATAGGAATTTAGAGCATTTTTATATGATTATAGGTAGCTTTAATTTCATACTCTGAAAGCTGTTTGTTTATATCCTTTGACTATCAATTGGCAAGTGACTTGTAGTCTTGTAAATTTGACTCAGTTCCCTATATATTTTAGAAATGAGGCATTTATCAGAGATTCTAGTTGTAAAAATTTCTTCCCGGTTTTCTGCTTCTCTCCTAATCTTGGCTGCATTGGCTTTGTTTGTGCAAAAACTTTCATAATGTTCTCTATCTCTTATTTGGTCATAAATTCCTCCATTGTCCATAAATCTGACAGATAAACTATTCCTTGCTCCCCTAATTTGATTATAATATCAACCTTTATATTTAAATTGTATACCTATTTGGACTTTATTTTGTTATATGGTGTCAGATGTTGGTCTATGCTCAGTTTCTGCCATATTATTTTTCAGTTTTCCTAGCAGTTTTTGTCTAATAGTGAATTCTTATCCCCAAAGCTGGGGGTCCTTGGGTTTATCAAACCATAGGTTACTGTGATAATTGACTACTGTGTCTTGTGTATCTAACTTATTCCACTGATCTATCCCTTTATTTCTTAGTCAGTATCCAGTGGTTTTGAGGATTGCTGATTTATAATACAATTTAAGATCTGGTAGGGCTATACCACTTTACCTAGCATTTCTTTTCATTAATTTCTTTGATATTTTGGACCTTTTGCTCTTCCAGATGAATTTTGATATTGTTTTTTCTAACTATGAAATAATTTTTGATAGTTTCGTTGGTATGGCACTGAATAAGCAAATGAATTTGGGTAGAATTGTCATTTTTATCATCTTGACTCTCACAAATAACTGATATTTTTCCAGTTATTTAGATCTGATTTTATTTTAGTGAAAAATGTTTTGCAATTGTGTTCATATACTTCCTGGGCTTGTTTTGGCAGGTAGACTCCCAAATATTTTAGAATGTCTACAGTAACATTAAATGGAATTTCTCTTCCTATATATTGCTTTGTTGGGCTTTGTTAGTTATATGTAGAAATATGAATGATTTATGTGTGTTTTTTATATCCTGCAACTTTGCTAAAGCTGTTTTTTTTTATTTCAAGTAGTTTTTACTTGATTCTCCACAATTCTGTAAGAATATCATCATATCATATGCAGAGACTGATAATTTTGTTTCTTCTTTGCCTATTCTAATTTCTTCAATTTCTTTTTCTTCTCTTATTGCTAAAATTTTCTAGTACCATACTGAATAACAGTGGTGATAATTGACATCCTTATTTTACCCCCAGACATACTGGGAATCCATCTAGCTTATCCCCATTACATATTATGCTTGCTGATGGTTTTAGATAGATGCTACTTATCATTTTAAGATAGGCCTCACTTATTCCTAAGCTCTCTAGTGTTTTTTTATAGGAATGAGTCAAAAACTTTTTCTGCAATTATTGAGATAATCATAGAGTTTCTGTTAGCTTTGTTGTTGATATGACCAGTTATGCTGATAGCTTTCCTAATAATGAACCATCCCTGCATTCTTAGTATCTGATCAAAGTGTATTATTCTTGTGATAAGTTGCTGCAATCTTTTTGCTAATATTTTGTTTAAAATTTTTGCATCCATATTTATTAAGGAAAATGGCCTATAATTTTCGTTCTGTTTTTTGACTCTTTCTGGTTTAGGTATCAGTACTATATTTGTATAAGAAAAAGAATTTGATTGTACTCTTTCTTTACTAATTTCCCCAAATAATCTATATAGTATTGGAATTAATTGTTCTTTAAATGGTTGATAGAATTCACATGTAAATCGATCTGGCCCTGGAGATTTTTTTCCTAGGGAATTCACAGATGGCTTGTTCAATTTCTTTTTCTGAGATGGGGTTATTTAAACATTTTACTTCCTCTTCTGTTAATACTGGCAATTCATATTTTTGTAAATATTCACTCATTTCACTAAAATTGTCAAATTTATGGGCATACAATTGGGCAAAATAAGTCCTAATTATTATTTTAATTTCCTCTTCAGTGGTGGTGAATTCACACTTTTCATTTTTGATACTGGTATTTTGTTTTTCTTCTTTTGCATCAAATTAACCAAAGGTTTATCAATTTTATTGGTTTTTCAGTTTTATTTATTAATTCAATAGTTTTCTTAATTTCAATTTTATTAACCTCTCCTTTGCTTTTCAGTATTTATAATTTAGTATTTAATTGAAGATTTTTAGTTTGTTCCTTTTCTTGCTTTTTCAGTTGCATGCCCCATTCACTGATGTCTTTCTCTATTTAATTCATATAAGCATTCAGAGATATAAAACTTCCCCCTAAGAACTGCTTTTGTAGCACCCCATAAATTTTGGTATGTTGTCTCATTATTTTCATTCTCTTGAATGAAGTTATTGATTATTTCTATGATTTGTTGTTTGACCCACTCATTCTGTAGGATTAGATTATTTAGTTTCCAATTAATTTTTAGTCTATCTTTCCAGAATCTTTTATTACATATAATTTTTATTGCAACAGGATTGGAAAAGGATGCATTTCATATTTCTGCCTTTCTGTACTTTATTATGAGGTTTTTATGCCCCTGTATGTGGTCAATTTTTGTATATGTGCCATGTACCACTGAGAAAAACATATATTCCTTTCTATCTCCATTTAATTTTCTTCAGAGGTCTATCATATCTACCTTTTTCTAAAATTCTATTCACCTCCTTAACTTCTTTCTTGTTTACTTTGAGGTTAAAGTTATCAAGTTCAGAGAGGGGGAAAAGTTGGGGTACTCCACTAGTATGGTTTTGCTGTCTTTTTCTACCTGTAACTCCCTTAACTTTTCCTCTAAGAATTTGAATGCTATACCACTTGGTGCATATATGTTTAATAATGATATTACTTCATTGTGTATGGTGCCTTTTAATGGGATATTGTTGCCTTCCTTATCTCTTTTGATTAGATCTATTTTTGTTTTTGCTTTGGATTGTTACCTCTGGTTTTTTTTTTTTACTTCAGATGAAGCATAATATATTCTCCTCCAGTCTTTTACCTTTATCCTGTGTGTATTCCCCTGTTTCAAATGTGTTTTTTGTAAATAACATATTGTTGGATTATGGTTTTTAATCCATTCTGCTACCTGCTTCCATTTTATGGAAGCATTCATCCCATTCACATTCATAGTTACAATTATTATTTGTGCTATTCTCTCCATCCTATGCCCCCTCCCAATTTATGCTTTTATTTCTCCCTTCCCTTCCTCAAAAGAATTTTCTTTTGACCACCAACTCCCTCAATCTTCCCTCCCTTCTATCAGCCCCCTTCCTTTTTGTTTACTCTTCCCTTCCTACTTCTTCCCTCCCTTCTAATTACTCCATCCCTTTACTTTAGATTTCTATACTTGATTATGTTATTCCCTCCTTGAACCAAACCTGATGAAAGTAAAGTTCAAACAGTGCTCATCTCTTTCCCTTCTTTCTCTCTACTATAATATGTTTTTGAGCCTCTTCATGTCATGTAATTTACCCTTTTCTGCCTCCTCTTTTCCTCTTCTCCAATTATGATTCCTTTGCACACCATAATTAGATGTTTTTCTCATCACATCAGTTAATTTATCCTGCCTCCTATATATATATATATATATATATATCTTTTAAATATCATAATAAAGATATTCTCAAGATTCACAAGTATCATCCTCCCATTTAGGGCTACAAGTAGTTTGCCATCATTGAATAGTATGACTTTTAAAAAAAAATTCCTTTTTACCTTTTGATGCCTCTTTTGATTCTTCTATTTGAAGATCAAATTTTCTGTTAAGTTCTGGATATTGCATCAGGAAGTTTTGGAAGTCCTCTATTTAATTGAAAGTCCATCTCCTTCCTTGAAAGATTATGCTCAGTTTCACTGGGTAGTTGATCTTTGGTTGTAGTCCAAGTTCCTTTGCCTTATGGAATATCATATTCCAAATCTTCTGCTCTTTTAATGTAGAAGCTGTAAAGTCTTGTGTGATACTGACTGTAGTTCCATGATATTTGAATTGTTTCTTTCTGGATGATTACAGTATTTTCTCCTTGATATGATAATTCTGGAATTTGGCTAGGATATTCCTTGGCATTTTCTATTTGGGATCTATTTCAGAAGGTGTTGGTGGATTCTTTTGATAGTTATTTTACCCTCTGGTTCTAGGACCTCAGGGCAGTTTGCTTTGATGATCTCTTGGATGATGCTATGAAAGCTCTTTTTTTCATCATGGCCTTATAGTAAACCAATAATTCTTAAGTTTTCTGTCCTAGATCTATTTTCTAGGTCAGTTGTTTTTTCAATGAGATATTTTATGTTTTCTTCTATTTTTTTATTCTCTTGATTTTGTTTGACTGATTCTTGAAGCCTAATGGAGTCACTAGCTTCTACTTGCCCCATACTAGTTTTAAATGAATTGTTCTCTTCAATTAGATTTGTACCTCCTTTTCCATTCAGCCAATTTTACTTTTTAATTTTTTCAGTGAATTTTTTTTCCATTTGTCAATTTTATTTTTAAAAGAATTGATCTATTTTTCTCCTACCTCTCTAATTTAACTTTTAAAATCCTTCTTGAGCTCTTCCAAGAATACTTTTTTTGGCTTGACACCAGTTCATATTCCCTTTGGAGGTTTCAGAGATGGGTATATTGTTAATACTTTCCTCTTATGAATTTGTATTTTGATCTTCCCTGTCTTCAAATCCATGGTCTTTGCTTTTCTAATTTTTTTATTCATTGTGATTGCCTTTTTCCTGACTTTTAAAGTGGATCTCTGCTTCTGGGACACAGGGGGCTCTGTCTCATACTTCTTGTTCTGGGGGCTAGAGGCCTGGTTATTGGCTTTGTGTGCTGTGGCTTCTGGTTGTGGCAAGTGGAAGCTATATAATGCTGTAACTTACCTGGTAATAAGTTGGAGCTAGATGGTATGTGCCAAGACCAGATGAGGTCTTTCTGTGTTTCTCCAGGTTTACTCTGAAACTTGGAATGTGAGGTATGGGATAGGGTTGTCTGGCTGCTGGAGGTCTTCTCCTCTGCCCCTAGAACTGCTCCAGAGTGTAGTAGGCTCAGCCACTGATGGTTACCACTGGTATTTGCCAGTCCACACTGGTGTTTGCAGATTCCCCTAGCTGTATGAAGGCACACTAGGTGTCCTGGTGTTGGCACTTGCCAGCTCCACCATCCTGGAGCTCAGGATCTTCCGCTTGTCCACTAAGGTTGGGCTTGCAACTGGTTTGCTAGGATACCTCCTGTCCTATGCTGATCTCCTTCAGCACAGCAAGAGAAACCTTTCCCATTGATTCCCCTACCCTCCTGAGCTAAAAGACTGTTGTACCCTTTCTGCTGGCTCCACTATTCCAGGATTTTTCTTGGAGAAATATTCTCTGTGTTTTTCAAGGTCAACAGGAAAGGTGAGAGTGACTTACTGTTTACTCCACCATCTTGGTTCCTGGGAGTTTAAATAGCTGACTTTCAAATATTCAATCTGTGGACTGATTACCCCAGGAATTGCTGCTGCCATTGCTGCAGGACCTGTGCAAGACTGTACATCTCTCTCACCCAGTTCTGACAGACCTGTCTCCTGTGCTGAGGAGTCTGGGAATTGCCACTGTCACAGGTGATTCAATCTGCTGGGGTCTGTTCAGGCTTTGCTATGATTGAGTCTGTGCTGGTGCAGTCTGCATGCTAAACTGCCTTCTTCTCCCATCCTAGAGTAACATATCCTTTCTGTTGATCTTCTCGGTTGTCTTGGGCTACAAATTTGCCATACTCTTTCTCTTTGTGGATTCTGCCCCTCTGAAATTCGTTCAGATTCACTTTTTAGAGGTATTAGAAGAAGTCTGTGGGGAGCTCAGGTTAGTCCCTGCTTTCCCTCTGCATCTTGGCTCCACCCCCTATACCTGAAAAGAATCTTGAGAATGTCTAATTTAATCTATAGCCCAGAGAGCTGAAATGCTCACCCAGGCTCACACAGGTAGTAATTAGTCAGGTCAGAACCTGAAAGCATGAATACCACCAAACTAAACTCTTACTCATCTGACATTGGACTGTGTCTACCTTTATAACACCTCTATATCTCTCTTCTTTTCTCTAACACTGCCACCATTCTTATGAAGGCCTTGATCACCTCATGCTTGGATTCTTGTAAGAGATCTCTAGTTGATCTCCCTGCCTCAAGTCTCTCCCCACCCAAGACTATCATTCATTCAGCTGTCAAATTGATCTTCTTAAAGTTTGAATCTGACTTGACATCCTCCCTATTCAATCAATTCCAGTGGCTCCCTATTCCCTCCAGGATAAAAAATGAAACCCTTTCTTTGACTTCTCAAGACAGGAAACAATTAATTAGTATTCTGGATGGATGATAGAGAGGCTAATTCTTTCCTACTGAGGAATTTTCTGACCTCTGGTTTAATTGAGGATGGCGAGTCTCAGAAGAATTTGTACATTATCTCTTTAAAAAAATCTGTTTACAGTTAGGGAAAGTACAATTGATCCTTTCAGAGGAGTGGAACAATGAAAAATACTGAGCTTTAGTATAATATATGGAAGGAGTAGAGCAAATGATTAGAATTGGATTTTATACACTTCACAGTCAAATAGATTTTACAGGTCCAGAGGAAGAGGGTTGATTCTTTAGCTTCTTCATAAGGGTTCTTCAACTCCAGAGTAAGAGTATAAAGAAGTAGTTTCTGGGCTTTTGTTTTATCATGCTCACATCAGTAAAAGAAATATGACACACAGTCCCAACTCATGTATATTTACTTTTTTAAAAATAAATTATGCCCCTGTATTACTGTGGGCAGTTAGGTGGTGTAGTGGATAGAGTGCCAGGCTTGGAGTCAGAAAGACTCATCTTTCTGAGTTCTAATCTGGCCTCAGATACTTGCTAGCTGTGTGACCCTGGGCAAGTCAGTTAACTCTGTTTGCCTCAGTTTCCTGATCTGTAAAATGAGATGGAGAAAGAAATGACAAACTACCCTAGTATCTTTGCCAAGAAAACCTCAAATAGGGGCACAGAGTCAGACATGATGGAACACCAACAAGAAAAATTACTGAACTGATAATTATATACATTCTAAAAGTTACACAAACACATTTTGAAAGAATTGAATAAAGATGAACATGAATTAGTCTCTGGCCCATCCCTCACAAGTTACCACAGTCTCAACTTTGGAAACCACTAGTCTAAAGGATTATATAGGGTCCTGGAAAGTGGAAGACCATCAGAGAAGGAAGGAGAATTCGAACTAGAATTGGGTACTTATAGCAGTTCTGCACAACTTGGTAACAGGTAGGGGCCAAAACTGAAATAGGCAAAACTTCATTGGGCTGAAGAAAAGTTAGAACAGAGATAGACTGACAATGGGTGGTTACCATAGATCACATGACAAATAGACAAGAATGCTAAGTGGCAACGCTACATTTTTTGTGGGCCACCAGAAATTTTCGGGGGCTGTATGTTGTGTAAGCTTGGCCTATACGCAGACATATAAATCTGAAATTCAATTTCTTATTTGACCTGGGTACATGAAGAGGAGCCAAGGGCCATTTTTCTTTCATGTGTACACCAAGATACAAGCCAAACTCTCTTCCCAGGAAAACTCCAGATAGAGGCATAAGCTAAAGAGAGTATGAATATTGAAAAGTTTACCTAAATTGAACCCAGTCCATATAAACCCAGAGCTTTAGTTGTCAGCCATAGCTAACAGAAGTAAGGACTCTTAGGTCTTACCAACTTACCCCTTCTCTTCCAACAGTATGGAACTTCATATCCTGTTTCAAAATCCTATGTAGCCCACCTGGGGCTAGTACTCTTAGCCCTGTTGTGGTAATATCTAGATTTTTAATGGCTTGTACAGAAGGCAAGATTCTATCTCTCACTTCTGAATTGAGTTTCAGACTACATGGTTGAAGCCCTCACTAGTATGAATGTTTTTGGCAAGCTCATTCACTGGGCCAAATGACTTGTGTATTTCCATCTTAAACCTTAGCTTGTCCCTCCTATAAGCTGTGAAGGAACCCTGGGGTCTGAATGTCAGTCAATTCATCCAAAAATATCACAGCTATAGTTAGAGAAGGAAATTATTTTTCTAGAAGAAATCATTGATGTGTTTGAGCTATATCTTCACAGAACCAACAAGAGCCCAGGAGCCTTATTTTGTCTGTTTCCCAACAATATAATTACATTAAGATTGTTAATCAGAGTAATGGAGGGAAAAGCAAATGAAGAAGTAGGAAAAGGGAGTGGTAGCATCAGAGCTATAAATGGGGGTGGGGGAGAAAGGAAAAGTTCCTTTCCCTACCCTCTAAACTCTAATGTTTTATTTAGACATTTTCGCAAATTAAACCAATGGAAATAACATTAACAATAAATGAAACATATTAAGAGTTGGCTGGCAGGATGCTAAGCTATTTCTTCATCCACCCAGAGAAACCTAAAACTTGGATAAAGTGTGTGCTGAAACTACAATTTCTTTTCCTAGGCTGCTCTTGTACATACCATACTCCTAGAAGTAAAAGTCTTGCTCATTCTCAAATTCTAAGGGAAACATGCCTCAGCTGTAATTTCCATCCAGTGAATAACCTTGCCAAAAAACCATTGACCATGCATTTGGGAACTTCATCTATGTGATCATGAAGAATTAATTCAGGAGAAAGGAGAAGCCCACTCTTTTTATAGCTTTGGGAAAGTGGAGGATAATCACAGCAGGCCTAAGAACAATAGTCTTAGGACAACTTCACAGGATTTTGAGATCAAAGTACAGGATTCCCCACATACTTTGAGGAAGGTGGGTGAAAGGCATAGTTCTCCCCCATTTTATTCTTTTTTCAGATTTTATCTAGTATTTTATTTTTTCCACAGTTACATGTAAAAGCATTTTTTTTAATTTGTTTTCAAAACACTTGAGTTGTCAATTATCTCCCTTCCTCCCTCAGCATTTCACCCCCATTGAAAAGGCAAACAATTCCATATAAGTTATGCATGTGTAGTCATGCAAAACATATCCATAGTAGCCATATTATGAGAGAAAACATTAAAAAACTCAAGAAAAATAAAGAAAAAAAACTATGTTTCAATCTGTATTCAGATGCCATCAGTTCTTTCTCTGGGGATGGATAGCATTTTTCATCATAAGTCCTTCAAAGTTGTCTTGGATCGTTGTATTGCAGAGAACAGCTAAGTCATTCACAGGTGATCATCCTGTGATATTGCTGGTTATTTTGGACACAGTACATTTCACTTTGCAGCAATGCAAGTCTTTCCAAGTTTTTCTGAGAGCATCCTGCTTGTCATTTCTTATAATACAATAGCATTCTATCATAATCCTATGCCACAACTTATTCAGTCATTCTCTGATTGATGGGCTTCCCCTCAACTTCTAATTCTTTATCCCCAGAAAAGGACTGCTACAAACATTTTTGTACATGTAGATCCTTTTCATGTTTTTATCTCTTTTCAAATACAGACCTAGTAGCTGTATTGCTAGGTCAAAGGATATGCATAGATTTACAGCCCTTTAGACATAGTTCCAAAGTGCTCCACAGAATGGTTGAATCAGTTCACAGCTCCACCAACAGTGCATTAAAGTCTCATTTTTCTCACATCCCCTCCAACATTTGTCATTTACCATTTTTGTCTTAATAACCAATCTAATAAGTATAAGGTAGTAACTCAGAATTGTTTTACTTCGTGTTTCTCCAATCAATAGTGAATTAGAGTATTTTTCCATATGCCTATAGGTAGCTTTGATAACTTCATCTGAAAATTGATCATATCTTTTAATCATTTATCATTTGAGGAATGGCTGTTATTTTTATAAATTTGACTCAGTTCTCTCTATGTTTGAGAAACAAGGCCCTTATCAGAGAAATTTGCTTCAAAATTTTTTCACATTTACTACTGCTAACTATATTTCCCTTCATCCTATTCCGCCCCCCTTTATTCTATTCTCACTCTCCTTTCACTCTGTCCCTGCTCAAAAGTGTTTTGCTTCTGACTACCCCCTCTCCTAATCTGCCTTCCCTTCTATCACCTCCCTCACACCCTTATCCAATTCCCCTCCTACTTTCCTGTAGGGTAAGATGGATTTCTATACCCAATTGAATGTGCATGTTACTCCTTTTTTGAGCCAATTTTGATGACAGTAAGGTTCACTCACTTGCTCTCACCTCCTCCCCCTTCCCTTCCACTGTAAAAGCTTTTTCTTTCTTCTTTTCTACGAGATAATTTACTCATATTTTACCTCTCCCTTTCTCTTTCTCCTAGTATGTGACTCTCTCACTCCTTACTTTTATTTTTAGATATTATCCCTACATATTCAACTCACCCTGTGCCATCTATCTATCTATCTATCCATCTACCTTTTTCTCCACCTGCCCCAATACTGAGAAAGTTTTCATGAGTTACAAATATCAACTTCCCATGTAGGAATGTAAATGGTTTAAAATTGTTAAGTCCTTTATGATTTCTATTTCCTGTTTACCTTTTTATGCTTCTCTTGAGCCTTGTATTTGAAAGTCACGTATTTTATTCATCTTCGCTCTTTTCATCAAGAATCCTTGAAAGTCAGGAACTATGATGGCAGAATCATCGGTAATTGCTATCTCCCTCCTCTTGTTGACCTTCAAGAGCCAAGGGAATATCTGTCTAGGAAAAATCCTGGAACAGTGGGAGCAACAGAAGAGGTAAACACTCTCTTAGCATGTGAGGTTAGGAAAATCACTAAGGAGGGTTGCTCTTGCTGTGGATGAAGGGGACCAGTATAGGACCAGAGCTGTCCCAGACAGGCCCCCTTTAGCAAAGCAGTAGAAGATCCTGAGACCCAGGGGGGTAAAGCCCACAACTACCAACACCAGGACCCCAGGTGTGCCTCAGCACCTCAAGGGAATCAAGAAGACACTATCACAGATAGGATCACCAACCGCTGAGCTTGTCTATGCTTTAGCTCAGCAGAGGAGAACTCCTGGGATCAGACCACTCCCACCCCACCATGATTAAGAAAGCTAGTTTCAGGGTAATTCCAGGGAAGCCCAAAAAGATTTCACCTGGCCTCTGCTTTCCAGCAGCAGTCAGGTCAGAACCAGGTAAGCTTCAGAATTTTAGCATCTAGCTGAAAGAACTAGAGACCACAACAAACAAAACCTCAAGTGTTAGGCAAAAGAACTGTGGGATAGAAAACCCCTGTGTCCCAGAAACAGATATCTACCCTAAAAGCTACAAAAAGTTTGATCATGATAAGTTAGAAACAAAGCAGAAAAGAAAAGACCATAGAATCTTTCTATGGGGACAAGGACCAAAACATGAATACCAAAGATTTCAGCATTGAGACTGTACTCCCATCTGAAACTTCAGAAGGGAATATGAACTTGTCTCAAGACCAAAGGGCATTCTTGGAACAGCTCAGGGAGAATTTTAAAAGCCATATTATAGAAATAGAAGAAAAGCTGAGCAATGATTTTGAAAATATGAAAAAGTAATCACAGAAGAATTTAAAAGGAAAATTGGACAAATGGAATAGGAAGTACAAAACCTAACTGGAGAAAATCATTCCTTAAAAGGAACAATTAGACAGATGAAAAAGGAGATTCAAAAGTTAACTGAAGAAAACAATTTAATAAAAACTAGAATCAGGCAAGTAGAAGCTAATGACACTATAAGATACGAATAATGAAAAGATAGAAGAAAATGTAAAATATCTAATTGGAAAAACAACTGACCTGGAAAATAGATTCAGGGAAGGAAATCTAAGGATTACAGATCTACCAGAAAGCCATGATGAAAAAAGAGCCTGGACAATATTTTCCAAGAAATCATCAAGGAAAACTGCCCAGAAGTCCTAGATCCAGAGGGCAAAATAGTCATTGAAAGAATCCACCATTCACCTCCTGAAAGGGATCCCAAATTTGTTATCAAATTCAAGAATTATAAAGTGAAGGAGAAAACAATGAAGGCAGCCAGAAGGAAACAATTCAAATATTGAGGAGCTACAGTCAGGATCACAGAGAACCTTGCAGCTTCTGCATTAAAAGATTGGAGGGATTGGAATATGATACTCCATAAGGTAAAGGAACTGGGACTACAACCAAGGATCAATTACCCAGAAAAGTTGAGCATAGTATTTCAGGCAAGGAGATGGTCATTCAATGAAATAAGTAATTTTCGGAACTTCCTGATGAAAAGAAGAGAGCTCAACAGAAAATTCGATCTTCAAACAAAGGTCTCAAGAGAGGCATAAAAAGGTAAACTGGGGGAAAAAAAACCTGTTATTCGATATGGGCAAACTCCTTACATCCCTATAAGGGAAGACAATACTTGTTAATCTTGAGAATTGTATATTTATTATGATATGTAAAAGGAATATTCATACATAGAGGGAGTGGTATAAAGTAAATGATGTCATGATAAAAATGTGATTTAAGAGTGCAAAGGGATTGTAATGAGAGATGTGAAAAGAACAAGTCAGAAAAAAAGGTAAATTACATCAAAGGAAGAGATGCAAAAATATATTACAGTAGAGGGAAAGAGGGGAGGGAGATGAGCACTGTTTGAGAGTTACTCTCATTTGATTGGGTTCAAGAAGGGAACAACAAACTCAATTAAATGTGGAAAGACAATTATCTCTATAAACAGTAGGAGGGGAAGGGGAAAAGAAATGGGAGAGGAGGCTAAAAGAGAGGGAAGAAGTAGCAAGGGACAAAGGGATTAAAAGAGAGGGGCACTGAAAGAAGGGAGGGAAGACTGAGGGAGACCCTGGTCAAAAATTAATACTCTGTTGTGGAGGGGAAGGGAGAAGGGAAAACTGAAGCATAAATAGGGGGAATGGGGATGGAGGAAAAGACGCAGACAGCAATCATAACTGTGAATGTGAATAAGATGAACTTTCCCATAAAATGGAGATGGATAAAATAATGAATTAAAAACCATAACCCAACAATATGTTGTTTATAAGAAATACATTTGAAATGGGGGTATATACACAAAGAAAATGTAGAAGATTGGAGCAGAATGTATTGTACTTCAGCTGATGTAAAAAAAAGCAGGAGTAGGAAGCTTAATCTCACACAAAAGTAGAAATAGATCTAATCAAAAGAGATAAGGAAGGAAACTATATCATACTAAAAGGTACCATAGACAACAAAGCAATTTCCTTACTAAATATATATACTCCAAGTGGTATAGCATCCAAATTCTTAGAGAAGTTAAGGGAGTTACAGGAAGAAAAAGACCGCAAAACTACACTAATGGGAGACCTCAACCTCCCCCTTCTCTGAACTTGATAAATCTAACTTCAGAATAAACAAGAAAGAAGTTGAGGAGGTGAATAAAACTTTGGATGAGATAGATATGATATATCTCTGCAGAAAATTGAATGGGAATAGAAAAGAATATGCCTTTTTCTCAGAAGGACATGGCACTTACACAAAAACTGACCATGTACTAAGACATAAAAACCTCACAATCCAGTGCAGAAAAGCGAGATAGCCAATGAATCCTTCTCAGGTCATAATGCAATAAAAATTATATGTAGTCAAAGGCCATGGAAATATAAACCAAAAATTAATTGGAAACTAAATTTAGGGGGAGGAGCCAAGATGGTGGAGTAGAAAGACTCACGTATGCTAGCTCCCAACCCACAGCCCATAAATTTTCTGTAAAAAGTACTCCCCACAAATTCTGGAGCAGTGCAAGCCACACAGCAATGCAGTGGAGGAGATTTCTGTTCCAGAGAGCCCTGAAAAACCAACCCCAAAGGTCCATCGCACACCATACAGCAGAACCCACCCCTGCGCTGCCCTGGCCACGTGGCCCCAGAGGAGCAGATCCGAGCAGGCATCAGGGACAGAACCTCTGGCAGCCGTGAAGGTCCCTCCACCCACAGGCCCTACAGGTCAGTGAGAGAGACTTCTGGGCTGGCCAAGAGGGGAGCGGGGTGTCTCTGTGGCTCGGCCCCTTCGGGAGGCAGCGGCAGAGGCAGTGGTGACCAGGAGCTCCTGGAGCAGACAGGACCTCAGATCCATTACTGAAGGTCTCCGCATAAACCCCCTGAGGGAACTGAGCCTGGGAGGCGGCCCTGGCCCCACCTGAGCACCAGAACTTAAGTTCATATTGAATAGCAGCCTCACCCGCTGCTGAAAGCCCTGAGGCTGGGGAAAAGCATTTGAATCTCAGACCCCAAGCACTAACTGGGCAGATCCATGCAGGGGTGGAGAGGAATCTCAGAAGTCAAGTAACTGGCTGGGAAAATGCCCAGAAAAGGGAAGAAAAATAAGACCATAGAAGGCTACTTTCATGGGGAACAGATGTTCCCACCTTTCATTTCTAATGACGAGGAACAATGCTTACCATCAGGGAAAGACATAGAAGTCAAGGCCTCTCTACCCCAAACACCTGAAAGAGATATCCAATGGACTCAGTCCATAGAAGAGTTCAAAAAGGATTTAGAAAATTAAGTTAGACAGGTGGAGGAAAAACTGGGAAGACAAATGAGAGAGAAGCAAGAAAAGCATGAAAAACAGGTCACTACCCTGCTAAAGGAGACTGAAAAAAATGCTGAAGAAAATAACACCTTGAAAAATAGGCTCACTCAATTGGCAAAAGAGGTTCAAAAAGCCAACGAGGAGAAAAATGCTTTCAAAAGCAGAATTAGCCAAATGGAAAAAGAGGTTCAAAAGCTCACTGAAGAAAAGAGTTCTCTCAAAATTAGAATGGAACAGATGGAGGCGAATGACTTTCTGAGAAACCAAGAAATCATAAAACAAAACCAAAAGAATGAAAAAATGAAAGATAATGTGAAATATCTCATGGGAAAAACAACTGACCTGGAAAATAGATCCAGGAGAAATAATTTAAAAATTATGGGACTACCTGAAAGCCATGATCAAAAAAAGAGCCTAGACATCATCTTTCATGAATTTATCAAGGAAAACTGCCCTGACATTCTAGAACCAGAGGGCAAAATAAATATTCAAGGAATCCACCGATCACTGCCTGAAAGAGATCCAAAAAGAGAAACTCCTAGGAACATTGTGGCCAAATTCCAGAATTCCTAGGTCAAGGAGAAAATATTGCAAGCAGCTAGAAAGAAACAATTCCAGTATTGTGGAAATAAAGTAAGGATAACACAAAATCTAGCAGCTTCTACATTAAGGGATCGAAGGGCATGGAATAATATATTCCAGAAGTCAAAGGAACTAGTACTCAAACCAAGAATCACCTACCCAGCAAAACTGAGTATAATACTTCAGGGGAAAATATGGTCTTTCAATGAAATAGAGGACTTTCAAGCATTCTTAATGAAAAGACCAGAGCTGAACAGAAAATTTGACCTTCAAACACAAGAATGAGAAGAAGCATGAAAAAGTAAACAGCAAAGAGAAGTCATAAGGGACTTATCAAAGTTAAACTGTTTACATTCCTACATGGAAAGACAATATTTGTAACTCTTGAAACTTTTCAATATCTGGGTAGTTGGTGGGACCACACACACACACACGTACACACATGCGTGCACACACATACACACATGCACGCACATGCAGAGACAGAGAGCACAGAGTGAACTCAATAGGATTGGACCATATCTTAAAAAAATTAAGGTAAACGGTGAGAGAGAAATGTAGTAGGAAGAGAGAGGGTGAAATGGAATGGGGTAAATTATATCTCATTCAAGAGGCAAGCAGGAGACTTTTTAGTGGAGGGAAAAAGGTGAGTTGAGGAAAAAAACATGAAGTTTACTCTCATCACATTTGACTAAAGTAAGGAATAAAATGCACACTCATTTTGGTATGAAAACCTATCTTACAATACAGGAAAGTGGGGGAGGAGATAAGCAGGGTGGTGGGGATGATGGAAGGGAGGGCAATGGAAGGAGGGAGCAATTTGAAGTCAACACTCTTGGGGAGGGACAGGATCAAAAGACAGAATAGAAACAATGGGGGCAGGATAAGATGGAGGGAAATTCAGTTAGTCTTACACAACATGACTATTATCAAAGTCATTTGCAAAACTACACAGATATGGCCTATATTGAATTGCCTGCCTTCCCAAAGGGAATGGGTGGGGAGGGAGGGATGGGGAGAATTTGGAACTCAAAGTTTTAGCAACAACTGCTGAGTATTGTTCTTGCTACTAGGAAATAGGAAATACAGTTAGTGGGGAATAGAAAGTCATCTGGCCCTACAGGACAAAAGAGAAGATGGGGACAAGAGAAGGGAGGGATGATAGAAGAGAGGGCAGATTGGTGATAGGGGAAATTAGAATGCTGGATATATTGGGGTGGGGATAGGGGATAAATGGGGAGGAAAGTTGGAACCCAAAATTTTGTGAAAATGAATGTAAAAAGTTAAATAAATAAATTTATATTAAAAAAGAACTAAAAAAAGTAGAAAATTAGAGAAAAAATGTATAGACTGTTTCTCAGATAAAGGTCTCATATCTCAAATATATAGAGAACTTTGTTAAATCTATAAAAATATGAGTCATTCCCCACTTGTTAAATGGTTAAAGGATATGAACAGGCAGCTTTCTGATGAAGAAATAAAAACAATTTATTGTCTTATGAAAAAAATGTTCTAAAGTGTTATTGATTAGAGAAATGCAAATTAAAACAACCTCGAGATAAAAAGAAAAAGGAAACTAAATCTAATCCTAAAGAGTAAGTGGGTTAAACAACAAATTATAGAAACAATCAACAACTTCATTCAAGAGAATGATACTAATGAGACAACCTACTAGATCTTACGGGATGCTGCAAAAGCAGTTCTTAGGGGAAATTTTAAATCTTTGAATGCCTGCATGAATAAAATGGAAAAAGAGGAGATCAATGAATTGGACATGAAACTGAAAAACCTAGAAAAAGAACAAATTGAAAATCCCCACATAAATACCAAATTAAATTACTGAAAACCCAAGAAGAAATTAAGAAAATTGAAATTAAGGAAACTATTGAACTAATAAATAAAACTAAGAGTTGGTTTTATGTAAGAACCAATAACATTTATAAACTTTTGGTCAATTTGATTAAAAAAAGAAAGAAAACCAAATTACTAATATCAAAAATGAACAGGCTGAATTCACCTCCAATGAGGAGGAAATTAAAACAATACTTAGAAATTACTTTGCTCAACTGTATGCCCATAAATTAGACAATCTAAATGAAATGGATGATTATTTTAAAAAATATAAATTACTCAGATTAATAGAAGAAGTTGAATACTTAAATAACCCCATCTGAGAAAAAGTAATTGAACAAGCCATCAACGAGCTCCCTAGGAAAAAATCTCTAAGACCAGATAGATTTATAAGTGAATTTTATCAAACTTCTAAAAAACAGTTAATTCCAACACTATATAGACTATTTCTGAAAATTGCTGAAGCAGTTCTACCGAATTCTTTTTATGATACAAATATGGTTCTGATACCTAAACTAGGAAGAGCCAAAACAGAGAAAGATATTTCTAGACCAATTTCTGTAGTGAATATAGATGCAAAAATTTTCAATAAGATATTAGCAAAAAGAATGCATCAATGTATCACAAGAATAATACATTGTGATTAGGTAGGATTTATACCAGAAGTGCAGGGCTGGTTCAATATTAGGAAAACTATTAGCATTATTGATCATATCAACAACTTAACTTACAGAAACCACATGATTATCTCAATAGATGCAGAAAAAGCTTTTGACAAAATACAACGCCCATTCCTATTGAAAACACCAGAGAGCATAGGAATAAAGGGAACTTTCCATAAAATAATAAGAACTAGCTTCTTAAATCCATCAGCAAGTTTCATATGCAATGGGGATAAGCTATATGCATTTCCAATAAAATCAGGGGTGAAACAAGGATGTCCATTATCACCACTCTTATTCAATATGGTGTTAGAAATGCTAGCTGTAGCAATAAGAGAAGAAGAAGAAATTGAAGGAATTGGAATAGGCAAAGAAGAAACTAAGTTATCACTCTTTGCAGATGATATGATGATATACTTAGAGAATGCCAGAGAATCAAGTAAAACACTACTTGAAATAATAAACAACTTTGGCAAAGTTGCAAGTTACAAAATAAACCTACATAAATCATCTGCATTTTTATATATTACTAAGAAAGCCCAACAGCAAGAGATAGAAAGAGAAATCCTAAAAGCTACAGGAGACACTATAAAATATCTGGGAGTCTACCTGCCAAAACAAACCCAGGGATTACATGAACACAATTACAAAACACTTTTCGCACAAATAAAGTCAGATCTAAGTAAGTGGGAAAACATCAGCTGCTCGTTGGGTAGGCTGAGCTAATATAATAAAAATGACAATTCTACCTAAATTAATTTGCTTATTCAGTGCCATATCTAATCAAACTACCACATAATTATTTTTTAGAACTAGAAAAAATAATATCAAAATTCATCTGGAAGAACAAAGGGTCCAGAATGTCAACAGAATTAATGAAAGGAAATGCTAGGGAAGGTGGCCTAGCCCTACCAGATCTCAAATTGTGTTATCAAGCATCAATCATCAAAACCACTTGATACTGGCTAAGAAACAGAGGGGTTGACCAGTGGAATAGTTTAATAGTTTAGGTACTCAAGATACAGTAGTCAATGAATATACAAATCTATGGTTTGATAAACCCAAAGACCTAGCTTCTGAGATAGGAACTCACTGTTTGACAAAAATAGCTGGAAAAACTGGGATAATATTGTGATTGCAACTGATCATAGACCAATGCCTGGCACCTTACAGAAGAATAAAGTCCAAATGGATACATGATCTAGATATAAAGATTGATACTATAAAAAAATTAGGGGAGCAAGGAATGGTGTATCAATCAGATTTATGGAGAATGGAGAAATTTATGATCAAACAAGAGATAGAGAAGAGCATGAAGTGCAAAATGGATAGTTTTCGTTACATTAAATTCAAAAGTTTTTGCACAAACAAACCCAGTGTAACAAAGATTAGGAAGGAAGCAGAAAACTGGGAAAGAATTTTTGCAACTTTTGTCTGTGATAAAGACCTCATTTCTAAAATACGTAGAGAACTGAGTCCAATGCACAAGAATGCAAGTCATTTCCCAATTGCTAAATGGTCAAAGGATATGAACAGGGTGTTTCAGAGGAAGATATTAAAGCTATCTATAGTCATATAAAAAAATGCTCTAAATCACTATTGATTAGAGAGATGCAAATCAGAACAACTCTGAGGTACCACATCACACCTAACAGATTGGCTAACATGATAAAATAGGAAAACGATAAATGTTGGTGAAAATGTGGGAGAGTTGGAAAAATAATTAATTGTTGATGGAGCTGTCAGCTGATTCTGGAGAGCAATTTGGAACTATGCCCAAAGGGCTACAAAAATGTGCATACCCTTTGACCTATCAATATCACTTCTGGGACTCTGTCCCAAAGAGATCATAGAACTGGAAAAGGGTCCCATATATACAAAAATATTTATGGCAGTTCTCTTTGTGCTGGTCAAAAACTGGAAATCAAGGGGATGCCCATCAATTGGGGAATGACTGAACAAGTTGTGGTATATGAATGTAATGGAATACTATTGTGCTATGAGAAATGATGAACAGGAAGATTTCAGAGAGGCCTGGGAAGACTTATATGAACTGAGGCTGAGTGAAAGGAGCAAAACCAGGAGACATTTTTACATAGCAACAACACGTGAGCAAGGAGTTTTTCTGATAGAGTTAGTACTTCTTTGCAATGCAAGGACTTCAAAAATTTCCAGTGGACTCTTGATGCAAAACACTTGCCATATACAGAGAAAGAACTATGGAATTAGATTGCAGATAGAAGCAGATCATTTTCTTTTGTACAATTTTGTTTTGTTTTATGGTTTTTCCCATTCATTTTAATTCTTCTATGCAACATGTGTTTAACAGGAATGTAAGTGTAGAACCTATATATGATTTTACCCCCTCTCAGGGAAGGAGTGGGGAGGGAAGAGGAAGTAAGGGGGGGGGGAATCTAAGATATATGGAAATGATTGTCAAACACTGAAAACGAATAAAATAATTTAATTAAAAAATAAAGAATGCTTGAAAGTCCTCTATCTAATTGAATATCCATTCCCCACCCCACCCCTCGATACTCAGTTTTGCTGGATAGATAATTCTTGGGTATAAACCTAGCTTCTTTGCCCTCCAGAATATCATACTAAAAGTTCTCCAATTCTTTAATGCAGAAGCTGCTAAATCTTGTGTTATCCTGACTGTGGTTCCACAATATTTGAATTGTTTCTTTCTGGAATTCTGAAATTTGGCTAGAATATTCCTGGTAGTTTCCATCCCATTCACATTCACAGTTATGATTACTCTCTGTGTCTTTCTCTCCATTCTTTCCCCTTCCTGTTTATGCTTTTCTCTCTCCTTTCTTCCTTTCTCTTTTCCCTAAAGTTTTGCTTTTGACCATTGCCTTCCTGAATCTTCCTTCACTTCCACCAGCACCTTTTGTTTTCTTTCCCCTTTTTCCTTACTACTTCTTCTCTCCCTTCTTTCCACCACCTCCCTTTTTTCCCCTTTCCCCTTCTACTTCCTATAGAGTAAGTTGGACTTCTCTACCTAACTGATTAGGTTTTTTCTTCTTTAAGTCAAATCTGATGAGAGTAAGTTTTAAACTGCAATAAGTCTTTGTGCCTCTTAATATGATGTAATTTACCCTTTTCTGCCTCCTCCTTTCCTCTTCTCTCAGTATAATACCTTTCCACTACTTAATTATATTTTTATCATCACATTAAAGTCACCTTATACCCACCCACATCTATGTATATCCCTTTTAAATATCATAGTAATGATAAGGTTCTCAAGAGTCACAAGCATCATCCTCCCTTGAAGGGATGTAAACAGTTCACCCTTATTGAATAACATGTTGGGTTTTTTTCTTCCCTGTTTACTTTTTTAAGCCTCTCTTGAATTTTGTATTTGAACATCAGATTTTCTGTTGACTTCTATTCTTTTCATCAGGAAAGTTTGGAATTCCCTGATATCATTGAGTGTCTATCTTCTTGGACCCTGAAAGACTATGCTCAGTTTGCTCTGTAGTTGATTCTTGGTTGTAATTTCCTTTACCTAACAGACTATCATATTCCAATTCTTCCAATCTTTTAATGTAGAAGCTGCATAATCCTGATTGCGGTTCCATAATATTTTAATTTTTTCTTTCTGGCCACTTGCAGTATTTTGTTTTTTAATCTGGTAATTTTGGAATTTGGCTACAATATTCCTTGGCCTTTTCAACCTAGGATCTCTTTCAAGAGGTGATTGGTGGATTCTTTTGATGTCTATTTTACCCTCTGGTTCTAGGACTTCAAGGCAGTTTTCTTTGGTGATTTTTTGGAAGATGCCATACTTGCTTTCTTTTTTTTTATCTTGATTTTCATGTACACCAATAATTTTTATTTTATCTCTCCTGGATCTATTTTCTAGTTAGGTCATTTTTCCAATGAAGTATTTTATGTTTTCTTCTATTTTGTTCATTCTTTTGATTTCATTTGACTGATTCTTGATGTCTCATATAATCATTAACTTCCAGTTGCCTAGTTCTAATTTTTAGCAGTCAATTGAAATAAATTTAATAATTTTTTAACAAATTGTCTTCTTCTATTTTCTTCTATTTCTACACCTTCTTTTCCATTTGGTCCACTTCACTTTTTAAGGAATTCTTCTCTTCAGTGAATTTTTGTGCTTCTTTTTCCATTTGTCCAATTCTACTTTTAAGAAGTTGTTTTCTATAGTCAGTTTTTGTTCTTCCTTCTCCAAGTTATTGACTCCCTTCGAGACCTCTCATTTCTTTGCTCATTTTTTCTTCTACCTCTCTTATTTGATTTTTAAAACCCTTCTTGAACGCTTCTATGAAGGCACTTTGGTCTTAAGACCAGTTCATATTCCCTTTTGAGGTATTGGATGTGGGCATATTGACAATGTTGTCTACTTTTGAATTTGTGTTTTGATTTTCTCTGTCCCCATAGTAAGCATCTATGGTCATTGTCTGTTTTTGATTTTTGCTCATGGAGTTTGGTTTTAAAGTTGAACTGTCCTGCTAGAGCACAGGGGGCACTGACACAAGCTTCTCATGCTGGGGGCCTCAGGTGAGGGAAACTGGGGGCTGTAGGGGTCTGGTAGCTTACCTGGTGCTGAGCTGGGTTTAGCAACACTGAAGTTCTCAGGGTGTAGAGGGAGATGTGGCCCCATTTTCTTCTATTACATTTTGCACCTCCTTTCCCATTTGGTCCATTTTACTTTTTAAGAAATTCTTCTTTTCTATGAGTTTTTATGCCTCCTTTTCCATTTGTCCAATTTTACTTTTTAAAAAGTTGTATTCTATAGTCAATTTTTGTCCTTCCTTTCCAAGTTATTGACTCTTTTGCAGACCTCTCATTTCTTTTTCCATTTTACTTCTGCCTCTCTTATTTAACTTTTAAAATCCTTCTTGAGTTCTTCTATGAAGGCATTTGGGGCTTGAGACCCTAAAAACCTGTTGTCATTGTCTGTTTCTGTTCTTTGCTCATGATGTTTGGCTTTACAGTTGAACTGTCCTACTAGAGCACAGGGAGCACTGACCCAAGCTTCTTGTGCTGGAGGTCTCAGGTGATGGAAGTTGTGGGTTATAGGCGTCTGGCAGCTTACTTGGTGCTGACCTGGGGTTAGCAACACTGAAGATTGTGCGGTGGAGTGGGGGGTGTAGACACTAGAGGGTACATACTCACCTGGGCTGCTTTGAAAAACTGGAAGATTTGGTTGCAAGAGGATGCCTGGTCATCAGTGCATGTGATGATTTTCCAAGCTACAATCTACTGGTTTTCCTACCTGTGGCAATGTACTTATGAGGGTGAGGTGTTGGGGGTGTTCCTGGTGTTGGCACTTGCTGCTCCCCTTCCAACCTAGGGTTCAGGATCTCCCCTGGTTTGCTGCAGTGGGGCTTGCTACTGGCTTGCTGAGATAATTCCAGTTCTGTGTTGCTCCCCTTCCACCAGAGCAAGAGAATCCTTTCCTATTAATCCTCCAAGCTCCCTGGGCTATAAGATTGTTACACTTTGTTTTTCTGCTGGCTCAGCAGTTTCAGTGTTTTCTTGGGGCACTATTTTCTGGGTTTTAGAGATCAATAAAGGAAAGTAAGAGAGACTTCTTACTCTACCATTTTCACTCCCAGAAGTCCCAGATATTCAATTATATACTTTGACTACATATCAGTTTCCTTCTTTCCAATACCTAGTTACTTCTACCAGATTGATTTTCCCTTTTCTGTATTACTCTTCTGGATCAGTCTCCTTTCAGTGAAGGGGGAAAAGTTAGACAATATTTCCTCTCTGTTGTAGCAGAGATAGGAAGTGTAGCCACACAGACAGTGGTTGTCTGTTAGAGTAAGCTATGCCATCATTCAAACATTCCTGTTCAAACTCTCTCCCATTTAGATAAAGAAGGCTGTTCTATGGTCATCAAGAGTCATCACTCCCCATTTTAAATCACAACCATGAAATACAGAACCAAAGAATCACAGAACTTCAGAGATGAATGAGATCACAAGGGACATCTGGTCTAAACCATAATGGAAAGGAATTCCCACTGTCACCTAGTAGTCCAGGCTCTACTGGAAGACCTCCAAGTAAGGAGAACATGCCACTTTTTTTTCTTTTTTTAAAAAAATAAATTTATTTATTTAAGTTTTGACATTCATTTTCACAAAATTTTGGGTTCCAAATTTTCTCCCCGTTTTATCCCCTCCTCCCTCCCCAACACGTCGAGCATTCTAATTTCCCCTATCACCACTCTGCCCTCTCTTCTATCATCCCTCCCTTCTCTTGTCCCCATCTTCTCTTTTGTCCTGTAGGGCCAGATAACTTTCTATTCCCCATTATCTGTATTTCTTATTTCCTAGTAGCAAGAACAATACTCAACAGTTGTTGCTAAAACTTTGAGTTCCAAATTCTCCCCATCCCTCCCTTCCCACCCATTCCCTTTGGGAAGGCAGGCAATTCAATATAGGCCATATCTGTGTAGTTTTGCAAATGACTTTGATAATAGTCATGTTGTGTAAGACTAACTGAATTTCCCTCCATCCTATCCTGCCCTGCATTGTTTCTATTCTGTCTTTTGATCCTGTCCCTCCCCAAGTGTTGACTTCAAATTGCTCCCTCCTGCCATTGCCCTCCCTTCCATCATCCCCACCACCCTGCTTATCCCCTTCTTCCCCACTTTCCTGTATTGTAAGGAAGGTTTTCATACCAAAATGAGTGTGCATTTTATTCCTTCCTTTAGTCAAATGTGATGAGAGTAAACTTCATGTTTTTCTCTCAGCTCTCCTCTTTTTCCCTCCACTAAAGTCTCCTGCCTGCCTCTTCTATGAGAGATAATTTGCCCCATTCCATTTCCCCCTCTCTCTTCCCACTACATTTCTCTCTCACCGTTTATCTTAATTTTTTTAAGATATGATCCCATCCTATTAAATTCACTCTGTGCTCTTTGTCTCTCTCCGTGCGTGCGTGTGTATGTGTGTATGTGTGTGTAATCCCACCAACTACTCAGATATTGAAAAGTTTCAAGAGTTACAAATATTGTCTTTCCATGTAGGAATGTAAACAGTTCACCTTTGGTAAGTCCCTTATGACTTCTCTTTGCTGTTTACTTTTTCATGCTCTTCTCGTTCTTGTGTTTGAAAGACAAATTTTCTTTTCAGCTCTGGTCTTTTCATCAAGAATGCTTGAAAGTCCTCTGTTTCATTGAAAGACCATATTTTCCCCTGAAATATTATACTCAGTTTTGCTGGGTAGGTGATTCTTGGTTTGAGTCCTAGTTCCTTTGACTTCTGGAATATCCTATTCCACGCCCTTTGATCCCTTAATGTAGAAGCTGCTAGATCTCGTGTTGTTCTGATTGTATTTCCACAGTACTGGAATTGTTTCTTTCTAGCTGCTTGCAATATTTTCTTCTTGACCTAGGAATTCTGGAATTTGGCCACAATGTTCCTAGGAGTTTCTCTTTTTGGACCTCTTTCAGGCAGTGATAGGTGGATTCCTTGAATACTTATTTTGCCCTCTGGTTGTAGAATCTCAGGGCAGGTTTCCTTGATAATTTCATGAAAGATGATGTCTAGGCTCTTTTTTTGATCATGACTTTCAGGTAGTCCCATAATTTTTAAATTGTCTCTCCTGGATCTATTTTCCAGGTCAATTGTTTTTCCCATGAGATATTTCACATTCTCTTCCATTTTTCCATTCTTTTGGTTTTGTTTGGTGATTTCTTGGTTTCTCAGAAAGTCATTAGCCTCCATCTGTTCCATTCTAATTTTGAGAGAACTATTTTTTTCAGTGAGCTTTTGAACTTCTTTTTCCATTTGGCTAATTCTGCTTTTGAAAGCATTTTTCTCCTCGTTGGCTTTTGGAACCTCTTTTGCCAATTGAGTGAGTCTATTTTTCAAGGTGTTATTTTCTTCAGCATTTTTTTCAGTCTCCTTTAGCAGGGTATTGACCTGTTTTTCATGCTTTTCTTGTTTCTCTCTCATTTGTCTTCCCAGTTTTTCCTGCACCTGTCTAACTTGATTTTCTAAATCCTTTTTGAACTCTTCTATGGCCTGAGTCCATTGGATATCTGTTTCAGGTGTTTGGGGTAGAGAGGCCTTGACTTCTATGCCTTTCCCTGATGGTAAGCATTGTTCCTCGTCATCAGAAATGAAAGGTGGGAACATCTGTTCCCCATGAAAGTAGCCTTCTATGGTCTTATTTTTCTTCCCTTTTCTGGGCATTTTCCCAGCCAGTTACTTGACTTCTGAGATTCCTCTCCTCCCCCACCTCACCTCCAGATCTGCCCAGCTAGTGCTTAGTCTGAGATTCAAATGCTGCTTCCCACACTCAGGGCTTTCAGAGGGGGCAGGACTTCTATTCAGTGTGAGATTAAGTTCAGGTTCTCAGGTGGGGGCAGGGCCTCCACACAGGTTCAGTTCCCTCAGGGGGTTTATGTGGAGACCTTCAACAATGGATTCGAGCTCCTGTCCTCTACTGCTGACTCTGAAGGGGCCCTGATTTATGGAGACACCCTGCTCCCCTCTTGGCCAGTCCAGAAGTCTCTCTCACTGACCTGTAGCACCTATGGGTGGAGGGACCTTCGTGGCCACCAGAGATTCCGTCCCTGAAGTCTGTTCGGATCTGGTCCTCTAGGTGAGGCATGGCCAAGGCAGGGCTGGGCTCTGCTCTGGTCTGGTGCGTGATGGACCTTTAGTGTCGGTTTTTCAGGGCTCTCTGGAACAGAAATCTCCTCCACTCCATTGTTGTGTGGCTTCCACTGCTCCAGAATTTGTTGGGAGTTCCTCTTTACAGGTAATTTATGAGCTGTGGGTTTGGAGCTAGCATATGTGAATCTTTCTACTCCACCATCTTGACTCCTCCCCGAACATGCCACTTTTTAAAGCAACTCATTCTATTCTTGGACAGTTCTAATTATTGCAAAGTCTTTCTTTGTTGCAAATCTAATTTGGCCTCTTTGGTCTCTAGGGCCAGACAGAAGAAGTCAAATTCCTCTTCCTCATGATAACCTTTCAAATACTTGAAGACAGCCATAATGTGCTCCCTGAGTCTTCACTTGTCTCAGTTAAAATTTTTAGTTCTTCCTTTTTAAAAAAATTCAGCTTTATTATATTTTTGGTTATGAATTCTCTTTCTTTCATCTCTCCCTAACCCACCCATCAAGAAAGCAAGAAAAGAAAAACCCATTAAAATATGCATATTCAAGCAAAACAAATTTTCACATTAGCCATATACTCAAAGACCATCATCTCTCAACTTGGACATGGGCAGAATGTTTCATAATTCCCTTGGAATTGTTATTTGTCATTGCATTGATCAGAAAAGTCTTTCAAATTTGTTTGTTCTCAAAATGTTGTTATTACAGTATAAACTGTTCTTCTGGATCTGCTCACTTCACTTTACATCCATTCATATGAGTCTTCCCATGTTTCTCTGAAGTCACCCCCTTCATCATTTCTTATAGCACAATAGTGTTCCATCATATCCATATGCCATAACTTGTTCATCTCTTTCCCAATCAATAATATGACCATCTGATCATCATAAAGCAGGGGTTCAAGGTTCACTATCCTTGTTACCCTCCTCTGGGCAATCCCCAGCTTCGCAATGTTTTTTATAGAACAATAATAATGAAAGCCACATTTTTCATAGTACCTGAAGCTTTTCAGAAGACTAAGTATATGTTAATTCATTTAATCCCTGCAACCTACTGTAGTAATTGCTATTTTTATTCCCATTTTATAAATGAAGAAATTGAGGCTGAAAGAGGTTAAATATTTTGCACAGGATCTGTATAGCTGAGGCAGGATTTGAATGCAGTTATTCCTGACTATGTGCAATGCTCTTGCACATTGTGCCACCTAGCTAGGCATCAGCATGGCCAGAATAGAACACAATACTCCAGATGAGTTAGAATGAGGAGTGAGTGCAGTGGGATTGTCATCTCCATACAACTGGAAACTATACCCTTTTAATATAATTCAAGATCACATCAGCTACTATAACACACTGTTGATTCATATTGATTAAGTTTTCAGTCCACTAAAATCCCAGGTCTTTTTCAGAACAACTATCAAACTAGGCTACTTTTCCCCAACTTATATTTTATGAAGTTGATATTTTTGTGCCTAAAGCATGAATTTACATTTACCTCTATTACATTTTACTGCATTAGATTCAGACCAATATTCCAACCTGTCAAGATCTTTTGTAATGCTGAGTTTGTGATCAAATGCATTCTCTATTCTTCCCAACTTCCTATCATTTGTAAGTTGGATGAGTCTTTATCCAAGTCATTGATAAAAAAAACAAAACAAAACACAAGGCCAAGCAGAGATTCCTAGGAATATGCTACTAGAGATCTAGTGCGATAATGACTGAACCATTGACAACTATTAGACATTCAGTCAACCACTTTTTAATCCATTTTATTACTTTATGTCTATCTCTCCATCTCCTTCCCAAGAAGATATTTTGGAAGATACTTTGTAAAATATATATATATATATATATATATATATATATATATATATATATATATATGTATATATGTATATATATATATATATTATGCATCATAAAAATCTTTGCTAAAACCTAGGTAAATTGTACCTACAACATTCTCCTCATCTATTATTGTACTGTAGTGATCCTGCCAAAAAAAAAGCAGATGAGATTTCTTGGCGTGACAGTTCTTGATGAGGCTGTACTGGTTTTTTGTAGTCACCACTTCCCTATATATATGTTTGCTTAAGCAGTTCTGGCCAAACTCTTCTCAGTAAACATTTCTTCTACGCTAAGCAAAGATCCAGTTACTTCTCTGATCCTTGTAATTTGTCTCCCAATAAAGCTGGAAAACACAAAGCACATAAAAACTCATAAAAAGTTTTGTGGTCCCTGGCTTCCCTCACCAACTTCATTTCACTCCGAGCTTCAGCATTTTTGACCCTATTTCATAGCAGCATGCCATATTCTTGAATTCATACTCTTACCTGTAGTTTTCGATACATTACTTTTTAAAATCTAAGTTGGTTAGTGAGTTCCCTATGAATACCTATCAGATTCTTGAAACAAATCTCACTTTTCTTCCTTAATATAATTATTTCCCTTTCTGTCATTATAATTTTGTTCTTGAATATCTCTCCTCCCTCTTAGGCCAATTTCCCCTGTAATATTGTATGCTATGGGATCCTACCTAGCTTTCCCCTGAGTCCTTTAAGATCAACTTTCCCAACCTCTAAGTTGCATGTTATTTTATGCTAGGATTTCCTTTTCACAAACTCTAGAACAGAGTGGTCATTTCCTTCCAGAGTTTTCATCATCTTCCTCCCTGAAATCAGTTGCTCCCTATTAGTGAGAATGGTTGCCAGAAAAGAATGTCCAGTTATAGATTCCTCCACCCTATGAAGGATAAAATTATCTACCTCACTCTCTGGATGATCTTAGGCACAGCAAAATCCCAGAATTGTTTCTGGTCATGAGGCCCTGTTATAAATCAAACTTGTCACTTTGCTGCTGTTACCCCATATTGTCAGGGCTACAGCTCACAGCATAGACATTGTTATAAGTACTGAGGTCTCTCTACTCTAAAATGGATCTCCCTCCCTCCACCTCAACTGGGGTCAGGGCTCTAGCACATGGGTCTTTGCTTGCAAGCCATTTCCTTCACTTTGAAATAAAACTTCTGTCTCTAGCCTTCTCTGTTCAGCTCTGAACACCCACAGGTTAGAAGTCAGTTCCATCTTGTTGACATTAATTGGTATCGGAAGTAGGATAGGACACAGGGGCATTGGACTCTCTGGTACCAGTGGGAATGGACTAGGTTCCGCTAGAGATTTATTTGCCCACCCCACCCCCACTTCTGGTGACTTTGGCTCTGACTTTGTTCCTTTTCCAATCTCTCAGTTTCTGTCTTGGCTGAGCTCACCACTCTTTGTGAGGAAAACACCAGGATCCCTTCCTTCACCCAGTTCATCTTAAATCATTCTGATAAGGATATTCTTCCTTCCTTCTTTCCTTCCTTCCTTCCTTCCTTCCTTCCTTCCTTCCTTCCTTCCTTCCTTCCTTCCTTCCTTCCTTCCTTCCTTCCTTCCTTCCTTCCTTCCTTCCTTCCTTCCCTCTCTCTCTCTCTCTCTCTCTCTCTCTCTCTTTCTTTCTGTGGAGCAGAACATCCCCTAACTGTGGGCACTTACAGGAGGTTTCATTTGCAGACTAGAGGGGACAACTGAAGATTTGGGGCAAGAGGCACCATTCTCCATATACCAGGACTGGAGGTGATTATAAAAATTAATCTATCACTACCAAAAAACGCACAGGAAAGGGAGAAAGAACTCAACTATAGAAAGTTATTATGTGAATAGAGAGAAGACTGAGGTTCATCTTCAGAGAAGCAAAGAAACTCTCTTCTACCCCAGAGTAATGCCAAATGGCCACCTTTTGAAAAGAATTTATAGAGGAATTTTAAGAAGACTTTAAAAATCAAATGAGAGAGATTGAGGAAAAATGAAAGAGAGAGAGAGAGAGAGAGAGAGAGAGAGAGAGAGAGAGAGAGAGAGAGAGAACAACCTAAAAAAACAAGAAGGAAAAGAAAGTCAACCAATTAGAAAAGGAGACCCAGAGTCTTTTTAAAAACTAATTTATTTTTAATTTTCAACATTCAATTACACAAAATTTTGAGTTCCAAAATTTCCCCCATTTCTTCCCTTCCTCCACTCTAATACAGCATACATTCTGATTACCCCTTTCCCCCAGTCTGCCCTCTTTTCTATCACCTCACTCCCTCTCTTACCCCTTCCCCCAAATTTTCTTGTAGCGCAAGATAGATTTCTATACCCCATTGCCTATATATCTTATTTCCCAATTGTATGTAAAAATAATGTTTAACGTTTGTTTTTAAAACCTTGACTTCCAAATTCTCTCCTTTCTTCCCTCCCTACCAACCTTCATTGAGAAGGAAAGCAATTTGATATAGGTTATACATATGTAGTTATGCTAAACACTACATAATAGTCATAATAGTCATGTTATGAGAGACTACTTCCCTCCATCCTTTCCCACCACCATTTATTCTATTCTCTTCTTTGACCCTGTCCCTTTTCCAAAGTGTTTGCTTCTGACTACTCCTTCCCCCAATCTGCCCTCTTTTCTATCTCCCACTCCATCCCCTTTCCCCCTACTTTACTGTAGGGTAATTTCCATACCCAGTTGAGTGTGTATGTTATTCCCTCCTCAAGTCAAATCTGATGATAGAAAGACCCACTCATTCACTCTCACCTCCCTTCTCTTTCCTTCCATTGTAAAAAGTTTGTCTTCATTCTTTTATGTGAGATAATTTACCCCATTCTACCTCTCCTAGTACACTCCCCTCATCACTTAATTTTATTTTTTAGATTTATACATACATATATTCCCTCCAACTATGCTAATATTGAAAAAGGTCTCATGAGCTACAAATATTATTTTTCCATATAGGAGTGCAACCAGTTCAGCTGCAGTAAGTCCCTTCTAATTTCTTTTTCCTGTTTTACCCTTTCATGCTTCTCCTCAGTCTTATATTTGAAAGTCAAATTTCCTATTCAACTCTAGTCTTTTCATAAGGAATGCTTGGAAGTTCTCTATTTCATTGAACATCCATTTTTTTTTCCTGAAGGACTATACTCAGTTTTGCTGGGTAGATGATTCTTGATTGTAATCCTAGCTCCTTTGACATCCAGAATATTATACACCAAGATCTCTGATCCCATAATGTAAAAGCCACTAAATCTTGTGCTATCCTGATTGTGTTTCCACAATACTCAAATTTTTTTCTTTTGGGCTGCTTTCAATATTTTCTCCTTGACCTGGCAATTCTGGCATTTGGCTACAATATTTCTAGGAGTTTCCCTTTTGGGATCTCTTTCAGGTGGTGATCAGTGAGTTCTTTCAATTTCTATTTTACCCTCTGTCTCTAGAATATCTGGGCAATTTTCCTTGATAATTTCTTGAAAGATGATGTCTAGGCTCTTTTTTTTAGATCATAGCGTTAAGGTAGTCCAATAATGCTTAAATTATCTCTCCTGGATCTATTTTCTAGGTCAGTTGTTTTTCCAATGGTATACTTCACACTGTCTTCTATTTTTTTCACTCTTTTGGTTCTGTTTTATAATTTCTTGATTTTTCATAGAATCATTAGCTTCCATTTGCTCCATTCTAATTTTTAAAGAAGTATTTTCTTCAGTGAGCTTTTGGACCTCCTTTTCCATTTGACCAATTCTGCTTTTTAAGGCATTCTTCTCCTCATTATCTTTTTGGACTTCCTTTACCCTTTGGGTGAGTCTATTTTTTAAGGTGTTATTTTCTTCAGTATTTTTTTGGGTCTCCTTTAGCATACTGTTGACTTGTTTTTCATGATTTTCTTGCATCACTCTCATTTCTTTTCCCAATTTTTCCTCTGCTTCTCTTACTTGATTTTCAAAGTTGTTTTTGAGCTCTTCTGTGGCCTGAGACAAATTCAAAGTTTTCTTGGAGTCTTTTGATGTATGAACTTTGACTTTGTTTCCTTCTTCTGGTTGTATGTTTTGAAAATTCTATAGTCTGAGTTTTTTTACCCTGTTTGCACATTTTCCCAGTCAAATGCTTGACTTTTTAACTCTTTAAGGTAGGACTCTGCTTCCAATGGAGAATGTACTATCTCAAGTTTCAGGGATTTTGTGCTGTTATTTTCAGATCCTCTAGGACCCAGTAAATTTCCAGTTCCTCCAAGGTGGTATAATCAAAGGAGAGGTGTTTACTACTTTCTGGCCTGTGCTTTGCTCTGTGAGTGATCACAAGCGCTCTTTTCTGCCCTGAAACTGTGTGGAGTATTCCCTCTCCACTGCAGCAACAAGCTCCACCACAAAAGTGCTGCTCCTCACTCCAGGACTGCCACTCAGCACTGTGACTCAGATTCAAACAAGGACAAAGCAAGAGAATCCTGCCTCAGTGCCAGCAAAGAAATCCCTTCAGTCCCCTTCTGATTTGCCACTCAATCCCCTCACTGTCTGTGGACCAAGAGTTCCAGAATCAGCTATTGTCACTGCCTCCACTGCAACCACTCTTACCACCACACTGGTGCTGGGCTTGAGTTGGACCTTACTCCTTTCTCACTCAGGTCCCACAGAGTTTTCCTACTGACTTTCAAAGTTGTCTTTGGCTTTTGTGGCTTGAGAATTCTAGAAACCATGATAGCTGCCAGTGATCCCCTGAAGCCTGTTCCAGTCATGTCCATGCCAGTGTGGTCCACACCAGACTACACTCCTCTCCCAGTTTGATGCAATAGACCCTTCCTGTTGACCTTCCAGGTTGTGTTGGACTGGAAATTTGTTTTACTCTATCATTTTGTGGGTTCTGCAGCTCTAGAATTTGCTTAGAGTCATTTTGACAGGTACTTAGAGGAGTTGGAGGAGAGTTCAAGCAAGTTTCTGCTTTTATTCTGCCATCTTGTTTCTTTCTTGGAGATCCAGAAGCTTAAGGAAGAAAATGACACCTTGAAAATTAGAACTGGGTAAGGCAGAGGCAGTGGAGTTACAAGAGATCAAGAAATAATTAAACAAAATGTGAAGAATGAAAAAATAGGAGGCTGAAACACCTTATAAGAAAAATAACTGATCTGGAGAATAGATCAAGAAGAGAAAACATAAGGATAATTGGACTACCTGAAAACTATAATAAAAAAAAGAATCTTGATACAATAATACAAGAAACAATTAAAGACAACTGTCCTGAAGAATTAGAACAAGGGGGGGAAGTAGAAATATAAAAAATACATTAAGATCTTGTGAGGAAAACTCATAGGAATATTATAGTCAAATTCTGAAACACCCACCTCAAGGATAAAATTTTTAAAAGCAACAACAAATAAAAACAGTTTAAATATGAGAGTGCCACAATTAGAATCACACAAGATCTAGCAGTGGATACATTAGAGGATTGCAGGTCTTGGAACACTATATATTGAAGAGCAAAAGAGCTGGAGTTCCAGCTGAAAATATCATATCCAGCAAAGTAAAGCATAACCTGAATGGAAAAAAATGGACATTTGATCAACTGTCAGACTTTTAGGACTTTGTTTAAAAAAGGAAACCTGAACTTAATAGAAGAATTGACATAAAAAGGTCAAGAAAAACATAAGGCATGTGCCCAAGACTGATCATAAGGGATTCAGTAAGGACAGACCTTTTGCCATTTATGTATGCAAAGTGTAAAACATATGTCTAAGATTGTCATTAATAATTGGGTAGTTCATAAGAAAGATTGAGGTGGACCTGAGTATGATGTGACTTTAAAAAGTAAAACCATTTGTGAATAGCTAAAAAGGGTGATTATTTTATAAAATGAAGTGCAAGAGGAAGAATCAACACAGAGGAAGTAGATGGAGAGAGGAGGGTCAATAGTTTTGCTAACCTACTTTTATTGGGAATGGGTTTAAGAGAGAAGTGTGTGTGTGTGTGTGTGTGTGTGTGTGTGTGTGTGTGTGTGTGCGCGCGTGTGTGTGTTTAAAAGTCTTCTAAATTCAGAAGAAATAAAGTGCTGGCAAAGGGATAGGAATGGTGGAGAGGATAAGGGAGGGATCTCTAGAAGTGAGGGTGAGGGAATAGGTTATAGGGCATTATAGAAGGGTGTTTATATTTACAGGAATGGGAGGATAGAGGGAAAATCCTTCATGGGGGTGGGTAGGCTAAGCAATAGGAGGGCAAGATAGCAGGAAGAAGTAAAGAAAAGGAGTCAAGAAGAATAGGAAATAATAGACATGCACAAACATAAAAACAAAGATCAGGAGTAGAATTTGTTAGGGAAAGTATATGTCCATAAATGCACACTATGTATGCATTTTGGTATATGTGTATGTATATATCTACACATAAATATATGCATACTTAATTGTAGCCTTCTTAGGGGAGGAGGGAGGAAAGGGGTAAAAAGAACAAAGTAAAAAGTGCACAGAAGAGAATAAAAGAAAACATACAAGGAAGCAAACAAAAGATGGGAAATTCTCAACCCAATGTGTAGTACTTATTATACAGGCTTTATTGAAAAGAAAATTTATCACTACATATTTTGAATCCTCTCATGTTCTCCTACGCACATGACATGTTTCTTTTCCTTTTCTTATTTTGTATTTAAATTTCCATATTCAAGTTTATTATATGTTTTCTTTCTCTTTTCTCTATTCTGTATTTGTGTTCTTGTGAGTCTAAAATAAAGAAAAATGGGAAAAGGGCCCACACATACACAAATATTTATAGCTGATCTTTCTGTGGTGGCTACGCATTGGAAACTGAGAGAATGTCCATCAAGTAGGTACTGGCTTTACAAGTTGTGGTATATGAATGTAATGAAACATTATTGTGCTATAAGAAATGATGAGCAGAAGGATTTTTTAAAAAATCTGGACTTACATGAATTCATGCTGACTGATGTGAGCAGAACCAGGAGAACATTCTACACAGTAAGAGCAACGCTATGCAATGATCAACTTTGATCAATTTAGTTCTTCTCAGCAAAACAATGATCCAAGACAATTCCAACAGATTCATGATGGAAATGCTTTCCACTTCCTGAGAAAGAACTTTGGAGTCTGAATGCAGATCAAAGCATACTATTTTCACTTTTTTTTGTTTTTTGTTTCTTGTGGTTTTTCCTCTTAGTTCTGATTCTTCCTTCACAAAATAACTAATGTAGAAATATAACTATATCAGTTTGCTTGCTGTCTTGGGGAGGGGACAGAAAGGGAGGCAGGGAGAAAAATCTGGAACTCAAAATCTTACAAAAGTGAATATTGAAAACTATCTTAATTGGATATTATCTATTAACTATCGTAATTGGAAAAAATAAAATACTATCAAGTGAGAGAAATAGCAGTTGTAATTGCATCTTTGTTAGAACTGTGTCTGTTTCTGTCTTGCCCTTTTTTCTGTGTCTGTGTCTTTGTAAAACGTAAAATGCTTGTGTCATGTAAGATTCAGTTATCTTGAAAGATTTAAAATGTAGACAGTTGGAAAAACTTCTAAGGGGTATAGCCAGAGATTTTAGAACACTGGGAAAGATAAATAATCTTTCATAGTTGAAGCAATTGTCCCAGTAAGAAGAACTAAATCTCACTTTAGGTTTCTGCAAGAGATTAGATTATAAGAAAAGAGGAAAAAAACCCTGTAAGACAATTTTTTCCCATCATGTCAATTTCAGCTTTATTGGAATTACAGAAATAAAGTCAAATAATCAAAGTCTGTGTAACTACTAAAAATACTTTAGCAGATTAAGGAATTTGAAGATTAGTCTTTTTAAAATTGCATGGGAGAACTCCTGAGGCTATAGCGCAATTCCAGGAACTTTCAATATCTTAGTAAATTTTGGAATACTGCTCTGTAGAATTTGTAGGGACAATAAGGATTAAATTTTATAGAAGTTAAAATTAAATGGCAAGATTAATAGGCTTATTGTCCTAGGGCAATGAAGGAAGTCAACTAGTTTGGAAGTAATCCCAAAGTGAAGAAAGACAAATAATAGGTTAATGACTTGCAGTTTATAGTAACCTTTTGTTAATCCTTTCTTGAATGATTGCTTAAACCAAAGAGATTCCTGTGATTCCCCCAATGGTAGAAACACTCTCCCTGTTAACCCTTTTCAACTCAAATGAGATTTTCAAATACAGGTCTTTCAAAAAATGCTAGAAAAATATAGGGAAACTTGCATTATGTTCTGCCCCTCCAGCCATGCTGTTCATTGTCCAGGGTCCACCTGATGGAGGGAGTCAGCAGATGCAGCAGGGAGCCCCACTCACAGTAATCCCAATGGCCCTGTGCCCCTGGGCATCCTGCAGTCTTCCCTTCTAGACAAGCTGGAGGGCATCCCCCAGATGCAGTACATCCTACCTATCCTTCACCAGCAGCAGCAAGTAGCCTCAGCCCCAGGGGCACCTGGCCCCAAAGGACCTATGTTACATGGGGGATCAGTCACTACAGCCAGCATCCACTTTACCCTGTCACCAGGAACTACCAACAATGGGATGGTCCTGGTATCAACCACCCTGTCCCTTAGAATTCGCTTTCTGTAGGCAGTGCCCTATGCCGCACAACTCAAAACCCAATCAGTGTCTCCAGTGAAGACCCAAACCTCAGCAGACTCTGCCAAACTGTTGCCTGGAAAGGTCCTGGTACCCCTGGCAGTGTCTAACATGGCTGTGTCTAACATTAGTTGGGGGAAAGCAGCCAGCATCTGCTCTTGGTAAGCCTGCCCTTCTCTGTTCCATTGCAGAAACTTATTAGCTGTGTAATCTTAGGAAAGTTATCTTATCTCTGTTTGTCTGTTTCCTGATCTATAAAAGGAAAAATAATAATACCTCCCAGGGTTGTTGTGAAGATCAAAATAATATAATAATTGTAAGGTGTTTAACACAGTGACTGGTATATGCTAAGCACTATATTATTTCTTTGGTTAAATGTAATTGTTCCATGCCTCTAAAATGGCTTTAAAATGTCAAAGGTAATAAGATTAATAATATTTATATGGGATAATTTGGAAATGCAATTGATATCATCTGAAGTCTTATTTCATGTTTTAAATACATTATATTGTTTGTTATTATTATCTTATCTGGTAAAATTTGAGAGCCTGCTTTAACAGAAATGCTGTTAGAGAAAATAACTTCTTAATCTGGAAGCTGCTACACATAAATTAGGCTTTTAAAAAGATGAGATAAAAAAAAAGATGTTTGAAAACTGTTAATTATTTAATGAAGTATGTTTTCTTATAAAACATAATAATATATAATAGCAAGTTTTCATGTGAAATTCTTGACTATTACAAAAGTGTGCAGGGCAGTTTAAAGATATAGCTTCAACATATGAATGATGAGTCAACTCTCAGGTATTCGCTGTATGTCTGAAGCCCCAGAATATGAATAGTTTTAATTTATAAGTAAAGGATAAATGAAATGTTGACTATTAGGGAAACACCAGGAAAGATATTCAAGTCTCAAGTTGTAGTTAGTGAAATAGTTGTGTTATTTAAAGTAAAAATTCTGGGGCCTACAATATACTCTTGTTTTGAACTTTGATTACAAGTATAGTGAATCTGAACTGTCATGAAGTCAATAGTAGAAATGACGTGTTGCAGTCTAGGAACTACCACACGTGGATGTCTGTACCTGCGAAAAGTTTTTGGGATGACCATGGCACAGTCTAGATAAGATCCTCTTGACTCTATTTCCCCACCATGTTATTTACTTTCTGAAAAGGAAAATTCCCACCTGGTTTATGATGAGCCTTGCTTTTAATACTCTGTGACTACATGATGGGTTGTCAGATAAGACTTGTGCCTGAAATCAAAGAGAGCCAAGGGATTTCCCCCCCTGTATATGTATGATACATAGCATTGTCATAACTGTGTCCACCTTTTTCCTTTTATAGCAAATGTCTATAATCAAGAAGTTTTGTAAGTACAATATTAAATCTATTAAATAATAGATTGATACTGGAACATCTCTCCAAATGACTATAATAGGATGCAAGTATGAACATCTTAAAATTTTAACCTACATTTATGGTCAAATTATAATTTGATAGTATTTGATAATATTCCTAAAAGGAAAATTATTAGATAAAGTAACAAGGCAAATATGTAATGTAGAAAGTTTTCTAAATAAATGGAATTAAAATTTTTGAGAAAGCAACAGGATTAAAGTTTTTTCTCTAAGAACTATATACAGATGTATATAATTGGCTTCCAAATTTATCTATCATGGTAATACAGACGTTGAATATGTTTAAGTAATAAGTTCTCAAAATTGGATTAAGGATTTTACACATAAATTGCATTGATAATAATAAAGAAAATGAAATTATTTTAAAATATCTGTCTGATCATTTTAAAAAGGCAGAAGAGTTCATTTTGGGTGGACCCTCATGAATTTTTATGATTCTTCTATAAGGGACAGGATTTAGGTAAGGATAGAAATAACAAATGGTATATAAACTGCAATTCTCTGAAATTTCAAGATTGAAGAATCAAATTGAAGTGATTGCACTAACTTTTATCAAGTCAGAATTATCTGGGAACCTCTAAAGTTGGAATCAGAGAAGCAGAACCCCCTTTAGAGCTGTCTTGAACATAACCATATTGTCCAAAAAAAGATATCTATGGGCCAGATAACTACATGAGGCATCTGGACTCAAAATGTGTTGATTAAATGGGCATTGAGAATGGGTTACTAGGATACAAGAAGACTTGATGTTAGTTAATATTGGTGATTACTATTGTATTGTTTTGGCCTTTTGTTTCAAGACATTTATATTCATTTTCTTAGTGACCTTGGTGACATGTAAACATCCTTTCTCAGAACTAGTCCATTGTGAGACCTCTAAGTAATTTGATTTGTTCCTGAAAATGTAATTATGCAATTATGGGAATTGTAAGAAAAACCTTATTGCATTGCTTGAACTTAACCCCGCATAACTAAGAAACTAGATCTCCATATGCTGTTTAGAGCTCCTTAATCAAAGGCCTAAGTCATGTTGACCAGAACTCAGATCCAAAGACTGACACAAGGAGTTCTCTCTAAATTATCAATTCCTATGTCTTTTAAAGGCTCCTACCTTTTGACTACTCCCACAGCTTCCACACTTGAGGGTTTAGCAAAGACCTCAGGGTTCTTCTAGCAAGGACTCAGAAGCATCCAACATCTAGATGAGTCAGCTATCCCAAGATTCTGGACAAGGGCTGAATATACTGTCTTTTTTCCTTTTGCCACCAATGCTGCAGTCATCGCAGTCCAGCAGGTCCGGAGCAGTTTCGGGCTCACAGAGTGAGGATGAAAAGACAGGCGGAACACAGCAGTCTGAACAACCTGAGTTTATTCTGGACATACTGAGCCAATAATTCAGGGAATCGGGATGCTTAAATAGTAAAAAACCATAAAGGTAGTGATTGAAGCGTAAAACAGAGCAGATGGTGATAAGTAGAAAGGATGGCTTCAAGGCCTCTATATCGGAATGTTATCCTGTATAGCAGGAGCCCTGATTCCTGGAACTTCAACACCTGAATTCAAGGATGTGCACCTGAAAACAATACATCACTTAACTTCTCAACCAGTTACTCTTCTCCCTTGGAGGAGGGGAACTCTTGATAAGGGGCTCTTTCAAACCCCTCAAGGTTCTCAACACACCAACACCATGATTCAAGCAGGTGTTGTCATTTTCTCCCTCTACGTTCTTGGCCTTCCTCTCTTTTTTGCTTGCAAGCAAACAATGGCTAGCAAGGATGCCTGGATACACACTTTCCCAGTAGGTCCCCTAAAGGAACTGACCTTCTAAGCAACATCTCCTGGCCCAAGTGGCCTCTCATGGCATCTTGATTTATACCTGCCTCCCCTTTATTGGCCAGAAGGGTAGGGCTGCTTTCAGATTCTCTACACCTCCAAAGCCAAAAGGGGAAATGTCAAGATATTAGGAGACATCTTGTTTTCCAGAGCTAAGGTTCAGCAAGAAAGCTGTGCCCTGAACAACAATCCTTTGCACTCACCTGGATGACCTCAGTCACAGGAAAATCCAGAATTGTTTCTGGCTAAGAAGCCTTGCTATGAATCAAACTTGGCACAGTGTTGCTGTTACCACTCTCTGTCAAGGTTCAGTACAGCTCACTGCACAGCCATTGCTATAAGCATTGAGTTCTCCCCACGCTAAAGTGCCCCCCCACCCCATAGGGGCAGCGCTCTGGCACATCATATGTCCTTGTTTGTAAGTTGCTTCCCTCACTTTGAAATTAAACTTCTGTTTGATTCCAGATTCTCATGTCTCAAGCCTGCTCTGCTTGACTTTGGCCACCCACAGTTTAAGGACAATTCTGTCTGTTGGGCAATATCCATTCGGTCACATTTGCCTTATTGCTTTAGGACCTCTGGTTCCTTCCGTTTGTTTTCTAAACTTTGGGCATTTATGTGTAGACATTTAAAGTCATGAGCTACTCTTGTGATCTAATGATGACCTCAGATGGATACTCTCAACAATCACCATTCATCCATGTAGTTTCCTTTTATTTACAAAAATTAAGAAGGCACATTCTTTCTATCCAATCAAGCAACAACTTTTTATTGAATATATACTATGTATATACTCTGTGCTGGGCATATCCTCTGCCATTAAGGATATTTTTTTCCAGTTAAATAAGCAAGATAACTGTTTTTAAGGGTAGCTAACAATTCAAAGCAATATATAACATTTAATATACATATGTATATTGACACATGGATGGATCTGTGATTTCATTGATTAGAATACAGCTCACAACCTATCCATACCTTTTCATCCTGTAAGGTTCCTGTCTATATCTTCCCACAAATCCTCCATAGGGGTTCACACAGTTTTCAAGGGATCTTCCTCTAGACCTCTTGAAATTTTCTGGATACTAATAGGACACGTGATTTATCCATCACTTTCACTACTTGATTGGCCTACCTAAGTTTCCCATCATATATCTCCTTGGTAATGTCTTTGATGCTGCTTCTCCTGTGTAATTTCTTCTTTGGTAGTATATTGCAGCTTACATATAGCCATTGTATACCTTGCCATGGTCCTTCATGGTCCCATTCTTTAATGTTTTTGGATACTACAGTATTGCATCACTCATTTATACAAAAGATTACTAATAGTGGAAAGACAGGCTTTTGTTTTGGGGAGAAGCTTGGGGACATCAAAATCATTGTACGACTTTTAAAGGCAATCCCAGATCACTTACCTCCTTCTGTTTAATTCTGGATCCCTTCACTGTTTTTTTGAAGTGTCTTTGAACCAGCTTTGTGGGTTTTCCACCCCATTGAATATTATAGACTAATAGTCCAGACTGGGAGTTAGTAAACTAAGCTGGACTGTTTTTATATGTCCCTTCCTCATTTCTACTTACTCCAGCTATGAATGGTTTTTGCATTTTAATATAATAAAAAATATAAAAATCATTCTTAGCTCATGCCCTATACAAAAACAGGTAACTGGATTTGGTCCTCCAGAAGTAATTTGTAAACCCTAGTCTAGAAAATAGGCATTATTCATCTACCTGGTTTTTCCTGTGAAATTAGTAAAAACAATAAAGCAATGAATTTTATTTTGGTGACTCTGTACTATACAAAAACACAGGTATCTGGAGGACTTTTTCATATTAAGGGTTTTTAACCTTTTTTATATGATGGACCCCTTTGTTGAAGCCTATGGATCCCTTCTAAGAATAATTTTTTCATAATTGAAGAAAATGATAACCTTTGGTTAGAGGTTAGTAAAAATAAAGATGCAACATTTTCTAATCCAGGTTTATGGATCCTCTTAAAATCTACTCAGATAAAGAATCCCTAACTGATTAAGAATCACTCTTAAATTTGACCTCTGTACTAGACAGTACATGACAGTACTTCCATGACAGTAGAAAACACTTATTTTATGTGTCACTGGATATTGACAATCAAAAAATTGCTGAGAAAATTGATCTCTGTTGTTATATTTTTAAAGGAATCTCATAAGATTTTGAATTATGTATGGGAGATACCTTGTTGGAAGAGAGCCTTTAAGGTAAAACTTTTGATTGTGAAGATGTAATCTTCTGCTTAATATCATTTTCTAACAACTGCTTGCTCCTTTCTCATACCTTTCATCAAGGACAGTCTTAATACATGTGTAAATTATTCTTATAAATATTTGAAAAATTGAGAAAACAGAAATATATAGATAATTATTCTTTTTTATCTCCTTTTGGGAAACAACACTGGAGTCCATGATTTTTCCAAGTATTTGGTATACTCTCTTCTTTCACATATCTTGAGATATGATTCTTCAATGACTTCATAAGGTGGTCCCCTCTGGGACAGACTTCTCCAAGAGTATGGTTAAAGAAAGTGGTCCAGCTCTAGTCTAGCTGATCTCTCATCTTTGCTTCCTTTAGTCAATGACCAAAATAGTCAAAACTATAAATTCCACAGGCACCCTGAAATGGAAGAAACCTTAACAACTGAGATAGTGGAGAAGACCCCAAAAAGGATATAGGATTTTTGCTTGGACTTGAAGTGTAGATAGGATTCAAATAGGCAGACATTGAGGGGAGCATCATTTTGGTGCAAGGAAAATAGTGATTAAGGTTTAGCATGCACAAGGGGACAGTGTAAAGATTGTGAAGGGGAATAGAAGGAGATATGACTGAAAACAGAGATAGGGCTGAAGCTATGGAGGGTTGATACTGTACAGGAATCAGCAGAAAACCACAGAAAGAATTATTTTTAAAAAGTGTAATGAGGTATTGGGACTGAGCACCCACCTTGGTTCCTTTTAGTAGGTCACATAATCAGGCCCCTTATTAGAGGAAATATGTGACCAGAAGCTTCTGGATGGTTCTTGGATGTCCTTGAGCAAATGACCTGGGTATGTGGCTCACCAGAAGGAGCCAGAGAAGATGCTCAACACTGCCACATCTGTTAAAAATATATTTAAATGAAATGTGTGTGAGAGTTGGGAATTCATTAATTCTTTTTTTTAAAAATTTATTTATTTAACTTTTTACATTCATTTTCACAAATTTTGGGGTTCCAAATTTTCCCCCCTTTTATCCCCTCCCCCCATCCCAATACCCCAAGCAATCTAATTTTCCCTATCTCCAATCTGCCCTCTCTTCTGTCATCCCTCCCTTCTCTTGTCTCCATCTTCTCTTTTCTCCTGTAGGGCCAGATGACTTTCTATTCCTCATTAACTGTATGTCTTCTTTCCTAGTTGCAACAACAATACTAAATAATTGTTCCTAAAACTTTGAGTTCCAAATTCTCCCCATCCCTCCCTCCCACCCATTCCCTTTAGTACGGCAGGCAATTCATTATAGGCCATATCTGTGTAGCTTTGCAAATGACCTTCCTGATAGTCGTGTTGTGTAAGACTAACTGAATTACCATCCCTCCTAACCTACCCCTCATTGTTTCTCTTCTGTCTTTTGATCCTGTCCCTCCCCAAGTATTGACTTTCAATTACCCCCTCCTCCCTTTGCCCTCCCTTCCATCATCCCCCCCCCGCAATATCTCCTTCTCCCCCACTTTCTTATACTGTAAGATAGGTTTACATACCAAAATGAGTGTGCAGTTCACTCCTTCGTTTAGTCAAATGTGATGAGGGTAAACTTCTTGGTTTGTTTTTTTTTTTTCCCTCAGCTCTCCTCTTTTTCCCTCCACTAAAAAAATCTCCTGCTTGCCTCTTAAATGACATATAGTTACCCCCTTCCATTTCCCCCTCTTTCCTCTCACTACGGAATTCATTAATTCTGCATAGGCTGGAAAAAGCAAATTTTTTACAGTATATATGTGTATTCTAACCCAAATAACACCTGATTTCCTGAGTTTGTTGTCTACTGAGTAAGAATATTGGTCTTAGAATCAGAAACATCTAGGTTTGAATCCTACCTTAAACTCTTGTTACAGTAATGTTGGGAAATTAATTTAACCTCCTTGGTCTTTAGTTTTAGCATCTGTAAAAAGAGGATGATAATACCAGCCTCACTAGGTTGTTATGAGAATCAAATGAGATAATGTATAAAAAGCACTTGGCAAACCTTAAAGCCCTACACAGATGGTAAACTATTATCGTTATTGCTAGCTATTCTAAATAAAAGAAAGTAATAGCATAAATGCAGTCAAGATACAAAGCCCAGGAAACTCAATGTTTTGCATCATGTGTGAGGCATTCTAAGATGGAGCCACAAGAAATATGGGTTTAAAAGTAGTGTCTAAGGGTCCTGTAGTTTTACGATGGGAATGGTATATATAGTCAAAAGCCGAAAAGCTATTTAGGAATCACTAGAGACTTGTCATCCCTTTTCACTTGGTGCTAGCAATGCACTTTCCATTTCTGATTTGGAGAGAAGGCAATGAGGTTATTGATCTTAGATCCCAAGATGGAAAAATGTTCCCCTGCTCAGCCCCTCAACCTTATCTGAAGATGGATGGGAAGGTTTGGATAAGATTGGCTTAGTCTTAGGGCTACGAGAGAGAGAGAGAGAGAGAGAGAGAGAGAGAGAGAGAGAGAGAGAGAGAGAGAGAGAGAGAGAGAGAGCTAGATTCAATTGGTAGACTTAAGGTGAATCTAGAGCAAGCACCACCACTGGAAAATAGATACACTTCGGAACCATTGGTAGTCTAAATGCTTGCACGTTAAAATAAAATGTACAAGTTTAATTTTTTTAAAACGTCCCTAGCAGCTCTCTCCAAATTTCTTCAATTCTTGCTATATGAAAGCATTGTGAGGGGAAGGCCTTCTCTCCAGAAGACAGTGAGAAAGAGAGCTGAAGAAAAGGAGAGAAGATGCAGGAGAGGCCAGGAAGCTTAGAATAAGTTTTCTTTTTTTCTTACAGTTATTTTCTTTTTATGTAAGAAGTAAAGGATTTTTTTTTCCATAGAAACTGCCCCTATCCACTGAATGGGGACAGGAATTTAGTCTTGTCTGCTGTCACCAGCTCCTGCCTGACTCAGGTTTGTGATCTTTTTAACTTCTAAATACAGCTTAGTTCATGTAGGCACCAGAGAAATCAGGAAGACAAACTACCATTGTAAGCAAGCCCTGGTTTTCTTCCCCAAGGGAGAGCAACTCAGGTGACTTGGGAGGCCGACAGGCACAAAGAGCTTGATAAATGTCATGTGTCTCCACAAAAGGAGACAGAAAATGTCACACTGAAAAAAAATGCAGGCAAAAGATTGAAACTGCACAGTTGGACTCCATGGAGGAAGCCAAGAATAGAGCAGCCAGTACTGAGTTCCCTAAACATTATTTCTTAAACCAGAAGCTGGCGGGATTAGATAGGATGAGAAGGAATGTTTAGCAAATTCAACAACAGAATTTCCAGAGCCGTGAAGAAGTTTTTGATGGTGGTGGCTACTTGTAGGATCTACTCCAAAGCTAGCACCCTGTTAGTTCAGGTTCAGTGTTAGGAAGAAACGAGATACTTATAAATCACTGAACACTGAACAAAGGAAGATGTTTACTTTACCCTAACATAGCAAGAATATGAAAGAAGGATACAGTGGCAAAATGCATCTGGTAAGTCAGTCATTAGGGTTTGGAAAGTCAGATGCTGAGACCACAGAAGATTGAGACTTTTTATATCCCCAGAGTAAGATAATGCATCTGGGAAGCTAGGGCCAGTCAGGTGGCATAGTGGGAAGGAAAATATGTCAGAGTAATGGAAGTTACATCAGAAAACTGATCCCATCACAGTAGCTCTATAGATGAAAAGATCTAATTGATGTGAGCAAGTCTACTTCCAGCCCTTCATATCTGCTAAAATGTTGACAAATGACCTTAGACCTGAAGACCTCTAAAACGGTTCTTGGATTTACCAAAAAATAGGTGTGGAACCAAGATGGCAGAGTAGAAAGATGCACATACTCTAGCCCTTCCCCCACAGCCCAAAAAATACCTGTAAAAAAAAAAAAGATTCTCAACAAATTCTAGAGCAGCAGAAAGCACAGAACGATGGAGTAAAGGAGATTTCCAGCCCAGGGTAACCTGGAAGGCTGACAAAGAAGGTCTGTCACACTGGACCTAGAGCAGAGCACAGCCCAGCCTTGACTGTAGGCACCAGGAGCAAGACTGGAGCAGGGGTCAGGGAGTCAGGGACAGAATCTTCAGCAGCATTTGAAAATGAGGAATAAACACAAGCATGTATATATTGTGTGTATATGTGTGTGTATATAGGTATACAAACATATATGTATTCACAGTCCCAGACCCTCCAACCTACAAATGCCAGAGGCACCTTAACAGGTCAGTGAGAGGGCTTTTTCACCTCTGTGACAAGGGAGAAGGGTCCTCCCTTAGCCCTCACCCCAGGTGGTGGTGGTGGCAGCAGTGGCAGGTAGTAGCCAGTGTCCATTGTTTCATTGTTGGAGCATTCAACTTAAAGCCCCTAGAGGAACTGAGCAGCTGATCTGAACCTCAGCCCTGAGTGGCAGCCCCACCCCCATTTAAAGCCCTTGGGGGGATTTCAGTCATGAGCCAGGCCAGGGAGTAAACTCCTCTCCCTGGATTGTGCCACCTTGGAGCTACTGAGAACTTACAGGTCCCCAGAGTATACCCTACTCTTGACAAAGGATGCAAAAGTCAAGTAACTGGTTGGGAAAATGCCCAGAAAAGGGGAAAAAATAAGACTATAGGAGGTTACTTTCTTGGTGAATTGGTATTTTCTCCCATCCTTTCAGTGAGGAAGAACAATGTTTACCATCAGAAGAAGATATAAAAGTCAAGATTTCTGCATCCAAAACCTCCGAAATAAATATGCAATGGTCCCAAGCCATAGAAGAACACAAAAAGGACTTTGAAAATCAAGTAACAGAGGTGAAGGAAAAACTGGGAAGCAAAATGAGAGTGATGCAAGAAAATCCTGAAAAGTGAGTCAACAGCTTGCTAAAGGAGACCCAAAAAATGCCAAAGAAAATAAAACCTTTAAAAATAGGCTAACTCAAATGGCAAAAGAGGTCCAAAAAGCCAATGAGAAGAATGCTTTAAAAAGCAGAATTAGCCAAATGGTAAAGGAGGTTCAAAAGCTCACTGAAGAAAATAGTTCTTTAAGATTCACCAAAAAATATACCTAAAACATCAACTAACTATGCAGCACTATTGGGGGAGCAGGAGGGAGAGAGGGGAGAAGGGAGAGATTTACCTGGGTATCCAAATAGGTGGTAATTTCATCCGTGTAAGGAGAATCACTAGTAAGCACAACTAGGTTCACCATCTACCTAATGGAGCAGACTTAAAAGCCCCAAATACATAGTGAGTCTGCCATTGGAATTACAGTTATGAAACATTAAATACGCATAATGCCCACATTTATACTTCAAAAATTCTAAGAGTGGATTGGGGAGTTGTGGGTTGGATCCCAGCCCTGAACTGGGATCTTGTGTGAGTTTCAGAAAATGAAAGGAGTCAGCTATAGATATTTATGAGAAATAAGATTAGATCATATGCAGAGTAAAACAGAATAAAAGGACACAATCAGGAGCAAGTCCCAGTTGCACCCAACCAAAATAAGGGGCCCAAAAGGAGGGGTGATCCATTTAAAGATTCATATGTCAAGGGAAAAAAGTTTTGCTTCCTCCTTGGGTATTCAGGCCTCCCCTTAAATTTCCACCATACAGGAAAACTTTGCGTGCAAACTTGAAATCCTGTTGTCTTCCTCTCTCAGGGTCTTTGGAGATTTAGGTCGAAGGCTGCTAAAGGGAGTAAAGTTCAAGTCTTGCCTTAGGGGCTCTTAACTAAGCATTTCTTTTAACAAAAGCTAATCACAACCTTTCCATTCTGGGTGACTTTTGCTCTCCTAAGTTTTGTCACAGAGAGTTTGCCCAACATGTCGAATTTTCCTTGATTTTTTCTGACATCTTGAGGCTATCAGCAGAACCCTGTAGCTGTCCACATGTCATCTCTTGCTCTTGCTGTTTGGCTAGTCTTTTCCTATCATACATTTTACTGACATGTATTTAAAGTTCCTTGTTTTTTCTAAGTCACAGCCTGTTCACATTCACCAAGTCCTTCTCCACTGCTCTCTGAGAAATTCATTTCCATTTCTTCAATGACAGTAGTGTTCTATGACATGGGGCCATACAAAACTAACAGAGTATTGGCATTTATGGGTTTTCTTTTCTCAGGAATGTTTTGGGTCATTAAAAGAACTTTGCTATTTTCCAAAGATGATCCAGTGCCCCTCTCTCTCTTTTCCCTGATACCTCTCCCTTTCTCTCTATCTCTTTCTCTCTCTTCCTCCCTCTCTCCCTCTCTCTCTCACACCCTTCTCCCTTTTTCTCTCTCTTTGTATGTATTATACATATATGCATATATACGTATACACACAAACATATACATATATATACATATATATATATACACACACACAAACAATATATATACATACTTGTGTTCATCCCTCATTTTCAAAGGAAGTCATGACATCAGAGGAATGATGACATGACTTGCACTTGACTTTCTTTTGAGTGGGGGGAAGGGGCTGTGCAAGGTCACCAGCCTCACTTTCTCCTCCTGAACCATCTGGATTCAGGGACCAGATATTCATCAGGATGACTGAAGATGGCCCAGGATGCAGTGGGGGACTTTGGCCTTTTCAGGTATTCACTTAGAGGGAGGTAACACCCACTGAGTGAATAGGCCTCTTTAAAAAGCAGTCAAGGAATTGCCCTTTTAATGAGCAAAAGAAAAAAAAATAACTAAATGAAGCTGGGAGGGAAAGAGAATCTGTTGCTATTGATAATCACTCTAAGTCAGCCATTAAGTGGAACTTGGGCATTGTAAATGAAACACATTTTCACTAAAGGCCCCTCCATGGACTCTGTCTAAAACTGAGGCCTAGAGTGTCTAATGAGCCAATGTTCATTATCTGCACCACAAGTGACCAAGGACATAAACTGACAAGTCCTTCAGAGTTCTTAGAGTCCAAACACTTTATGTGATTCTAAAGGAAACTGAGTCCTAGAAAACTGGATAGCTCAGTGTAAGATCACCAGATCTGAGGATTAAAAATGTCAAGAATTTCAAGAGCTTTTGTGCCAGTCCCCCTGCTGTGACCATAGGAGAAACAGAGGCCTAAGGGAGCTTCAGGGATCTGTATGTAATCAAAGATCAAAGACAATATCCTAGACCTAGAGGTAAGAAGACCTTAAGATCATTTAGACTACAAACCCCTCTCCCAGGTATCTTCCTGAAACTGAGGCCTAGTCAGCCAAATGACCATTGCATGATCAGCCTGAAGGGTCCAAGGAATAAATGTTGCTAGTCCTTCAGAGGCCTTAGAGTCCAAGCACTTCATGTGCCTCTAAAGGAAACTGAGTCCTACAGAGCTAGATCAGATGCAGAGTAAGTGTAAGATCACTCCCAGGCTCCTAGGATGAAAAATATCAAAGCATTCAATGGCTTTAGAGACAGACCACCCATGGAACTGTGGGGGGAAGAGGGGGGAGGGAGATGAGAACAAAGGAATTCGAAGGACCTGAATGTGATCACCTGCAGGTTCCCAGGCCTATAGCAAAGAAGACCTTAAGGACATTTATACTAGAAGCCCCTCCATGGATTCTGCCTGAAACTGAGGCTTAGAGAGCCAAATGACCATTGCATGTGCATCCATGAGTGTCCAAGAACAAAAAGTGACAAGTCTTTTGAAAATGAAGGATATATACATTCACATATATGCTGAAGGCTGAACTCTATAGCTTGCCACTATCTGGACAACAAATATTCTGTATCCATTTGGTTTTGTTTTCCCTTGTATACAGGGTTAAGGCAAGCTTTTCAAGTGCTTATCATTTTCTTCTAGGAGGTCTGGCAATGTTCTGAGATTTGATGCAACCAGCATGCTATCATCACCAACCACAAACAATTGCATGACCTCATCTCCTTAGGGAATCCCTTTCCAACTTGGAGTCTGCAGCAGAAAACATCTATGATAAAGGGGAATGTCTCTAGGGAGCCTATGCCTCTCTGTTTTATGGCCTGAATAATATTTATGACCACACAGTCAACAAAAAAGTTTTTCTTTGTTCTTATATTTTTTTAGGAATTTGAATATTTTTGATGAAAAATATTTTGACTAAAAGAGAAAATTTTAGGCAGTGTTTTGCTCTACCAATTCCCAAACTTTTAAACATAATCAACAAAGAGAGTACAGTGGGATTTTGTATTCTATACTTTTTCAATGAATTATGTAATGATAAAAATATGGGTTGATTTGGAATTTCACTTGTGAAACAATATTCTCATTAAGAATGTCCAAGGGGGTGGAGCCAAGATGGCAGAATAGAAAGACTCACGTATGCTAGCTCCGAACCCACAGCCCATATATTTCCTGCAAGAAGAACTCCCCACGAATTCTGGAGCACTGCAAGGCAAGCAGAAACACAGTGGAAAAGATTTCTGTTCCAGAGAGCCCTGGAGAGCCCTCCCCAGGGGTCTGTCATGCTCCAGACAGCAGAGTCCACCTCTGTGCTGCCCTGGCCGTGGCCCCAGAGGAGCAGATCCGAGCAGGCTTCAGGGACGGAATTTCCGGCGGCCGGGAAGGTCCCTCCACTCACAGACGCTACAGGTCAGTGAGAGAGACGCCTAGGCTGGCCCAGAGGGGAGCAGGGTGTCTCCATGGCTCGGGTCCCCTCAGGAGGAAGAGGCAGAGGCAGTGGCGGGGGCAGTGGCAGAGACAACAATTAAGGCGGCCCGGGACAGCAGGCAGCAGCAGGCAGAAGTTCAGGTCTCTGCATAAAGCCCCTGAGGGAACTGAGCCTGGGAGGCGGCCCTGCCCCCACCCCAGCACCAGAACTTAAGCTCACATTGAATAGCAGCGCCTGCCTCAGAAAGCCCATTTGAATCTCAGACCCCAAGCACTAGCTGGGAGGATCTAGTCAGGGGTGGACAGGAATCTCAGAACTCAAGTAACTGGTTGGGAAAATGCCCAGAAAAATGAAGCAAAATAAGACCATAGAGAGTTACTTTGATGGGGTGCAGATGTTCCCACCTTTCAATTCTGATGACGAGGAACTATTCTTACCATCAGGGAAAGACGTGGAAGTCGGGACCTCTGTATCCCAGACATACCAGGGGGATGTCCAGTGGGTTCAGGCCATGGAAGAGCTCAAAAAGGATTTTGAAAATCAAGTTAGACAGGTGGAGGAAAAACTGAGAAGAGAAATGAGAGAGATGCAAGAAAAGCATGAAAAATGGGTCAATACCTTGGTAAAGGAGACCCAAAAAAATGCTGAAGAAAATAACACCTTGAAAAATAGGCTCACTCAATTGGCAAAAGAGGTTCAAAAAGCCAATGAGGAGAAGAATGCTTTCAAAAGCAGAATTAGCCAAATGGAAAAAGAGGTTCAAAAGCTCACTGAAGATAATAGTTCTCTTAAAATTAGAATGGAACAGATGGAGTCTAATGACTTTCTGAGAAACCAAGAAATCACCAAACAAAACCAAAAGAATGAAAAAATGGAAGAGAATGTGAAATATCTCATTGGAAAAACAACTGACCTGGAAAATAGATCGAGGACAGACAATTTAAAAATCATGGGACTACCTGAAAGTCATGATCAAAAAAAGAGCCTAGACATCATCTTTCATGAAATTATCAAGGAAACCTGCCCTGAGATTCTACAACCAGAGGGCAAAATAAGTATTCAAGGAATCCATCAATCACCACCTGAAAGAGATCCAAAAAGAGAAACTCCTAGGAACATTGTGGCCAAATTCCAGAATTCCTAGGTCAAGGAGAAAATATTGCAAGCAGCTAGAAAGAAACAATTCCAGTACTGTGGAAATACAATCAGAACAACACAAGATCTAGCGGGTTCTACATTAAGGGATCAAAGGGCGTGGAATAGGATATTCCAGAAGTCAAAGGAACTAGGACTCAAACCAAGAATCACCTACCCAGCAAAACTGAGTATAATACTTCAGGGGAAAATATGGTCTTTCAATGAAACAGAGGACTTTCAAGCATTCTTGATGAAAAGACCAGAGCTGAAAAGAAAATCTGACTTTCAAATACAAGGATGAGAAGAAGCATGAAAAAGTAAACAGCAAAGAGCAGTCATAAGGGACTTACCAAAGGTGAACTGTTTAAATTCCTACATGGAAAGACAATATTTGTAACTCTTAAAACTTTTCAGTATCTGGATAGTTGGTGGGACCACATACACACATACACACACATGTACATGCGGTCACACACACATGTACACACGTGTGCACACACACATACACACATGCATGCACATACAGAGACAGAGAGCACAGAGTGAATTGAATAGGATGGGACCATATCTTAAAAGAAATTAAGGTAAATGGTGAGAGAGAAATGTAGTGGGAGGAAAGAGGGTGAAATGGAATGTGATAAATTATATCTCATTCAAGAGGCAAGCAGGAGACATTTTAGTGGAGGGAAAAAGAGGAGAGCTGAGACAAAAAAAAAACAAGAAGTTTACCCTCATCACATTGGACTAAAGGAAGGAATAAAATGCACACTCATTTTGGTATGGAAACCTATCTTACAATACAGGAAAGTGGGGGAAAAGGAGATAAGCAGGGTGTGGGGGGATGATGGAAGGGAGGGCAATGTGGCGAGGGAGCAATTTGAAGTCAACACTTGGGGAGGGACAGGATCAAAAGACAGAATAGAAACAATGGGGGGGCAGGAAAGGATGGAGGGAAATACAGTTAGTCTTACACAACATGACTATTATCGAAGTCACTTGCAAAACTACACAGATATGGCCTATATTGAATTGCCTGCCTTCCCAAAGGGAATGGGTGGGGAGGGAGGGATGGGGAGAATTTGGAGCTCAAAGTTTTAGGAACAACTGTTTAGTATTGTTGTTGCTACTAGGAAATAAGACATACAGTTAAGGAGGAATAGAAAGTCATCTGGCCCTACAGGAGAAAAGAGAAGATGGAGACAAGAGAAGGGAGGGATGATAGAAGAGAGGGCAGATTGGTGATAGGGAAAATTAGATTGCTTGGTGTATTGGGGGGGGAGGGGATAAAAAGGGGAGAAAATTTGGAACCCCAAATTTTGTGAAAATGAATGTAAAAAGTTAAATAAATAAATTTTTATTAAAAAAATAAAAAAAAGGTTTGCAAGCTTAATACCAGATCTATTCAATTATAGATTATTGGTAGAGGAACATCTGAGGTTATGTCTAAAATTAAGCTATTAAGCGTAGGACTTTAGACCAAAACATTAATTTAGGGTCCTTTAATTCTTAGTAATACTGCGGAGACAATTAGGTCAAGAGTATGTGAAGTAAGGAACATAAACATCATTTGTGTCTCAGTTGGTTAATGGTAAAAAAAATTCTTTTGTCGTTCATATTGTAAATGCTTTAAAAAGAAGCATCACCTGACCAAAAGTTTGAATTGTTTTATCTGTTATAAACTGTGTTAAAAAATGAAAAATTAAAATTAAAAAAAAATCACAGAATCTTACCTTTTCCTGCAAGGCCTGGCATATGAGGACACAATAAAGAATATCTAATGACCATTAAAAAAAAAAGAATGTCCAAGACATGTGATGTTTCTCACAAAAACTTTATATATGGGAAAGTAGACGTATACATTGGTAGCTGAGGCTTTCTTATTTGTCCTTTTTCAGTCTAACTCTAACCCTAAAGGCTTTCAAATGTATGACATATTTTTCTCCTTCTTCTAGCTTTGTAAGAAGTCAGCGATGTGACTTTATGTAGACAGCTGATTTGGGAATCATTCTAACATCAGTGGAAAGTCATTTATTGTCTGTTAAAATACAATTTGTGTGTGTGTGTGTGTGTGTGCAATGTCAGTGCTCATCATGTCCAGCACCTATTGATTCCTTCCTCAAAGAATATATTCATGGCATGTAGGCTTGGGGCTTCTGTGTAATCCATAAGCCTTTGACTTCTCTCATTCTTTATTCCTTATCCATTTTTTCCAAGATATTTCTTGTCATTCTCAACTCTTGTCACCTTTGTATTGAAGTCATCGAGCACCAGAGTACATATCAAGTGAAACTAGAACGGCCTCATACAATTTATCTGTCCTATAAAGGACTTCCAAGGGAGAAATGTTTGACGACCATTAGGTTGCCTTTCAAAACAGCCAATAAGAATCATGCTCAATCTACCCCACTCCTACTATTCCAGCCTTCTTACATCTTAGCCCTCAACATGTATTCTTTGATCCAGAATATTGACCTTCTGCTGCTCTAAGAACGAGACTTTTCATCTTTCTAGTCTAGTATTTTCTCTGGCTGTCTCCTAGTCTGTCTAGCCTGTCTCCTGGCTCTAGACTCCTGTCTGGGAGTCTAGACATCCTATGACTAGAATGTTCTCCCTCCTCCTCTCTGCCTACAGACTTGCCTGGTTCCATCATGTCCCAACTACATTTTCATTTTTACTGGAACTTTTTCCAACCCCTTTTAATTCTGGTGCCTACCTTCTGTTAATCATTTTCTATTTATCTTGTATATAACTTGTTTCATGTATATTTGTCTGCATGTTGTCTTTCCATTAGATTGTAAGTGCCTTGAGGTCTTTTTGGACTCTTTTGGTATTTCTAGTGCTTAACATAGTGCCTGGCACATTATAGGTACTTAATAAATGCCGGATTAATGATTGATCACTTGAAATGATTGTTTTATAGAGTACAAATATCCTTTTTCTCTCTCAGTAAAGCATCTGCTATGTACAAGGTGTTTTGATAGTCCCTGAGAACACAAAGACAAAGAGAAAAGAAAATATAGTCTCAGCCATAAGGAGCTTATATCTTGGGAAGGCAGGATGGAAAATACAACATGTAAATAGATGAGCATAGACATGATAATTTGATGTGGAAGGGATGCTGATTAATAACTGAGGGTATCAGAAAAGGTTCCATTTAAAAGATGGCAGATTAGCTGAGCCTTGAATTAAACTATAGAGTCTAATAATTTCTTCATGAACTTTCCCACTATTGCCTACAAATCCAAGGGAGACAGAAAGAAAATGTTACCTTCAGTACAGAAATAAGAGCTAAGAGACAGGAATGAGTTACAACAAAACATACAGATGAAAAAAATCAGAATGATCCTCATTGTTATGGGAGACATTTTTCCTTTCTGAATTCATGTGGTGGGTAACTGCTGCCAAAGTATATTTACAATAATGCAGAAAATGTAGAGGTAAAAACTTAGGTTTTATTACTATTCTCAAGCATAGGTCTGAGCCTCAGAGAAAACCTGAACCCCTGTTAGGATTCTCACAAGCCCTCTTGTAGGGAAAATCACATCAGAGAGACAGAAAAATAATTATTCTACATATTGCAATCTTGTATTCCTCTAAGGCCATAAAATTAAAGAGAAGATAGATTCATAATCTCATACTTTCTTCAAAATATGAGTTCAAACAAATTTAGAGTCATAATCTCATACATGCTAAAGAAATAAGCCTCATCAAACAAATTCTATAGGTAAATTAAGTCAAGTTACAAATTAAGCTATGTTGAGAAGGTTCACAAATAGACATCGAGAGAGAAGTCTGATATGTTACCACAAAGCAAGGAATAGTTGAGATTTTTCTTCTGGCTAAATAATCTAAGGAATACTTAAGCCTTAAGTAAATTTCCACATCTCATGAGACAGGTTTTGGACAAGTGAGCTTAATATTAACAGAAGACAGATTTTAGTTAACCAAAATTTGCGGGAAGAATGACCCTGAGTCCTGAATAATAAAAATAAATTTTTAAAAAATTCTCATGACATCATTCTCCTACCCCTAGACCACTATATCACATGAATAATAAGTGATATTTTTATAGTATTTAAACTTGTCAAAGTGTTTTGCATATATTATCCCATTTGAACCTCTTAAATAATAGTGTAAAATTGGCATTACAGGTATTATTATCTCCATTTCTAAGACAAGGAGCCTGAGGGTCAGCAAGATAAAGTGACTTGTCCATCTTGACATAGGTAGCTAGTGTAAGAGGACAGCAAGGTGGCACAGTGGATAGAATACAGCTCCTCAAGTCAGGAAGACTCACCTTCCTGAACACAAATCTGGCCTCATTTAGTTACTACCTGGGTGACTCTAAGCAAGTCTCTTAACCCTATTTGCCTCAGTTTCCTCAACTATAAAATGAGTTGGAGAAGAAATTGGCAAACCCCTTCAGTATCTTTGCCAAGAAGACCCCAAGTAGGGTCATAAAAGTCATACATGACTGAAAAACAACTGAAAGACAACAAAAGCAAATATAAAAGGTAGGATTTGAACTCAGGGCTTCTTGACTCCAAATCCAGCATTCATCCTTCCCCACACTACTTCTCCTTTATTAGATGCCATACTACAGGTAATGCCAGATTTCATCTTTTAAAAATAAATTTCTCAAGGCTACAAGAAACTATTTTTAAAGCCATTGACAATTACAACAATGTCAAGTTTCCCTTTTATCACTTTTGTCAGCACTTATACTGAAAATCTTAGCATTTGAAACTTTACACTGAAGGAACTGTGTTGTGCCTCCCCTATTGGTTTTATTACCCTAGGGATTTTTTTTTTTAAATTAAGCTTCTAAACAAAGTCTTTCTTGCTTGTAATTTAATCCTGAATTTGCATTGCCAATAATTAGTAGGAGGAATGAAGTTCCAGGAGACCAATTGTCTTTTAAGTACTTGATTATAGTTGGTAAAACAGCTTATAGGGAAAAATGGATGCACAGAGGCCAGTATATGGACCAGGATGTGCATAAGAGTGTACATGCATGTTCATATGTTTTTATATAGACAGATACAATAAGGAGGACAACGTGAAGAAATATTATTTACATAGTCAGAAAGAAAAGGAAATATAGCTATTCTTTCAGTAAAAGAACCATTGAAATGGAAGAACCAACCTTCAAAAGGTCTTATGGTGTAGTTTCCTACCTCAGGCCACACCACAACATTTCTCTCCTTTCAACCTGGTTCATCTTCAGTGAGGAGGAATAAAAACAAGTTATCATCAGACAATGATAATAAAAAATAACAAGCATCTCTCTATATATCACCTTAAAGTTTACAAATATATGTATATATACATATATACACATACCTACATATACACATATTTTTGTTGTTGTTTGGTCATAGCTGGACTTTCCATTTTCTTGGAAAGGATATTGGAATGATTTTTCATTTCTTTCTCTAGTGGATTAAGGCAAACGGAGGTTAAGTAATTTGCCCAGGATCACACAGCTAGTAAGTGCCTGAGGTTGGATTTGAGCTCAAGTTTTCTTGACTCCAGGTCCAGCGTTCTATCCATTGTGCCACCTAACTGCCCAGAAGACAATGAAGCTGTCTCTGGGACCTGAATAGTTTCTGCCTCTCTTGAAGTTTCCAGGTCACTGGGAGGTCATCCAAAGTTCTACCCACATGGAGACCAGACCTTTCTGACATGGATTTCTGAAGGGCACTCAAGTCATCATAACCTGTCTTACTTCTAAGATATATTTCTATGTGGAGATGAAGGGAATGTGTTTCATTGTTACTGTTGTTGCATATCATTGCTATGTTAGCGCAAAGTAAATATCTTTTTGTTAGTTATTTGTTCAATGGTTTAAGAGTTCCTCATTTTGAGAAAAGGACTCACATGTACAGAAATATTTATAGTAGCTCTTTTTGTGATAGTCAAGAACTGGAAATTGAGGAGATGCTAATCAATTGGGGAACGGCTGAACATATCATGGTATATGAATGTAATGGAAAACTATTGTACTATAAGAAATTACGGGCAAGTGGATTTCAGAAAAACCTGGACTTACATGAACTGATGCTGAGTAAAGTGAGCAAAACCAGGCAACATTGTACACAATGTAAGAACCACAGTATGTGAGACCTGTTAATAATAGATTTAGCCCTTCACAATAATGAAAGGACCCTTGTCCTCCTGTTCTGTCCCCTTTGTCTCCTTCTGCCACCACCTTAAGTTACAACCTGTGCAGCTCTGGCTGCTTGGTCCCTGCAGCAGCCACGGATCTCAAGTATTCAGAGTTCTTACAACGTGGCAGACATTGACAACAAAGAAGTTGACCAACAAAATATGGAAGATGTAGAAGAAGTGGAAGAAGAAGAAATTGGCGAAGATGCCAATAGTAAAGCTTGGCAGTTGACTGTTCAGATGATGCAGAATCCTCAGATTCTTGCAGCTCTTCAAGAAAGATTGGATGGTTTAATGGGAACATCAACTGGATACACTGAAAGCTTGCCAAAAGTAGTTAAGCAACACGTGAATGCCCTCAAAAACCTTCAGGTGAAATGTGCACAAATAGAAGCCAAGTTCTATGAGGAAGTTCATGCTCTTGAAAGAAAGTATGCTTTTCTCTACCAGTCACTTTTTGATAAGAGAAGTGAAATCATCAATGAAATTTATGAACCTAGAAGGGATGAATGTGAATGGAAACCAGATGATGATAAATAGATTTCAGCAATGAAAGAGAAGGCTAAGCTTGAAGAGGAAAAAAAAGATGAAAAGAAAGAAGACCCTAAAGGAATTCCTGAATTGCTGACTATTTTTAAAAATACTGACTTGCTCAGTGATATGGTTCAGGAACATGATGAACCTATTCTAAAGATAGATGTTAAAGTGAAATTCTCAGACACTGACCAACCTATGAGTTTTACGTTAGAATTTCACTTTGAAGCCAATGAATATTTCACAAATGAGGTGTTTACAAAGACATATTGGATGCCGTCAGAGTCAGATGATTCTGATCCCTTATCCTTTGATGGACTAGAAATTATGAGTTGCATAGGTGTCAGGTAGATTAGAAAAAAGGAAAAAAATGTCACTTTGAAAACTATTAAGAAGAAACAGAAACACAAGGGATGTGGGATTGTTTGAACTGTGACAACAACAGTTTCCAATGATTCTTTCTTCAATGTCTTTTCTTCTCCCGAAGTTCCTGAAAGTGGAGACCTGGATGATGATGCAGAAGCTTTCCTTGCAGTAGACTTCGAAATTGATTACTTTTTACATGAGCGTATAGTCCTGAGATCAGTATTGTACTTCACAGGAGAAGCTATTGAAGATCATGATGATGTTTATGATGAAGAAGGTGAAGAGGGTGATGATGAGGAAGGAGAAGAAGAAACTGATGAGGGAAATGATCCAAAATATGACCCAAAGAAAGATCCAAACTCAGCTGAGTGCAAGCAGCAGTGAGCAGTATGTGCTGTGGCCTTGATTATTTCACTGTCCCAGCCTAAACACAACTAGTAGTTACTTACAGCCTTCTGTTTTGTATTTTCTTGGTAGAATCAAGTAAACAATTTTTGTCAAAAAAGAAAAAAAAAAGAACGTTTAAGAACCAGTTCAAACTATAGGTTCATTCTACCTAGTATTTTAATGGTTTAATTTCTGCCTGGTATGTAGAATGTAGTGAATCCCCTAACATATGTCCATTGCTACATAGTTATTAGATTGCAGCTGCAAAAATTATCCAAACTGTTATTTGAGACCAATAATGGTTTAGAAAAAAGAAATCCTTCCGAAGAACCAACCAAAGTATTTTTTCAGCCCAGGAGTTGAATGGGTTTAAGTCTGCTTGCACTAGCTGTGCCTTCATTCTTTGCTAAAGAGATGCAGTGACTTCTCCTAACTAGGAGACAAAGCATTTTGAAATTTGATTTGAGAAGAGACTAGCACATGGGTAAGAATTTTCAGTAGACCACATCTAATGTTCGTCTGCTTGTTTATGGATTTTTGTATTTTAATGTGACATGGTGATCTTCAAAGAAACTTAGTCATCCTATTCAGGTTATTGTTTACCACTGGGGTGTGAATAAAACCTAGTATTTTCAGAAAAAAAACAATGCAAGGACCTAAAACATTTCCAAAATGCCACCTACATTCAAAGAAAGAACTATATAGAATCAGGAACTCAGAATGAAGCAGAATAGTTTCTATTTTGCTATGTTTTGTTTTGGTGTTTCTCCCATTTGTTTTAATTCTTCTGTACAACATGACTAATGTGAAAATATGTTTAATAAGAATGCAGCTGTAGAGCCCATATAAGATTTCATGCTGTCATGGGAAGGGAGGAGGAGGGGGAGAAAAATTTAAAACTTATGGAAAAGGTTGGTGAAAATTGAAAACAAATTAATTATTAACAAAAGAGAAAACTACATATTACCATTAAAAAAATAAAATATGTATAAAAAAGAGTTCCTCATTTTGCCCAGCATCAACCTTAACAGAATGCTTGCATTAGTACTATGCAAAAATTGTATAAAGTTTCTAAATGTGCAGTGACTCCTGGCTCATCTATCCTCCTGATAGCTGATCATGGACCTTTATCTAACATAATTATACTGATCCTTTCATCCATTAGTACTCAGTTTTCGATATCCTTCCAGGATGAATTTTAGTCCCTAAGGGTAGTCATAACCTATCTGTAACCCAGTCATCCAAAACAACATGGGCAAAATTGTCTCATTTCTCCCATATCCTAACCCCACCCCCACCTCCAGCTCAACTCATGGCTTTGTCAGGTGCCAAAAGCCATATTTTTGGCTTAGAGGGTGGAGAAATAGTGACTGTTGAGTAAGAGTTCCCTCTTTCCTCTTATTTTAGGTGGGTTAGAGTAAAATGTGGGAGATCATTCTGCATACATAGGTGGCAATCTGCTTCACAGCTCTTTTATTTACCCCCAAACCTACTTTGGTTCTGAACTTCCTTATAGTCAAGGACATCATTAAACTTTCTATCACTAGGGTTTATGATGTGGGTGTTATCCTTGATTTCTCATTCTCTCTCACCCCACACTTGAATTGTGCTCCAATGAGCTGCCAAATCTTGTCTTTCCTTCCTTGGCAACATCTCTCACACCTGTCCCTTCTTTCCATTCACCAAGCTAATGTTGTAGTCTAGGATCTAATCATTTGGATTATTGAAATAACCTCCTTATTGGACTCTTTCTCTCAGGTCTTTCCCTTCTCCAATATCTCCTCCACACAACTGCCAAGGTGATTTTCTTAAAGTATGGATCTGACCATATTATTTCTCTACTTAATAAACCCTTAATGCCTTCCTATTTTATGATAAAAAATCATTTCATCTTCATATCACCCTTTTAAAATTCCTATTTTTGGTGTGTTTTGTAACATAAAGAATTATTAGTATAGTGGGACATAACTATAATATCCTAAATAAGCTTGAATATATTCTATAATTAATATGAGCACATTGAGGGGAGTACTCAAAATTTTTTTACTGCCAAGTATAGGAGATCAAAAAACTCTGGAGACCACTCACTGATCTAGTTCAACTCCCTGGCTGATGAGGAAATAGATACAGAGGTATTAAGTGGAAATGAGCTTGGATTTAAGGTCAGAAAACAGATTTGAATCCTAGCTTTGTTACTTACTATCTATATGACCTTAAGTATATAGTCACTTAATATTGCTGGGCCTCAGTTTCCCCATCTGTAAAATCAGGGAGTTGGACTAAATAACATCCCTTCTGACTCTAAACCTAAGATTCCTTACTCTACTTATCTCACCCCTCATCCCTATTATGTTATCGGGCACAGAGGTAGAGCCATAATTAAGAATTATTATTCCTAGGTCAAATGTGGGATGGGGGTAGAAATAATGGAACACCACAGAAATGAACACCACTCCAGGAAAGTGAGTGGCTTGTCCTTCAGGTGATCTGGCCCAGCCCCTCTTGTAGACTCCAAGGAAGGGTAACATGGTGATGAAACAGACACTAAAGGGGACTGAATCTCCTGGTGGTACAGGTTGGTATAGGTGAGGTATAAAGAAAATTGTTGCTGTGGAAAGGAAGTACATTCCCCCAAATGTGAGTATTCTGGGGCAAAACTCTAGTCATCTCTTCGGAACAAAAATGGGCTCCTTTCAGTAAGTAATAGATGTAGAAAGTTAACAAAGATGTACAGATTGCATTTATAGAAAATCCCCTATACTCCGCAGACCATGACTCCAGATTGTAAGTGTATATTTCCATAGTAAAAATGGTTTCAATAAATGGGAGATTCAAATATGTGTGATCAATAATTTTCTCCATCCAGTCATCCACAAAACTTTTTTGATTATGTATCCCCAAGTAAAAGTTTTTGAGTACCTATTGCCAGTGTTTATATATTTACTTATTTATAAATTATATACTCTTCTACTATACTAATCATTAAGCATATTATACAATACACTAAAATAGATATTTTAAAAGGATGTATCATATTCCTACCTGCCAATTTTTTATGAGACATCCTTTGGATCATAACATGACCCCTTTGGATCATATAGTGACCTTCCAGGGGTAGATTATTTCTACTTGGAGATGACTGGGATGCATGATCTCAAGTTTTTGTTTTTTCATTTTGAAAACTCTGACATCTTAGGATTTTATGTTTGGTTTTTTCCCTTTATTTTTCATCCAGAGTCAGCTATGCCTCCACTGTGGCTGCAAGCAACCATCAGACCCAAATTTTTTCCTTTTCAAAAGCAAAGCCTTAATTATTGATGAAACCAAAAGGAAAAATTTGAAATCACACATCTCTCTGTCCAGTAAGCAACATTTTCTCAGAAAAAAAACTTAAGCTTTCATCTCAATTGTGCTGAGCCAGCTACTAACCTCAGACTTACACAAGGACTGATGGTATCTCTCCTAAAAGGAAATCCTCTGTGATCCCAGCAAACTTTGATCTTTTTTCTCCTAGCATTAAATCCTAGCTCATCCACAAGTCCCACGCAACTTTTTTCCCTTGATGCTTCCTTTTCCACTCTTTGACTTATTAAGGAAACAGACCATGTGTTTTGGTTCCTGGTTGTCTCACCAAAACAGTTACCTTTACCCTCACCCCAAGTCCTTATTATTTTCAGAACGTCTCTTCATGACCTATAAGGATCAGAATATACCACTGGCCCCTGCTGGAGGAAACCCTTGCTAGATACTATTGGGCCTGATCAAATGTTTCCTTTGAAATGAATTTGTCTGCATAGAGCTAAAAGAGGTTTTTCTCTGAAGGCTGCCACAATCTTTATTAATTATGTAATATAGTACTGAAGCTGTGAAATCACATTTTGTTTTATTTTCACTTCTGCTTTAGAAACCCTATCTTCCCCCAAAAGAATAGATTCAGTATCCCTATATACTCTGTATTCAAAACAAAATGGTGCCTTTAGCCATTTAGTAGAAAAAACCTACCTTTTAGAAATGTACAATGTCCATTTCACTGGCAAATATTCTTATCTGAGCCTTCAGGAAATCCCATTTTATACTTCTAGTGTAGCTCTGACTGATGTCCAAGAATATGTCACTCAGTGGATAATTTTTAAATCCTGGGAACATAATCAGGAAGGTCCAAAAGGTCTTCTCTCCCTTGTTATTTTTGATGTAAACAAATTTTTATTGTGTTGGGGGGAGAGTGAATGTACATGGAAAACTTTTTCTTTCAAAGTTTTCTTTGCTATGCAAAGAAGTGTGTATATTATTTAAAATATTTGTAGCACTTAAATTATATTATATAATATTTATATTTGTGTTATATATCCATACAGTTATTTTTATATATAGTTATATTTACATTATATGTAGTTATATTACATTATATATAGTATGTATATGGCTTGTATATAACTATATAGTATATAATTTGATAATTGCTTTTTAATTAATGCTGCCATTTTCCTATACTAACAGCATATTTTCACTTGAGTCAAATTTGATGGGAAAGGCAGGGAGTAATAGTGCAGGTAAGCTAAATCATCGAGCTTTTACTTACACTTCCTATGTGCCAGGCATGGTCTGATCCTTGGTATAGTCATACCAAGAGGCATGTCAACTCTTCCCCCAGGGAGACTGGTCCTTCCCTTGACAGAGACTAGGAAAGAAAATGAGTCTCTAGAGTGGAGGGAATGGCAGGGCCAGGGGTAGTTTTGTCACGTTGGAGTGCAGGTAAGCAGAAGACTGAAAAGTTCAATAGGGGAAGCAATGAGCCTCATTGGATGTTAATGCCTGGTGCAAAGCCCCATTTTCTTTACACAAATTATGGTCCTGACTCTTCTTAGTCTACAGAATTTGGAGGTCTACTAAAAATGGCAGTCCATTCATTCTGGGAAAGCTGCCAAGATATACTATTTGAAAAAAAATTCTCCTGCCTGCTGACCTAGTATTCAATCCTAGACACAGTTGATATACTCCAAGGTGAGTTCAAGCTTAAGCAATAGCTAAGAGTTTAAGATTAATCTTGAGCTAAAAGGCCTTGTGAAGATGACCCAAGTGAAGGAGATGGATTTCAGGTACAAAACCAATTGCTTTTAAGGCCAAACATTGTCAATACTAAGGGCATTGCCAAGATGCCCACAGGAAACATTTTGTTGTTTCCAAACTCCAGAAATTTCTTACATCAACATTAAGCACATTCAACAACCCCAGCATTCCCCTACCTATGTACCTTGCCCACCACACAAAAGGAAAATGACCAGCTCACAGTAATTCAAAAGAACAGCCCATCAGCTTTGTCCTGATGGAGGAGGTCGCCCAGGAAGAGGTCATCAATGCAGTAACTTAAAGGAAGAGTCAGTTCTCTGTGACATAAGTGCCTGAGAACAAAGTAACACTGCTGTCAAATCAATTCAGAAAAACGATGCAATCCAATTCAATTAGCTTTTGATTGAGGCTGCAGATAGAGCTAAGAGTGGAAGGGGCAGCAGGCTTACAAATGAGAACTGTAGATTTTCCATTTTTAAAAAATGAATTAATCTCTATTTGGTTTTCTTGCTTGGGAACAGGTGCATCTATGAATAATACATTCATCAGCCAGGTGACACATGGATATTAAGACCCTATAGTGTGAAAGCAAATGAGACCCAGAGCGTAAAGATTGTATGGTAGATTTTAAGCTGTGCTATGTAGGCAAAGAAATTCTGAGAGTATGAAAAACACAGTGCGAATATTAACTGTATCAAAGTCCCTTGTCGTAAACATAAACACATCACAACTTAGAGAAAGATAATTGAAAGTCACTAGACTCCCATTTGGGAAGCGGCATGCTAAATCAAGAAACACAGTAATATAAAAAAGGACTGAAATGTAACGGTTTTAATGAACATAGGTTTCAAGACAGATTTGAAGGCATTTAAATTTTTCTTTGCAGGGATGGAAAACATGACTTGAAAACACCAGGAGGGGCTATCATAGAAGGCACATTCAAGCTGGGGAGCAGTGAAAATCTAGTGGTTAAAGAACACCTGGGGGGCAAGGACTCCTGGGTTTTATCTCTGGCTTACTGCCAAATTAATAAACACCAAATGCGGCTTTGTGCATCCCCACTGAGGCAAGAGGGAATAAGTTTTCTATTTGTTAAAACAGTTGAAAATACTTGTCAGCTGCTTCCTCATCATATTACAATGGTAGGGATTAAGATGATTAAATGTCTGTAAAGCCCTTGGAGAAGAAGAGTTTATCTCAGGTGGGTACTCAGATCCTGGGCACTTTTGTGGAAACAGGGAAAGAAACTACAGAAGGTACTTTCCCACTAGGGGTATGGTGAGGAGGACAGCTTCTTATCATTTCTTTTTAACTGATCCAGCCCTCTGGCATCCCTAAGTTAGAAGGAATACAAGAATATTGTCAACACTTTTGAGAGAAGAAATGAATGAAAATAGTCTGTAACTGTCTAACATGTGCCCAGCACCATGTGGGGGATACAAAAACAGGGATGAGACAATGTCTGCTCATAGGAGCTTACGTTTGAAAGGGAGAAACAAGACGCATAGGAAGTGGCAGCCAGGGAAGGCACCACAAAATGGTGAACAATAAGGTAATTCATGACCTTTCAAGAGGCAGTGGTAGCATGGATCTGAAGTCAGTTCTTGTGACAAGAGGTGGGAACCCAGATGGTAGTAAGGGTTTATGATAACAGTGTAGGAAATTGCTAGGGTAAAGATGAAGACATGTAGTTCATGTGAGTACAAAGTTTAATGGATTAACTCCTCCCAGGTATGATCCCTGGTGGTCTGCTTTAGAGTACAGTAGTGTCTAGCATCCAACAAATGTTTAGATACAGATATAGATATTGATATAGATGAGGATGTGGATATAGATGTGGATATGTATGTAATTTTAAGATTAAAGATAATCTTACAATGTTTACAAAGTGCTCTACATGTTTTTTCATTTGATTCACACAACAACTGTAAAGTAGGTGCTATTATAATCCCCATTTTATAGATAAGGAAATTAAGCCTGAGAGAGGATAGGTGACTTGCCAAGGTCACACAGTTAGCAAGTGTTTGTGGTATATTTTAATCCCAGGTCTTGCTAACACCAGTGCTGTATTCTATCTAGCTGGGAGGGTGAAGCAGCCACAGCAGCTATTGCCATGAATCTTTGCAAGCATCACAAATGCTTGCTCAAATAATAGATACCAGGTTTGCCCCTTTCCCCACTGAGCTTTCTAGATATTTCTCTGTGCCTCGAGGTAATTTGTATATCCTATCCCCAACTAACATGAAGGATGACAGGTAATGGGAAGGTAAATAGAAAAGAAGACAAGTATTTTTCCCAAGTGCAAATAGATTGAATAGGAGATACAGAATCAGTCAAAGGGTATGGTATCCGGGTGTTAGGGAAGTGAAGACAGGAACCAAATTGCTTTGTCTCATCTGGGAGTGAGAACCAAAGATTTTTGGTTGGTGTCGAGTTAATGAAACAATCTCTACAGCCACCTAATGAGATCTTTGTATTGAGAACAGGGCTGTGGGACCTAAGTGAAGGAACAGAAAGAATGGGTCAATAGTTTAATGGAGGCGTTCTTTAACTAGGGAGAGTCTGTAAATTTATTTTTAATTTTTATAACTGTATCCCAATATAATTAGTTTTCATAAATCCATATATTTTATTTTATTCATTTAAAAATATTGTGAGAAGGAAAGAAACATTTACTAAGCTCTTACCATGTGCTGGGTACTGTATTAAGTGCTTTATTATATATATATATTACATATAATATATTAACTATATATATACCCATTTGGTCCTCACAACAACCTTGGAAGGTATCTGCTATTATTACCTCCACTTTAACCTCTAAGGCAAACAGAAGTTAAGTGACTTGCCTAGGATGACACAGCTAGTAAGTGTCTGAAGCAAAATTTGAACTTAAATCTTCCTGACTCCAGGCCTGGAGCTCTGTCCATTAAGTTGCCTGTACTAAAGGGGACAGGACACTTCACTAGACTGCCATGACACACCAAAAAGTGAAAAATCTCTGGTTTGGTGATATTTTGACTCTGAACTTGTTTGAAAGAACTAAAAATGTATCAAATATCATAGAGGGAGGTTGACCTGCATGTCTTTATCTTTAAAGAGTTATGACACTTTCCTGAAGAAGAGAGAAGATAGCAGGCAATCAAACAATAGTTATGCAAAGAGGCACCACACAGAAAGAATGGGATCATGGTGATGATCATCTATGGAGCAGATGATCATCCGTAAGAGCTGTTTAACATTTAGAAAGATGGTGATGCTTTCCTGGAGTGTATGGCAAGGACAGAGGCTGTGGCAAAAGGACAAGGGAATGCTGAAGGGAGAGAGAAAACAACATGGTAGGAAACCAGAATAGTGGGATCAAATTGATCCATAGCAGTAACATAGCCACTTGGCATTGGAGAGATAGAGACAAAGATAGATAGATAGATAGATAGATAGATAGATAGATAGATAGATAGATAGATGATAGATAGATAGATAGATAGATAGATAGATAGATAGATGATAGAGAGACAGAGACAGAGAGTCAGAGAGAGAGAGAGAGATGGATGGATGGATGGATGGATGGATGGATGGATGGATGGATGGATGGAGACAGAGAGAGACGGAGAGAAAGAAACTACATGAACAAGGACCAGAAAAAGAGCAGGTTAAGGAACACTAAGAGACATAGCCTCAACATGAAGAAGTAAGCCTGAACCTTACTCCTATTGAATAATTGACTTACTGTTTTACATATTCCTGACTTAGCCAAGACATTTTAAAAAATTGTTACTACGTGTATATACAGAGGGAGAATGAGATCATGGACACACAAGCAGGTCTCACAACCATTCTTCCCTGGTTGGTCAATTGATAGCATTGCAAAGGCATCGAGAAGATAATTGGGAATTGGGAATGGTGCAGAGTTGAAAGATAAATGGGGGATGGGAGATAGGGAAACGCTGGGAAAGAGAAGTACGAAGGTAGGAGACTGATGTAGATATGTGTTAGCAGTACACAGTGACCTAGCTGTGATTGTTCACTGCTAGGAAGAAGCATTGCAAGTAAATCAGGTGTTTTTCTATTGTTTTCTCTGGGCATGATATGGGAACACCTTTTTTCGTGTTTTCTTCCTGTTAACAATACCCACTATACCTGAAAGCCTTTGCAGTGATGTCTCTGTCTCTAGAAACACAACTTAATACAAGGCCAGGGTCAGGGGTGGGGAATCTGAGGCCTCTAGGCCACATGTGACCCTCTAGGTCCTCAAGGATGGCCTCTTAACTGAATCTAAACTCCACAATGTGAAAGGGCTGCCCTTGAGGACCTAGAGAACCGCTGTGGCTTCGAGGCTACAGGATCCCCACTCCTACCCAGGGTCTTGCTTCCACAGCCCTTGCTCAGTACCTTCATTCAAAGCAGTTCTGTAAGTCAGAGTTATGCAGGTCTGGGAAGGGAGTTTGCTGTTAGTAGTTCAGGCCCTCTTTACCTCCCATCTGAACTACTGCAATAATTTCTTAATTGTTTCCCTGCCTAAAGTCCCTTCCATTTTCAACCCATCCTCCACAGAGCTCCCACTCTATTGCTCTCAGAGTCACAATTAGAAATGTTTTCACCTGTGTCAAATACAGTGCAAAAAGCAGGGAATGACAGTGGAGGCAAGTCAAGTCAAGAAGCATTTACTAAGCACTCACTCACTAGCTGTGTGACCTTGGGCAAGTCACTTAACCCCAATTGTCTCATCCTGGGTCATCTCCAGTCATCCTGATGAATATCTGGTCACTGGATTCAGATGGCTCAGGAGGAGAAGTTAGGCTGGTGACCTGCACAGCCCTCCCTCACTCAAAAAAACAAAGTCAAGTGCAAGTCATGTCATCATTTCTCTGATGGCATGGTCTTCTTCAGTAATGAAGGATGAACACACACACGCTGTGATGAGTACAGTCTGATCACGGGTATAGTCACGCCAGGAAAGGGGAAAGCTAATATCCTGCGAATCTGACCCTTTCCCCAACAGGAATCAGTAGGGAAAATGAACCTCAGGAGTGGCTGCCATGGGAGTGGCAGATCTGGGGATAGTTTGCACATTGCCATTACCTTATATTTGTCGTTTATATATTTTGTGCATATGTGTATGTAGACACAAACATGTTGTCTCCTCTTATGTTACATAAGTTTCTTGAAGGAGGGGCCATTTCATTTTTGTCTTTTTGTCCTCAGGACCTAACAGTGCCTGACACATAGCAGGTACTTAATAAAGGCTTGTTGATGGATTCATAGTAGACGCTAGGTTTGTCTCCATGGGGAGAGAGAGAAGAAGAAATTACCTCCATCAAGATAAGTCTGTAGTTGCTGTTGCTGTTCAACCATTTCAGTTGGGTTCAACTCTTCATGATCCCATTTGGAGTTTTCCTAGCAAAGATATTGAAGTGGTTTGTCATTTCCTTCTCCACGTCATTTTACAGATGAGGAAACTGAGGCAAACAGGGTTAAGTGACTTGTCCAGGGTCACACAGCTACTTTATGTTGAAAGTTGTATTTGAATTCCAGTCTTCCCAAGTTCAGCCTTGGTGCTCTATCCACTGCCCTAAATAATTGCCCCAAGTCTGTAGAGAATTGTACCTGTGGGAAAGTGGAACTCCACTGGAAAGGGGAGGAGTTTTTGGTTATTGTTTTGTTTTTTGCTCTCTGTGACTTAAACACAAGTCCTTTCTATGCCTATTACTATGTTTAAAGAAAAAGTTTTATATGGTATTAATCTGAGCACTTCTATAGATATTGAAAGCACTCTTTGGTAGGGAAAGTACCATGTATTGCTAATTTGGTGGGAGTACTCTAATAAAACTGGGAGATGATGGCCACTTTTGGAAAAGTGCCATTTACTGAAGTGTGCAAGGTTCCCCTGGGTGAAGCACATGAACCACAGAGAGATCCCCAAAGTAATCTTAGTCTGGTCTTCTGATTTTACAGATAAGGAAACTGAGGCCCAGAAAATTGAAGTGACTTGCCCGATGCCAGATGAGTAGGTAAAAAGAATCCAACTATTTAACAGTTTAAACACACACACAGATATGTGCAGCTTAGTAATACAGACTTTTCAGATAGAAAAATTTTATCTTGCTGGAGTTCATCCCTTCAGGTATAGAGATACATCCTGCATTCCTTAATCTTTTCCAGTATGAAAATACGAACAAAGAAATGAATGCATCACCTGAAAGTGAAAAACAGATTGTATTAAGGATAAGAGATAGTAGTAGCTGTGGCAGCTTATAAATGAATAGGCAGCATGTGAATTGATGATAGACAAACCCCTTAAAAGTTTACACTCCTTCAGGACTAGAAATAGATAAACCCTCTTCAATCAGTAAGACAAGCAAGGCAGCATTTATTAATCACCTATTGTACTAGGTTCTGGGAGCAGAATCTGATTGTGAGTTCCTCAAGAACAAGGATTGTCTTTAGCTTTTCTGTGTGTCCCCAGGGTTTATCACAGTGCCTGACATGTAGTAGGTACTTAATAAATGTTTATTGATTAACTGACTGAATACAAAGTCAAAAACCAATCTCTGCCTTCAAGGAAATTACTTTTTTGGGGGGAGAAACAGCACATACACACATAAGTACATACAAAGTATAAATGTCACTAGCCTTTTGGCCTTTCTCATAGAGACATGGTTACACAAACCTCAGGGAAGGGGACTCATCAGCTGGTCAGGGCTTACCCATCACTATCCATTTTCCAGTAATGTGATCCTGCCCTTAAACTGGAATATAGTTCTGGAAGGGATAATCAGGAGACCTATAGAGGTATGGCTATGGTAAAGTCATTTCAGGTAGCTGAGGAGAAGCTATCAATCAGTAAATGTTTATTTAGCACCTACTTTGTGCTAGGCACTATTCTAAGCACTAGAGATAAAAAGAGGCAAAAGACTTTCCTGCCTTCAGGGAACTTAGTCTCATGGAGTACATGGAAGGCTCTTCAATATCAGACCAGAAGCAGAGGATGATAGAGATGTGATACTCTGGTCTTACTCTTCCAACTCACACTTATACCAGCAGTTTGAGTTTCCAGAGCAAATATAGGTAACATCTACCACTCAGAGTTCTAGTGGTATGCCTGAAAAGTTAGGGAAATCTTTCTCAAATGCTATGAATTCAAGGCCCCATTCTGGTATGTTTCCCCACCAGTAATTAGGACTCAAATTCCACTTAACCAATTAACGTCAATTAGCTTTGACAAAGGGATATTTGTGGGAAGATAGAAATGTTACAGAAATATAAATATCTTCCCCACATCGAACATAGGAGCAATCTCTATCCTATGCCACTTTGGTCTATGGAGAGAGTGGGATCATTGCTCACTTCTAATTTAGCATAGCCACTGGGTGAGTCCAGATCTTAGCACTGTCAAACCAAAGTCACTTAGTACATCACACCTACTTGTCTGGCAAAATGTGGTATCAACTCCATCTTCCAGACTTCTGGTGGTTTGTTTATATGACTTTGAAAGTTCACAAAATGGTAGCCATCTCTAATATCCTTCATCTGAAAGCAGAAATTAATAGATGCCACAGATACAGAAGCCATGGTAAGAATGACTTCAGTCTGGCTGCAAAGAAAAGAAGGTGGGAGGCCACTCCCTCACCCGGAGGGTTTCAGCACCTTGTTCTCTTTCTAGAATGACAGCCAGGCTGGAAAATAATCATACTGGAGCTTCACTTTGACTGCTTAGTTCCTTTTGCATGTACTCTGATCGTGACACACCAGCCAATCAAAAAGGCTCCTCTTCATCACAAATCTAAGGATTCCTCATCCTTAACCTTCCTTCACCCTATGAATTCTTCCATTCCCATTCTCCTTGGCTTTTCTTCAGCATTTGACACCGCAGATCATTCTATCCTTTTTGATACCATCTTCTCTCTCAGTTTTGAGGACATCACTCTCTCCTGGTTCCACCCTCTACTTATCTAACATCACCTTCTCAGTCTCTTGCTAGATCCTACTCCAGATTCTGCCCTCTAGTCTTGGGTTTCCCACAGAACTCTATCCTGGACCCTCTTCTCTTTTCCCTCTATATTACTTCACATGGTGATCTCATCACCTCACACCTGGAGTACTGCAATCATCTGTTGGTTAGTCTGCCTGAAGTGAGTCTCTCTCTACTGCAGACTATCCACCATTCAACCTCCAAAATGATTTTTCCAAAGTGCCAATCTGCCTATGTCATCTTCATATTCAATAAACTCCAATGGATCCCTATCATCCCAGGTTCAAATAAAAAATCCTGTTTGGTATTCAAAACCCTTAATGAACTAGTTTCTCTCCACACCTTTCCAGTCTTTTCATATTTTGCATCCTCCTTCCCCCACATATGCTTCCTAGTGCCATTGTCCTCCTTGATTCCATAAACAAAAGACTATCTCTCAGCTCTGGAAATTTTTTCCGGCTTTTGTCTCTTACTTGGAATGCTTTCCCTCCTCTTCCTTGTCTCTCCCACTTTCTTCAAGTCCCACCTAAAATCTCATTTTCTACAGGAAGCCTTTCTCAAGCTGTCTTAATTCTTTCTGTCTCTTACTTATTTTCTATTTCTCCAGTACAGAGTTCACTTGTACATATTTATTTGCTTTTCTGCTCCATTAGATTGTGAGATCCTTGAAGGCAGGTACTGTCTTTAAGCCTTTCTGTGTATCTCCAGCACTTAGCACAATACCTGCAACCTACTAGAGGTTTATTAATTGACTGAATGGATGAGAACCAGTTACAAAACGTACGTGCATGCTCTGACATCCACTACAGCAGTCAAGCATACTGCACATGCTTACCAGCCCACTGTGAAACTCATGAGCTATGAACTGGACTGAATCTGACCAAACACGAGCCTAGAGGATGAGATGGTTAGCACTCCACCTACGAATGCTGAGTAATCTCAGTTCAGCGAACAATTCCCTCCTGCTCCTTCTCTGCCTACCCAGTGAAAAGCAAATTCTCCCTCTGTCAGGAAAGAAAGCTTAACTTCTGATTTTGCCTCTTTTCATCTGAAGAGTTGGACAAGTCACAGGCAGTCAAAAGAAGGGTTTTTATTTCTCTAATTGTTTTTGGTTATATTTATCTGTATTATCTTAAGCATTTATATTACTTAAGTTCAAGTCTGGTACATTTACATAAAACTCTTGTCATCAGTGGAATAGAATGGTTACTCATCAGTATTTACCTACATGAGGAACGGAGTTGGTGAGAGTTCAAAAGAGGAGATATTTCCTTTTCCTTCCACCTTTAAGAGGAGACACATATTGTTATAAATTCTTCAGAAAGCAGACCCAGGAGAGAGAAAAGAGTTTGTGTAGTGGCAGACAATCCTGATTTTTAGCGTGCTTCCTTAGAGACTTCAGAGAATTTCTTCTTGGATGACATCAAGGATTCTCAGTTGAGCTAAAATATCTTAGGGAAAGGTATTCAGTGAAAGAGCTCATTCCCTCTTTGTAAAGTCTGGTATATTTTAATCTGTATAACTTCTTTGATTTGCTTACATAAATGTGTTTATGTTCATGTTTGTGATGGTCTTTTGTGTAACTAGCATTTGATGGGAAGAGAGTTAAACTTTACAGACATAAGTTGGGAGTACTTTTTCCTCTTTAGTGATAATACTCAGGAAAGCAGATTGAGACTAAAAATAACTTCCCCTAGACTAGCAATTTTTTATTTTGGAGGAGGAAGGCAAAGAGATGCAATTCTAATTCGGTACTCATTCTCTGAGGAAATCAGAGTGGCCAGTCATATATCGCCACGTATCACCAATATCTTGCTCTCCTCCTGGAGAGAATCAAGTCTCCCTTGGAGAACGGTGGGCAAAATTCCAGGATATTTATCCATGCCTTCCTATGAAATACATTTAGACAAACCCATGTGGACACATGCATAAAACCTACTTGAACAATACATCCACATCTGCACAAGCATACCCATACACACATCCTATACTTATATAAATCTTAATGACCATTTATATTTATCTCCACTTGATTATTATGTGTATTATTTCATAAGGAAGAATTTACTCTTTGGGAGATGGGAGACAATTTTATTCCGCAACACTGGTAGAGGAAAAGCTTAAGACAGAGAGAAAGACAAAGTGCTGGGTGGCTTTCTTTTTGGTCTCCCCTCCCCCCACAAGTCTTTCACAGACACCTCTAGATTTATTCCCTTCCTGCATACACTTGAATCTGAAAGCAGTACTTTGAGGAAAAGCTACTGCTTCACTTTGAGAGGTTTTTCCACATACTATACTTCAAAAACCTAGCTCTAGAGGAGAGGAACATGAGGGTTTTGTGCCTGCGCTGGGGTCTAGCTAGATGGCTTAAACTGCACATGCAGTGGTTACCAATAGTGATGCTGTCATGGCCAGGATCCTTTCAGTGAATCTCTTGAGGCTCAAAACCCCTAAACTCATTCATATACCTCTGCACCCTTCCAACCCCCCACCCTGTGGTTACATATACAAAGCAAATAAAGGACAATGGAGGGGAGGTGTGTAGTGTGAGGAGATTGTGGGGGACAGTCATTAACAGCTGAGGAAAGGCTCAGGAAAGGTTTCATAAAGAAGGGGGTACTTGAACACTTTGAAGAAAGCTAAGAATGCCTAGAAACAGCAGTGGTCCAGGATAGCATCCTAGGCATGGGAAGCCGTCTGTGCAAAGGCAAAGACAGGAGATAGAATATTGGGTGTGAAGAAACAAGGTAATTAGTCCAGATTCCAGATTAGCCCAGATGTGTGAAGGGAAGCAATATTCAACACACCTGGAAAGGCAAGCTGGAACTAGGTTGCGAAAAGCTTTAAGCATTAGAGAAGTGCATATGTTATCCTAGACCTGGAGTCATTTGGGAGCCACTCATACATTATAATGAGAAAAGCAGCATGGGTAGACCTGTGCTTTAGGACTAACACAGAGCACGAATTAGAGATCTGAGAAGCTAACCGAGGGGATAGTCCAGGCAAGATCTGAAAGGGACCTAAACTAGGATGGTGAAACATTCAGTGGAGAGCAAGATTTACTGTGGAGGTAGAATAAAGAAAGGATGAAAAGAAGGAAGGAAATAAGCAATTGTTAAGTATGCTATGTACCAGGCGCTGTGTTAAGCAGTTTACAAATATTTTCTCATTTAAGCTTCACGACAACCCTGGGATGTGGGGGCTATTTTTATCCTGATCTTACAGTTGAGGAAACTAAGATCTAGTGTTTAATGACTTGCCTAGGGTAGTATATACAGTGAGCTTATCAGGCCACATTTGAACTCAGGTCTTCCTGAATTCAGGCCCAGCACTGTATACACAGCACTAACTAGCTGCCTCTCAGCTAGAATGGATGAGACCTACCAACTGGATGTGAAGGGTGTAGAAAAAAGAAAGGGAAGAAGACGACTCTGCAATTGTGAACTTAGATGACTGGAAGTGTGATGGTGTCCCTCATAGATGTAAAGAAGGTGGGAAGTTTTAGGAAGAAAAGAATATATTTTGTTTTGAACATGTTGAGATTGAGATTTCTAGGAGAAGTCCAATTGGAAATATCCAATTAGTTGGAAATATCCAATTAGTTGATGTGTAAGAGTACAGCTCAGGAGGAATATTAAGGGTGGATATGTAGACCTGGGAGCCATTTGTATCTTCTCTCCTACTGAAAGACCAATATCACAAGACAAGACTTTTTCTACTATCTTCTAAGGGAGTTTCCTTCCTCTCCATGGCAGTTCTGTTGTCTGCTAGTCCTGCATCTCAAGTTCTCTGTTGGACCAGTATCTTGTGCACCACCCCCAAACCGGGCTGATGCCTAACCTCTCTCAATATCCTACTTCCCACCACCATGCTTGAATGCCATCCTCGCTCCCGCCTCTTCAAAGTAAAAGGGATATGGCCCTGAATATCTTAGTTACTCCCTCCATTAAAAAACATAAATAAATTCCAAGCCCATTCTTGTTTATCACTGGATCATTTGCAATTAGTTAATACTCTCCAACCATTGAACATGGCTGAATTAGCCATTCAAAGTCACTTTACAATCGCCCCTTCCTAAGTGCACTTCTTTCTTTGTGATTACTGAGTATCTGAGTATCTACACTAGGCTCCTGCCTAAGGGCTCTCTCTTCGGGACTCTCCTGGCTTCAGAGTGATTATCAATAGGAACTGTTGCTGTTTCCCTTCTAGCCTGGTATCTTTCTTTTTCTTGGTCAAAATTAAAGGGGCCATGCCCTGGCTACTTCTTAAACAGGCCTTTTCAAATGAGGTAATCTAAATAGATTATCTATTTATCTAAATATCTAAATAGAAGTTGGTCCCAAGGTCTCCCAGTGTACCCTGGGTCATCTCCACTCATCCAGATGAATATCTGGTCATAGGATTCAGATGGCTCTGGAGGAGAAGTGAGGGTGGTGACCTTGCACAACTCTTCCTCACTCAAAACAAAGTCAAGTGCAAGTCATGTCATCATTTCTCTGATGGCATGGTCTTCTTCAACCACAGAGGATGAATACTGAGTATCTGTATTTGGTTCCCATTATTCTTTTGGAGATAACTTCTAGGCCACTGTTGTCATGTGTGTTCATCCTTCATTGCCAAAGACCATTCAATCAGAGAAAGGACAGGACTTGCACTTGACTTTGTTTTGAGTGAGGCGGGGCTGTGCAGGTCACCAGCCTTACTTCTTCCCCAGAGCCATCTTAATCCAGTGACCAGATATTCATCAGGATGACTGGTGATGACCTAGGATGAGGCAATTGGGGTTCAATAGCTTGCCCAAGGTCACACAGCTAGTGAGTGTCAAATGTCTGAGGTGAGATTTGAACTCAGGTCCTCCTGACTCCTGCATTGGTGCTCTATCCACAGCACCACCTAGCTGCTCCATTGTTGCCACATTGTATTTTTGTACAACAAGCACCCTCCAACAGGTTTTTCAAAAATGCAATGAAGCTCTTTGGGAGAAAGCTGATAATTCACACCCCTGTGTCTATTCCTTGAAGCTTTTGGACAGTTTATTCTGATTTTCTTTCATTTGACAATATTTATTGAATCACTTGTAGGTCCCAATACTAGGATATGTGAGAATACAAAAATATATAAGATATAGTCCTAGCCCTCAAGGAGCTGAAAATCTAATAAGAAAATAACTATAATATAAATTATAATGAAATAATTAAGAAAAATGTGAACCATGTGCCTGAATCTTCTGAGACAAATGATCGCTTATTGCTAAGAGGATCTATAATAATTTTTCATGGAGACAGTGATGTTTGAGCCGAATTTTGGAGAATGGATTGATTTTGGAGGGGTAGAGATGTTGGGGGTGTGGAAAGGCATTCTGGATGAGAAAAATGACACAAAGAGTACATAGATGGTAAAAGTGTAAGATATATTTGAGAAAGTAGCCCAATTTGACTGGAGTATAGACTCATGGAAAATGAGCTTGGAAAGGTAGGTTGGACTATATTATCAAGGACCTTGGATTGGTAACTGAGGGGCAGATAGCCAGCCATAGCTAATTAGGGCTGAAAGGGATTCTATAGGAAAGAGGAATAATTGGAAGGTCTTAATCTTTTTGATATGTTCCTTCCCCCCTCCCTCTTCTATGTATGATTCTTTCCTTTCAAAATTCTTGTTTTACTCTCAATCGTATAGGTTCCCTCCTTTAAATTTACTTTCCAACATCTCTTTCCTCTCACCTCCCACAGGCTTCACCCTTCCCACCCCCACCCTACCCAATGAGGTCATGCCAGCTGGTTGCGGAGAACAGGTGCTGGTGCTGCGGCAGGAAAAACCCCTCAATCCCAGTGGAAGATTCAGCTCATTTCATTCCTTTCTACTGAAAAAGAGAAGCAAAAAGCATGAAATAACATGCCAAGAGGGAGACAGCATTTAAATGAGAGCAACCTTGAGGAGACCCAATAGCACCATGGCAGCTGTCATTAAACGAATCCTAAAACTCTCTTCCTGTGGGGAAATGGGTTGTTCAGAGTGGAACATTCAGTCAAAGGAAGTCTTCCTTATGGAACTGTGGACAGTGATGAATGGTAATCATGAGTTAGGGTAGAGGACTGGTGTCTTGAGTAATCAAGATAGAATCGATATAACCGTCCCTCCCCACCCCACCTTAAAATTCTGGTATAACGGCGTGAATAGGGATCATAGTTCTATGCCAGATCCACTGGACAAAAATAATTATCTATTGAAGCCCAACAGTGTGGAATTGGAGCAAGGGAAGATAAGGAGGAGAGGAACTACCGTTGCCTTTTTTTAAAGGGAAGGTGATATATGTGTGTTGGGGGTGTGTGTGTGTGTGTCTGTGTGTGTGTGTGTGTGTCTGTGTGTGTGTGTGTGTGTGTGTGGGTGGGTGTGTGTGTGTGCGTGTGTGTGTATGTGTGTGTGTGTGTGTGTGTATGCGCCCACCCACATAAGTGTGCATGCCTGTAGATTTTGTTTCACCTCCTGGAGACATTTTTTAACTGAGCTGATGATGCAATGAACAGGTCAGAGAATTAGAAAATTAAATGGTATAGGAGAGCCAACATGAGTCCTACAATGGAAAGTAGCTGACCAGGCTACTAGTTAAGACTTTACTCCCCATTAGCTGTCTGATTTGGAGTCATTCAAGCCACTTCTTTGGGTTTTGTTTTTTTTTTTTTTTTTATCTGTAAGTTGAGGGCATAGGACTCCGAGATCTCTTCCATTCTAATGAACTATGACTGTCTGAGACAAGTCCTGTGCCTCCCATGCTGTGAAGCTTGTCACAAAGCATTATTTCATTTCTCCTTCAGTAAGCTCATTTTTTGCTCAAGGAAGTGATAGAATGTTCTTGATTTTCCTCACTTTTCAAATGACTTGAGCTTTTGGTTCCTAAAATTGGTCCTTTCTTGTGAACTCCTAAAAAGGTGCAATCTAACATAATAGTGATGGAGTCAGTCTGTAAAATGTGAACAATGTTGATATCGATCCGAAGTGAATCCCAATTTCTTTTATCTGTAACACTGTTTATCACAGAATATAATGACCACCAGGCTACTCAGATTCTCCGAATCACAAGGCAGGGAAGGTTCTCCCAAGTCATCTAGTCCAGCCTGTATCGGAATGGGAATTTACTTTACAACATACTCATACAACATACAACATATTATACAACATAGCATTCAACATGTACAACAGAATAATATACATATACATTATATACGTATGATATATATTATACAATAGAAGACAAGTGGTCATCTTATTGTTGTACAGTTATTCTGTTGTGTTATATGGTCCATGGGGTTTTCTTGGCAAATGTGATTTGCCATTTTCTTCTCCAGTGGATTAAGGAAAACAGAGGATAAGAAACTTGTCCAGGGTCACACAGCTAGTGTGTGAGGTTACATTTAACTCAGATCTTCCTGACTCCAGGTCTAGTGCTCTATCCACTGAGCCATCTACCTGCCCCCTCCTAATAATTATAACAATCTAAACATGAAATGGGCTCCCTGGAAGGTAATAGATTCTTCTTGGGGCGGAGCGGGGGCGGGGGGGGGGATGTCTTTAAGCAAATGCTTAAAAAATTGTCATCTAGTTTTGCTTAAAGACCCCTCTTGAAGGTGAATCCTTTACCTGCCAGGCAAGTCTATTTCATTTTTAGACATAATTAATAGGAACTTTTTCACCATGTAGAATTTATTTTCTGCCTTTCTTTGAATTCTTAGCACAGCTTCTGGCACATAGTAGGTGCTTAATAAATGCTGGTCAACTGATTAAATTTGCATCTTTGTAACTTCTACCTACTGCTCCTAGGGTTAGGGTTAGGGTTAAAGTAGAACAAGTTGAATCCTTCTTCATATGACAATCCTTTAAATACCTGTAAGAGAGGAGTTGCTTAGGGGAGTCCTTGATAAATTTAATGAATTCCCCAATTAATGTCAAGAGATTACAGGTTATAGACCTTTGTTAAGGGACATATCCCATGATAATAAGGCATGTGTACTGGCTCCTTGTTGAGTGAATACATGGAACTCCTCTGATTCCCCTTGGTTGAGACTCCAGGGGATGGACTCAGAAGTAAAAAAATCTATGGTCTGTTAAAGTCAGCATGACCAAGTACCCTCACTCCTCAAGAGTTTCTCTTTATATATCCTTTGCATCCTTTTCTAGAGTGTAGCAGGGTGTGTGCGTGGCATTGTGGAGGAATTTCACATCCCTCTGCTCAGAATCAGTATTGGCAGCTTATATCACAAACATGGCAGCAGTAGGCATATGTTTGCAGCAACCTAAGAAAGAAATGAAATGGTACTGTTCCTGAAACCTAATCTCCTATGCAGAGATTTTTAATTCTGTTGGCAGCATAGTTCCAGAAACTAGATTTCAAATAAGAGAAGGGAGATTTCATAAGCAGCATTAGTTTTGGACGTTTTATCCCAAATTTGAGAGTTCTTGAGTTTTAGCTTTTGAGCACCAGATCAGAAAAGAGAGATTTATTCAAAAATCATTCCACTTCTTGAGGGGGAAAGGATTATTAGATAATAAATAGCCTTTAGCTGAACGACTAAAGCCATGTCATGGTGGGGCAAGAGATCTGGCACTTGCCAGCTGTCCTGGGCTGGAACTAACTCAAAGCAGTCTCCTGAGAGTTTATGTTCAATATTGAAATAGAATGAGAAACTCATAGGTCATGCAGCAGGTAACAAAAGATTTATTTACTTGTAACAGAAGGATATTCAAGAAAGATAACCACTGAGTACAACACCAGTTGATTGAGCTAAGTAAACATCCTTTGCCTGAGTTACCCATTATTTTCCATCAGCCAAGCATTAGAGAGAACTTAGAATTCCTCCTACATGGTTTGCTTTCAGATGACCAAGCAGGAAGTACCTGTCAACCTTTAGTCTTCTAAGTACCTTTAATCAACTAAGCCTCAAGGATAGTCTCAATGCCTTTTAAAGAAAAATTAACGCAGCTTACACAGGGGCAGGGGGCACAGGGGTGGGGAACCTGCTGCCTCAGGACCATGGCCACCCCTGGTTAGATTATCACTTTGATCACTTTTGGTGCCTTGGCTGATAGGTTCTCACTAGAGGACCACTTAAATGACTTTAGGGATTTTAGAGGTCATTTCTGATATTCAATAAGAAAAGTATATGCAGTGCTAAAAACAGAAAGGAAAAAGAGAAACAGCAGAAATGAAACAAAAAATGTAGCCCTCCCAAAGGAGTGGATGAATATTGAGGAAAAAAAGACCAGAAATCCCAGGATTCACTCCTATCCCAGTTTGCCAAAAAATAAGGTGCCTCTCAACAATGTTACCCTTTCACTGGCCCTGGAGTCAAAAGGATCTGAGTTCAAATGTAACCTCAGACACTTACTAGTTCTGTGACCCTGGGCAAGTCACTTAACCCTGATTGCCTCCAAAAAAACCAAATAAACAAAAAAACAATGTTACAGCTTGTTCCTCCAAAGTCCAACCACTGAATGCTGTACCGGTAGCAATGTGTAGAGGTTGATCCATTCCATGGCCTACAGTGGACTTGCTTTTGAAGGCAGGCACTGTGCTCTTTCTGCCACTGCATTGACAACACCTTTATGAGCGGCTCTTTTGTCCACTAATATCTATTCTTTTGGAGGGGCCCAGCCAATAATACTGGACCTTGTATCCATTACCCCCTGGACCTGGCCACCTCTACTGGGAACGATGTCTCTGCTGGCTGCCTCCCAGCCACTACCACTGGGGCCCTTATCTTTGCCTGCTATCCAGTCTGCCAGGGTAAACTGCTACTACATTGTACCAGATCAGGATGACTGGGTCCTGAACTCTGTTGTCCTGTGTTAGCAGACAGTGTTGCCACAGACCAGAGCACTATTGGGCCACCCCTACTACAGCCTTGCTCCACTTCCCCATGGTATATCTGATTTTGACCCCATATGACTGGGGGTTAGTACTGCCCCTCCTATGCTGGCATTGGTGTCCCCCATTGCCCATGCTGACTCTGTCCCCCTATACAGAGTGTGGCCATGGGACATTTCCACCTCTTCCCTCTTAGGCTCAGAAGGAAGGTGATAGAAGCTGCTCCTGATGGAGCCTAGCTAACTCCTCCCTCCTATGCTAGAGCCCGTGCTACAGGAAGGAGCATTTCTTCCCTGTGTGATGAGATCAGGCACTGCCACAGATGAGAGAGACCAGGCAGCTCCAAAGGATTTCATCAAGTCACACCAGCACCTGGGTTCTTCCTGTCCATGATCTTTCTCTCCAAGAAATTCCTTCTACTCCCAGATGCCACCCCATTGAGAGACCCAGTGTTCTCAGACTCACAAATCTGCCGCTAAGACTAGGAACCACCAGCTCAGAATCATCCACATGTATCTGGCAAATGATAAAGCAAAACAAACAAAAAAAAACTCCCAAAGGCAGTGACTTCTCCAGAAAAGTACATGTGCTCCTTCTGCCATGTACATGCAGAAGCCATTTTTGATAGGGTGGGAGAGGGTGTTCTGGTCTGAGCTGCACATGGGTGCCTCACTGGAAGCTGAGAGAGTCAGAGAGGGACAGAGACAGAGAAAGAGAGAAAGTCCAGCTCAGTAGTGACACTAGAAACTTTCTCAAGTGATGTAAAATCCCTGCCTATATTCTTGGCAAATTAATTAGGAGAGGTACAATGGGCATGTATGTCCATATCCCCAATTTCAGAAAGGTCTCTGGGTTCCTGGGAAGAATTTAGCTTTGTCCTTTCAAGTACCTCCCCGATTGAATGGTATGAAAGATTCACAACAAAATCTACTTGGCAAAATTCTAGTTCTCTCTTTGAAATATAAAAAATATTAATAATAACGATGATAATGTCAAATTATTGCTTCAGCACAGTTGTTAGACAATCCAAAAATTCCGGAAACCTATCTTAGGCTTGCATTTTCTCTCTGCTGGAGGCTTTCATGAAACCCCTCAACAGGCAGACTATGTCCAAGCCAGATGTTGCTGCCCACCCAGCGGAGAAGCTCTGAGAAGTTAGGGTTCTTGGACACAAAGCCAGAGTGGCTTCAGACTTGGCAATTCATGGGACCATGTAGAATAGGAACTGAGTTAAGCTGTGAACCTCATTTCATTCCCTCCTCTTCCTAAAAAACTGAAGTGGTATACAGAGGAGATGATGCTTTTTCCCAGGTGTTGCGGGATGGTAATATTTGTTTGTTCTTGCTATATTTTTGAAGTATTCATTTGTAAAAGCTAATTTCACTGTTAAGTACTTAAATGGGACAGAGTTACAGGGGACCCCTAGAACTGGGGGAATATGACTGGTGGGGATTTGAGCCCATGGTAGAGAGGCTAGATATATCCATACTCCCTTAAGAGTACTGAAGAACCCTGGGAGAAGGGTGAAATGTAGCATACCTGACCTTTAGGTAGTGGGGAAGTTATAAAATTGTTACAGCTGCACTTGGGGAACCTAAGACATGAGCCGTACCTTTCTAGTCTGTCTACTCTTCACTGGAGTCAAACTAGCCTTCTTGATGTTCCTCATCTCTCATTTCCCTACCTTTGCATAGGCTGTCGCCTATGTTTGGTACATATCAGGGATGGGGAACCTGAGGCCTTGAGGTCACATGTGACCTTCTAGGTCCTTGGATGCCACCTTTTGACTGAATCCAAGTTTTACAAAACAAATCCTTTTATTAAGTTTAGATTCAATTAAAGGGTCACACTTGAGGACCTAGAGGTCCACATGTGGCCTCAAAGCCATGGGTTCCCCACCACCTTTATGTGTTCTCACCTCTTTCTCTTAAAATCCCTAATTTCTGGGGGCGGAGCCAAGATGGCGGAGTAGAAGAAAGCACATTTACGAGCTCCGAGCCCACAACCCATGGAATTGAGGTAAAAGGAGATCCCCATAAATTCTGAATCTCTGCAGGGGGTGCATAAACATAGGGGAAGAGATTTCCATTCCACTGAACCCTGGAGAGCCGTCCCCGGGGTCCATCGCACCCCGGAAAGCGGACCCCACCCCCACCCCTGGCCGCGGCCCCAGAGAAGCTGACCCGAGCAGACTTCAGAGAGGAAAGCTCCAGGGGAAGCTCCGGCAGCTGGGAAAGTCCCTCCGCCCACAGAAGCTACAGGTCAGTAAGAAAGAAGGCTGCGATAGGGGAGGGGAGCGGAGCATCTCCATGACTCGGGCCCCCTCGGGAGGAAGCGGCGCGGCAGAGGCATGGGCGGGCGGCTGAGGCGGCAGCGGCCCGGGACTCAGGAATCCCCCAGCAGCAGGTAGGATCTTCAATACTGAAGGTCTTTCCAACCTGAGGGAGCTGAGCCGGGGAGACGGCCCTGCCCCCACCCTGCTCTACTGCTGAACGCCTCTGAATAAAACCCCCAAGGGAGCTGAGCACAGCAGGCGGGGCCCCGCACCCCGCCCCCACCCGCTCCGTTCCTGAAAGTCTCTGCAGAAAGCCCCTGAGGGCCCAAGCTTAGGAGGCGGCCCTGCCCCCACCCCTGCGCCAGAACTAAAGCTTGCCACGGGAAAGCGCATTTGAATCTCAGAGGCCAAGCACTAGCTGGACAGATCCAGGCGGGGGTGGAAAGGAATCTCAGAAGTCAAGTAACTGGCTGGGAAAATGCCTAGAAAGGGGAAGAAAAATAAGACTTTAGAGAGTTTTTTCCAACAAATGCAAATGATCCCGACCTTCGGATCTGATGGGGAGGACGAGAACGTATTTTTCCCATCAGGGAAAGATGTGGAGGGTGGGGCCTCAGTACCCCAGACACCCCAGGGGGGTGTTGGGTGGGCTCAGGCCTTGGAAGAGCTTAAAAAGGATTTTGAAAAGCAAGTTAGACAGGTGGAGGAAAGACTGGGAAGAGAAATGACAAAGACGCAAGAAGAGTATGAAAAAAAGGTCAATATCTTGGTAAAGGAGACCCAAAAAAATGCTGAGGAAATTAACACCTTGAAAAATAGGCTCACTCAATTGGCAAAAGAGGTTCAAAAAGCCAATGAGGAGAAGAATGCATTCAAAAGCAGAATAAGCCAAATGGAAAAAGAGGCTCAAAAGCTCACTGAATTTAATAGTTCTCTCAAAATTAGAATGGAACAGATGGAGTCTAATGACTTTATGAGAAACCAAGAAATCACCAAACAAAACCAAAAGAACGAAAAAATGGAAGAGAATGTGAAATATCTCATGGGAAAAACAACTGACCTGGAAAATAGATCAAGGAGAGACAACTTAAAAATTATGGGACTACCTGAAAGCCATGATCAAAAAAAGAGCCTAGACATCATCTTCCATGAAATTATCAAGGAAAACTGCCCTGACATTCTAGGACCAGAGGGCAAAATAAGTATTGAAAGAATCCATCGATCACCACCTGAAAGAGATCCAAAAAGAGAAATTCCTAGGAACATTGTGGCCAAATTCCAGAACTCCCAGCTCAAGGAAAATATCTTGCAAGCAGCTAGAAAGAAACAATTCCAGTACTGTGGAAATACAATCAGGATAACCCAAGATCTAGCAGCTTCTACATTAAGGGATCGAAGGGCGTGGAATAGGATATTCCAGAAGGCAAAGGAACTAGGACTGAAACCAAAAATCACCTACCCAGCTAAACTGAGTATAATACTTCAAGGGAAAATATGGTCTTTCAATGAAACAGAGGACTTTCAATCATTCTTAATGAAAAGACCAGAGCTGAAAAGAAAATTTGACTTTCAAACACAAGAATGAGAGGAAGCATGCAAAAGTAAACAGCAAGGAGAAGTATTAAGGGACTTACCAGAAATGAACTGTTTGCATTCATACAGGGAAGGACAATATTTCTAACTCTTAAAACTTTTCAGTATCTGGGTTGTTGGTGGGACCACACATACACATGTACACGCATGCACACACATACACACATGCATTCACATGCAGAGACAGAGAGCACAGATTGAACTGAATAGGATGGGACCATACCTTAAAAGAAATTAAGGTAAATGGTGAGAGAGAAATGTAGTGAGAGGAAAGAGGGGGAAATGGAAGGGGGTAACTATATGTCATTTAAGAGGCAAGTAGGAGATGTTTTTAGTGGAGGGAAAAAGAGGAGAGCTGAGGGAAAAAAAAAACAAACAAACAAAAGTTTACCCTCATCACATTTGACTAAACGAAGGAGTGAAATGCACACTCATTTTGGTATGAAAACCTATCTTACAGTATAAGAAAGCGGGGGAGAAGGAGATATTGGGGGGGGATGATGGAAGGGAGGGCAAAGGGAGGAGGGAGTAATTGAAAGTCAACACTTGGGGAGGGACAGGATCAAAGGACAGAAGAGAAACAATGAGGGGCAGGTTAGGAGGGATGGCAATTCAGTTAGTCTTACACAACACGACTATCAGGAAGGTCATTTGCAAAGCTACACAGATATGGCTTATAATGAATTGCCTGCCTTCCCAAAGGGAATGGGTGGGGAGGGAGGGATGGGGAGAATTTGGAACTCAAAGTTTTAGGAACAATTGTTTAGTATTGTTGTTGCAACTAGGAAAGAAGACATACAGTTAATGAGGAATAGAAAGTCATCTGGCCCCACAGGAGAAAAGAGAAGATGGAGACAAGGGAAGGGAGGGATGACAGAAGAGAGGACAGATTGGAGATAGGGAAAATTAGATTGCTTGGGGTATTGGGGTGGGGGAGGGGAGAAAAGGGGAGAAAATTTGGAACCCAAAAATTTGTGAAAATGAATGTAAAAAGCTAAATAAATAAATAAATGAATAAATAAATAAATAAATGAATGAATGAATGAATGAATGAATGAATGAATAAATAAATAAATAAATGGGATCCCTAATTTCCTTCAAATGTCACCTACTATATAGGGTCTTTTTTGATCTTCAGATGCTAGTGCCTTGCCCTTTTCTCATTAATTTATATTATATTAATACAATATATAATATATTATGTATTATAATAATTATATTAATTTTGTCTATATTTGTATATGCATGTAAGAGTCATGTTGTTACCTGTAACATGGAAAGAGACTGTTAAATTCTTTGTCTTTATATTTCCAGTGCTTACTACAATGCTTGGCCCATACTAAGTGCATAATAAATACTTACTCTCTGCTTGCAATTGCTTGATTGGTTCCCTACACTTGACTGAGAAGATGTTCATAGAGTAAAACTTTGGGCACGGAGACAAGAGAGAAAGAGAAAATGACCTATTAGCCGTCAGACCTTGAGCACTGAATCTGGTCCATTTTCAGTCTAGAATCCTTTGAGGGTAGGGTAGATTGGACCACAATAGGTCCCTGCCCAAGCTCCATTTAGTGGCTATACTTTGGGTCCTCCTGGCTTAGACGGTAACTGTTTCTCTCTGGAACAGCAACCCTGAGGGTCTTCCCCTCCCAGCTTGATTTTTTTCTTTTTTTCTAATTAAAGAGGCCATACCTTGACTCCCTTCTTAAAGAGGCTGATTCACTGAAAGTGTGTTACCTCACTCTAAGTGAGTACTTGAAAACGTCTTAGCCCAAAAGGGTCAGAGTCTCTCATCACAGCCTGGTTATCTCCAGTAATTCTGATGAATATCTGATCACTGGATTCAGATGGCTCAGGAGAAGAAAAGTGAAGCTGGTGACCTTGCACAGCCCTAACTCATCAAATCAAAGGCAACCGCAAGTCATGTCATCATTTCCCTGATGTCACAGTCCTCTTCAAAAACGAAGGACAAACACAAAGTCCTTTGACAGTCCTGCATAATATACTTAAAGACAGTTATCACACCCCCTTTAAGTTAAAACATCTTGATTCCCTCCATTGGCATTAATGTGTGATCCTTTGTCTAATATTCACCCTTCAGCTTATTAACAGCCTTCCTAAAATGTATCATCAGTTAATAAAATACTTCAGAAATAGTTGGATCAGGGCAGAATGCAGCTGGACAATCACCATCCTGTTCCTGGACACAGTCTCTCTCTCTCTCTCAATCTCTCTCTCTCTCTCTCTCTCTCTCTCTCTCTCTCTCTCTCTCTCTCTCTCTCTCTCTCTCTCTCTCTCTCTTTCTCTCTCTCTCTGTCTGTCTCTCTCTCTCTCCCTCCTTCTCCCCCTTTCTCTCTCTTTCTCTCTCTCTGTCTCTTTCTATAATACTGCCTAAAATGACATTAGCTTTCTTGGCGGCAATCACATACTATTGACTAATATTGATTTTGCAGTACACTCAAATCCCCGACTTTTTCAGAAAAACTGCTCTCCAGTCATGCTTCCTCCATCATAGACAATGCTTTAGACTTATCTGTAGTCATATTTCATCTAGCTAGCTTCAATTCAAGGCTATGTTAGTAAGTAAATGTTTAACAATGTACTCTTTGAAAAAAATTGTATACAAGACACATTTCTGAGTTTAATCTGTATTTTTAACGTTTTTTCTTTTGTTTTCTTAAGGTTGGACAATCAACAAAATGATTAATCAGGTCCTGATCTGCAGCATTTGCAAGTTTCTGAGGTATAAGATGCCTTTAGCAATCAGCTTCCAAGAGCATAGGTATGAGCTAGCTCTAGCATATCTTCATGTCACTTTGATGTGCTAGCCTGATGAGATCTTTTTGGATCCTATTTCCATCATCCAGTATATTAGGTAATCCTGCAAGATTTGTGTTCTCTGCAGATTTGAACAGCCCTTCTTTCTGTTCTTTGCCTATAGGATTCCATTTCCTTTCTTTGAACAGGTTATCCTTTCCTAGAATGAGCTCTTCACCACCATCTCTTAGAATTCTTCATTTTCTTCAAATCCTAGCTCATCCACCTCTTTCTCGAGGCCTTTCCTGATCCCCTTAGTTGCTAGTACTTCTCCATTCACCTTTAATGACTATGTATTTATTTCATACACTTTCATACACTTACACTGTTTATATTGTTTCTCCCAACAGAATGCAAGCTCCTTGAGGGAAGGAGGTGTTTCATTTTTGTCTTCTTATCCTAGTACCTAGCATGGCAATGGCTACATATTAGGAAATATATACATATTCGTTGATTAGTTGATAGATTCATCTATACCATTTCCTAAGTCATTAATAAACATGGATGAGGCACAGATACCTGGGGTACTCTTTCTAGCTCTTTATAATGATTTTCTTCATATACACTTGAATTTTGCCAGGATATGAAACCAAAGTTATTGGCCTATAATTTCTTGATTATTCTTACTTTTTTGTGAAAATTGGAAAAATATTTGCCCTTCTCTAAACCTGCAATACCTCTTGTCATCTCCATGATCTTTCATGGATCATTGACGATGGTTGGGCAATCACATTTGCCAGTTCTTTCAGTACTGTATCATATCATTCATTCTAGTCCAGAAATGAGAATTTATCAAGGGCAACTAGGGCAGAAGGCATCTTTGACCTCATCTGGCAGATTAAAGATCAGAACTGAAATTTCCTGACTTTTCATCCATTACTCTTTCCATCACACTTTGTAGCCTTACATCTCTTAATGGCCCAGTTTCTTCTTTTTTCACCACAGGGCAAAGAGCTTTACTACCTACCTGTTTCATAGTAAGACGTTTAATAAAGCTTCAGGAAAGGTCAAAACCTGATGAAAACACAGTCCCTGCTTACTCAGCTGAAATATAAAAATTTTCTCTCAGATTTTAAAGGGAAGAGGCCTAGAAACAGAACTAAAGATGAATATCAAATGAAAAGGTTGGAGGGGAGAGGAGAGGGAAGAAACATTTATTATTAGGTGCCTACTATGTGCCAGACACTGTGTTAAATATTGTATATGTGTGTGTGTGTGTGTGTGTGTGTGTGTGTGTATAATTTTAAAATGAAAGATTTGGAAGCTTTGGGGGGGGGGGTTCTATCAGTAGATCAATAATTGTAAATAAATGTTTGTATCTTACTTGATAAATCTCCAAGCAAGTTCCCTCCACTAGGCCCCCTCTCTGCAGTTTGTCAATATTCCCACTCGGGAGAATAGCCAGCAGAGGTTACAATCTGGCACAAACAGCAAGGATCAGATCTTGCACCATCCCGCCAGATAACAGAAGCATCAGCAGGCTGTCTAGAAGCCCTTTCATAGCCCAAGGAGTAGTTAACAAAATACAGGTAGATCTAAATCCCTTTTACCTCCTGTACACAGCTGTCTGCCTTTCAAACTAAGGGTCCTCATAGTTTAACAGCATCTTCTCCTTGTTCCTCCACTTCCCCCTGGGAGTTTGGGGGTAAATCTACCAGAAGGGAACCTGCTCTGACTTTTGACTTCAAACAGTGAGTTTTATACTTTCCAAACACAGCCTTCTCCATCCAGGGTGAAATTCTTTCTACATTCAACACAGTGATGATTCCCCTTTATATGTGTCCTCTCACAGCTGTTTTCTCATTGTGTCCTCTTTCTCCTCCTACTGTTTCTAGTGAGTGAGCCTCAGTCTTTTTTCTTCTCAGTGTTGCTCTTTGGCCAGGTTCTGTTTCTCTAACCTTTCATTCAACCCCAGTTTCCTTCTGTAGTTCTTCTTTGTCAACCCAAAGTAGTTCTTTTCAGCCTAGAGTTCTTCCTGCTTTATCTTCTCCTATTCCAAAGCAGCTTTCAAATGCCTTAACCCTTCCAGTCACATCATCAGTAAGTCTCCTCCTCTGCCTGCCATGTTTTCTCTCTATCTTGTATCATAGGGGAGTTAATTTCCCTCTCAGACTGCTACAAAGTTTCAGGAAGCTGTCTACTCTCCAATAAAAGAGCTCTGAGTTTGCCTATGACATAGGCTGCTTGAGCTTAATCCACTGCAAACATGCAGGCTTAGTTCTCTACACTGACTTTCACTCTCAGAGAAATCCCAGCATTCCTGGCCATATTCCTTGAAACTATGGAGAGATAATGATGAACTCCTATGGAACTGTAGGTACTGGAAAAATAGACAATGTAACCTGCAGTAGGAGATTTTGCTGCTCCATAATTTTATCAGTCAGCTAAGTTAACTTCATTAATTGCTTCCCCAAGCTTCTCACAACAACCCTTCTAAGTTAGTGATTTCCAAATTTTATATAACTATTTCTGAGATACTTTTTTTAATGAAAATATTTGTCATGGTCCATCTCTATCACCCAGTTCCATCTCTCCAATATGCTGGGAAAAGTGCTGATTGGGAGTGAGATCTTAGTTCAAACCCCAGCCATGCTACTTGTGTAGCCCTGGATAAATCACTTGTCTGGGCCTCATTTTCATTATCTATAAAATGGGAGGTGTGGACTCTAAGATGTGGTGTGGGCTATATATAAGATCCCTTGTACTAAATCTGTCATCTATAAAAACAATTTTCTTAGATTGTATAAAATACAAGCTGAAGAAAATTCAACTAAAATTAAAAATTTATTATGTTTATGACATAAAGTTGATTTTAAAGGTAAATGAAAATTAACAAAATATGCCAATATCTATTGATAAAATCATTCAAAATTTTCTTATTTGTAACATAGAATAATTAATAATGACAATAATGATGATCTGTGATTTCACTAGTACTAGTACAGGAAACTCTCATTGAAGAGAATTCCTTATACCAACAGAGATAGGCAAATGGTCTAGAATTTGTACTCTTGAAGAGTTGCCTGGGTATATTGAGAAGTGAAAGGATCTTTGTAAAGACCCGACCAGTATATATCAGAGGCAAGATTTGAACAGAGGCCTTCATGACTCCTTCATGAGTCTAGCTCAACTATAACAGAAAATAATATTATTAAAAATGATGGGTTTGTTTGTTGACATAGTTTTTTCCCCCAAAATGTGGTATTGTCATTACTATTGCTACTCAGAGGCAGTGTGGAAAATTGGAAGTAGAGGTGACCTTAAAGCCAGGAAAACCTCAATCTACCTCTGATATATACAGGGTATGTGACTCTGCACAAGTCACCTGTAAGTATTTGAGATAAACCTATAAAATCAAGTTACAGAAAAAGTGCCAACTTGAAATGAAAGAGGGAGTTTCCTTCTCCTGGAAGGTCTCTATATCAATGAAATCACAATTCTAGTCTGTATCCTCTATTTCTTTTTCAACTGCTAATTCAATTGATGTTATATTGTCTTTGTAATAGCTACAGAAGAAAACCTTATTTCACACAAATAAGATGTTACAAACAATAGTAAAATTTGATAAACCAAAGAACTTCTTATTTACTCATAGCTAAAACATAATAAGATTTCCTGGTTAAAATACTTTTTTCTATGTTCTATCGTATAACAAGTCTATTAAGACTTGTTCTTGTTCAGGTAGAATAAAACAATTGTTTAGGTTCCTTATCCACTCACATTTAGAAATATCTAGGTGTTTAAAATATAATAAATGTTTCTTTTGAATACCAGCCAAATGATCAATAAACAAGTCATTACTTTCTTCTATTTCATTTTCAAGACAGGTATGTATTAAATTGTGAATATCGTTTTGTAAATTTATAATCCATACCTCTAACCTTTTTGATAAATACAGTTACTTTATCACTCTGGATCAGATTTATGTAAAATTATAGGTTTTTCAAAAATATCAGTTAACATTCAAGTTTCAGGAAAAATATTAATTTATAAAACAAATTTGATTAATTTTTATCATGACTAAGAAAAGCATCATTTTTTTCTTTTTCTTCAAATACGCTTCAGAGTACTTTACCACAAGAAAGCCAATGTATTTCTTAATAATATTGGAATGCCCTATACTCTGTCATCATACTGTTAACACTATTTTGTAAAAAGCCTTGCTGAATGGTTTTTATATTTTTAAATATAGGAAACAATGTAAAAATCATTATTAGCTTAAAGGCTATACAAAAACAAGTAGTAGGCTGAATCTGGCTGTTGGGTCATAGTTTATTGACCCTTGAAAACCAAACAAACAAGAATGGAATGTGAATGGGACCTGTATACTGCCTTGAATCAATCAAAGCCATTGGCTGAATTAACTCATGCCCCAAAGAACTTGTTTAAGAAGGAGAAAACCATCTCAAAAGCAGAAGGGGAGATTCTGAGAGTCTGAATTAATGAGCATAGAGCAAGGATAATATTGTAGCACACTCATTAGGAGTAAAAGAAAGACAGAATTGCAGTAGAAAAGGGATATATCAAGGACTGTGATGGGCTTCACTACCACCTCAAAACAGAAGACTTGGGTTGAGGGAAATAGCATAAAAAAAATGTCAGTTCTTTCCCTAACCCACCTCCCCAGTGCCTGTCTATGCAAAAACACTAAAATATAATACCCCTTTTCATTACCTAAATGTTGCCAGTAAACTTAATTTTGCCTCAACCACAGGAGGTCAGGCCTAAACTAGAGAAAGATATAAAACTAAAGTGAGGCAGTCCTATGCCTAACTGTTACTAATATTCCTAAATGGGAGCTTGGAGCAATTGTGACTGAACTTGCAATTGCCTAAAATAAACTCCCTAAAACTAAAGAGCAGAGAACTGCATGAGTCTTAGGGATCATTATATTGCCCCTAAGCTGAAAATGGGCTTTGTATTTGTATTATTATAACAAGGTGTACTAACTGGAAAAACTGAATGTAGTTCTTGATTCAACTGTATGTCTTCATATACATAATTGTGAAGCATGCCACGCCTCCTTATTGCATGAACAGATACTATTTAAATTAGTCCTGTGTTTTGTCCTGACATCAACTAATCTCCATCAGCACAAAGTCCAATATAGTTCTCATACATTATGTGATTTAAAAAACAATCCATTATTTATTTAAAATGTTTTTTAATGTTTCATTGCTGTTTATTTACTTGCAAAGTAATAGATCTTCCCTAAAATAAACTTTAAGAACATATAGATGTGCAATCAAATCTTCAAATATGACCGTTACTTCGTTTATTTGTATTGCAAAATGTGAAGATGTTAATTACTCAAAGGATTAAACAGATAAATAGATACATGAAAAAGCATTTATTAAGAACTTATGTGCTAAATACTACTCTAAATGCTGGAAATACAAAGAGAAAAGTAAGAGTCTCTGCTCTCAAGAAGTTCATAATCTTATTGTGAAAAACAAGACATGTAGAAATGTGATTGGAAAACCCAGTGGCCTTTAGGGTACAGCAGCAAGTTAGAATGATCACATAGGTCTTTGGACATATGAACTATTTTCCTTTCTATTGTATTACCTGCAAGTTGGCCCATTCAAACCTGCTCTACATATGATTCACCTAAGCATTTTTAAAAGCCATATTAACAGTGGTAGGTAGCAGCAATATTTCTCCTATTGAATATGACTCTTTATACTTTACAGTTCTGTATACAACTTCATATAACATCAAAAATAATTTTAATGTCAAAAACTGTACATTTGTTTTCACTACATTTTCTAATTTTCGCTGGAAAAAATTGTCTTGCCAAAATATTCACCATATAAACTTTCAGCTTTAAGGCTTCCCTGTATTTGTTGCTAAATACATTTGTCGAATGCATGTATGGTATTCTTTGTTTTATAACAACTGCAACACTAGTAAATCACAATAATAAATATAGTGTCATATTTTTAAGGTTTGGGCTTTTTATTTTATACAAGTGCAAGTTAATCTTTCTCAATTTTCTTTGCTTGTACTAGTTTCAGCTGATCTGGTGAATTTTCTCTTCAAATCAAGTTACCTACTTATTTATCAAAAAGGAAGATTATTTCACTTTTAAAAAATCTGAGACAAAAATGATGACAATTAAATTTGTGGAAAGTTTCAAATAATTAGCTGTAAGAATTCTTGAATGATTTCAATTTTTAAAGTTGCGGTTCATTTTATTGTACTTACCACAATGAATGACATTGAGGAATATAGCAGATGCTTTTAACTTCAAGACAGAAATCAATTAACCTTGTATTTACACAGTGCATGTTCAAATGTGGTAAGCAGCAGAACAATGCAACTTATCTGTGTCATGAGCCTATCCTGACTGTTGATGGTCTTAGATCTTAGATCACGCCCATGTCAAGATCCCAACACCGACTCAAATTCAAACTTACAAGTTCAAACAATTTCTGTGATGCATTTAGTCAGAGCAAATTCACCATGTTAGTATTGCTCTGTTGACTTTGATTTGAACTTTGTTTTCATCAAAAAAAGTGACTGTGTTTGTATAGGATTTGTACTTGAAAACACCCAATAATTTTGGTTGTTGCTTTTGCCTTTGAGAGGATCTTGTACCATCTACCCACCCACCTCTCAGGATAAGTAACCATTTGGAAAACTGAACTTGAAAAGAAGAATGGAATGACCTCCGTGGCTGGTGATGTTATTATTTTATTTTTTAATTACTTTATTTATTTTTAGTTTTCAACGTTCACTTCTATAAGATTTTGAGTTTCAAATTTTGCCCCTCTCTCCGCCTTCCCAAGATAGTGTGCAATTTGATGTAGGCTACACTTATGCCTTCATATAAACACTTCCATCTGCATTCAGGCTTCAAAGTTCTTTCTCTGGAGGTGGATATGGTTAGTCTTTTGGAGTTGTCTTAGATCCTTGCATTGTTAAAGTTTACTTCACTGCTTCCCCAATGCTGACATCGTTACGTGGGAGGGTACAGAGATTAACAGCGACACAAGACAGAGTCCATGGCACCAAAAGAGCATGCCAGCTTCTATGCAGTTCCAGTCACCCTTTCTGAGCTTCCACAAATCAAGGCTCACCCTTCGGGCAAATCCAAATCTCCAGAGATCTATACCTAGTCAGAAAATCACTCAATTCTTTCTTTGTACTCCACATGCTCTATATTCTATTTTCTATCCATGCTATTACAAATACCCAGGTACCAGATCTCACCCTGCCATACCAAACAATGATTACCACATTATAATGCCTCCTTACAGCATAGAGAATAATTAAACCTTATGGGTAACTGTGTGCCTCTTTTCCCTTTCAGGCATAGTCATCTTACTTTCAATGTGGATGTCTGTGGAGACTAATATTCTGCTTCTGTAAGCTGAAAGAAGTTAGACTAGAGGACTCTTAATGTCCTCCTTTGAACCAATAATCTAAGATTACAAGTTATCTCAAAATTTTGGAAAAATGAAAAGTACATCCCCTCTTTGCAAAATGACTAAGAAATCCTAATATAGTTAATTATAAAAGTTTTATGTGTGCTCTGGGGGTAAGCATGGGTAAAGCAATACTGATAATTTAATTCAATAATTTAATTAGGGCTGGCCTTAAACGTGGGAAGGAAATGGCAAACCACTCCACTATGTTTGCCAAGAAAACCCCATGGACAGTATTAGTGTGCTATGGTCCACAGGGTCACAAAGAGTCAGACACTGCTTAAGAACTAAACCACAGAGGCCTTAATGATAACTGGCTGCCAGTGAGTACTACTGTCTGTCATTTTGTTATTAGAATTTAACTTCCTTGAAGCTTGAAAAGTAGTGTTCTCTAAGCACTGGTATTCTGGAGCCAGCTCATACAAGCTTACATGCAAATGCCACAAATCAGACCTTGAATTATTTTTTTTATTGTCTGGACTTCAGAGAGTGATGAAGAAAATGTTAATAATGTAGCTGAAACTTAAAAGTGATATATATACATAAATTTGTGTGAATATATATATTACATATGTATATCATTTTCTCAGGAAGATAGTGGTTAAACATCTGCCAGTACAATCCTATATTTAAGCATTCCAATAAATATCAATACATGCAGGAAAGAGAATAATTTTAAGTTTTATATGCTGATACCTGAATTATTATTCAGCACCTTAGTGGAAAAAGAACACAAAAAGCTGGTACTTGGTGATAAAGGAGGAAAAATGAAAGAATTTTACAAATGGAGAGAATTTTTAAAGTTAAAAAAAACACAACAAATATTATTCATTTAGTGCAAAAGTAGCTTGCCACCTCCTAATACCCAAATATGATGTATTTATTATACATGTATTTAACGTATACATTAAAGATAACGTATCAGTCAACATCATCTAAGAGACATAAAGGTAAACATTGATGTCAGAGACAACTTAGAGCCATTAATATTATGTTACAGATTAGACTATGTAACTAATATTAAATACCTACCTCAACTTATTTGCTCAACTTACACTGGCACTAGCAAGTTCAGTGCTCATAAGAACTGGATCTGCTGTCTAAGGAGAAATACCCTTAACAATCAATCAGTGGACCCAGTTCCTTAAGAAAGGCATTTTCTCCAATGGTAGAATAGAAGTGATAAAGCATTTTATCCCACACCAGGGAGGCACTTGCCCACAGATACATGAATTCCTAAAGGGGCAGTGGTGCGGTGGGAAGAGGAGACACACAGTACAAAGGGTAGACCCAAAGTACAATTTTAGTGAGGGATAGGGGTAGGGAACACATAGCCTCATGAAGAGCTAGACCTCAATGACAATGCTTTTTCTTTGGAGAGTCATGTAGTTTTCTGTAGGGCATGATATCGGCCATGCTCCATTTCTCAGCTGATCTAAGGTTAAATCTACAACAGATTATTACATAAAATCTATTCTAAGCAAGAAGATGGCCTATATTTTAGTTTATATGTAAATGAACACGTGCTACTCAGCCATCAAAAATATAATGAGCACAATAACTGACACCATTTTTCCATTATTAGAACAGAATAAATACAACATGCTAAAAGGGATTAAATATCTGTCCAAATGACAAAACATTTATCAATTCAGCATTGCTGTTGTTTTTAAATCAAGTTGATTGTTTTATGTTGTTAAGGGGGAAAAATACAAAGAAATTTTTTGATTGCTATATTGACACCTTCAGTTAACTGATAAATTCTGATCTCTTCTGACATAAAGAAGGGAAAACGCACCTATGTTAACTTTACTGTGTAGTACCATTCTCTCTCTCTCTCTCTCTCTCTCTCTCTCTCTCTCTGTCTCTGTCTCTGTCTCTGTCTCTCTCTGTCTCTCTGTCTCTGTCTCTGTCTCTGTCTCTCTCTCTCTCTCTCTCTCTCTCTCTCTCTCTCTCTCTCTCTCTCTCTCTCTCTCTCTCTCTCTCTCTCTCTCTCCTGCCTCTCACCTCTGCATTGTCATGTTATGTTCAAACTTGCCCTTCTCCCACCCAAAAAATGCTTTAAAAAGGAAAACTCCAAAGGAAAGAAGAAAAAGTGTCACCAGTGTGGCAGTCAATTCCAGACCAAATCCAGACCTCCCAAGAGCAGAGATCTTTGACTCATCTGATCACCTCCCTGTGTCTAGCCCCAGTGTCTGTCTTTCCTCTGTGCTTGGGTACTTCGTATATATTCCTAGCTTTCATGTGTCACCTATCCTCTCCTGTCAGTGTCTGTGTCTAGCCCTCATGTGTCTCCCCACCACCACTTGGTTCCAGTAGGACCATCCCCTACCCTCCTTTATTCCTCCTCCTATTCTGGCTTCTCTGTATTCAGCCTCAATGTGTCCTTGGCCTGGCATCATCACTCCATGATATGCCCCTTTGCTGCCTCCCTCCCTCCCTTCCTCCTTTGTTCACATCCCTGGTCAAATACTCATTAGTTAAAAATCACTTTAAACAGAGGTCTGCAGATGGTCCACTTAGTAAGGTGAGAACTGTCTGTACTTTGCCACCAAATGTTAATAATTGATCCTTGAATCTCTGCTATAGTTCTTTTTAAATGCCTTATAATGGCATCAAAAAATACTGGGGTCTCAAAGGCCATGTCAAAGGAGCCCATCCTCTAGAAGGTCTTGCCATGCTGGAAAAGTTTCAAAAATTCCAGTCCTTGGAGAATTAGTCTTGCTAAGTGTGATAAATGATACAAGCTCATTGTGCACTAGGCAGGTATCCAAGGTTATACTAGAGGTACTATATAAACAGTACAACCCACACTTGGCTCATATCCTGCATTATGCAAGCCTACAGAAAAACAAGCTATCATTTTCTTAATTAATCAGTGAGGGAGACCCTCGTTATAAGCCTAAGAAGCTGATCACCATTGTACCTATACCTATACCCAAATTATGCTGATTCAGGTGGCTGGGACAGCAATAAACTCACTGACTCAGGTTTGGCATTAAGCAATATGAAAATCTGGTTTAGGACTGTGAAAATATAGAAATCACTATGGTTCTATCTCTACTGTATAACTGGAAAACTATTTGTTCTCTATCTGGCAACTACTCCTGCAGAATTGGGCAAGACCTAAAAGAGATTATCTGTTCTAACTTATTATTTGTAATCTGTGCCATTCAGGTAAAAGGAGAATATAGTCTAGGACAGGAGATGTCCTAGCAAATCAGCAGGAGATCCTGGACCCCTGGGAGGTAGAGTAGGCAAATGCCAACATGAGGACCCCCTACTTGCCTTAGCATAGCCAGGGGAACTAGCAGACTCCATCTTGGAAGAACCACCATGTGCACCAGTGTATCCCCAGGCAGACAGATATCCTCCAGCAGCCAGACCTCCATGTGCCTCAGCACAGCCTTGGAAGAACAGGAGTCCTCCAATGGGCAGACCACCTCATGCTTCAGGTAGCCCAGGGCAAACAGGTATCCTGCAGGACCAGATCTCCACATGCTTCAGTGGAGTCTTAGAGAAACACAGAAAAACCCTACCTGCCTCAACACATGCTAGACACCACCACTAGGACCCCAGTTCGGCACCACAACCCTACAGCCTCTAGCTGCCAGCAACTGAGGCACAAAGTTAATAACCAGGCCCCTGACTTCCGGCACAAGAAGCTTGGGACACTGCCCCTTGTCCCAAGAGGAGCTCAACTTTAAAAGTCAGAAAACAGGTAAATAAGATGAGCAAAAAGTAAAAAAGAACCTTTACCATAGAGAGCTTTTATTGTGACTGGGCACAAAGACCTCACAGTCCAATGCAGAAAATGCATCCTTTTTAGATCTTGATGCAATAAAAATTACATGCAATAAAGGGCCATGGAATGATAGACTAAAACTTAATTGGAAACTAAATAATCTAATCCTGAAGAATGAGTGGGTCAAACAGCAAATCATAGAAACAATCAGTAACTTCATCCAAGAGAATGACGATAATGAGACAACATACCAAAACTTATGGGATACAGTCAAAGTCGTTCTTAGGAGAAATTTTATATCTCTAAATATTTATGTGAATAAAATAGAGAAAGAGGAGATCAACGAACTGGGCGTGCAACTAAAAAAGGTAGGGAAAAAACAGATGAAAAATCCCCAATTAAATACCAAATTAGAAATTCTGAAAATCAAAGGAGAAATTAAGAAAATTAAAATTAAGAAAACTATTGAACGAATAAATAAAGCTATGAGCTGGTTTTATGAAAAAACAAACATAAACTTTCAGTTAATTGATTGAAAAGAAGAAAACCAAATTACTAGTATCAAAAATGGAAAGGGTGAATTCACCACCAATGAAGAGAAAATTAAAGCAATCATTAGGAGCTATTTTGCCCAACTGTATGCTAATAAATCTGACAATCTAAGTTAAATGGATGAATATTTACAAAAATATAAATTGCCCAGATTAATAAAAGTGGAAATATAATACATGAAAAAAATCATCTTAGAAAAAGAAATTGAACAAGTTATCAATAAACTCCCTAAGAAAAAAATCTCCAGGGCCAGATGGATTTACAAGTGAATTCTACAAAACATTTAAAGAACAATTAATTCCAACCACTACATCCACAAGTGACGCAGACCAGCAATATTCAATGTAGCCACACGGTCAAATTACATAGAAAATTTCATATGCTCCTCTCTGGTAGAGTGCTTCACCCAGCTGTCTCACAAACCCAAACCTTTTCTTAATAAACTCTTCCAGCTTTCTAGAGTAGGAAAAGGATTAGGGAACATAACTGTGTCTAAGAACTTGGAATTTAAAGAGAAAGGAAAAGAAGCATGGTTAAAAGGTTTATTTCTCCCCCTTCTCCTCCCCCATACCCTCACTACTGCTCTATATTCTGTAATATTATTCCAATAATCTTGGCTAATAACTTGTCACTTCCATTCTGGATCTGAGCTTTCCCTCATGTTCCTGATCATCTCAGGTAGTGATTTAGCTTATACAACCAGTAATCTGAGTTCAGTTTCAATAGTTCATAAATATTAAGTATATTCAGTGACTCACTATTTCCCATGGTGCAAGTTAATGGTAAAAGTCCATTCAAAATCACTGACTCAACCATATATAACAAAAGAGCAAAAGGGAAAATTGGGAGAAGATATTTCTCTATTCACGGTACCCCCAATGGAAGATCAAGGGGGAGAGTGTGAGCAGATACCCTTCTAAATATTCTACTGCAGGTAAAAATAATACTATATAACAGTTCACATTTATATGATGCTTTAAGTTTTTAAATGTGTTTTGTAACAATATACCATGAGATAAACATCAGAAATACTTTTTAAATGAAGAAGCTGAGACTCATAGAGGGTAAGTAACCTTTTCATGGTCACACAGCTAAACAAGTGCTGGAGCCAGAATTGGAACCAGATTTAATGTCACTAAATCTAATGCTTTTGCGGTCACCAAACCGATTCTGTTTCTCAATGGCTTGTCCTCAAGATTAATGATTTTGGGTGGTACCAAATTGCCAGAAGGATGAGGTTTTGTACATGTATCATCATGATGTCTCAACAGATGGATGTCAGTGCTCAAACATAACTGAGCTCTCACATAACTGCTTGTAGTTAAAGATAGTAGGCTGATATTGAGAAAGACACTTCCAAATATGGCTATCCTTATTTAATTTGCACGTAGTAAAATACACTCATAACGAAGAAACAAAGCTAAATTGTGCCATCAACAGATCTGAGAGCCATGGAAAAGACTGTAATATTGGCTCATTCCTTAGGACAGCCCTACTCACTCTGATTGACCCATTTATGAAGTGGGCTGAGACTGAATCAGTGGTAATAAAATGGTGTTACAATTTCTACAGCACAAACATTGTCGGAACAAGTATTCATTCACTTGGGTCTGTATGAGAGATAGGATTTGGATGAAGGTTCACTTTTCATGGGAAGACCTATGTAGCATCTGGCTACATTACTGAAAATAAGCTCAAATTTTCAAAGTCTATATCACCCACAGTCCTTGGGTCAAGCTAAAGAGGCAAATTAATATCTACAAATGAAGCTTGGGAAGCAGGTCAACAAAAGTGGAAAAGATTAGGATGCCAACCTCCTCATTATACCTATGGTACTGGGGAGACCCCATGGGAAAGTTACCAAAATCATTCCATAAGAGGTGATGACTGGGTAGGCAACATGGATGCCAAAAAATCTTAGAGCATCATTTGGGAGATGAGATATTGCTAATGAGATATGGTTACAATCTGCAGTCAATGATGTTAAAGATATATACCATTTAATAACTGAAATTTGGATGTTGGTGAAAGGCAAACCACGTAATATTTCAATAAGCATATTAATTCTATATCATTAATTACTTACCTGACCTTAGACAAGTCATCTTATCCCTTTGGGCATTAGTGTGCTCATCTCTACAGTTAGAGGCTTGAACTAGAGCAGGTATTCTTAACTTTTTTGTGCCAAAGACCCCTTGGGCAGTCTTCTAAAGTCTACGGACCCCTTTTCAGAGTAATGTTTTTAAAAGTATGAAATAAAAATGCATAGGTTTATACAAGAAACAAATTATATTGAAATACAGTTATTGAAATATATACCAAAAAACCCCACCAAACCAAGTTTATGGAATTCAGTTTAAAAACTTTTGAACTGAATAATCACTAAGGTCCTTTCCATCTATAACATTTTAGAGTTCTATAAATCAATAGAATAAGTAGGGGACAAAGTTTTAATAAAGCTTGCTCTAAAAATAATTATTCTAGAAGTCTGTGTCATGTAATTAATTCAAAGTTAACAAAACATTAAATATTTATTGTGTATAGAGCTCCATGCTAGGCACTGAGAAAGATTCACAGTTCAGGTAAAATACAAGCCCTGCCCTCATGAAGTTTATAATCTAGTTTAGGAGGTTAAAGGAAGAAGACAGGAATATATGGTACTCACTATGTACCAAGCACTATGCTACGCACTTTGACAAATATTATCTTATTTCATCCTCATAACAATCTTGCAAAGTAAGTACTATTATTATCCTCTTTTTGCCTTTGGGGAAACTGAGATAAACAGAGGTTAAGTGACACCTCCATGGTCACATTAAGTTAATTAGCTGTCTGAACCCAATCTGAACTCAGGTCTCTCTGATTCCAAACCTAGGACTCTATCAGCTATACCACCCGCTACCTCAAGACAGAGATAGTTATTCTATATAACTATAATACCCTTCATGGTGATCTAATAGAGCTGCAAAATAAAGATCCATAGAATGTTTGAGGAGGAAAGTTGTTACAGAGGGAGAAGATCCGGGGATGAAAGAGGAAGCATTTGGATAACGTTTTAAAGGATGGAAAAAAAAAACTACATGTAAAAGAAAGGGAAGGAGGACTTTCCCAAAGTAGGAGACAGCAGAAAAAAAGGCACAGAAATAGTAAAGCAGGGTATGCATTTTGAGAATAAAGAGTAATTCCACTTGGATGAGGCAGAGAGACTATAGAGCATAAACAGAGATAAAGCTGGGCTTTTAAGGGAGAGCCTTGAATGCCAATCAGACAAGGTTGTTGTTCAGTTGTTTCAGTCATGTCTGACTCTGTGACCCTATTTTGGGGTTTTCTTTATAAAGACACTGGAGTGGTTTGCCATTTCTTTCTCCAGGTTTTTTTTACAGATGAGGAAATTGAAGCAAACAGGGTTAAGTGATTTGCCCAGGGTCACACAGCTAGTAAGTGTCTGGGGTCAGATTTGAACTCAAGTCTTCCTGACTCCACGCTTGACAGTCTGTCCACTGTACCATCTAAATGCCTCAAAGGATGTTCAATCATAAGTGTTAGACAGCCACTGGATATTTTTAAGCAGAAGTGCAACAATGCCTACATTTGTGCACACCGAAAATCAGTCTGGTAGTGGGGTCAAAGATAGATCGGAAAGGTGAGAAAGTGGAAATGGGAACACCTGCCAGGAAACTCTCCTAATAGTCTATAAAAGACTATATATTGTCAGATGGTGGCAGTGCAAATAGAGTGGAAGTAATGATGCAAGAGATATGGCAGAGAAAGAATGAACAGAACTTAGCAACTGGTTGTACAAGAGAGTGAAGGGAGAGGAAAGAATAAAAGAAAACATGGTTTTGAACAGAGGATTTTGGTGTTCAGTCATTCAGACTTTTTGCAAACCCATTTTGGGGTTCTCTTGGCAAGGATACTGGAATAGTTTGATATTTCCTTCTGCAGCTCATTTTATAGATGAAGAAACTGAGGCAAACAGGGTTAAATGACTTACTCAGGATAACATAGCTAGTAAGTGTCTGCAGCCAGATTTGAACTCAGAAAGATGAGTCTTAACAACTTCAGACCTGGCACTCCATCCATGGTACCACCTAGCTTCCATTGGACACAAGAATCTAGGTGAATAATGCAGACAAGTTCCATACTAACAGAAATAGGGAAATAAGAAGGAGGAACAAGTATAGGAGTAAAAATAAGCTCATGTTTGTGTAAGATGTGAATAAAGTGTCAATGAGACAGCAAAGTAGAGGTACCTTGTGGGCAGCTAATGACTCATCTCAGAAAAGAATTGAGGCTGAATTGACAAATAGGGTTGTAGTATATATATAATTTCAGCAAATTAAGGCACAAGATAGATGGATGAAATGTGGTGATGATGATGTATGTATTGGGGAGATTATTTAAAAGAGAAGAGCAGGTTTCTGTCATCTAGAGAAAGAAATTGTTCACATTCAAGGCACATGATGAAGATCTCTGCAATGTGTAGAGCCCAAAACACTACCCAGGAAGGATACCTATACAAGCATCATTCCTAACCATACCAGTGCTAGAAGGGGATGCTATGATATTCACAGCTTTCCCCATCTGGAGATGCAGTAAGAAAAGATTGAGTAATGATTTTGATGATCTCAGGCAAGGACAGTCTTGAGATGATAGGAAATGGTAACTTTAAAGACAATTAAACTGTAATTTTCCCCTGCTGAAAAATTACACAGTTTTGCTCTACTGCCATTGTACCTAATGTTAATTGGAAATTTTAAGAGAGTTATGCTCCCCTCTTTGACCCATTCAAATAATGCAGGCCAGAAGTGGAAAATGTATACAATAATTAATGGGGATTTTGTTTGTTTTTATATTTTTAATGTTATATGAAGCAGTAGCATGTTTGTGTTAACCTAATGGAACAAATAATCAGTGCTTGCATTTTAATTAATTAGAAGGTATTAGAAGTTAACTCACAAGAGAAATTTAGAAGGCTAAAGAACTTTACTGAGGTATATATAATATCAGCTGATTAGCAGCACCCCTAAGTCCTTTCCAGTAAGCCCTGGCATACCAACTCAATGTGGCAGCATGGTACAAAACCACTACTTCCTTTCCCCAATCCTACCCAGCCAGACTGATCTGTGATAGGAAAAGGCTGGATTTCACTTCCCCCACTCCCTGCCCCCATTCTCACCCCAGACCACTGCCTGAGAATGAAACCAAGACACAGATGGCTCCATCTTCTGCAGAAACGACTAAACTCAAGCAGGACTATTAGTGTCCCCTGCCCATATTTAACCTTAATGATGCAATCTAGTCCGGCCTACCCCTTCCATTATGCTCTTGGGAACTCCTCTTCCATAGTTAACAAACTTTCCCTCATTTCATACCCTTTCCTCCCAGGCAGCCTCCATCTACTTACAGAGAATTCCCACCCTCACCTCCCTCTGCCTCCCACACCCTTTCCTCTACACCCAGATGATACTGCATCTTTAGACACTTTCCAGCACTGACTTTACTTACTGTCATGCTGCTCTTAGGGGAGAAGTCAAAATAGTCCTTGTTCCCCACTGCCATTTCTAGACTCTCCCTTGGCTGTCATTACTTAGTAACATCTTCTTTAAAGATCATTCCATTTGAACTAGTTGCTCAGTCAAGATCTATTGGCCCATAGGACATTTTCTCTCCCTTTTCAAGGAGCTTAATAGCTGATTTACATTATTCTTTTCAACCTCAACTCCTGCCCTTATATTAAGGGCATCCATGTTGATATCATATCAGACAACTTAAACTCCCAATTCCTTAATTGCCTCAACTTCCATGACTTACTTCCACACCACCTTAGTTATACACAGAGACGGTCAAATCCTTGATCATGCCCCCTCCTGCCATAGAATTTCATTTCAGCAATCCAAAATTTCAAAATTCCTTGTTAAGTTCATAAACACATATTATTTCCTCTCTCCCTATGCTTTATTCCTTCTAAATATACTCTTCATCTTCCCTGGATCTTCCAATCCCTCCATCATTCAGTACTCCCTCGTATCATCACATTAGCTTTCTTCCCTTCCCAAATTCATTTTGATGGTTTATAGGATATAAAACCTTAAATTTCAAGCTAGAAAATGCCTGAGAAATCATGAAGCCTTCATCCTTAATTTTGCATATGAGGAAAATAAGATTCATGAAGGTTAAATGGTCTCCTTAAGATCACACAACTAGGACATATAGGTAGTTGGGATTTGAACCCAGTCTTCCTAGCACCAATTTCAGTGCTTTGTCCACTGACCCATGCTACTTTTAGCCAAATCAGTTCTACATTTCCCTCTTCTCTCAAATTCCTTACTCCTCCTGTGCTCTTTACATTTACACTTTGATAAACTCCAACCTTATATCACTTCCATCCTCCACCTTCTTTGCCCTGATTCACACACTACTCAATGAAAATGGATAAAATCACTCAACTACGCTGATTGGGTTCCTGACAAATTCATGGTTTCTAAAATGAACTAGGCCCTCACTGTAGTAAAGCAATCATTCTACTCTATAATTAATTTGCTACATCATCGCCATTACTCTAGTTTTTGATGAAGAGATCATTTTCCCTTCAACAAAGTCCACTTTCTACATGTGCCCTTGCCTCACTCCTGGCTTCTTCAATGGATTACACCCACTGTCACTTCCTTCTCTTCAGTTCTAAATCTTTTCTTATATACTGACACCTTTCCCAATGCTTTATAAACACATTCAAATCTTCCCCATGAAAAAAAAATCTCTAAATTCTATCATTCCCCACCCCAAGAAACCATCATATCTCTCCTCCTATTAATAGTGAAAGTCTAAATCTATTGTCTCCACTTTTCTTCTCATTCCGTTCTCAGTCTTTCACGGTACGGTTTCCATCTTCATCACTGATATCCCCAAAGTTACCAGTTATCAAGATAATTGCCAGATCTGACAACCATTTCTCAGTCTTCATTATTCTCTCCCCCTCCACAACAGTTGACACTGTTTGCTCACTGTCTACCCCTGGTTAGTTTTTCTATCTGGGCTTTTGTGAAACTGTTCTACATCTGTCTTGGTTCTCCTCCTACCTACAACTTCTCAAGATCACAGATTAAGACCTGGAGGAACCTTGAAGGTAAATATCCTCATTTGACAGATAAAGAAACTGAAGCCCAGTGATTTTGTCCAAGGCCATTCAGTTAGGAAATGCCAGACCTGGGTTCAAACCTAGGTCCTCTGACTCCAAATCCACAGTACTTTACATTGCTCGGCAATTTCTTTTGATATGTCATCATCCACATCTCACCTGGGGATTCAAGCTAGAGCCAGCTTGAATGAAAGTGCTAGAGCCAATTGTTAAATTTTCTGCACGAACGTTGAGTTACATGACTTGTTATTATTGCTGTTCGGTCAAATCAGTCCTGTCTGAATCTTCATGACCCCATCGAACTTAGCATACTAGGCCCTTCTAATCTTCTACTATTTCTCAAAGTCTGTCCAAGTTCGTATTCATTCTTTTCATGATTCTATGTATCCATATCATCCTCTGCTGTCTCCTTTTCCTTTTGCCTTCAATTTTTCCCCACAACTGGCAAATGCTACAAATTGGGCTTGACTTATTTTTTTAAATTTATTTTTAATTTATGGAATAAAACAAGCAGTTCCAGTACAATAAAAAAAACAGTGCAATAAAAAGGTAGTTGTACATGCACATACAAATCTACTATGAATAGCCTGCTATTCCTTTCCTTTCAAATATACAACAAAATTATCATATACATTTCTTTGTTTCCTTCTTTTCTTCCCCCCCCAAAGAGATGGCTACCATTGGACACAGATAGATATGTATGTATATATGCCTGTACATATACAGGCATACAGACATATATATATATATATATATATATATATATACATACACACACATACACACAAAGTTATATATATACACACATATATGTATGTATATTTGCATATACATGTATATGCAAAATTATTCTTTCTATACATTTATTTATCATTTCTTTCTCTGGATGCAGATAGCATCTTTTTTCATATGTCCTTTATAGTTAATTTGGGTATTTATAATAGGCAAAATAACTTATTCCCTCAACATCATTCTTAAAACAATATTGCTGTTACTGTATACAATGTTCTCTTAGTCCTGATCAATTCACTCTCCATTATTTCATGCAAATCTTTCCATGTTTTTCTAGAATCATTGAGCTCATCATTTCTTAAAGTATAGCATCATTCCATCACAATCATATCAACTTGTTCAGCCATTCCCCAATTGATGCATCCCTGTAATTTTCAGTTTTTTGCCATGATGAGGAGAGCTACTATATACGTTTTAGAATATATAGGTTATTTTCCTTTTCCCCTAATCATCTTTGGAAATAGACCAAGTAGTGGTATTGTTGATTTACTGTTTTGTTCATTGCCTAAACTTAAGAAAGTGATGGAGAAAATATTAATGATGCATACTAAACTTCAAAGTGTGAGCCAAGGGTGGGGAATCTTTGACCTCAAGGTCACATGTGGCCCTCTAGGTCTTCAAGTGTGGACCTTTGACTAAATCCAAACTTCACAGAACAAATCCCCTTAATAAAAGATTTATTCATAAAACCTGGTCTGAGTCAACAGCCAGTTGTTAAGTATTTGCCAGCACATCTGGGGTACCCCAGTATTCTTTCTTGGTACCTCTTCTTTTTTCTATTTACACTCTCTCAGTGCTCTCATCAACTCCCATGAGTTTAATCATTGTCTCTATGTATATATGATTTTCAGTGTCTTTCCGAAACTCTAATCACACATCTCCAACTACCTTTTGAATATTTCCAACCAGATGCCCTTCAGATAGCCCAACTTTCCTATGCACAAAATTGAACTCATTATCTTTTCCCTATAAACACCCCACTTCTGAATTTCCTGATTTCTTTTGATAGCACTATTATCTGCCCAATAACCTTCTGTTACAAATTCCTGTCATCTGACCTTAGTTGGAATTTCACTTTTATTCAAGTCCTTTATTCAATCAATCAATCGCTCACAAAGTTATCCAACAAATATGCATGTATTAAGCACCTACTCTGTGTCAGGCACTGTGCTAAGCTCTTTAGGCTATGAAAACAAAAATTAAACAGCACCTGGCCTCGACCTTTTTATATTCTATTGAAGAAAGTAACATGTGTATATATCAGAAAATATACATGGGTATATACACCCAATATGTAAAAATAGATATAAGGGAATTTTGGAAGGGAGGACACTATAACCTAGGGAGGAGGAAGCAAAAAAGTTCTCACATAGAAAACATTTTGAACAGAATATTGAAGGGATGAAGGAATTCTAAGATGTGACTATGTATATGAGGAAGAGTAACAAGTCCAGTCTGACCATGTTATAGAGGTGATGAAGGAGAATAATATTTAATAAGACTGAAAATTTAGGTTGGAACAAGTTGTGAAGGGTTTTACTAAAGGTAAACACATATTGAGAAAAGAAGTGACCTTGTCAGACTGGCATTTTAGGAAAAGCTAGATATGGCAACTGATTGGATCTGTGAGATTAAGAATAATACTGACATTGCAGATGTTGGTGAATGAAGGGTTAGAAATTCCCTGAACAGAAATAGGGAAGTTCAGGAGTGAAGTAAGTTCTGGGGGAAAGATAATAAGTTCAGCTTGTCAATGCGGAGTTTGAGATGCTTATAGGACATATTTAATAGGCATTGGGGATGTGTGAATAGTCAATCAGTCAAAAGCATCTGCTAAATGCCTACTATTTTCCAAGTAGTATGGTGCTAAGACACAGTAGGAGAGAGAATAGAATTGGATATGTAGATTTCATAGCCATACACATAGAGATGGTAATTAAATTGATGGAATTGATGGATAAGGGCACTAAAGGAGAGTATGTAGAAAAGGAAGAGGAAGGGGTCCAGGATTGAGCTTTGGACTGAACCTGAAATTAAGAGACATGATAATGTGCGATGAGCCAGGGAGAAAAAAAAAAGCAATGGTCAGGAGCAGATCAAAAGAGTAAGGTAACACAATTCCAGGAAGGAGTGCGCATCAAGGAGAGAGAGTGATAAGCAGTGACAAAAGTTTCAGAGAAACCAAGGATGAGAGCTAATAAAATATCTTCAGATTTGACAATTAAAAGGTCACTGGACATTGCAGAAAGAAATTTCAGTTGCATGATGAGGTTAAAACCCAGATTGCAATCAGCTGAAAAGTGAGTGACAGGAAGTAGAGGCATCAGATGTAGACAGCTTTTCCTAAGAATTTGAGAAAGGGGGCAACTAGGTGGCACAATGGATAGAGACAGGAAGACTTATCCCCCTGAGTTCAGATCTGGCCTCAGACACTTACTAGCTGTGTGACCCTGGGCAAGTCACTTAACCCTATTTGCTTCAGTTTCCTCATCTGTAAAATGAGCTGGAGAAGGAAATGGCAAACCACTCCAGTATCTTTGCCAAGAAAATCTCATGTTAGGTCATGAAGAGTCAAACATGACTCTTCATGGGAGGAGAAATATAGGATAATAGAGAGGGAATCATGGGATTCTTCAATGATACCCTTTAGGGGGAATTTAATTTTAAATTAAAACATTTAGATTTTATAATGACCACTAGCTTGCTTTCCTTTCTCCTATCTAAGAAAGTGTCTTAGTCACAAAGAAATTGAGTGCTTCCAGCAGCAAGACTCAGCATCCCCTTAGTTTCCACAGAGTTCCTTAGTGAACACACACCATGTGGTGATTGCAAACATATGCCAACTGCAAATTTCTCCTCCTCAAGCCACAGAATTCTTAAAAAAGAAAATTAAATTGGAGTTTCCATACTGTTGTGAGTTCCTGAAATGACAGATCTGGAGGGGAAAAAACCCTATTGGTGAAGCATAGGCAAATGAAAGCAAGTTCCTAAACTTAAAGACCAGAGGTTTGAAAGGAGGTGACCCAGGCATCATTGAGATGAATTTCTCACCTGGGAGGGTGATTGCTTAAAGTTGCAAGTGAGATATTCTCTTATGTACAATCTAGTCACCCTGCTAGAAGACTTGGTGATATATTTTGATTATCTATCCATCTACAATATTCTAGCATTATTCTATATAGGTTTTCAATCAGCAATTCAATTTGAAGACTTTATAACTTCATAACAACTTTATAATATTTGTGGAGTTTTAGTCAATATTCTTATACCATCTTATGTGTCTGCTTAAAGGTCTGTTAATCAAAAGGAAAAAAAATCCTTTCAACAGAAGATGCAATCATGTTGGCTCCATTAAAGCATTTGTTTAGATGTGATCTGAATCAAATCTGAACTGAATTTCACTGAAACTCCCAAAGAGGAAACTCCTTCTGCCAATTCAGGTTAATACCTACTCTGCAACAGACTTGCCCAACATCACACAAACAGCATGTGTCTTGTATGAGTATGGACTTGAATACACGTTTTCCTGACTTCAAACCCAGCTCACCCATTAAGCTATTCTTATCATTGTCTAGTCATTTCAGTCACGTCTGACTCTTTGTGGCAAACATACTAGAGTGGTTTGCCATTTTCTTCTCCAGCTCATTTTCTAGATGAGGAAACTGAAGCAAACAGGGTTAAGAGACTTGCCCAGGGTCACACAAGTGATAAGTATCTGAGGCCAGATATGAACTCAGGAAGATGAGTCCTCTTGACTCCAGATCTGGCACTCTACCTACTGTGCCCCCAGCTGCCTCCTCCATTAAGCTATGCTACCTCTCAATTACAAGATAAAAGCCTTTTTGCATGATAGCCTATTGGACCAGATGATCAGTACTTGGTTTAGCATTATAACCTGCTAGAAGTAACTTCCACAAGCCTATTACAAGATCAGAGACATTTTGGAAAGATGTACGCAGCAACAGGATCCATTTCTTCTGGCTCTGAGGTGGGAACCTTGTTTAGTATATTTAGCCCCAAACCTTAGCTTTTTGAACTCTGAGGTATTCTATAGGTCCTTCTCATGCTGAAGGTACATAGCAATAGGCAGGCTATTGCCCTAATGCCAGGCTAAGTCACATACTCTTCCCTTACAATTTTGTTTTATTTATTTATGTCTTGACCTCAAGGGAGGACAACATAGAAAATACTAGACTTGTCTCTATAGCTTATCTCAGGAGATAGACTTTCACAAGATCCCTCAGGTGGAGGCAGGGCTGAAGGAAACTTCTAAATATTCTCATTTCCAGGAGGGGGCTGAGAGAAGGCAATTCCTGGGAAACACAAATTTAAAAAGAGCAAAACTTGAGACATGAGGGATATAATTGCCTTATCTCTGGGAGCTACAGGAGTCCAGGATGAATGCTGTGTGTCTGCCCCACTGGTATTTATGGTGTTGTGCTCACTGCCATACTCTACAATTATCTACTAGAACAGATTCATCCCCATCTGTTCCATTTAGGTCCAGGTCCTTGGGGTCACAGCCCCAGAACCTCCTCAATGCCATTTCTTAAAGGAAAACAGGTACCATAAAACCATTAGGAATGTTTGCAAGCAATAGCTCCTTCTAAAACTGTGTGTCATTTCTTCTTGAATAGCTATGGTGTCTTTGCATCATTAACCTTGCCCAGAAGGGCACTTCACTAATGTTCTTTATACTCTGAGAGAATTTGTGCTCAGCATTTGTGATGCCTTTACTCCCCCTCTCTGCCCCAAGCACTCATCATCTTATGCTCAACTGAAAGGAATAACAATTCTTCCGACCTCCTACTACTGTATTTAAAATTTTTTCTGCCATCCCCAAATGTTTCAGCCTTTTCCTCTTCTTGCCCATTAACCAAGGATTAACCTCTCTTGCCCATCTCTTTCTTCATACCACTGGCTGTCAGGTTCTATTTAGTGTCATCTGACCATCTCCATTTTGAGGTCCCTGAGTAGCAGGTGATAAATGTCTCCCATTTGGGAAGATCCATGTAAAATGCAACAGAAAGTTAGAATTTTAGAAAGTTAGAAAATGAGAATCAAAGAAACAAGGTTTGAGTTAACTCTGACTCTGACTAATAAAGGTGAGCATAGGCAAGTTCCTCAACTTCTCTAAATCTCGTTAGGTTTTTTTTTTTTATCCACAGAAAGGAAATAATAGCACTTATACCACCAGGTTAATAGGACTATGGTGAAGAAAGAATTTTCTAAATTGTAAAGTGTAAAATGTATATATTTCATAGTTTACATATAGTATATATAGTAAATATATAGTATATATACATACATGCAAATATAGTCTACACATAAGTGTATGTATTTATAAATACATACATATATTCATACATATGAATATACATATATATATAGTACATATATGTTGAGCATGAACTAGCCCACTTATCCTGGCAGTGTAGCCCATGGGCATGATGTTCAAAATAATACCTCCACGACCCCTCTTCTTTCTCTAGATTTCATTCACCCCAGTCTTCTCCCATATGAGAGATCTAGGGGATTCCCAGGGAGTAAGATGGTAAATATGTGCAACCTTGAAACTACAACTCACTTGAAAAGTTCCAGATGTAACCCTGATATACGTATGGAGTGGGGAATATACTCTGACTACTGCTCAGTATAAGCTCCTGAGCCCCAATATGTATGCTCCCCATCTATACAAATCCATCATAATGGTACCATGAATGCTTGAACATGAAACATCAGAGAGCAGAGCAAGAATAACTCTAATATAACATTTATTCAACAAAAAACAAAATTAGGAATAATCAAAATATTACCGTCCACCCTAAAACCTGTGCCACGTTCTCCCACCAGTTCAAACTTTGGGCATATAATATAGAAAACTAGCACTGGGAAATATGAATAGAGAAACCAATGCACCCATTGTTAACTCATGATGCCACATTACACTATGGGGTAGTGGATAGGAAGGTTCATCTTCCTCAGTTCAAATCTGGCCTCAGACGCTTACCAGCTGTGTGACTCTGGGAAAGATACTTTTAACCCTGTTTGCCTCAGTTCCATCATCTATAAAATGAGTTGGAGAAGGAAATGTCAAACCACTGCAGTATCTTTGCCAAGAAAACCCCAAATGGGGTCATGAAGAATCAGACACAACAGAAACCACTCAACAACGCTTATGCTCTTTCAGTGAAACAGACAGAAGCCCTAAATCTGGGGAATAAAGTTTTCTATTCTGCTCCTACAGTTGGGAGCTGAAGCTGTGTTCAGCTATTTCAATGGCAAGCAATACCTTTAAACTGAAGGATTTCAAAAGTCCTTAGATCTGTTCTGTAGCCTCTGAGAAGCTTCTTCCTCTCAAGCCAGAGAGCAATAATATATAGTGCTAAAGTACAACACTGACAAGCCCAGCTGAATCTCTACACAGTGGGATTCTACTTTCTCCAATGAGCCCCCAGAATCAGCATGCCCCTCCAATCAAAAACAGCTCCTAGATCAGCAATAGGTCTTCAAACCCAGTCAGCTCAAACCAGGATGCACTCACAGATAAGCACAGATAAGCATGGCCAGCTCTTTACACAGTAGGATCCTGCTCTCTCCAACGAGCACCCAGCAGCTACCAAGTTCTTCTCCTGTTAAAATAGCTCCCAGAGCAGCTCCAGAGTCTGTCTGGCTTCATTTAGCTCTCTGAGCTGACTTGGCCCAAAGCAGTTGCTTTTATCTTCTGATTCTCCTCTGCTCTACTCCATTCAAGCAGCAGGGATTAGTCACCAATCTACTTCTGTCCCTGTCATCATCTCCTCTCATCAGGTGGTTGCCATGTCTTCTTATTCATCTGATCTCATCCTCTGAGCTCTTCTAGCATCTAACGCATTAAATCTGAGCCGCCTCATGAGAAGCGGTCCATCTTTAATTCAAATTGAAAACCCCCAAATTTTATCAGATAAAGCAGAAACAAAAAAAATCTCAATTTTCCCATAGTACCCAAATAGTTCTTTGATTTATAATTTCTCAACAATAACTTTTAAAACCCTGGAAACAGGAATATGTAAATGAGCTGATGGGCAACAACGCCTTGCAGACATCTCCAGTGCTCTTGCCAGAATTACTTTCAAACAGGTCCTTTGGGTACGTTTATTTGAGGAACTCTTTTCTCCCAAGTCTTCAGAACTATCTCAGATTGATTTTCTCACACAAGTGTCCTTTCTCTGCCCTTTTCAGCAAATAAAATTACTTTTCATTGTTTTTCAGTCTTTCCAGGTGTGTATGACTTTTGGGGACCCTATTTGGGTTTTCTTGGCAAAGATACTGGAATGATTTGCCATTTTCTTCTCTAGCTAATTTTACAGATGAGGAAACTGAAGCAAACGGGGTTAAGTAACTTGCCTAGGGTCACACAGCTAGTAAGTGTCTGAGGCCAGACTTGAACTCAAGAAGAAGTCTTCTCTTCTTAACTTCATACGTTGCACTTGATCTACGATTTCCTTTATTTAGGGAACTCCTGATGAGAAAACTCCTTCAACCAATGCAGACTGGTTATCCGTTCTCAAAATTTAGTCTTAGAGAACTGTCTGGGACACCTCTGACAGTGAAAGTGAGACTCAATAATTAAATGACTCTCTCAAGGTCACATAGTTTGCATGCATGTGAGGTGTCATTTTAACTCAATTCTTGATCTCAAAGCCAGCTATGTATTTATGCCACATTGGCTCTACTATGTAAGTAGTTATTATTATTATAGAGAAATTTTTTTCTACCTTATGTAACATGATCTGGGCCCATTGGAGGATTAAATGAAAGCCTTAGGGAAATCAGCTATTTGCCTGCTAATTGGATGATTTACCTAGCATCCTTGAATTCTAATAATATTGCCTTAACCTTAAGTGCTTTTCTGAGAAGATAGAAGAAGTCATCGTGGGTGGCTGCTGAAGACACTATGCAGAGCTGACAGCGAGTCAGGACAGAGTGGGCTGAATGACAGCCAGAAGCAAGGAAATGTAGAAGCAATCAGATTGTGGGCTGGGAATCAGACGGAACCTGCTTTGGTGACCAGGCACAAGCTGGGAGGCTCAGAAGTAGCAACCTGTAGCCCCTTGAGCACTAAGGGTCTTCCACATAATTAATCGCTCATTTTTCCCATGCCACTTACAAAATAATTTTAAAAAACAGACAAACAAAGAAAAGAAAAAACCTAGCTTCTTGTTTGATTTTTTACCTTTCATGACGGTTAAACAAGCCATTGGCAGATGGTGGTAATGGGAGAAGAGGGTAAATTTCAGCTGTCGATAACTTTCATTTTAACACCTGGGTTATGTGAAAATTCTTGTGTAAAACTTAATGCCCACAAATACTGATTTCAGCTTGGTAATTTTATGTGTGATTTGAAAACAAGAGAAAGGGAATTTTTCCTCACAAAGACAGAATTTTTCATTATCATTATTCAGTGAAGCCAGGCTGGGGGCAAAGTCAAAGAGAGAGAATGTATTTGTATGTGTTCTTTTTCATAAGCCTTGTGGGAGTACACATGAGACTTGTAAAAGTACACAAGGCTAATAGAGATATTCCTATAAAACAGAAACCGCAACCCAAAACTCTATGAGCTACAGAGGATGTCTGCCTTTAGTTTGAGAGGTTTTGCATGATCAGTTTTCCTCCATAGTCTGCTAATCCACTAGTAGAAAGACTGAAAGTTAACCCAGATGGAGGAAAGGAGACAACTTTAAAGTTTCCCACTGTTCTCAGCTAGATTCTGCAAGGCTTCAAAGCCTAAAGTTAACAATGCTTGGGGCTACAAGGACCCTGGTCTAGCTCATGAGCTCCCCCTAGCAGTTAGACATGGGAGTGATGTCAATGTTTTGAATTGAGTTTCTTTTTTACTTTTCTTTACGCAGGCTGGCTATACTCACTAAATAATTTTTCTTTTTTCTTTTTCCATTTGAGTGGGTTTTTACTACAGAGTTTTTCAATGTTCATTTTGAAAGAAAAATTTCCTGCTTTTACCTTTATTTCAAGATAGGAATATTTTTTGGAATTTTTTTTCCCTAAATTTTTCCAGTACTGTATTTTCCCAAATATGTAATTGTTTTCTATTTCTACTGTGTTGTACTTTTGTTTAGTCTCTCAAATTATTGTATTAAACAATTAATTGTATTAAATATGTATCACTATAATAATGTGCACGTGCAATTTTTTTTATTGAGAGCTTTTGCTTCATTATATGCCAGTTGTTGGTATGTTAATGTCATTTTACACCTAAATTCTTATGATTCTGTGTATGTCAGGTAGTGAATCACTGATTTGCCAGTCTACTTACTGTTTATTTGCCAAGTCTTGATTTCTGTTCTGGATCTCAGGTGACTATTATAACCAAAAGTTCTATGAGATACTTGAGAAAAGTATCTTTATAGCCTATGAAAGATCAAGTACTTGGTGGAATGAGTGACAAAGGCTACCCATCCTTGGATATATCAGAGAAAGATTGTACTTTCCCTAGGGAAAGTGTGGGTGTCAATAGGCAGATGGACACTGGTATGTGTAGTCTCACATATTGTCACTGAAATGTCAGCATCACTTTGAGCCAATTCCAACCTATTCAAAATATTAGCTGGGAACCAATACTTTTATACCTTGACTATTCATGAAGCCTGTGCAGAGATCTACAGGGGGACAGAGACTAGTGTTGGCAGTGAACATCATGAAAACAATGACTCTTCCAACTCAAAAGTAGGTTTTTAGGAAGCTTGATTTTAATACCTTTCTGGTATGAAAAGAATGGAGGGATCAGTCAAGACAGAAGGTAATAATAACAGTCAACATTTATATAATATTTACCATGTTCCAGAAATTATGCTAAGCACTTCACAATTACCATCTCGTTTGATTCTTACAACTACCATGGGAGGTAAGTATCATTATTATCCCCATTTTACAGATGAGAAAACTGAGGCAAACAGAGGTCACATGATTTTACTAGGATCATATAGTTAATAAGTATCTGAGACTGGATTTACACTCAGGTGTTCCTGACTCTAGACCCAATTCTCTACTGCTCCACCTACCTTCCTCAGGTAGGGGGCAGAGCCAAGATGGAGGAGTGAGAGCAGTGACTCACCTAAGCTCTCGGACAAACTCCTCCAGGTACCTCTGAAAGGGGAATCTGACCACATTTTGGAGGTGCGGAATCGAGTGGGAGACAGACGGGGAGGGATTCGGAGCTCAGGTGGGACTGGAAGGTCCACGGGGAAGGATCTGTTCCGCGGGGGTGAACCCACAGAGCGCAGCGCAGCGTGGCCAGCGCAGCGGAGCAGAAGAGATCCGAGAAACCTAAGTGGTGGGCAGGACCAGAGGAGCGGCACCTGGGGTGGGAGACAAGCCGAACCGAGTCAGTGAGAGCCGCGGAGTGCCAGATATCAGCGCAGCAGCTCCTGAGACCTTCAGCCCGAAGATCAAACTTCGGTAAGTCACTTACTTGAACTTCCGGGAGCCAGGATGGCGGAGTGATCAGTCAATGCTCTCTCCTTCCCCCTTGATGACCGTGAAAGAACCATAAAATATCTCCCCAGAAAAATCTCAGATCAGTAGAATTAGAAGAAGGAGACCAATAGTCTCATAACACCTGAGATGAGGAAAATAGCTAAGGGGGATTCCTCATACGGTGGCAGAGGCAAACCTGAAGGACAGAGGACCCAGGGCAGAGAAAACTCGCACTAGGACCCAGGCAAGCCTCAGCGCCAGGAGAGGATCCCCAGGAGGGGTGGGAACACGCATTAGCATCTAGGCGTGCCTCAGCTATCCAGGGGAATCAGAAAGACAATAGGGCAGTTGGGATTACCAGCTCCTGAGCTTGCCTTTGCCTCAATTCAGCTGAGATCTCCTGGGACCAGACCACTCCTCCCCCACACTTAACAAGCTAAACCCAGGGCTGATCAGGGAAACACCAAACAAAAACCTGCTTTTAGCTTTTTCACACATCATCTCAGCAAAAAGTTCTCTAGCTTCTGACTGAAGGAACCAGAAGCCACAACACTCAATCAAAATCATGAACAGGAAAAAGAAGAGGGCCGAAAGAACCATAGAATCTTTCTATGGGGATAAGGACCAAAACACAAACCCCAAAGAGGTCACAGCTGAGACTGTACTTCCATCTGAGACTTCAGAAGGGACTATGAACTACTCGCAAGTACAAGCAGCTCTCGTGGAACAGCTGAAGAAGGAAATAGAAGATAAACTGGCCAATGATTTTAAAATTATTAAGAAAGAATTCACTGATGAGAACATCTCCTTGAAAAGGAAAATTGAACAAATGGAAAAAGAAGTTCAAAAATTAACTGGAGAAAATAAATTCCTGAAAGGCCAAATGGAAAAGGAAGTACAAAAATTAACTGGAGAAAATAGCTTCTTAAAAGGAAAAATTGGGCAGATGGAAAAAGAGATACAAAAGTTAACAGAAGAAAACAATTTGATGAAGATTAGAATTGGGCAAGTAGAAACTAATGACTCAATGAGACAGCAAGAATCAGTCAAACAAAATCTAAAGAATGAAAAGATAGAAGGAAATGTAAAATATCTAATTGGAAAAACAACTGACCTGGAAAATAGATCCAGAAGAGAAAATTTAAGAATTATTGGCCTGCCAGAAACCCAGGATGGAGAAAAGAGCCTGGACAATATCTTCCAGGAAATCATCAAGGAAAACTGCCCAGAAGTACTAGATTCAGAGGGCAAAATAGTCATTGAAAAAATCCACCGTTCCCCTCCTGAAAGGGATCCCAAACTCAAAACCCCAAGATATATAGTTGCCAAATTCCAGAGCTATCAAGTGAAGGAGAAAATATTACAAGCAGCCAGAAAGAAACAATTTAAATATCAAGGAGATACAATCAGGATTACACAGGACCTTGCAGCTTCTACATTAAAAGATCGAAAGAATTGGAACCCAATATTCCGTAAGGCAAAGGAGCTAGGACTGCAACCAAGGATCAACTACCCAGCAAAGTTCAGCATAACATTTCAGGCAAGGAGAAAGTCATTCAACGAAGTAAGGGATTTCCAGAGTTTCCTGACCAAAACGCCAGAACTTAATAGACAATTCGATCTTCAAATGCAGGTCTCAAGGAATCATAAAAAGGTAAACAGTGGGGGGGGGGAACAACTTGCTACTCAATGAGGGCAAGTTGTTCACCTCCCTATAAGGGAAGATGATATCTGTTTATCTTGAGAACTGTGCGTCTATTAAGAAATATAAAAGGGATAAGCATAGGGGGAACGGGTATAAAGTAAATGATATCATGATAAAAAATGAGATTTAAGTATGAGAAGGGAGTGTAATAGGAGGTGTGAAAAGGAGGAAGCAGAAAATGGCAAATTACATCACAAGAAGAAGTACAAAATCATAGTAGAGGGAAAGAGGGGAGGGAGATGAGCATTGTGTGAGAGGTACTCTCATCGGATTTGTTTAAAGGACGTAACAATAAACTTAAGTAGAAAATCCTAACTAGCTCTATAAGCAGTGGGAGGGGAAGGGGGAAGAAAGGGGAGGGAGGCAAAAGGGAGGGAAGAAGCAATAAGAGTAAAGGGGAGTTAAAGGGAGGGGGGCTAAAAGAAAGAGGGGAAGGCGGCAAGAGGAGGTGGTGAAAAGTGAATACTAGTGAGGAGGGGAAGGGAGACAGCAGAGCTAAAAGCACAAATGGTGGGAAAGAAGATGGAGGGAAATACACAGATTGTAATCATAACTGTGAATGTGAATGGAATGAATTCTCCCATAAAACGGAGACGGATAGCAGAATGGATTAAAAGCCATAATCCAACAATATGCTGCTTACAAGAAACACATTTGAAACGGGGGATACACATAGGATAAAGGTTAAAGGATGGAGCAGAATATATTGTGCTTCAGCTGATGTGAGAAAGGCAGGAGTAGCAATCCTAATCTCAGACAAAGCAAAAGCAGAAATAGATCTAATCAAAAGGGATAAGGATGGAAACTATATCCTGCTAAAAGGCACCATAGACAATGAAGCAATATCATTACTAAACATGTATGCTCCAAGTGGTATAGCATCCAGATTCTTAGAGGAGAGATTGAGGGAGTTGAAGGAAGAAATTGACAGCAAAACTATACTAGTGGGGGACCTCAACCTCCCTCTTTCTGAACTTGATAAATCTAACCTCAAAATAAACAAGAAAGAGGTTAAGGAGGTAAATAAAACTCTAGATAAGGTAGATATGATAGATCTTTGGAGAAAATTGAATGGGAATAGAAAGGAATATACCTTTTTCTCAGCAGTACATGGAACATTTACAAAAATTGACCATGTACTAGGACATAAAAATCTCAAAATCCAGTGCAGAAAGGCAGAGATAATCAGTGCATCCTTCTCAGATCATAATGCAATAAAAATTATATGTAATAAAAGGCCATGGAAAGATAAAGCAAAAATCAGTTGGAAACTAAATAATTTAATCCTAAAAAAGGAATGAGTTAAAGAAGAAATCATAGAAACAATCAACAACTTCATTCAAGAGAATGACAATAATGAGACAACTTACCAAATCTTATGGGATACTGCAAAAGCAGTTCTTAGGGGAAGTTTTATATCTTTGAATGCCTACATAAATAAAATAGAGAAAGAGGAGATCAATGACTTGGGTATGCAGCTGAAAAAGCTAGAAAAAGAACAAATTGAAAATCCCCAAGAAAATACCAAATTAGAAATACTGAAAACCAAAGGAGAGATTAATAAAATTGAAATTAAGAAAACTATTGAATTAATAAATAAAACCAATAGTTGGTTTTATGAAAAAACTAATAAAATTGATAAACCTTTGGTCAATTTGATTAAAAAAAAGAAAGAAGAAAATCATATTACTAATATTAAAAATGAAAGGGGTGAACTCACCTCCAGTGAGGAGGAAATTAAAACAATAATTAGAAATTATTTTGCCCAACTTTATGCCCACAAATTCGATAATCTAAATGAGATGGATGAATATTTTAAAAAATACAAATTGCCCAGATTAACAGAAGAGGAAATTGAATACTTAAACAACCCCATCTCAGAAAAAGAAATTGAACAAGCCGTCAATGAACTCCCTAGGAAAAAATCTCCAGGACCAGATGGATTCACAAGTGAATTCTATCAAACCTTTAAAGAACAGTTAATTCCAATACTATATAGACTATTTGGGAAAATTGGGGAAGAAGGAGTACTCCCAAATTCTTTCTATGATACAAATATGGTTTTGATACCCAAGCCAGGAAGAGACAAAACAGAAAAAGAAAATTATAGACCAATTTCTCTAATGAATATAGATGCAAAAATTTTCAACAAGATTTTAGCAAAACGAATACAGCATCTTATCAAGAGAATAATACATTATGATCAGGTAGGTTTCATACCAGGAATGCAGGGATGGTTCAATATTAGGAAAACTATTAATCATATCAACAACAAAACCAACAAAAACCACATGATTATCTCAATTGATGCAGAAAAAGCTTTCGACAAAATACAACACCCATTCCTATTAAAAACACTGGAGAACATAGGAATAAAGGGAACTTTCCATAAAATAATAAGCAGTATCTACCTAAAACCTTCAGCAAGCATTATATGCAATGGAGATAAGCTAGAGGCATTTCCAATAAGGTCAAGAGTGAAACAAGGATGCCCATTATCACCATTATTATTCAATATGGTACTAGAAATGTTAGCGGTAGCAATTAGACAAGATAAAGAAATTGAAGGAATAAAAATAGCCAAAGAAGAAACTAAGTTATCACTCTTTTCAGATGATATGATGATATATTTAGAGAATCCCAGAGATTCAAGTAAAAAACTACTTGAAATAATAAACAACTTTGGCAAAGTTGCAGGTTACAAAATAAACCCACACAAATCTGCATTCCTATATATTAGCAACAAAGTCCAATGGCAAGAGATAGAAAGAGAAATCCCATTTAAAGCTAGGGTAGACACTATAAAATACTTAGGAGTTTACCTGCCAAAACAAACCCAGGGATTATATGAACACAATTACAAGACACTTTTTGCACAAATAAAGTCAGATTTAAGTAAGTGGAAAAACATCAGTTGTTCATGGGTAGGCCGAGCTAATATAATAAAAATGACAATTCTACCTAAATTAATCTACTTATTTAGTGCCATACCAATTAAACTATCAGATAATTATTTTCTAGAGCTGGATAAAATAATATCAAAATTCATTTGGAAAAACAAAAGGTCCAGAATATCAAAGGGACTAATGAAAAGAAATGCTTGGGAAGGTGGCCTAGCGCTACCAGACCTCAAATTGTATTATAAAGCAGCAATTATCAAAACCACTTGGTATTGGCTAAGAAACAGAGGGGTAGACAAATGGAATAGGCTTGGCACTCAAGACACAGTAGGCAAGGAATATAGCAACCTCCTGTTTGACAAACCCAAAGATCCCAGCTTCTGGGATAAGAACTCATTGTTCGACAAAAATTGCTGGGAAAACTGGTTAACTGTGTGGCGGAAATTAGACATAGACCCATGCCTGACACCGTACACAAGAATAAAGTCCAAATGGGTACATGATTTAGGCTACCTTCCTCAGGTAAGCAAGCGAATAAGTGTGTTCTTACTACATGAGTAGTGAGCAACCCATAGAATGTCTCTCACTGACTCCAAATTATTCCAGGAATTATCTGGAAAGATTCTGTTGCCTGTGCTTGAAGACATCAAAAGCCATCTCAAATAATTTATGTTAACAGTATTATCACAGAATCAAGCAGCTCATACACACTGCTTATAAGAGTTGTATTAAAGAAGAGTGAGGTGATAGAACATCAGTTATCAAAACTCTAGAGTCTAGAAATATTGATGCCTCTCATCTTTGCAAGGGAAGATTCATCCAGGGTCCTCATCTAGTTCAGTGGTAGGAATGCAAACCTATAGATTTGATGGTGGCAATAATCAGCCCATACCATCAATAGTTCAGGTATAGGAACAGAAAAGTCAGCAGAGCTACTTCTATCAGATCTGTGACCAAACTACCTTATGACATTGGAACTTGGAAATGGGATTATGTACGTAGCTAGAGGAAAATACTAATATTTAAGCCATGTAATGTGTGCCTTACACACAATACCGATGTTGATACTTCTTGCGATAATCACTATACATTCTATGTTCCAGTTCCATTTAGTATTTTGCAATTTATATCTATTGCTTACATGTCAGTACTACACCTACATTATAGCTACATCTGTCAAATAGTTGTGTTTATGTTTATTTGAATATATTCTAGTACTTATATATGTTTTCTTTTTATAGATCTAATAATAATATAGATATTTTTGCCATTGATGCTCATTTATTTACATACTATGAATAAGCATTCATGGTATGTTAATATGTTCTGCATGTAATTAAGACCTTGGAGAAACCTGTCAAACAAAACTTTGCATTGTTCTGTATCTACTTCATGTACAATTGCTGTATTTTTCTGTGATTGCCATCATGAGACATTAGAATAATCATCCTTTCTAGTTTGTGTTGTTATTTCTTCTAGTGTTCGTGATATATAATTATAAATTTCAAGTATACCCCAAGTGATTTTGCAAGAGACTACAAAATTTCTGACTTTGGGGAGAAAAACAATTTTAGGATTGTGACCTCAGGGACTCAAATATCTTTCTGCTGAATGGGCAATTTACCTGTCTAGTTATGATGTTCTTATCTTTGAATGGATCTCTAGGAAGAAGGTAAAAGTTACCATATGTAGCTACATGAGAAACCATAGGAAGCCAACAAAGAGATGTGCTGGAGAACATGGAATAATAGCCAGGAGTGGAGAATTGTGGAGGTATTCAAGATCTAGGTTATACCTTCATTGTTAACTTTGTGCAAACCAGAAGCAACAAAGACAGTAACTTGCAGGCCCCTGAGATGAATGACCTCAACCACAAATTAACAACTTCCTGCTTCTTTCTTCTATCCACCTAGGGAAATAAAGTTTCTCCTAATGTTAGTTTTAAGAAAAAAAAAAACTTTCTAACTTCCTATTTCCTTTCCCTTGCCTGATGACATTGACAGATGAAAGTGGGAGAGGGAAATTGCAGAGTTTTAGCTTTTCTAATATCACTGTGATGCCCGTATTATCTGAAAAAGTTTCAGTTTAGTTATTGTATGCGTGATTTAGAGAGAAAGAGGAGAAGGAATTTTCCCTTGCAAAAACAGGGAGATTTTTTTTTTGTTCATCAAAATTGTCATAGTGAATGAGAGAGAAAGAGAGAGAGACAGACAGAGAGGCAGAGAGACAGACAGAGACAGAGATAGAGAGAGCTAGTGTACTTTCCACAAGCCTTGAGAAGTGACATGTCTTTCAGAAACCCTGAAACTGGGAGGACCATCTACTTTTAGGCTGAGAGACTCTGGGTAGCTGTTTCCCTTCCATGGGCTACTGAGCCATAATTGGAAAGTCTGAAAGGGGTGCAAGGTGGGGCAAGGGGAGAGGGGAAAGATCTGGAATATATAATTTTTTTCTTAACTGGAGGGCTAGCTTGTTACCAAAGAGTTAGCAAAGCTTCAGAATCTGATGCTCTCAGGACTTCAGGGTGAAAAACCCCTGACCTCACTCATGAACTCCCCTATTCCAGACTACTTCCTATTTTTATTGGCCTCCTAAATAAAGAGCAGAAGCAACCACCACTACCTTTTTTGGTTGCTCTAAAGCTAACACATCATCTTACATTCAGAACAGAAGACAGGAGATTAGCAGCTCCATTTGGCTTTAATTAATGCTCAAGGCAAGCCAGTGGGACCCATTGCAAAAATGTTGCACTCATTTATTCTGTGTCCAGAATTTCCTATTCTCTCTTGCAGTCCAGAGCAATCCCTCTCATATTCTATTTGTCTAAGTTATATAAAATCCAACATTAACTTCTTTTGAGTCCAATGATATCATAGGAAAGCTACGGGTTTTTTTTGCACAGAATGCTACACAAAGAAGTATACGAACACAATATTCTTGCCCTCTAAGATCTTATGATACAGAATCTAACCCCCAAGCAACAACCACAGCATGATGCCCAACATCATGTAACTCAACAGATACATTGAATATGCTAAAGCAAGTAAAGACAGAGAATTATCTACCTCTATTCTCTTCATCTAAGTCATTGGTTTGAATCTCGTGTGTTTTGCCTAGGTGTTTTCCCAGTCTTTAGGTTCTGTCACGTTGAAGTCAACGGGAGACCGAATAAACCCATTTTGACAATTCACTTAAAGAGTAAACTCTGAAGTGATATATCAAAAGGGGAAACCTCCAGCAACCCTATTAATAGCAATGAACAGAATCCAAGGAATCCAAGTAACTTGGGAGAAATTCGCAACCGTATCTTTCTCTATTTGACTCCTGTTCTATCATCAAAACTCAAAAGTAGGGAGGAAAGCAATAAGCATTATTAATACCTGCTATGTGCCAGGCACTGTGCTAAACATATTTAAACAAATACTATCAGGGGGCGGAGCCAAGATGGCGGAGTAGAAGGACGCACATTTACGAGCTCCGAGCCCACAACCCATGGAATTGAGGTAAAAGGAGATCCCCATAAATTCTGAATCTCTGCAGGGGGTGCATAAACATAGGGGAAGAGATTTCCATTCCACTGAACCCTGGAGAGCCGTCCCCGGGGTCCATCGCACTCCGGAAAGCGGACCCCACCCCCACCCCTGGCCGCGGCCCCAGAGAAGCTGACCCGAGCAGGCTTCAGAGAGGAAAGCTCCGGGGGAAGCTCCGGCAGCCGGGAAAGTCCCTCCGCCCACAGAAGCTACAGGTCAGTAAGAAAGAAGGCTGCGATAGGGGAGGGGAGCGGAGCCTCTCCGTGACTCGGGCCCCCTCGGGAGGAAGCAGCGGCGGCAGAGACGGGGGCAGGAAGCGGCGGAGGCAGAGGCGTGGGCGGGCGGCTGAGGCGGCAGCGACCCGGGACTCAGGAATCCCCCAGCAGCAGGTAGGATCTTCAATACTGAAGGTCTTTCCAACCTGAGGGAGCCGAGCAGGGGAGACGGCCCTGCCCCCACCCTGCTCTACTGCTGAACGCCTCTAAATAAAACCCCCAAGGGAGCTGAGCACAGCAGGCGGGGGGCCCCCCACCACGCCCCCACCCGCTCCGTTCCCCTTAGGGCCCAAGCTTAGGAGGCGGCCCTGCCCCCACCCCTGCGCCAGAACTAAAGCTTGCCGCGGGAAAACGCATTTGAATCTCAGAGGCCAAGCACTAGCTGGGCGGATCCAGGCGGGGGTGGAAAGGAATCTCAGAAGTCAAGTAACTGGCTGGGAAAATGCCTAGAAAGGGGAAGAAAAATAAGACTTTAGAGAGTTTTTTCCAACAAATGCAAATGATCCCGACCTTTGGATCTGATGGGGAGGACGAGAATGTATTTTTCCCATCAGGGAAAGATGTGGAGGGCGGGGCCTCAGTACCCCAGACACCCCAGGGGGGTGTTGGGTGGGCTCAGGCCTTGGAAGAGCTTAAAAAGGATTTTGAAAAGCAAGTTAGACAGGTGGAGGAAAGACTGGGAAGAGAAATGACACAGATGCAAGAAGAGTATGAAAAAAAGGTCAATATCTTGGTAAAGGAGACCCAAAAAAATGCTGAGGAAATTAACACCTTGAAAAATAGGCTCACTCAATTGGCAAAAGAGGTTCAAAAAGCCAATGAGGAGAAGAATGCATTCAAAAGCAGAATGAGCCAAATGGAAAAAGAGGCTCAAAAGCTCACTGAATTTAATAGTTCTCTCAAAATTAGAATGGAACAGATGGAGTCTAATGACTTTATGAGAAACCAAGAAATCACCAAACAAAACCAAAAGAACGATAAAATGGAAGAGAATGTGAAATATCTCATGGGAAAAACAACTGACCTGGAAAACAGATCAAGGAGAGACAACTTAAAAATTATGGGACTACCTGAAAGCCATGATCAAAAAAAGAGCCTAGACATCGTCTTGCATGAAATTATCAAGGAAAACTGCCCTGACATTCTAGGACCAGAGGGCAAAATAAGTATTGAAAGAATCCATCGATCACCACCTGAAAGAGATCCAAAAAGAGAAACTCCTAGGAACATTGTGGCCAAATTCCAGAACTCCCAGCTCAAGGAAAAAATCTTGCAAGCAACTAGAAAGAAACAATTTCAGTACTGTGGAAATACAATCAGGATAACCCAAGATCTAGCAGCTTCTACATTAAGGGATCGAAGGGCGTGGAATAGGATATTCCAGAAGGCAAAGGAACTAGGACTGAAACCAAGAATCACCTACCCAGCTAAACTGAGTATAATACTTCAAGGGAAAATATGGTCTTTCAATGAAACAGAGGACTTTCAATCATTCTTAATGAAAAGACCAGAGCTGAAAAGAAAATTTGACTTTCAAACACAAGAATGAGAGGAAGCATGCAAAAGTAAACAGCAAGGAGAAGTATTAAGGGACTTACCAGAAATGAACTGTTTGCATTCATACAGGGAAGGACAATATTTCTAACTCTTAAAACTTTTCAGTATCTGGGTGGTTGGTGGGACCACACATACACATGTACACGCATGCACACACATACACACATGCATTCACATGCAGAGACAGAGAGCACAGATTGAACTGAATAGGATGGGACCATACCTTAAAAGAAATTAAGGTAAATGGTGAGAGAGAAATGTAGTGAGAGGAAAGAGGGGGAAATGGAAGGGGGTAACTATATGTCATTTAAGAGGCAAGTAGGAGATGTTTTTAGTGGAGGGAAAAAGAGGAGAGCTGAGGAAAAAAAAAAAACAAACAAACAAACAAAAGTTTACCCTCATCACATTTGACTAAACGAAGGAGTGAAATGCACACTCATTTTGGTATGAAAACCTATCTTACAGTATAAGAAAGCGGGGGAGAAGGAGATATTGGGGGGGGGATGATGGAAGGGAGGGCAAAGGGAGGAGGGAGTAATTGAAAGTCAACACTTGGGGAGGGACAGGATCAAAGGACAGAAGAGAAACAATGAGGGGCAGGTTAGGAGGGATGGCAATTCAGTTAGTCTTACACAACACGACTATCAGGAAGGTCATTTGCAAAGCTACACAGATATGGCCTATAATGAATTGCCTGCCGTACCAAAGGGAATAGGTGGGGAGGGAGGGATGGGGAGAATTTGGAACTCAAAGTTTTAGGAACAATTGTTTAGTATTGTTGTTGCAACTAGGAAAGAAGACATACAGTTAATGAGGAATAGAAAGTCATCTGGCCCTACAGGAGAAAAGAGAAGATAGAGACAAGGGAAGGGAGGGATGACAGAAGAGAGGACAGATTGGAGATAGGGAAAATTAGATTGCTTGGGGTATTGGGGTGGGGGGAGGGGAGAAAAGGGGAGAAAATTTGGAACCCAAAAATTTGTGAAAATGAATGTAAAAAGCTAAATAAATAAAAAAAAAAAAAGAAAAGAAAAAAAAAAAACAAATACTATCCCATTTGATCTTCACAACAACCACAGGAGATAATTGCTATTATTATCCCATTTACTTTGGAAGAAACTGAGGCAAACAGAGATCAGCGAATTTCTCAGGGTCATGCAGATAGTGATTGTCTAAGGTTAGATTTGAACTCTCATCTTTCTAACTCCAGGTCTAGTGTTCTCTCTACTAGCTGCCTCAAGGCATGTGTAATTATTTTATATAACTATAACACAGTAAGAACCTTATAGAACCACAAAATAAAATGCTACGTGAGATTTGAAGAGGAAGGTCATTATAGAAGAAGATACAAGGAATACTTTATGAAACAGGCAGTATTTGAGCAGTCAGGTCTTCCTGACTCCAGGCCCCAAACTCGATCCACTGTGTCATCCAGCTGTCTCTTTTTTAAATCTTTGCTTAACCCACCTATTTTCACTAACGTACCCTCAGCACGATTTTTCACATCCCCCCACCCCTGTTCTAGCCTTTCAGAGGTAATATATTTCTGTAATCTATTCTGATTGATTAATAAAGCTCCTTTTCAAAGAACCAACACACATCAAACAAATCAACTCTCAACATTTCAATATGGAATTTTCTCCTCTTAACAGGGCTTTCCTCTCTTCAGAATAAAGCTGTCTTATTCCCACATGACTTGTTTAAAGGTATAAATAGTGCACTTTCATCAATAATTGTTTGGGTCTGGCCTGAAGATAAAATACTGCTAACATTGCTTCTCTGGGTAAGAATGAGTCAGATTTTTTTTTCCTATCCTTGAATCTTGAAATCTTACCAACCCAGGGAATGACAAGCAGCGCAGCTAGAGGGAATATTATTTAGTTAAGAACCTTCATCTTGAAGTTCTATCACATGAATCTATAACAACCTTGGAAAGCAACATATACATACACACACACACACACACACACACACACACACACAACCCCCCCACACAAAGTAGACCAAACCACACAAATTACAAACCTGTCCTTCTCTAGAGGTACGGTAGTAGAATGAATGAAATCAACACTGACCCTGCAGACATTATTACTCTTCCTAGGCAAGTGGTTATTCCTAGAGTAGACAGAACTCCTGTGAAGTTCTTTTGTATTAAGTGAATATTTAGACTTAGCCCCGCCAGCTTTTCACTCTTTCCTTTCCTTATATCTCTACTCAGAACATGGCGTATAGTCTCCTATGCAAGTCCATACTTCATTTCACCTGACACCCTTGGGAAAGAGGAAGGAGACTGGTTGAGACTGATCTAGAGCTAACAACCTGTGTAGGTAGGAATAGAAGGTTCCAGACCTATGTAATGGGTCACGGTGTTTTTCTCTCTAGGTTATAAGAACCTAAACTTTAGCTAATACTATCAGACATGTTAAGTAGTTTTTTGGAAATGGATTGGAAACTATGGTGGATCTTGATGTGAAATTTTTGTACCCACCACTAAGCAGCAGCCATGTGGCAAGAAATGTGCCCTTGTTTCTGGATTCTGAGGCATGACCTGAGACAGGGTGATCAGTGGCATGGGGTAAGGAATATGTATTATATGCTTAAGGTTGGTGAATACATTGGCCTGGGCAGGTCTAAGGTTTAACTTAAGAGAAGAGAGGGTTAAAAATTTGAAAAGATAGGGTCACAGCAGATGGTGAAGGACCTTTAATACCAGGCTAAATAATTTGAACATTATCCTATATTTAACAAATGGGAATACAGGGAGGAACGAGATGAAAGTAGTGCTTTAGGAAGATGAACCTGGCATTTGTCTGCAATAGACATTGTTGTGGTTGTATTCGTCTTTCGTTGCCAAAGAAGACCATGCCATCAGAAAAATGATGACGTGATTTGCATTTGACTTTGTTTTGAGTGAAGGAGGGCTGTGCAGGTCACCAGCCTCACTTCTCCTCCACAGCCATCTGGATCCAGTGGCCAGACATTCATCAGGATGACTGGAGATGGCCCAGGATGCAATGGGAGACCTTGGCCCCTTTAGGCCAAGGCCTATTCATTCAGGTGCTCACTTAGGGTGAGGTAACGCCCATTCAGCAAATAGACCTATTTAAGCAGTAGCCAGGGCATGGTCCTTTTAATGAGGCAAAGAAAAATAACTACATTGGCTGGGAGGGAAATAGCAACGGTTACTATTGATAATCTCTCTTAGAGGGAAGAGAAAACAGAAGTCAAGGAGAACAGATAAAAACTATACTTATAATCTAAGTATGTGGTGATAAAAGCCTGAACCAGAGAATACCAGTGGGAATTACAAGGAAGAAGCAGATGAGAGGGAGATGAAGGACAGGGATTATGAATGATTAGGTAACTGATTGTCTAAAGGAGTATAAGAGAAGGAGGAGTGAGAGATGATTATGAGCTTTGAACCTTATGAGAAAGAGAACGCTGAGGTAATTACTCTCTACTATCTCCCTATTTATCATGGGTTTCAATTCCGTTAGTCATTTTTGTTCTGTCTAGGAGTATGTCTTCTTAATATATGATGTTGCCACGTTCCCCTTCTTACCTATCCAGTTTCTTTTGAGAGTATATGTGGCTAGGTGTGGGGATGAACACCTGCAATCTCAACCTCCTGGGAGGGTGAGGTCAACAGAATTCTTGTGCTTGGGAGTTCTGAGTGGCAGCAGACCATGCTTTTCAGGGGTCTACACTAAGTTTAGCATTGATATAGTAAGCCCCACCCCCCAGGGTTAGGGAGGGCAGGAGGTGCCAGAAAAGGGATTAATCAATCTTAATTGGAAAAGGAGCCGATCAAAGTTTCACTGCAAATCAATAGTGGGAACAGGCCATGAATAGCCCATGAATTTCCAGCCAGGCAAAATGGGAAGACACAGCATTTAAAAAAAAAAAATCTATGTGAGTGTGTAGTCAGCAATTTAATGCTTAGTGTAGTGCTAAAAGGTGCATTTAGTAACAGCTGTGACCACACCTGGCTTGGATTGAGCCTCTGTCTCTGTCTCTCTGTCTGTCTGTCTTTTCTCTGCCTCTGTCTGTCTCTCTCTCTGTCTCTCTGTCTCTGTGTCTCTCTCTCTGTCTCTCTCTTTCTCTGTGTGTGTCTCTCTGTCTCTGTTTCTCTCTGTGTCTCTGTCTCTGTGTCTCTCTCTGTCTCTCTGTCTCTGTGTCTCTCTCTCTGTCTCTCTCTTTGTGTGTGTGTCTCTCTATCTGTCTCTGTTTCTCTCTCTCCCTGTGTCTCTCTCTGTCTCTGTGTCTCTCTCTGTGTCTCTCTCTCTCTGTCTCTCTCTCTCTCTCTCTCCCCCCCCTCCTCTGATGTGCTACCTTCACTTTCCCTTTATTTGGAACACCATCTCCCCAAACTTAGAGAATTTGGCAAGTCACTGTTAATAATCATATGATTTATTAACACAGACATAGTATAGGAAACTCGACTGATAAGAACTATGTTTCAAATAGTGCACTACATTCTGTTGCACATTGTGTTCACTTCTCTTTTCTCTCTCTCACCCCTTCTCCTACCAGTTTAGGGAGAACAAAAAGAAAATGGAGTGGTTTCATTAAAAAAAAAAAAACAATATGGGTAGTTTCTCAAAAACAAGCTTTGAGGAAGCAAGAGAAGAAAGAAGGCTGGAGGGTGGAAATCTGCTCAATTTCACTCATGGCAACTGTTTGCCCCAGATCCAGCCCACTCCCATCTGCTGCCTCCATGAATGGATCATTCAATACATGTTTTTATCCCCCTGCTCTGGGAGCAGGGGCCAGTACATCTTCCGTTCCCTGCCATAGTACAAAACACCTGAAAGCTGGGAGTCACTTTTCTTCCATCCTTCTCAATCACAGTATGAGAAAAAAAGTCTTAGTAGAATACTATCCAAGCACAAAGGAAGAAGAAATCAAGACCTGTGAGAAGTGTATGCCTGCACCTGCACACTTTTTTTCACCTTGCCAAAAGCTCCTGTGATTCTTGAGATCATAAGATGTTTTGGATCTGAGCCACAAGAGAAAGAGCTATAGTCTAATCATGAATCTCAGTGTACCAAGTCTCTGTGGGAGGTCCAATCTGCCTCCCTGCAGTAGGATCATCCTGCCTGATAGTATTGCACATATACTTTGTGTGGCTCTTCCTTTCTCTGTTACCATTTATATCCACTCCTAGAGTCAGAGAATAGAAAATAATGGATAGAGGGCTGAATTCGAATCAGAAAGGTGAGTTCAAGTCATACTTCTGACCACTACCAGCTGTGTGACCTTTATTCACCACACCATTTTATCTTTCTGTGCCTTGGGCAATTCCCTAGGAATACAAATTGCTGAGAAGGTACAGATTTGTATTGGTGATCCCTAATGTGCTGTTCTCCACCCTTTCTTATCTCTTTACTCTCTCATTTGGGGATCCCATAAACTCTCAGGGGCTGAAAGATCATTTCTTTTTTAAAAAAATATTTTTCCAATTTTATGTAAAAATAATTTTAACCTTTTTTTTTAAAATTTTGAGTTCCAAATTATCTCCCTATCTGCCTTTCTTCCTCACTGAGAAGGCAAACAATTTGATATGCATATGCAGTTGTGCAAAACATTTCCCTATTAGTCATGCTGTGAAAGAAAATAGAGACCCCCCACCCTCAAAAAATAAAAAAAGTAAAGTTTAAAAAAGTATGCTTTGATCTGCATTTAGACTCTGTAAGTTCTTTCTCAGGAAGTGGATAGCATTTTTCATTATAAATGCTTCAGAACTACTCACTTCACTTTGTATCAATTCATGTAAGCCTTTCCAGAATTTCCTGAGAGTGTCCTGCTCATCATTTCTGACAGCACAATAGTATTCCTTTAATATCATGTACCACAACTTGTTCAGCAATTCCCTAGTTGGTAAATATCCCCTTGATTTCCAATTCTTTGCCACCACACAAAGCTGCTATAAATATTTTTATACATAATAGGTCCTTTTCCTTTTTTTAAAGATCTCTTTGAGATACAACCTAGTAGTATTGCTGAGTCAAAGAGTATGAATATAGTTTTATAGACTTTTTGGGCATAGTTTGAAATTGTTCTTCAAAATAGTTGAATCAGTTCACAATTCTACTAACAGTACATTCATATCCCAATATTCCTGTAGCCCTGGTAACATTTGTAATTTCTCTTTTCTATCATATCATATTTGATAGATGTGAAATGGTACCTCAGAGTTTGTTAATTTGCATTTCTCTAATATATAGTCATTTGAGAATAATTTCATATGACTATACATAGCTTTGATTGCTTTGTTTGAAAACTTCCTGTTCATATCCCTTAACTATTTCTCAATTGAGGAATGAATTGCATTTATTTGACTTTGACTCAGAGATTATATACCTGAGAAATGAGGCCTTTGTCAGAGAAACTACTTTAAAATTTTTCCCATTTTCCTGCCTGTCTTCTAATCAAGGCTGTATTGGTCATGTATGTGAAAAAACTTTTTGTTTTAATGCAATCAAAATTATCCATTTTATATCTCACAATACTCTTTATCTCTTCTTTGATCATAAATTCTTCTCTTAGCCATAACTCTTGGAAGTAATTATTCCATGCTCCCCTAATTTTCTTATGGTATCTCCTTTTATGTCTAAATCATCTACCCATTTTTATGACAATATAATCTGAAAAAGATAAATTTAATATTTCTCCTTTTTGCATTTCATTGTGAGGTTTTTACTTCCCAGTCTGTGGTCAATTTTTGTGTAGGTGCCATGTACCACTGAGGAAAAGGTATATATTTTTTCTATTCCCATTCAGTTTTTTCTAGAGGTCTATCATATCTAACTTTTAAAAAATTCTATTCATCTCCTTAACTTCTTTCTTGTTTACTTTTTTGGTTAAATTCATCTACTTCTAAGACAGGAAAGTTGAGGTTCCTCCCGTAGTATTATTTTACTATTTCCTCCTGTATTTCATTTAATTGTCCTTTAAAAATCTGGATGCTATCCCATGTGATGCATATGTATGTTCAGTATTGATATTACTTCATTGTATATGATATACTTTTTTAGATGCATTTTTCTTGCTTATTTTTTAAATCTATTTTTGCTTTGACTTTGTCTGAGATCATAATTGCTACCTTTACTCTCTTTTTTTTACTTTAGTTGAAGCATAGTAGATTCTGCTCCATTTCCTTTTCCTTACTGTGCATGTGTGTCTACTCTCTGTTTCAAGTGTGTTTCTTGTAAATCATTAATTGTAGGATCCTGGTTTTTAATACACTCTGCTATCTGCTTCTGTTTTATGGGTAAATTCATTCCATCTACACACTCAGTTATGATTACTGTGTATTTCCCTCTACCCTTCTTTTTCCCATGTTTATCCTTCTCCTTCTCTCACCTGTCCCTCCTCAAGTGTTTTGCGTCTGACCACTGACTCCCCCAATCTGTTAGCCCACCCTTCTTCTCTCATTCCCCTTCACTCCCACTTCCTTGTAGGATAACAAAGATTTCTATACTCAACTGAGTGTGCTGTTATTCTCTTTGAGCTATTTTTGATTAAAATAAAGCTCAAGCTTTGCTCTCCAAAAATCCATCATTCTCTGGAGTGTAAAAGCTCTTTTGCACCTCTTTTATGTGAAGCAATTTACTCCTTTCTACCACTGCCTCTCCTCCCAGTACATCCTTCTTTCTTACCCCTTAATTTTATTTTTTTGGATGTCATCCTATCTTAGTCAACTTATACCTGTGCCTTCTGTCTATGTGTAACACCTAACTGCCTTAGTATTGATAAAGTTTTTAGGAATTACAAGTATCATCTTTCCATGTAGGAATATAAACTGTTTAACCTTATTGTCTCTTTATGATTTCTCATTCCTGTTTACCTTTTTATGCTTCTGTTGAGTCTTGTATTTGAAGATTTTTTATGCTGCTGCTTTCAGAACTGGGTCTGGAGGTCTGTAAGTTTTCAGTTCTTCCAAGGTAGTATGATATAAGGAGAGATACCTCATTTCTCTCCTGATGTGTGCTCTGGTCTGTGAGTGACCACAAGCAGTCTTTTCTGCTCTGGAACTGTGACTAGGGTCCCCATTCTTGTCAGTATGCTTTCTCATTCTGTGACTGTGACTTGGAACTATATATAGGCAATACAACAGAGTCCTACTTCCAGGGCCAGCAAAGAGTCTCCTGTAATCTTTTCTGATCTATCATCTGATCTCCTTACCATCTCTGGACTAAGAACTCCAGATGCCACCACCACCAATTCCAAACTCCCAAGGTCTGCTGCTGACTTGGGGCCTGACCTGCGCTGGCATGTTGTATGTTGGACTGCACTCCACTCTCACCCCAGTGAGACAGATCTTTCCTGTGATCTCTTAAGTTGCCTTGAGTTGGACAATTGTCCTTTTATTGATTCAGAATTCCTCTTGAAGCATTATTTTATCATTGTTTGGAATCGAATTTGGGAGAACTCAGGTGAGTCCTTGCCTTTACTCTGACATCTTGACTCCACCTCTCAAACATCATTTCAGTTGATTCCCAGGTTCATATAACCAATCTAGTCTCTCTCTTGAATGCTAGTGACAAATTTGCAACTGCCTAGTGGACTTTCCAAAGCTGGAAGACTTGTAGGCATCCCAAATTCAATATATCCTCGTATGAATTTCTCTTTCACTTCCAAGGGCACGAGCATCCTTCCTGTCAGCTAAGTTTGAAACCTCAGTGTCTTCCTCAACCCCTCATTCTCATATCCAGGCCCTTGTCAAGTCTTGTCTTTTCTTTCTCCACTTCATCTACTGTATCTATCCCTTCTTTCCTTTCAGCTAACACAGCAGTTCAGGCTTTCATTAACTCTTGCCAGGACTATTTCAATAGCCTTTTAATTTCTCTCTCTGCCTCAGCAAGTTTCTCCATACTCAAATCCAACTTGCACATAGCTGCCAAAGATATTTTCCTAAAGTATAATACTGACCCATTTTAGCCCCATCATTCTCAATAATTTCTAGAGTCTTTCTATTAATTCTAGGATCAAATAGAAACTCCTCTGCTTGGCATTTCAAGCTCTTCACTACTTAGTTTCTTTCTATCTTTCCAATCTTCTTATATGTTATGCTCTCCCACACATTCAAAGTATGCTGTCCTATTTTCTATTGCTCACACACATTACTCAGTTTTCTTTCTCCATTCCTAATGCTTTCCCTTCTCTCCTTCTCCTCTTAGAATCCTTGTCATCCTTCAATATTCATTTCAAATACCACATAGAAAGCCTTTTCCATCACCCCAGTTGCTAGAGCCCTCTACCTTTTTTTATGTATCTTGTATATACAGACAGTTCTTGTTTTGTGTAAATGGACCTTTCCAGAGACCTCTACAGGGGCAAGAACAGACAAAAGGTACCCAAGCAAGGACACATGGAAGATAGACACAGCAGGCAGGTGGACAGAGAGAGACAAAGATCTCCTTTTTTATTGCTGGAGGTTTCAAGCCAAGCCCCAATCTGGCAGCAGTAGTCTCTCTGGTTCTTCTGCTTTCACTTGGAGTGGTTTTTTAGTTATTTGGGGGGGAATGGGGTAAAACTGAATATGGGGGAATGGTGAAAGAGAGAGAAGGATAAACTGAGGATGACACCTAGGTTTTGAGCCTGGGTAGCAGGAAGGGTGCTTGAAAATAACTTGAAAATAATAGGGAAGTTTGGAAGGGGGGAATAGTTTGAGAGAAAGATAATGAGCAGTTTTGGACATGTTGAATTAAAAATGGCTATAAGACAGCCAGTTTGACATACTTAATAAACACTTTGAGATTAGAGACTGGAGGTGATCAGTGAGGTTAGAATTGAATGAGTAGATTTGAGAATCATCATCAAAGAGGCAGTAGTTGAATCTGTGGGAAGTGATGAGATAATCAAGGAAAATATATAGAGGAAAAAGAGAAGAGGGCACAAAACAGAATCCCTTGGGACATGCACAGTTCAAAAGAGTGACTTGATTAAAGATCCAACACAAGAAGACTGAGAAGGTCCGGGAGAGTAGTGTCACAAAAACCTAGAGAGAAGAGAGCATTAAGAAGATTGTTGACTGTGTCATTCATTGGCTAAAGAAAGGTCAAGAAAGATGAAGACTGAGCACAGGATATTATTGAATTTGACAATCAAAAGACTGCTGGTATTTTTTTTTTTGGAGAGAGAAGTTTCAGTTGAATAATAAGATCAGAAGTTAGAATTTAGAATTAAGAAGAGAGTAAGAGGAAAGGATGTAGAGGCGCCTATTTCTCAAAGAGTTTAGCCACAAAGGGGAGGAAATATGTGGGGTGATAGCATGAATTGATGAATTAAGTCAGGGTTTTTATAGATGAAACATAGACATGTTTGCAGGCAATAAGGAAGTATCCCCCAAACAGGGAGAGACTGAAGATAAATGAGCTGGAATAATAGAGAGGACAGTCTACCGGAGAAGATGGGATAGCATTTGATCACTAGTTCATGTAGAAGTGTTTTCTTTGGCAAAAAGAAGGATCACTTCCTCATGAGAAACAGAAGTGAAGAAGAAGTTGATGGCAGAAGGATCTGCATAATATAAGTTAAAGAGAAGGAGAAGGGGAAAAGAAAGAATTTTCCCTGAATGGCCTCAATTTTTTTTATTAAATATAACATGAGATTCTCAGCTGAGATGATGGGGGAAAGGGGGAGTCATGAGAGATTTGAGGAAGAATGAAAATACTTGGAAGAGCCACTATGGTGAGTGGGATAGTAACTTAATTAGGTGTAAAAGAATTGTCTTGTAGCAGTGGGGTCCCAGGTAAGACCATGTAATATTAATTTGTAGTGGACTCAGCATGGTTTCATGATTTTCTGCAATTTCATTCAGTAAACCTGTATGTCAAAGTGAAGACAGAGGATTGTAGATGTGATTCAAGTTAAATGCTTAATAAATACTTGCTGATTGATTGACAAAATAATGAAATAAAACCTCCTTTTCCCTCAGTTTTCCTTATCTAGCTCAGCTCATACTAAACAGTAATATTCTTATCAGTATTATTATAGGACTGTTTCACTTTTGCACCATTCCTGTCTTTACTTTAATCCTCTGTATGTGCCTTTAAAAAAATCTAATTTGGTGACTGAATTCTATGCATATTCACATTAATCTCTTTAGAAAACTTCACCACCGCCTTATTTTCTCCTTGCAGGGGATGTTGTTCTCTGTTACCTTCAGAATTTCACTCGTTTGAACTTACTTCCTAAGCTTCCTGGACTAACTTCTATTAAATTTTAGGCTGTGGAATTCTACCTGACCTTTCTCTGAACTTTGACATCTGTTTTCCCTAAATCTCAAGTACATGTTAGAATATAGCTAGACTCCCTCTCCTCTATCTACATTCTATCTTTCCTTTCCTCTCTTCTATCTATATTCTATGATGAAGTTGTCATTTCTCCACTCAAGAGTGGAGCAAGTGTATGGTGAGTTCAATTTTAGACTTCTTAAGTTTGTGGGAAGGATAGCTAGTAGCAGATTGAAATGTGGAAATGAAGGTTAAGAGAGGGAGAAGCTAAACCTAACAGCTTAGATTTGAGAAAGAATAGCTGGAGTCATGAGGGTAGGTGAGTTTTCTGAAGGCAAGAACCACAGAGAATACTCCTGGGAGCAAAACTTGGGGAATGTCAACAGTTAGGAACTGCAACCTTCAAAAGCACAAATTCAGAGGAATCATTTGGGGTAGAATGTAGATTCTAGGGAAGTCAGAAGAAAACAGATAGCAAAAAGATGGAACTTAGATGCTATTGGTAAGTTTTGGCAAACCAGTGGAAACCATATCCCAGGAATAAGATTATCTTGATTGATTGTTCTTACTTTGCCAAGGAGAAAAACACAGCATCCAGTAACATGACTTAGGATCATGGGATTTAGAGCTGCAAGGGAACTCAGAGATGATCTAGTGGTTAGGCCAAGTTCCTCATTTAGCAGATGAGAAAATTAAGCCTCTTTGACTTAGAGAGTTTAGATGATTTGCCTGAAATTGCATAGGTTGAAAATCGAATATTTAATTTAAGACCTCTAGCTCCAAATTAAGGGCTCCTCCCTTATCATGCTGCTTTCTCTCCATGAATCCCACAGGGCAAGTCAATAATGAAATTAGAGCTAGATTATTTATCTCCCTTATGATCTTCTCTCACCAGAGTATGGAGAGATATTGTAGAGTTTCAAAATTGGAAGGGACCTCAGGAGTCATGTAGTCTAATGTATATGTGAAAAGGAATCTCTTCTAAAATATAAGCAAGTTACTGATTCCTACAGACTAGCCTTGGATTCAAATTTTGCAAACATATTATGTATTTATTTTCAGAAAAATTCAGATTCTTTTTCTTTTCCTTCCCTCCTTCTTGCCTTTCCCCTCTTTTCCTTCCTTTCTTCCTTTGTCTCTTCTCTCTTTCTCTCTTTACTTTATCCCTCTCTTTCTCTTACTTTTTTCTCTCTTTTGTCCTTCCTTCCTTTCTCTCTTTTCTGTTTCTTCCTTCCTTTCTTTCTCCCTTCCTCCCTTTCTCCCTTCCTTCCTTTCTTTTTTTGTTTCTCTCTCCCTTTCTCTCTCCCTTTCTCTCTCCCTTTCTCCCTTTCTTTCTTTCTTTCTTTCTTTCTTTCTTTCTTTCTTTCTTTCTTTCTTTCTTTCTTTCTTTCTTTCTTTCTTTCTTTCTTTCTTTCTTTCTTTCTTTCTTTCTTTCTTTCTTTCTTTCTTTCTTTCTTTCTTTCTCTTTCCTCTCTCTCCTTCCCAGTTTGGAAGTGCAGCAGGTGCTTACAAGTCCAATCCCAGTACAGATCAGGACCTATTCCATTATTCTAGTTTGGGTCACTTCATTCCTTCTTAGGCAGGCTGGTGGCCCTCTGCTCCCAGGAACTTATCATATTTGTTCCATATTTAGTACAGACACTCAATCAGTTTTAACCCTATATCAGCTCAAAACTGCTGAACTCCTAGAGATCCTTCAGCCTTAACCTTTCCAGTAGGAGTAGTACATACACATGATGAAAATTTGAGATATCTTTATGCCTATCCACAAATATTTGCAAACTCCCTTGTTTTCTTCTCTATTCTTTCACCTATTTCTTCTCACCAAGGCACATGAGGGAAAGAAATGGCAGCCTCCAGGGAACTGGGATAGAGCAGGGGTAGAGAACCTGCAGCCTCAAGGCCATATGTAGCCCTCTAGGTCCTGAAGTGTGGCTCTTTGACTGAATCCAAACTTCACAGAACAAATCCCTTTAATAAGAAGATTTGTTCTGTAAAACTTGGACTCAATCAAAAGGCCACACCCAAGGACCTAGAAAGCCACATGTGGCCTTGAGGTCACAGGTTCCCCACCCTTGGCATAGAGGATGTTCACACCACCGAATAACAGCACAGATTCTGACTATATTACTCTGAGTTAAGCAGCAGTCAAGTCCTTCCTCCAGTTCTAAAGGAGTTAATGACTGCCTGTGAGACACAAAAATAAAGGCTTAAATCCAATTAAAAAGACTTCAGAAGTAAGTCAGGCATAAAAGTGTTCAAGAATCTCTATGACTGTATTCTTTTAATTGACAAATGATACTGCCATCATTGTAGACAGGGTAACGTATCTAACTTCTATGATTTTATGTCTGTAAATGAAGCCTCCAGGAAGCCCTCCAGGAAAAGATCAATGATAACAACAGAAACATTCCATTTCATTTACCTTTTATCAATTTAAGTTCTCGTTGGGATGCTGATTTCTCCCTTCCTCTTCTCCCTACATAGGGACAATTCTCAATTATTCAACAAATGTTTATCCAGTCCTACTGAATATGGATCCACAGATAATCCTCAAACCTACTGTGACCCAAAGTTGAAAGCTTTTTACTCAGGCAAACCACTGACTGACTGAAATTCTGCTTCCTTACTGTTTCTCAGATGGTGGAAGGAGGGGGGAGAGAGAAATAAACCATGAAATAACTTGAAAGAATAAAAGGCTTGAAAAAACCTATAAACTGGGCAACCTGCTACATTTTCAAAAAAAAAAAATCAACTCTAGTCAATTCATATTAAAAGAAGGTAGAACAAGACTCTGAGAAAACATATTTGTGCTTTAATGGTGCATTAATGGTGCAGGTGAGGGGTATGCCAGTGAGGGCACAGTACTAAGAGTATGTTTAGATTTTGCTTTGGTGACATAGACATAGTATTCATGACATTACCTGCTAGGTTCCAAACCAATACATAAAGGCTTGGTAAGCATTTTTCTGGTCATAAATGACTCTGAGGGAGGAATTTGGGCTGGTTCTGTATGGGAATGATGAATCTTCTGGTTGGCTTAGGAGCTAGAAGAACTGATGACTTAGTAGACATGGAACTGCACTCATCCATAAAACAATAGATATGCCTCCTCCCTTGACTCTTTCATTCTTTTCCTGTCTGAAGCTAGTGAGGTAGGAACTACCTAATGAGCTAACTGGGGTGGAGTGAGGGTAGCAATAAGGCAGCAGCCTATCTTTTCCCCACCTGACCAATGTATATCCAAGAATAGATGGTGCCTCTCTTTATTTTATGTTTATTCTATCCTAATCTTAGGTGAACAAATCTTCCAAAAGGAGAGTGCTCATGTGAGTGGTGAGTTCAGGAGATCCACCAAAGCAATTATAAATCCAATGCTGATAGTAGTAGCAATTGAGTCTGGGCATCTAGGAATCACAGTGGATAGAGTGCTGTGCCTGGAATTGAGAAGAAATAAGTTAAAATCCAGCCTTACACACTTACTAGTTGTGTAACCCTGGGCAAATCATTTGACTCTGTTTGCCTCAGTTTCCTCATCTCTAAAATGAGCTAAAGAAGGAAATGATAAACACTACAGTATCTTTGCCAAGAAAACCCCTACTAGAGTCATGAAGAGTCAGATACAACTGAATAACAACAACTTTGTTCTTACACTGTTGAGGCAGTGTAAGAAATGGAATAAGTAGTATTATTCCAACACAGCAAAGAGAATATGAAGGAAAAAAAGAATTATAAAATGATCATTACAGAATACAACAATTAATTATTACTATACAATCAGTCAAGGCTGATGTCTTTAAGGTTTGTTAAGATATTTGAAAAAAGTTTCCTCATAAAGGTTCTCAGTCATTTTATATTCCATCTCTATTGAGCACAATTGGATCAATACCATCTGGGTTCTCAATTTCCAGTGGTCTCTATCTTTCTCTGTCTTTCTATCTATCTCACTGTCTTTCTCTGTCTCTCTGTCTGCGTGTTTGTGTTATCTCTGTATGTCTCTCTCTCTGTCTCTGTCTCTCTGTCTCTGTCTCTCTCTCTTCCCCTCCACCATATACACTTTATTTATTGGGTACCTGGAAAGGAAAATATGACATCTTATTTCAAGACTTCACAAGGCCCTGTTACTATTTACTTTGGTAAGTGAAGAAGACATAAATGGGAAGTGGTCCCATCCTAGGCCCAGACTTGCTTAGGAGCTCATGATTTGTGACTCAGGTAAGTGGTTAGATAGGACTTTCCTCTTTTGCTCTACTCTATAGACCACCCAGTTGCAGTTCTCATATTCTGAAACTGGAAGAAGAGGATCTGATAGGAAAGACTTTTACCTCCAACGCAGAAAGCAAACAAAAGACCTTGTGTTACTACCCTATAGGAATACTTGAGTCATTATGGCCAACAGTAAGCACTCAGAGGATATCTGCACATGTTCTAAAGGGGTAGATGAAATAACGGGAAGGATCCTTCCTTCCTATATGCACAGAAGCAAATCTAAGTTTCCATGTACTTTTGTGCTTGACTGGGATTTAGTTAAACCTAAGGAAAGGGTAGCAAAAAGAGAGGTGCAACAGTTGCAAGAATGTGAGGTATCTGGTGTGATTTGCTTCAACAGTCAATGATGTCTCTTTCCATCTCTGTTCTGCCTATCCAACTCTAAATGGAGCCCTGCTAGAGGTGATTCTACAACTTTAGGCTAAAAATGTAACTTGCCTTTCTAGCTATGTCTTCGGTTTGTCCTAAAAAGGGTCTAAAAGTGCCAATGCCCCAAGCAATTTATTCTTTATTGCCTTTCCAAGGGAGATAAGATTAAAGGAATTTTTTTGTAAACAATATTTTATTTTTCCAATTACATGTAAAAATAGTTTTCAACATTCTTTTTTTAAATAAGATTTTGAGTTCCATTTTTTTTCTTACTCTCTGACCTCCTCTCCAAGTTGGCAAGCACTCTTATTTGGTTATACATGCACAAGATTAAAGGAATATTGACTGGGTACTTTATACCTTCCTGCAGCTTGATTCCAGCTTTCAGGCAATTCCAGTCCTTAGTGAGATTGTGAAGTAGGTAAAGCTTATTTTTAAAACCCTCAGACTTCTGTCCTTTGTTGACCCCCTCTATTGCCCAGTGCCTATATGTCTTCTCCTGGATCTCCAGGAGATATCTCCAGTGTGGTATTTTATCCATCCATGTCCTTATCCAATCAAATAATCTTATTCACATCCAGTTCCCTTTCATTTGTCATATTAGAAAATAAATTTGATGAACCAATACAGGTCTAATAAAACCTTAATATATAAGCCCTTCAAGGATCTTTAATGGTAGAATTTCAGGCAGTGTGAGGACAGAGGTTGGGATAAGTATGGCATTTATGATGCCTTTCAAACCATATAGCTACTTCATCCTCCTCCTAAAAGTAATACTGGCCCTGCTTTGGACCCTGTGACAAGTAAAATGTAAATAATGGAAGCCTTTCAATAAATGAACTGTTCTCTAAATTTTTATAAAGAAACATAGGAGTCCCAAGTGGATTGCAATATGGTAAGTGTTTGACTCATAGAAAAAGAAAGAATGAAAGTAGATTAGGGTGCTACTGCTGAGATCAGGGGTTAACACCCTCTGAGAAAGAAGCTGGACAGAGGACTCAAGAGACCCACTCACACAGCCTACCAAGACTTAGATTGTCACTTTCCCTGTAGTCTGAGTGGAATTTCTGTTCTCCTGCCACTTATCCAGATATACCCTTATTGGAAAGTCACATTTCTGCTGGCTTAGCTACCTTGCTATGGCATTGCTCACTTTCACCAATGGAATGCATCTCAGGGGAAGGCATCCTATGGGATGTGGGGACTTTTAGTATAGTCCCAAGTGATCCTCTGGACCAAGATCATTTTTGAGTCATGAAGACTCTTTTGGCATTCCCCTGCTTAGAAAAAAAGTTTTTAAATGCAAAAAATAAAATAGATGTGATCACAAATGAAAACAATTTTTACTTAAATACAGTTATTAAAACTAGGTATCACAGTAGATAGAGCACTGAGCCCAGAGTCAGGAAGACCTGAATTCTGATCTGGTTTTAGATGCTCACTAACTGTGGGACCTTGGGCAAGTTATTTAACCTTGTTTGTCTCAGTTTCATAATCTGTAAAATGAGCTGGGGAAGGAAATGATACCCCAGTATCTTTGCCTAGAAAATCCCAAATGGGGTTCCAAAGAATCAGGCATGACTAAAACAACTGGACAACAACAGTTATTGAAGCAACAACGACCCAAGTTCATAAATCCCAGGTTAAGAGCCCCTGCTCTGGAGCTTGAAAGCCCAGACTGGAAATTCTCAGCTTGTGTGGACTAACTTGTGATTTCATACTTAAATCCTTAGTTTGCATTTCAGCGGGCGGCTGTCAATAGGACCTTCATGATTCACTTTTGGTCATTGCTATTTGAGCTAAGTTTAGGGTCTGGATCTTTTCATTGGCATTCCCCCTTGCCTGCACTCTTTCCCTCCTTACCTCTACCTCCTCTCTTCCTTGGCTTCCAAGTTAGCTCAGATGCTATCCTCCACCTGAAGCCCTATAGCATTCCCTTGATTTCTTCAGGTCTATATCCCAAAGAGATCATATAAAAGGGGAAAGGACCCACATGCACATAATTATTTATAGCAATGCTTTTTGTGGTGGCAAAGAATTGGAAATTGAGGGGATGCCCATCAACTGAGGAACAGCTGAGCAAGTTGTGGTGTATGAATGTAATCGAATATTATTATGATAAAAGAAATGATAAGCAGGCAGATTTCAGAAAAACCTGGAAAGACTTATAGGAATTGATGCTGAATGAAGTGAGTAGAACCAGGAGAACCCTACAATAACAGCAACATTGTGCTATGACCAACTGTGATAGATAAGTCTTCTCAGCAATGCAATAATCTAAGATATTTCCAAAAGATTCATGATGGAGAATACTATCCAAATCCAGAGAAAAAATCATGGAATCTGAATACAGATCAAAGCAGACTGTTTTCTCTTTTTTTCTTCCTTGTGGGTTCTTCTTTTCTTTCTGATTCTTCTTTTGCAACATGACTAATGTGGAAATATGTTTAATATCTTTGTATATGTATAGTATGCATCAGGGTGGGGAGGAGAGCAAGTGGGGAACGACTCAAAATCTTATAAAAGCAAATGTTGGAAACTAAAAATAAAGAAGTAAAAAGTAATTGCAAAGCTCCAAAAAAAAAAAAAACAATAAGCATCTCGGAGAAAAACAGACAAAGATACAGCTATTGAAAAGAAGGTTGTTAATTCTTTTTTGTTGGGGGACAGGACTTAAGCCAGTCCTAAATTCCACTTAAAGAATTGTCCCCAGAGTTCTACTCTTAGGTGGGCCATAATGATCCAGAATGTAAGAAAAGCATGACTCCTTTCTTTAAGGCCAGATGTCCTCATGAACTCTGTCTTCATGAATCTTGAATTCATGAGTCTAGAGCAATGAACCCTTAGTAGGACAGGATGCCTCCTCACTCCATAAAGCTTTATTTGTAATTATTCCCCTAGGCTATTTAAAGGATGTTAATAGATTCCTGACTAAGGCAAGTCTGGGGAGATGTGGCCCCTGGGTACATCTGTGGCACATAGAAATTTAATTCTGACATGACTCTAATATAGTGGTGTAGGAATGGGACTGGTCATACTCCCTTGGCCCAAGTGATATGGGATGACCACATTCTCTCATGTTGTTCTGATCATCATGGAGAACTATTAAAATTTTAAGAGCTGTGACAACCAAGCCCAGGCATATTTAAATATTAAGGAGATGTGAATATTAACCAGATATAAACTCTGATTGCAAAAGTTTTGAACCTCCTGCAGTCTCCTTACATGTTGAGAGGGCTCTGCAGGAGAAGGCCTAGAATCTGAATATCCGTATGATTAGTGACAATCAGCAAATGCTGATAACTCTCTGTGCCTGGAAGGGTAAAGGGAGGAAGGGGTCATGTCTTTCTTTATGTTCAGTAAAAATCATACTGCTTCACCATTAATTTAGCTTTTTTCTTTCCAAGGAGCTCAAGAATGCCTTCATATTCTCGTTCCAAAAAAGGTGAGCACCACCAGAACAACCAAAAGCTACAGGAGGTGCCCAAAGGCAGATTAAAATTGAACAAATTTTTAACTATCACCAACTATATCAGAGCACTGTGCAAAGAGAGCTCAAGGAGATAAAATGTTTATATAACATAGAATTCTTGACCTTCTGAAAATAAAAGTCTAGTAGGGAAAGATACAAAACACATAGTCTTTGATATTATGTATCATAGTTCAGTGCCTTAGAGTGAATTAGAACGAAGTGTTATGGTGAGCTCTATGGCACAATGAACTCCTCAGTTTGACCTCTCTGCTATCTTTTAAGAGGGATGAAAAGAGCTCAAAGAGACTTTAGAGCTGGATTGTCCTCACTTTAGTTTGGGTACCACATTTCTGAAAAAGTGAGAAGGTTTCATTTAAGGGCTAGTAGAGACATTGTCTCCTGCAGGAAACATAGCATGTAACTTTAGTCTTAGGAGAGTGAGAACAGAAGAGCTTCCAGGTGGTAATTTGCCCCTAATATTGAGATCCTAAAGAAAGTATCTTTAAAAATCAAATTAAGCATTCCCCCGTTACACAGTAATACTATAGCAAGCACTACTGTAAGTGTTGATTTTTCCCTCACATTTTTCCTTTGCTTTCTATCTCGAGTGGTTGAATATAAAATTTCATGAATTCCTAGTCCTACCACAAATTGACTTTAGAGCTTGAGGCTTAAATATCATGAACACTCAGAGCTCCCACCATTTGGAGGGGATTTTGCATGTGCCTGTTGTCCTTTGTTTTCAGAAGACCAATGATTCACAGGTGATGTCTTGACTTATATGTGAATTGGATTTAAGTGAAGTAGAGTTGCACAAAGTCATCATTCCCACCCTCTCTCTCCCAGAGTCACAAAAGTCAAGATGTCTGGCCATGACTCGGGGTGTAGTCTCGGTGTTTTCCATATCTGACCAAGCTCCAAGTGCTCCACAATTCCTGCTTCAGTTGCCTTCATGGTCATTGTAATAAATTGGAATAAAACATCTACCCATTCCACTGGAGAAGTCTTCACATGCTTGGAGTAGACATCCTCCCAACTCACCAAGTCAGTTACCCTCAAACTGTTAACCTAGCTGCCAAGATGGTTTTACTGGGGTTTGGCCACTGCCCATGCTACAGCTTCTTGGAGCAACAGATGAGAGCTGGGTGAAGGTGGGGGCCGAAAGTAGATGAGCAGCATGTAGAAGGGCTCAGCAAGTCCTCATAGCAGAGGTGTTAGTCTTCCCTGAACTCCCCATAGATCTTTGTAGTAACTATCTCAAAGTACTGCTGTGAGGTTCAAATGAGATATTTGTGAATCTCATAGCAAATTTTAGATAATTTGTAAATAACAGTTATCCTCATCTTCATCCTCACTGTTTTTCTTCTCACCTGAGACAGAATAGACCTGGAATAAGTTGCAATCCTAATAATATTCTTTTAAATTTACTGTTCTGAAGAGAATTTCAAAGTTGGTAAAAAAAAAAAAACAAACCTGCTTTTTGTAGTTGAGTAAAAATATTAGAATGTAAGCTCTATAGGCTTGTTAAAAGCACCACTGGTACAATTCCTGCAATAGGCAGGATGATAGGGATGTCTCCTATCTTATCTTATTCCTAATCTTATTCCTCATGATTTTTATTTCTTCTACTAGGTAGAGACCTAGTATTCAGTTCTATATTCTGACAGCCTTTCATGATAGGAAGCACTGAGATTGTGGATATTTGTGTTTAAGATTTTATGGATCAGTATCAGGGCTAGCCTTTGTTATGGGCTCTATTAATGGCTCAGTTCTAGTTCATATCAGTTGAATCATTGAAGATACTTTGAGGTCTATATTTGTAGTATGAACATTTGTCATTTTTTAGTCCATGAAAGACAGAATGTTGGATGTATAATCCTAGCTCAGATTGAGTCTTGCTAGGTATCCAATGAGTGATAAATTTTTGCAACCTATCACTGTGCTTTGGAAAGTTTCTGCCATTTCCTTGCAAAATCTTCATTGGACACTGAGTCTGGGTTCTTTCTGATGACCCTTCTGTAACTTTTAGTGGAAATGAATTGCCATGATAAATCCGATCCATCTCCACAAATAGCATCAGTTATTTGTTCAATGTTTCTTTGTCAACATACTGATTTCACTCCTGGAAGGTTTTTTGATTTCATGCTTGGATCTTAACGTTTTTACAGAATTTGTCTGAAGAACTGCTTTCAGTAACATCTGGCAAATTCAATGCCAAATTCAATGCCAAATTCAATGCCAAATTCAAAATTCAATAGCCTTTTACTATTTTTCAGTGATTTTTTTATTTAATTTTTTTAAATTAATTTTTAGTCTTCAACATTTATTTTTACAAGATTTTGAGTTCCAGATATTCTCCCCATCTCTCCCCTCCCCTCACCCCAAGACTGCATCCATTCTGATTACCCCATCCCCAGTCTGCTCTCCTTTCTATTACTACCCCCCTTCTTTTATCCCCTTCCCTTCTAATTTTCCTGTAGGGCAAGTTATGGTTCTATACCCCATTGCCTAAATATCTTATTTCCCAGTTGCATGTAAAAACAATTTTTAACATTCATTTTTAAAACTCTGAGCTCCAAACTTCTTCCCTCCCTACCCACCCTCATTAAAAAGACAAGCAATTCAATATAGATTACACCTGTGTAGTTATGCAAAACACTTCCATAATAGTCATGTTGTGCAACTATATTTCCCTCCATTCAATGCTGCCCCCATTTATTCTATTCTCTCCTTTGACCCTATCCCTCCTCAAAACTGTTTGCTTCTAACTACCCATTCCTCTAATCTGCCCTCCCATCTATCATTCCCCTCTCTCCTATACCCTCCTCCCACACTTTCCTGTAGGGCAAGATAGATTTCCATACCCAATTGAGTATGTATGTTATTCCCTCCTTAAAACAAATATGATGAGAGTAACGTTCACTCATTTCCTCTCCCCACCCCCTTCCCCTCTAATGTGAAAGCTTTTTCTTCCCTCTTTTATGTGAGATAATTTACCCCATTCTACCTCTCCCTGTCTCATTCCCCCAGTACCTTCCTTTCTCACCTCTTTACTTTATTTTTAGATATCATCCCTTCATATTCAACTTGCTCTGTACTCTCTCTCTCCCTCTCTCTCTCTGTCTCTCTCTCTGTCTCTCTCTGTCTCTGCCTCTCTCTCCATATCTATATCTATAAAGATATATAGATATACCCTTCAACTTCCCTAATACTGAAAAAAGATCTCATCAGTTATAAATATTATCTTTCCATGTAAGAATGTAAATAGTTCAACTTTAATAAGTCCCTTATGATTTCTCTTTCCTGTTTACCTTTTCATGCTTCTCTTGAGTCTTGTGTTTGAAAGTCAAATTTTCTATTCAGTTCTGGCCTTCTCATCAAGAATGCTTGAAAGTCCTCTATTTCATTGAATATTTTTCCCCTGAAGCATTATACTCATTTTTTCAGGGCAGGGTGATTCTTGGTTTTAGTCCTAGCTCCTTTGACCTCTAAATGTCATATTCCAAGCCCTCTGGTCCCTTAATGTAGAAACTGCTAAATCTTGTGCTATCCTGATTGTGATTCCACAATACTTAAATTGCTTCTTTCTGGCTGCTTGCAATATTTGCTCCTTGACCTGGGAACTCTGGGATTTGGCTACAATATTCCTAGGAGTTTTCCTTTTGGAATCTCTTTCAGGAGGTGAATGGTGAATTCTTTTCATTTCTATTTCACCCTCTAGTACTAGAATATCAGGGCAGTTTTCCTCAATCATTTCTTGAAAGATGATGTCTAGGCTCTTTTTTTGATCACAGCTTTCTGTTAGTCCAATAATTTTTAAAGTATGTCTCCTGAATCTATTTTCCTAGTCAGTTCTTTTTCCAATGAGGTATTTCACATTGTCTTCTATTTTGTTTATTTTTTTGGTTCTGTTTTATAATTTCTTTATTTTTCATAAAGTTGTTAACTTCCATTTGCTCCATTCTAATTTTTTTTTAAACCAAAGAAAACAAAGTTTATTAAGGATTCACCTAATTGGGTTGCGTCTTAAGGAACCTAAGTATTTGTAACGCTTGTATTCACAAGCGGGCCAGATAGAATCCCAGTTAGACAGAGTCTAAGCTGGATTGAATCTGAGCCGTTTCATTCTAATTTTTAAGGAATTATTTTCTTCAGTGAGCTTTTGTACCTTCTTTTCCATTTGGAAAATTCTGTTCTTTATTTTTTAAGACATTCCCTTCATTGGGTTTTGGACTTCATTTGTCATTTGAGTTAGTCTATTTTTAAGGTGTTATTTTCTTCAGTATTTTTGGGGGGTCTCCTTTAGTAAATGATTGACTCATTTTTCATTTTTTTCTTGCATCATTCTCATTTCTTTTCCCAATTTTCCTCTACTTCTCTAATTTACCTTTCAAATTCTTTCTTGAGTTCTTCCATGGCCTGTGACCAATTCACATTTTTCTTGGAGTCTTTGGATGTGAAGGTTTTGACTTTATTTTCTTCTGCTTGTATATTTTGATCTTCTTTGTCACTAAAGTAAGATTCTATAGTCCGAGTTTTGTGGGGGGGGGGGGGGGTTTACACTGTTTTCTTATTTTGCCAATCAATTATTTGACTTTTGAATGCTTTGTTTAGGACTCTGCTTCTAATATGAAGGGTATACTGTCCCAAGCTTCAGGGATTTTGTTCAGATGTTTTCAGAGATATTTCTACGAACTTGTAAATTTCTATTTCCTCCAAGGTGGTATGATCAAAGGAAAGGTATTTTCTCCTTTCCTGACCTATGCTCTGATCTGTGAGTAACAACAAGCACTCTTTCTTCCTCTTTTCTGTGAGGAAGATTCCCTCGCCACTGTAGTCACAAGCTCCATCTTGCCAGCACTCCTCATCCCAGGACTGCAACCCAGATCCAAGCAATGCAAAGCAAGAGAATTCTACCTCAGTGCCAGCAAAGGGATCCCTGCAATTCCCCTTTGATTAGCTGCCCCTTTCCCTCCATCATCTGTGGGATAAGAGCTCCAGAAGCAACTGCTGTTGCCTTCATTCTCAGGCTAGGCTGTGCTCCTCTCCCACTTACTTTTTCCTGACCAACCTTTCCTACTGATCTTCTAAGTTGTCTTTGGTATTTGTGGGTTGAGAAGTCTAGAAACCACCATAGTTGCGAGTGGTTCAGTACCCTGAATCCTGCTCCAGATTTGCTCAGGGGCCCAGTCTGTGCTGGCACCACCAGTATTGGTCTACACTCCTCTCCCAGTCCGTACAATAGACCTTTCTTGTTGACCTTCCAAGTTATCTTGGGCTGGAAATTTGTTTCACTCTGTCATTTTGTGGGTTCTGCTGCTCTAGAATTTGTTTAGATTCATTTTTACATTTTTGGAAGGGTTTGAAGAGCTCAAGCAAGTCCCTGCTTTTACCCCTCCATCTTGGAGTTTGTGACATATTTATGTGTTCTGATGATGTATATGAATTCTCTTCTTTTTGGTGAGGAAACATTAAAATGTCTAAAACTGCTTTAGGGTGATTAGCCCTATGTTTCATTGAAATCGATAATGGTTTTTGCAAAGAATTCCTTCCTTTCTTCCTTCCTTTTACCAATCATCTTTGACTTACTTCATTTCCAACCTGGGCCAGTTCCCCCTTCCTTGGGCAACCTGTTCCTTACGATCTCTTGATGTTACCATATTATTGTCAAACTTAGTGCAGTCATCCAAACAACATAGCCCACTACAATTCAGAACTCCTGAGCTTGAGAGATCTGCCAGCCTCAGCCTTCTTCAGTAGCTGGGATTACAAGTGTGTAAGCCAGCTATGTAAATCCAATTTTGTCATACTTTACATTTTTGAAAGTATACATAAAAACTAGTATTGTCTAGGTATTAAATTGTTTTAAGAATTCTACTCCTATTCAGCTATGGTTTTAGAATGCCAATAAGTCTCTTAACTTATTCAGTCACAGGTTTTTTGATATCTTTATGCTCAATGTGTCTTGCCCAGAGGAAAACCAGATATTTGCACATGTTATCTTCATCCAGGGGTTCAATGTAACCTATGGATTCAAATTGGAAGAATCCAGTTTCTAACTTTCCTTGTTGTAAGTTAAGGCTTTTATTCTTATCAAGTCCAAATGTCATTTTCATTTTGGAGAAGGATTTCATAAGAAGATGGACCTGTTTAATGTGCTTTTTTGTGTTGGAGTTGTATAGCTTCATATCTTTCCACTATAAGTTCAGTATCCTTTCTACTCTGCACTTAAAGACTAAAATTCTATGAATTTAATTCCTTTCCTGGCACCTGCTACTGAAAAATCTATGTCCCAGTCTCACAGCTGTCACTGACTTTAATGATTTCCCCCACTGGCCTTCTTATAACACTGTGCTTTACAACTCCCTAATGTACTTTATCGCATACTTAACATGTATGGAGTATGTTACAGTTATCTATATTTGTACTTTTTATTTGCATCCTAGACTATAGACTCTAAAAGCACCTTGGGTTCTGTCACAGTGCTCTGCAAACCATAGTGTTAAATAAACGTGTGTTATTGGTTAAATGTTTCACTGCCTCACAACCCACACAATGAGCAAACCTAAACTTACTGGTATAAAGAATTTCCCCTAGGAGATTAAAAGAGAGAACATTTTTACCAGTTAGGTCTTATCTTGAATTAGTTAGAAGAGATCCAATTTACTTGGATCTGAATGGAAAAGCAACAACAGAATAGACTCCAAAGGACCAAACTCAATTCTTTCCTCTGGTATGCTCCTTGAACACTATCACACACATTCTCAAGTCCCTCTATGATCTCAGCTCAGACCCTGCTTAGGCAAGTGGTGTTGTTCAATCATTCAGTCACGTCCAATTCTTTTTGACCCCCAAGGACCATAGCCCACCAACACTGTGCATGGAGATTTTTTGGCAAAGATACTGGAATGGTCTGTCATTTCCTTCTCCAGTGAATTAAGGCAGTGAAGTGACTTTCTCAGGGTCACCCAGCTAGTAAATGTCTGAGACCAGAACTGAACTCACATCTTCCCGACTCCAGGTACTACAGCCACTGTGCCACCTACCTACCCAGCAACAAAGGCAAGTGCTAGAACCAGTTTAACACCGTCACGATCTTCTATTAAGAGTTGGTAACTGTCCAATTGGTTAATTAAAAACAGAGTCTTCCTGAAGAGATTTTTGCTAGAGGGAGAAACAAAAGATACAGAAAATATAATCCCTATTCTTCAAGTTCATGGACTTAAAAAAAATTCCTTTTTTTCAAACTGAGAAGTCTCACAAATGACTAAAAAAAAAAATTGTATTTTTGCCAAGAGAAAGTGTTGGATTTCTAACTGCTTCTCAATTTGATAAGCTCCTATTCAGAGTACAAGTTACTTTCTTCTGAAGAACTGAGAACACTTTAGGAAATTCATTTATCTTTACAAGCCTATTCCTAGTATTGGGGGTACAGATATGACAATGCTTATTCTGCAGGAAGAAAAGGATTTTCCTTTTCTTCCATATCAGTGCATTAATCTGCATGAGAAAGGAGACTAATTGTCACTGAAGAGAAACACATTTGTATGTGCACTTGGGGAGGATCCTGAAAGGCAGTTAAGCTGCCAGGTAGATGGAAAGCTAGTCAGGAATATCTGACTTAAAAATCAGCCTCAGACACATAATACCTGTGTGACTTTGGGAAAGTCACTTAACCTCTGTTTTGCCTCAGTTTCCTCTAAGGTAAAATGAGGATATAATAATAGCACCTACCTCTCAAGGTTGTTGTGAGAATCAAATAAAAAAAATTTGTAAAGTATTTGTCACATAGTAGCCATGCTATAAATACTTGCTCCCACACTAATACATTTCCATACTAATGCAGGGGTTTTTCAACTGGTATCTAGAAACTTGAGTTTTTTAAATTATCTATCTATCTATCTATCTATCTATCTATCTGTTGATCTATATACACATATATAGTGTTTATATGTGTGTATATCACTACATTTCAATATAATTGGTTTCCTTTGAAATCCTATGTGTTTGATTTTGTGCATTTACAAGAATTATTATGAGAAGGCTTCATCAGACTGCCAAAGGAGTCCACGAAGCAAATGAAAAGATTACAAATCCATCATCTAAATGTGTAGCTATTATTTGCTCAGCATGTGCTAAACTGACCTCCTCCTCTTCCCCTTGAAACCTCCCACCCTCCTAAATTTTCCCTTTCTGTCTATGACCCTGCCATTCTCTCACTCACCCAGGTTCAAAACCCACATCCGTTCAATTACCAAGTCCCATCTGTCAGCAGCTTCACAGCCAGAGGACACAGAAAGCAGGTCACTGTCATTGAGGGCACTAGTGCATGAAACTTGTTAGGCATGCAGTAGGGGCAGCTTGCTGAATGTTTCAGTGAGAGCTCTGCCACAAACTAGAGGCCATTATTCTTCCTGGCAGAAAATGATTTAAAGGGAGCCTTGAACATGAAATAGAGAGAGTAAATAGGAATGACTCCCTTACCATGTAGTACAATAGGTTGTGTTGCTTAGTTGTTTCCATTGTGTCTGACTCTGTGACCTCATTTGGGGTTTTCTGGGCAAAGATACTGGAGTGGTTTGCCATTTCCTTCTCCAACTCTTTTTACAAATGAGTAAACTGAGGCAAACAGGGTTAAGAGACTTGCCCAAGGTCACAACTAGTTAGTATCTGGTTTGCACTCAGGTCTTCCTGACTCCAGGCCCAGCCCTCTATCCTCTGTACTACCTACCTGTCTTATGGTTGTGTTATCTCATATACGTGAACTCCTTTATCCTTTGACAAGTATGATCTGAACTCCTAAAGAAAAAAATCTAGCTCTGTGTTTCCTTTAGGAAGTGGCTTCCAAATACTGTTGCTGAGTTTTTCCATCAGGGACTATGAGAAATATCAGGACTGATATACCTGGAACCTTGCCCATGATTTAAAATGGGCCTTTTGTTCAACTTCTCACAAGTATAGATCTTCCCTTTAAACTAAAGCTTTCTTGTTTCTACCTATGTAAGTCTATGGTTTCATGGAACCTAAATCACAAAATCCATATAGGCAGATGCAGGCAGAAGGAACCTTTGAGGCCATCCAGGCCATTTTGTAGATGAGGAAACTGAGGTTGAGAGGGTAAGTGACTTACCTAAAGTGACACAGGTAGTAAGCAAGTGATAAGGAATCCCAAATTAGGTTCTCTGATTCTAAATCCCAGTGTGCTTTTCTCCCCACTACCGATCAATGGGACCACAAATGTATCGGGGACAGCCTGGATGCCACACTTCATAAAGAATATTCTCTTTCTTGGTACCTCAGAAGTGATCAAGCCCTTTACTGATACACTAACAAGAGGGAAAGAGCACACAGATATACCACAATTTCTGCATAGGATGAGGCAATTGCTTTCCTGCACTTCCTCAGTATTATCTGCCAATTCACTTTAAAATTACATTTTCTCAGACTTCAGGGTCATGTGACTAGCAGAATGTCAAATTAGTCAGTTCTTCCAATTGCTTCAATCCCCCCCACCCCCAGCCCCAAAGGAATTGTGCGCCAGATCTAGAGTAATTATAGTTAAATCCACAGGAAAAAAAAAAAGATGGAATGTGTGACAAAGTAAAATCCTTTAGGAATTAATGTTGGAGAATTCTAATATTTACAGTGCTCACTCAGCATCCCTCCCTCCCCAGTTTTTCTGCTAATAGCAGGAGCACAAGAAAACTCAATGTCTTGGACCCAGGACTGCCCCCTCCCCCTTCATATTCCCTATTACTGAAATAACTCTACATGGCTAATCCTCGCACCTCCCAGTCTGCAAAAGCATCAGGTGCTGTTGCAGGGAGAGCAGAAGTAGCATCACATAGGCTGAAAATGTACCGCCTCTTGATATAAGTCTAGACCCATAATAGAGACCTACCCAAGGTTTCAGTGATCCAGCACAAACATCTCATGCTCTCCCTTCCAAGAAGAGCTCCCCAATTGATTTTTAGTCAGTTATAAGATTTAGAAAGAGAAATTTACCACGGTGTTGTTGTAAAACAATTCTCTCCAAAACTTAGGGCACATCCCCCAAAAGAGTCCAGGAGAAGGGGCTATTTAGAATATGATAGTAAGGAGGCTTTTGTATGGCCAAAAGGTCAATGCAACTTAGCTGTCCTCTGCTGAATGGTGAAGCGGCATTCTTTTCAGGCTCAAAGGGATACACACCTAAAAGCATCTTCCTTTCTTAGGTGGCTAAGTTGCTGCAGTTCGCAACTTTGTGTGTTTGTGTTTGTCCATATTTGTCCTCAGATACTCTGGTATCTGAGTAAGGCTCTCTTCTCTCTGATGAGATCATCATTGGAAAGAAGGGGAGGGAAGAAAGAAAGGAGCTCTCTCCTACTTCTACAATTCCCGGAAGTCCTCAGGGGGCTTGACTTGATCTCAAATCTTCATCTTCAGAAATGAAAGTTCTCACTGCCAGGCTGGACCGTTCTGCTCTGAACTAACAGATAGATTGACTAATATTTTAAACATAAGAGGAAGGACGGAAGAAATTCAGTAGATTTACTAAAGACATCAAATGTTAAAAGGAGAGGTGAAGAGAGTATCTGAATGGGGTCAAAATATTCCTATTTGGCTATTGTGCCAGATGTGAAACACTTTTTAATTTAATCAAGTAATCAGAGTTAAGTGTGTGATATGAACAGGACCTGAGAAAATGGGCCAAGTCCTAAATACATTTTTTAAAGAAGGGATAAGCTATATCAGAATGGGAGTGGGGATGGATATGATTCTAAACATTTAGATTTGATAGATTGGAAGAAATAAGGCACAGATAGATATGGCAGAGAAGGGAGATATCAAGGAAACTCATTGGAGTGGAGAAATCAGACTGAGAGGATTCCCCACCTAATACCTTAGTATACACAGACACTATAATATAATCTACTGTCATGTTAAACTTTTCTGTTAAACTGAATTTTGCTTCAATTACATAGAATACCTAAGTTAACTAGGGATGGATATAAATATAAGGCTAAAAAAGTCCAATCTCTTCTTAGGTATTAGGAATTATGGTTAAAAGCAGAATTAAAAACTTGGGGGCTCAAAGAGATTATAGCTAAACTTAGAACTTTTCATCTAAAATAAACTACTTAAAGCTGAATAGGAGAGTCCTAAGTGAACTTTAAGGTCATTTCATGGCCCTCTGACCTTCAAATGAGATAAGTTTTGGAATGAGCTCATTTGGAGGCACTTTGCATCTTCCTACATGGGGAAGAAGAAGAGAGGGGATAACCAGACTGGGTATGCCCAGCTTTTTAACAGAGTTAAACAGATTTCCTGTGTTTGCATTTCAAAATTTCAACTCAGTTCTAGTCTTCTTATCAGGAAAGTTTACAGGTCCTCTGTTTAACTAAGGTCTGTTGCTGCTTCTACTGTTCCTGCAATTGCTTTACCTGTAGAATGATACTCAATGTGCTAGGTAAATTATTCTTGGTCATAAGCTTCCAAGTAGCATGTGATGCCATCTCCTACTGTGGGTCCAGGCTGCTTGTATACTGTACCTTCTGCCTACCCTCACTTATTGTAGCTCAGTCTCTGCAGAATTCTAACAATTCTTGTGCAGTCCTGGAGTGGATAGAAGAGCTTATAGTCATTTCTCTCTGTGTGTCTTTTTGATAATTATTCCCTCCAGTGTATTTTTAGAATTTAACCAGGGTGTTTATGAGGACCTCATTGCTCCTCCATGTTAAACACAGTGCCATCTTTCCACAATTCCCACTGGAAGACATATAAACTGATACAATCAAGTCAATAAACATTTATTAGGCTATTACCATATGAAGGATACTATGTTAAGCACTGGTTACACAAAGAAGGGCAAAAACATTCATCCCTTCAAGGAGCTCACATTCTAATGAAGGACACAACATGCAAATAACTATGTACATGTAAAATAGACATATAATATAGAAGAAATGCAATTTCAGAAGGAAGGAAGGGGTTTATTAAAGAAAGAAGGACCTAGAAACGTTCCCTGTCAAGGGTGAGATTCTTGAAGAAACTGGAGAAACTAGGAGTGAAAATGAGAAGGGAAATATTCCAGGCATGAGTCAGCTAGAACAAAAGCACAAAGTTGAGGGACAAATTATCCTTCGTCCTACAACAGGTAGAATGGTGCAGCTGCATCATAGAAAGTTGTAGGGGAATAGTGTGAGAACCCTAGAAAAGTAGGAAGGGAACATTTTAAATGCCAAACAAAGAAGTTTATATATTATCCTAGACATAATGGAGAGCCTGCTAGAATTTATTGAATAGGGTGGATGACATGTTAAATCTATGCTTTAGGAAAATCGTTTTGACAACTAAGTGGAGGGTGAATTGGAGTGGAGAGTGGCCTTAGACAGGAAGCCCAGTGAGAAAACTATGGTAATAGTCCAGGTAAGAAGGGTGATGGCTATATAAATAGATGGGAGAGTTGTTGTGAAGGTAGAAAGAATAAAAGTTGTCAATGGATTAGGCATGGGGGATGAGGGAGAGCGAGGAGCTAAAGATGAAGCTGAGGTTGTGAGTCTGGTTGACTGGAAGGGTGACCCTCAACAGTAATAAGAAAGTTTGCAGAAAGGAGAGTTTGTGGATAATAAATTCTGTTTGAATATGTTTAATTTGAGATACTAGTCCAATTTGAGATGCCTAAAAAGCATTTTTTTTTCAATGCGAGATGAGCTCAGAAGAGAAGGCTAGGTATATAGGGATCTGGGAATCATCTGCATGTAGAAAACTTAACTCATGGGAGTTGATGAGGCCATGAAGTGAAATTATATAGGAGAAAAGAGAAGCAGTGCAGAATAGAGTCTTAAGAGACAACTATGATTAGTAGCAGCAAAGGAGACAGAGATGGAGTGGTCAGACATGGAGGAGAACTAGGAGAGCAATGTCACAAAAGAGCTGCATGGAAGGGATTATCTAGAAGGAAATGCTGATCAACAGTGTCAAAGGCTGTGGAGATGTCAGGAAGGATGAGGACTGAGGAAAGACCATTAGACTTAAGAGATCTTTGATGACTTTTGAGAGAGCACTTTCAGCTAAATCATAAAATCCAAAGCCAGGCTGCAGAACAAAAGGAGAGCAAATGAAGGTATCAAATGCAGGTAGATTTCTCAAGGAGTTTAGCTGAGAAGGAGAGAAACTTTCCAAGACTACATCGTTAGGGGTGGTGGTGATCAGATGAAGTGAGAGTTCTTTTAAGGATGGGTCAGAGATGGGTATGTTTGTAAGCAGCAGAGAAGGAGCCAGAGATGAGGGGAGATTGACAAATAGAGAGCGTATAGAATATAGAATTAGGATAATATTCTGGAGCTTACAGGAGAAGACAAGATCCAAGGGAGATACATGTGGAGAGTTTGCTTTGGCAAGAAGGGCCACCCCTTCATGTGAGACTGAAGTGAAGGAGGAGATAGTGGGGAAATATGCCTGAGCAATGTATGATGGAAAGGAATCTCTTGTCTAACAGAGTCAATATTTTTAAGTGTGAGGAGAAATACTCATCTGAGAGGGTGGTAGGAGGGAATACATGGAAAGTGTGGGAAGCTTAAGGAAGAATGAAAAAGTTTTAAATATTCAATGTATGAGTGGGATAGTAAATTAGGGAGATATAAAAGGATTACCTTGCCCCAGTTGAGATTATGTAATATGAATCTGAGTGGGCAGCTAGGTATGCAGGGATAGAGTGCTGGGCCTGGAATCCTTCTCTCCATTCTCATGTTAACATACATACTTACTTCAGTATACATACTTGACAACTAGGTGGTGCATTGGGTACTTTTCTTCATGAATTCATGAAGGAAAATTCTTCTTCATGAGTTCAAATCCAGCCTCAGACACTTGGCAGCTATATGCCCTAAATCACTTAATCCTATTTGCCTCAGTTTACTTATCTGTAAAATGAACTGGAGAAGAAAATGGCAAACCACTCCAGTATCTTTGCCAAGAAAATCCCAAATAGGGTCACAAAAAGTTGGATATGACTGAACAACATGTAGTGAACCCCATCAGCACAGTCTCATGATTATTTCCAGATCCATTTGGCAGTATATGAATAGAAGCAAAGGAGGTACATGGTGAGAGTAATACAAGGTAAGGGTTTGGAAAGGCATGATCAATGATAGGACAAAGAAGCAAGTCATTCAAGTGTAGAAGACGTTGAAGAAATAAATTGATTCACCAAGACGTTAAATTAGGAAAGAATATCCATTCCAGTAACCAGCACAGTGGTGACAATCCTGGAAGGAAATTAGAAGTGAAGGTAATAGAAGTTATAGAGAGGATAAAGAACAGCGTTAGGGGTCCTAAGGCAGAGGGGAAAACAGACTGACAATAGACTGCAATCAGATAAAGGAATTTCAGAGTTCATAGCCATAGAAGTAGGACATTTTTGGGTAGTGACACAATCAAGGGTATTGCCATCTCTGTAAGTAGAGTGAAAAAGTAGGTGATTGGAATTAAGTAGATTGAAATACTTAGAGTAATTGAAGCAACATCAATACCCACTGCACCCTCTCATTGTCAAGTATATATACTGAAGTGAGTATGTATGTTAACATGAGAATGGAGAGAAGGATTGTAAGCCAGGCACTAAACTCATTATGGAAAGAAGGAGAATGTCCTGGAGAATCTATAAATAAAGGTCATCAGACTCTAGATTGAATGATTAAATTTAGATATCCTGGACCTCATAGGAGTAGAGGTTTCTGAGTGATGGTAGTAGAGGAAGGATCTGGAAATGCAAATGAGAAACAGGTTGTATTTTGACTCCACTACCACAACCAGTGAGTGGGGAGGTAGGCATGGGAAGGGAGGGTGAATGAAAGTGCAACCAGTCCCGGAGAATGTGACCAGGGTTGCAGTGTCATCAGGGAATGCTAGAAGATGAAAAAAGTGAAAAAGGATAAGATTTAAGGTGAAAGAAATCTTGTTCATTATAGAACAGGCATTCAAGAGAGAAAATATAGAAGGGGTGGATATACCTGGAGAGGGACATTAGAGGTGTAAAGTTGAGCGACATAGAAGTAAAGTAACAGGCATTTGGGCATGGAAAACAGAGATTTGTACATTGGCAGAGTGGGAAGTTCAGAATCACTAGGATAGGGAGAGAATGAATGGCTGGGATTATCTTAATCATTGAAGATTGCATTTAGACAGAGTACAACTGGTTAGAAAGCGTTATGATAAGGAAGGCAAGTGATTAGAGTGTTCAAGATCATTCTTGGAAGGTTCATGGCAAGTGGTGATGCTCTAGACTGTAAGATCTTAGAAGACCTACCCTACCTCTATATAGCTAGGGGAGGGTATAGTTTGGGTGATGAGGAGGAGTTTGATCCAAGGCCAAGGTAGAAGTAAGAAATGGGCTGGCAAAAGAAATCTTGCAGGCTTATCTTGTTCCAGGGATGGTCTCCAGAGCCCCGGAGAGTCTTGGGACAACTATATGGACCAGGAGGTGGATGGTCAGGCTAGCACAGAATAAAAATAAGAACTATGAAAATTATGTACAATAATCTAAATAATGGAAATAAAATAACAGCAAAATAAGCACAATTGAATCATGTAAAGTTATAATAACTGAACTTTGCCTCCTAAGAATATTAGATATTAGAATACACCTCTTGTTTACAAAGGCCAGGGACTATGAGAGTCAAACCCTGCATATAATGTTGTAGTTATTTCATGTGTTGGTTAGTCTTTCTTACTAAAGCTATTTTTTTCTTTCTGTTCATCACAAAGGATGGCTGTCTGAGAGAAAGAGAGGAGAGATATGCTGGAAATACAGATGATATAAAAGATACCAAAAATAATAAAAGATAGATACAAACATTTTTAAAAATTGTATTCTGTCAGTAAATTAAGTTCACTCACTATATCAATTTGAATGAGAGCTCGCTTTCTTAGTGGGTTCAAGGACCTTCCAAATAAAATTTGATCAGTTTCTCCCATCCATTTTAATGTCTACTTTTGGCAGCAAATACCTCTCCAAATAAGTGATAAAGCAGTAACTCAGTGTTCTCACTGGAGAAGGAACAAGGAGAAAGCTCACTCACAAAGACGTAAGTGTTCAAAAGAGATCGAATAAAGGATATCAGCCCTCTTTCACTCAAATCAAAGTCAAGTGCAAGTCATGTCATTATTTCTCTGATGGCATGGTCTTCTTTGGCAATGAAGGATGAACACACACACAGTAAAGGATATTATGTTCTGCTGGCCAAAGTTTTAGGCCTAGAGGGGGAAGATAGGTACTCCAAATTGGTACTCTCCAAATTTGTGTCCCAATTGGAATGATATTTTGGAAATTCCTGAAGATAGCTTCCTCTTTTTTATTCAGAGAAGCTCAGTCTCGGATATATGTTAGAATTGCACCTTCATTTTTAAGGTGTTCCAGGTTCGTGGCTAATGGGGAACAAGATATTTTCTGTTATTTTCATATCCAGCTCTGTCCTTTGGGGATTTTGAGTATAGTAATTGATTGAGAGGAATGAGGTAATGGGATTGGGCTGTCCCCTATAGACTTGAAGCTGGCTATCAAGTGGGAGGTAGAGGATCTTAGCTATGATCTTAGATAAAATAGGCATGTTTGGGTCCAGGTAAATACTTAACTGTGATGTTCTAACTAGGAAAATGGAGAAGAACATTCTAGACTAGTTTTAGGGGTGAAACAAAAGGAGGAAAGCAGCAATTAAAACTGCATAAATACACAGGATGGCAGCTAGTTAACATGGGCTTCAATCTTTATGGGGACTTCTGTCTCCAAATTGCCTGACAAATGCCAGAAGGATTCTCAGGTAAGCATTTCCTTGAGATCTTATATATGAAGACTAATTGAAACTCTATAGGAGAGGAAAAATAATTTGTGTCATTTTCCAACATACAAAGATCCTCTTAGGGGAAGGGAAGGAAGACTTCAGTTATGACTATGTTGTTCACTTTCAGTAATGTTCAACACTTCAAGATCCCATTTGAGGTTTTTCTAGCAAAGATACCGGAGTGGTTTCCTCTTCCTTCTCCAGCTTACTTTAAAGATGAGGAAACTGAGGCAAATAGGATTAAGTGACTTACCCAGGGTAACACAAGTAGTAAATGTCTAAAAACAGATTCAAATTCATGAATATGAGACCCAGCACTCTATCGACTGTATCACCTAGACACCTAACATAGCTATCTATACATTTAAGAATGCATATATGTACATACACATACACATATATAGATGATAGATAGATAGATTGATGATTCTAGCAATTAATATCATTTGTTTTACTCCCCCAGAAGAAAGATGGCACTTCAAGTTACAAAATTATAAGAAGTAAAAAGTCTTTATACATATCCTTCAAAAGGTCATAGAAACCACAAACTGGACAGGATGAAGTAAATCATAGCAGTCATAGTTTAACAGGCTCAAAGCAGCCAAGTACAATAGTGGAAATGAGTTGTCAGTAGTAGTTGTTTGTATCAGAACCCTTGGCTAAATGCCTTGCAAGCCACTCTAAACCTGGGCTGTGATTGGCAGAGGGTGTGTCTAAAGGAGGCCTCAGAAATGCTGACCGGTTTTCAGTATCCCACCTGTGAGACAGCCGATACTGTTAAATGTAACTCACCAATAGCTTTTACTTTTTTTATCCTGTCCATTTCCACGGCCACAACTAGAATTCTAGACTTCATCATATCTTATCCGGACTATTGCAAGTCCTGGACCATCTGCCTTTATTCCACCCCATTTCATCCTTCACATTGCTGCAAACATAAATGCAGCACACAGATCATAAAATTCTGCTGCTCAAACACCTTTAATATAGCTCCCTATTGCTTTACTAAGTCACATATGAACTCTCTAGTCAGGCATTCAAAGTCTTCCATAATCTTATCTCAACTTACCGTTCCAGGCTTATCTCAAACTGCTCTCTTTACAGGGGGCTAGACCAACTCACTGACCATATTCTTAAACTACCCCCCAGGATCTATACCTGAAATGAACTCTCCCATCCCCCAACTCGAATTGTTGAAATACTTCCTTCCAGAATCATATCATGCCTTTCCTAAAGACTTCTCTGATCTCTGGCCTCAACCCCAAAGCTAGAAATTATCTCTTAGGCCTCAAATTTCTCATAGAAGCTTGGATTTTTCTTTTGCATTTGCATACTTCAGTTCATTTTGTTATTATTAAAGAACATGTTATCTCCCCTATTAGATTTTGAATTCATTGAAAACACAATTGTGTTCTATTTTATCTTTGCATCCCCAGGGCCTTGCACAATGTCTTACACGCAGTAGGCATTTAATGTTTGTTGAAGGAGGATTTGTTCAGGAAAGATTAGCTCATTGGGCTCTTTTCAGTGTTTCTCATTCACCTTTGGTGTCCACCTTCATCCCACTCTCACCTATGACTCCAAGAAGCTGTGGCATGGGCAGTGGCCACCTCCCAGGAAAATGGTCTCAGAAGACAGGCTAAAACAGATCAAAGGGCCTCAACCTGTTAGTGAGTTAAAGGGATGTCTACCTTAAGCATCACCCAATGAAATGGGTGGATGAAAACAATTTGTTCCAATGGTCATGAAGGCAGTTGAAACAGGTGTTGTGGAATACTTAGATCTTGACCAGGCATCAAAGATTCCAAGGTCATCCACTGCACCCTGGGCCATCCTGACTTTTGTCTTGCCACTGGACTTCTATGACTGTGGAAGACAGCATGAGACTGACAGCTTGGTGCAGTTCTACCTCACTTAAATCCAAATCATGTGCAAGTCAGGATATAACCTGTGATGTCATTGGTCTTCTTCAAAAAGAAGGACAAACAATGATGTTTGCTGAATTAAATTGACATGAGAATCTAGGAAAGCATTCCGATTTAACTCTCTGGGTAATTTATTTGGGTGAATGTCATGCTAATATGACATATATGTCTATGGATAATTCAATATGTAGTTTTAGAAAACATGATCGAGGCATCTCAAACACACTCTTTGGACATGAGATATAAAAGAAGGGAACTATTTGACAAGTGACATACAAAAGGACTAGATGATTCAGGGCTAATCTCCATGTCCAAAATTTCCTGCAAAGAGTTAATGGGATAGAGAAAGTCTGGGGGAGGGTGGGGGGAATCACCTCAGGTCTACTACTTTGGAATCTGAAGCCTCCAAACCACACACAAATAAGTGACAAAGGTGAGCCTTAAACCCAGCTCCTTTTGATTCTAAGCCCCATGTTCCTCCCAGTGTAACATGTTGCCCTATAGAACTGAAAATAGCTTCCAATTTGGGAAATTTGAGAAATTCATGAAGAAGCTCAAGCAAGCTTCTAATAAGCCTATGAGATCTGAGTCAGAGAAATCAGGAAGATTGAGCAGGACAGAGAGTCTGTTACCAAGTAGGACAAATAATTCTCGGTCCTCAGCCAACATTTGACAAGAAGCAAGATGGTATTGTTGGATCAGTTCATGAAAGGGCTGACTGACTGGCCCCATCTGGGAAATTTGCAAGCCTGTATAACCAATAAGAAGTCAAGGGACCATAATAAACAAAGCCTAAAGGTACAACGTTATAATAATTTTGTTTATGGCCATTATGAATAAATTATAATTTGGCAAATGCCTTTATAATTTCTATGTCCCTGTGATTTATATCATAAATACATGCTCAATGATTGGGTTGGGGATTAGGGAATAGAAAGAAACATATTGATAACTTCATTATAGATTCAATAAATTGGGTAACACTGATGATGTCATGAATTATACAAGATAGGTGGGAGGAGTTTGGAATAAAGTCATATTCCTTTCCCAATACATATACCAGTCTAATTGTTTCTCTTTTACCAATACCCCACAGAATCAATTAATATGTCTATAATCCTTTGAGCAATACATTTTAAAAATCTTCAAGTTTAGGGAGACAACAAACCATGCTAGTTTATATTATTAGAACATCTGACAGCTCACATAGCTCTAGAAAAAGGAATAATCCTTAAAGTCAAATATGCTGCCCAAACTTTCAGCCAACCTAGTCAGAAATGAAAAGATATGAATGAAATGTTTGTGTGTGTTTTCACATATGCCAAGAGTATATGTTTCAACTTTTTGTCTGACAGTATTTGCAATAAGCATCTCCATTCTTGGTTTTCAAAAACTTTTCCTCAGAGGCTGCAGAGACAGAACCAAGATGGTGGTCAAAAGGCAGGGACTTGCCTGAATTCTCCCAAATCTCCCTCCAAATAACTTTAAATAAAGTCTTGGAATAAATTCTGGCACAGCAGAACCCATAAATGGACGAAGTGAAACAATTTTTCAGTCCAAAACAACTGAGAAGGTCAACAGGAAAGGTCTATTACACAAGTGTAAAAATAGAGTATTGTACAGTGCAGACATCTCTAAGGCAAAATAACATCAGGCAATGCCTCTACAAGCCAGTAGTAGGCCTTGGGAGGAACTGAATCAGTAGCAGTGGCTTCCAGAGCTCTCAGTTCACAAATGTTCAGAGAGTCTAACAGCTAGTTAAGAGATTACAAGAGATTGTCCCTTTGCTAGCACTGGATGAAGGACTGTGTTGTATTACCCATGTGCTGATCCAGGTTGCTTTCTTGGGTCACATTATCAAGGCAAAGAGGAACATTAGCACACCAGAGTTTAGAGCTGCAGGACAGCAGGGACCCTGGTTGAAGTTTCAGGTGAAAAGAAGTACTTTTGGTCACTCACAGACCAGAGAACAGGCCAGGGGAGTAGTAAACACATGGCTCCCTAAACCATAGCACCTTGGAAGAACTGAAAACTTACAGACTTCCCAGAACTAGCTTTGAAGACAGAAACATGAAAAACCTGAAGATGAGGACAGTGCCCCCTCAACCCCAAGAGCCGAGTCCAACTTTAACATAAAGTTTAAAGTCAATAAATAGGTTGAAAAATGAGCAAAAAAACAATAAAAGTACTTGACTATAGAAAGTTAAAATGGTGACAGGGAAAATCAAACATAAACTTAGAAGAAAATAATAAAGTCAAAACTGCTACGTCCAAAGTCTCAAAGAAAAATATCAATTGATCTCAGGTCCAAAAGAAATCACTAAAAGAGCTCAAAATGGCTTGAAAAAATCAAATAGAAAGGGGATAGGAAAAATTGTAAAAAAAGAAATGAAACTGATACAAGCAAATCAATGAAAAAAGAGCCAGCAGCTTGGTTAAAAAAGGCACAAAACATATTAAAGAAAATAATTCCTTAAAAAAACAAAATAGGCAGAATGATAAAAAAGAGAGACAAAAATTCACTGAAAAGAAAAAAACCCTTAAAAAAAGAATTGACCAAATGGAAAAAGAGGTACAACAGCTTACTGAAGAAAACCATGCCTTGAAAATAGAATTGGGCAAGTGGAAGCTAATGACTTCTTGAGACATTAAGAAATAATTAAAAAACATGAATGAAAAATAGAAGAAAATGTAAAATATCTCAATGGAAAAACAACTAATGAGAAAAACAAATCAAGGAGAGATCATTTAAAAATTATTACACTACTTGAAAGTCATGATCAAAACAAAAGCCTAGATATCTTCTTTCAACAAATTATTGAGGAAAACTGCCCTGATATCCTAGAACCAGATGGCAAAACAGAAATTGAAAGAATCCACCAAGTATCTCCTTAAGGAGATCCAAAAGGAAAACTCCCAGGAACATAATAGCCAAATTGCAAAGCTGCCAGTTCAAAGAGAAAATAATGTGATCAGTTAGAAAGAAACAATTCAAATAACATGGAATCACAGTCAGGATTACACAAGATTTAGCAACTTACTCATTAAAGGATTAAAGGCTTGATATATGATACTCTTGAGGGCAAAGGAGCTAGGATTACAATCAAGAATCACCTAACCACTGACTATAATCCTTCAGGGGAAAAAGTGGATATACAATGAAATAAAGGGCCTTCAAACATTCCTGATAAAAAGACCAGAGTTGAATAGAAAATTTGACCATCAGAAACAAGACCCAACAGAAGCATAAAAAGGTAAAGAGGAAAGAGAAATCATAATGGATACAATATGATTAAACTGTTTGCCTGTCTACATAGGAAAATGATACTTTTAACTACTAAGAACTTAATGTTAGAGAAGTTAGAAGGAGTATATATATACAGATGGTATGGGTATGAGTTGCATGTGATGGCACTGTATCTAAAAAGTAAAATTAAGGAGGGAGAAAGAGTAATACATTGGAAGAAGGGGAAAGGGAATGGTAGACTGTGGTAAATTATCTCACACATGAAATTTGAAAGAGCTTTAGAGAGGAGATGAAAATGGGGGAGGTGTGAGGGCAGTGCTTGAAGCTTACTTTCATTGGAATTGGCTCAAAAAAGGAATAACATACACACTCAAATGGGCATAGAACCCTGTCATAACCTACAGGAAATTAGAAGGGGAAGGGAATAAGGAGAAAGAGTGATAGAAGGGTTGGGAGGAGTAGTCAGGCAATTACAAAAGGTAAATGGGGGAAGTAATCAGAAGCAAAGGGTATGGGTAAAAAGACAGAAAGGGTAGGATAAAGAAGGGGTAAATAAGATGGAGGGAAATTTGAAGTTAGTAATCATAAGTGTGAAAAATTTATAGCAAGTTTCTTTCTGATAAAGACCTCATTTTTCAAATATATAGAGAACTGAGTCAAATGCATAAAAAATAAGAGCCATTCCTCAATTAACAAATAATCAAATGATATGAATAGGCAATTTTCAGATAAAGAAATCAGAGCTATCTGTAGTCGTCTTAAAAATGCTCTAAATCACTATTGATTAGAGAAATGCAAATTAAAACAACCTCACATCTATTAGATTGACTAATATGACAGAGAAGGAAAATTACAAATGTTGGAAGGGTTGTGAGAAAATGGAGATACTAATGCACTATTGGTGGAGTTGTGAACTGATCTGACCATTTTGTAGAGCAATTTGGGACTATTTTCAAAAGGCTAAAACCATGCAGACTCTTCGACCCACTATTAGGTTTGTATCCCAAGAGATAAAAAAGAAAAGGACCTATATGTACAAAATATTTATAGCAGCTCTTTTTATGGTTGCAAAGAATTGGAAATTGAGGGGATGCCCATCAATTGGGGAACGGCTAAACAAGTTGTAGTATATGATTCCAATAGAATACTGTATTTGAAGAGATGATGAGCAGGTGCTCTCACAAAAACCTAGAAAGATTTATATGAACTGATGCAAGGTGTAATGAACAGAACCAAGAGAACATTACACACAATTAACAGCAATATTGTATGATCAACTTAACTATTCTCAGCAATGCAATGATCTGGGACAATTCTGAAGGATGTGTGATGAAAAATACTCTCCTCCTCCAGTAAAAGAACTAATAGAGTCTGAATGCAGCTCAAAGCATATTTTTTTTGCTTTCATTATTTTTCTTGTGGGGCTTTTTTGGTCTTTTTTTTAATAACATGGCTTATATGGAAATGTGTTTTACATGATTACACTTGTGTAACTTATGTCAAATTGCTTGCCTTTTCAATGAGGGGTAGGGGACGGAGGGAGCAAGAGAATTTAGAACTCAAAATTTTTTTAAGGTAAAAAAATTTAAATGTAATTGGGAAACAAATATTTTAAAATCTTCTCATAAGATTTAGGACTGTGGGACTAAATTTTAAAATAAATCTAAAACTAAGGAAGCAGCCCTTGAGCAACACATGAATATGTCCCCATCTAAAGATTCCACTAATGAAATAACAATCCATCTCATTCCTGCCATTTATTAATGTGAATAAGGAAAATTATTAACTTTGGGAAGTGTAAAGGGAAATTCTGTGTCAGAGACAGACTGATCAACCATATTCATGTGTAGGTTGAGCAAGCATAAAATCTTATATTCAACATTTCTTGCAGCTTTGGATGTGTGTGTCCATGTACATGTGAACATGCACATATGTGGGCATTTCTGTCTATCAAAGTTTCCCTTTTGTCCTACCCAAAGGGATCTGATATAATTAAGAGACTGTATATGAAAGTATATAAAGAGACATATATGAAAGAATGTCATTGCAGGGCATTACAGATTTGTTTACTTTGGTCCCAGAAGGGAATGTAGAAATTATGGGTTAAAGGTACATAGAAGTCTTAGGCTTTATGTAGGGAAAAACTTGCTAATAATTAGTACACTCTAAAAATATTTTGGTGTCTCAGGAAGTAGTGGGTTTGCCCTCTACTAGGTAAACCCTCTAGTGGGTTTACCCTCAAAGGTTGGATGTCCAATTATCACATACCTTGTATAGGATAGTCTTGTTGTCAGTGGTGTTGTTTTGTATGGTTTGGAATAAATGGTTCCCAAGGTTGATTCATCTCTGAAATTCTGGGATTGTGTGATGGAAGGAGCAGATACTGAGCCATCTGTTGTATTCTGGCCAAAACCAACAGCTAAAAATCCTACTAATAACATCAATGATGAGATACTTCAGGCAGCATGGTAGCCAATCTTATTCAACTCTGTTGCCAAATCTACAGAGTTATCTGTGATTTTCTTTTTGTCAGATTGTGCTCCGTAGAATCCCTTGAAACTTTTAATAACCTTCTTCCCCTTCCCCTCCCTGAGGGTGCTCCTGAGAGGCAGGTGTCTGAAGGAAACCTCTAGAGTACATGCTGAGCTGTCAGTTCACATCTTCCTATGAGAATTTGATGAAGCAAATTTTAAGCAAGGTAGGGGCAGAGAGAGGGGAATGATAGCATTAATTTTGGATTTCTTCTGAGATGTTTTGCATCTTCCCTCTTCAAGAAGTGTTCTCCAAGGAGGGAAGGACAGTATGTACCACCAGATAATATCCTGCCCCTTAAGAGTGTAAGGTTTAACAATGTGCCAGATGTAATACAGTGGGGTACAATTTTAGGGAATTAAGTGTTTCCATAGTTACAATTGATGGGCTGGATAAGCTCTTAAGAGAAATTAATAGGATTCTAAGGCCATCTCTTTTATATAATAAGTTCAACATTCTCTATCAAGCCAAATATTCTCTGAAACCCAAACTTTTACTCAGTGCCTAGAGAATCGCAGTCTAGTAGGGAAAAAAAAAAACTATTGAGAATGTTTCAAATCGTGTCTATCCTGACTCATCTAAAATGGTCTAATAAATTACAAAAGCATATTTGCTGTAATTATATGAAGAGTTACTACATAACATAAGTAATTCTTGATAGTAATTTAAAATGACCACTTAAAATTATCAGCATTCATTGATTGTTTAAAAGTCTTATGGGAGGGGATCAAGTGGTTGATTTGGAGAGAAATGTTAAAAAGATTACAAATTTTTAAATTTCTACCAAAAAAAATCTCCCCAAAAGTCAACTAGAGAATTGGACATGAGTGTGAATTGGACCAGAAGACAGAGCATAAGACATATTGTGCATGGAGATAGGAGTGATAGGGTCTGAGGAAGAATAGTGAAGAGAGGATGGAATAGTGCCAGGAGATTTAGGGAAAGATGGTGAGAAATAATTTAAAGTGGAAATAGAGAGGTGAAAAGTAGGTGAAATTGGGTAAAAGAGGCTTGGGGAAATAGGATAAGTAGGGTGTGGGGAGAAGAAGGAAGTCAAAAAATGGAGATGAGTACAATCATTTTCTTTTCTTTTTTTTTGTATTAGCATTTACAGAATTAAAAGTTCATCTTCAAATTGGGAATGATGGTAAGATTTGGGGGTACTATGTACTTATGTCAATAAAACAGAGTTGTAGACTCAGTTCTAATTCTTGATATTTGTTTAATGACCACTGAATATCAAGGAGGCATTTTTCTTAAACTTTTGACTCCAATTTAAAGATAACATACTTTTAAAAGTTACTTTTAAATTAGTTAAATACAAAAAGACGTGTAGCTCAAGTAGCCTGAGACAAGAATGATGTGAAAGGGTGGTGAACATATGCTGAACTTCTTCAAGTACCAAAGTCAACAGCCCCAAATCACTTGGTCTTGGATGACGTAGTCGACTGTATTGATAAGACTAGGAAAGGCCTCAACACTTAGTGTGATAACTTTGTTAAGCTACTATTTGTCTACTGTAATCTATTGGTATTGATATGTCTTGGCTTGGGGAGAAGCTGAAGGTTCCTTACTGCCTAGATATCATGGTGCAACCTTACTAGTACCCCACAGGTTAGCCACTGAAGCTTTCCTGAGCAGTGCCATATTTCATGTTTTTTGGGTGTGATTTCAGGAACCACACCCAAAGCTTTGTCCTATTGTTATCCTCAGACCACCTATTTGTACTGTCTATATTTTGCTCAGATAGCTTGTGACTGTCTCAATTTCCTTCTCAAATTATGCCAGTTGGTCAATCTATACCCATATGGTGAGGAGGCCATTGGATAAACCCTTTTGAGACTGGAGTAGGGCTTTGCCCAAAAGATAATTGCTCCAAGCTCTTGCTAATCATAGGAGAAAAAGCAGAAAATAAGAGTTTATCCTTGATACATTCTAACATCCTTTTTAGGGATTTCAGCCCCTCCCTTGTTGAGCTCTACTGGGGAACTGACTACAGAAGTAATTCATTTTTATCCAAGTATGTACAATTTCCCATCTTAAAAACCTAGAAAAAGGGCAAAAGAAGAGGACTTTTAATTGATTTAACTGAGTTGGTAAAAGTTGTCGGAACTCTTTTTTTCTGGCATTAAGAATTTTCACATTGGCCCCATTGGAACACGTTCTCATCAACCATTTTTTTCAGAATCATCAGGTTATTGCTTAAACTTCTCCTTTAATCTCCCAGTTCCTTGGTTGTAAAAGCCTACGCATCTTCTAACCTTTACTGTTAAGGAAGTCACTGCTGGTGGTAGGAAAAAGAGTGATAATAGGATAGCTAGAACTCTCTTATTACTCACTCTCACTTCTCATCCTCATTCCCACTCTCATTATCTTCCTTTATACTCTTCATCTCTGCAGGTCTAAACACATTTCCTAGTGAGACTTTTAGGTCAGAAACCATACTTACCTCCTAGGGCCTATTGGTTCTTTACCTCATTAGTAGTATCCCCTTTCACTGTATCATTACTGAGTCTATGAGTTGTTTCTCTGGCTTCAGAACAAAGTCCTTAAAAAACAAGAACTCTGTTGCTGAATACATAGGAATAGTTTACTGTCATTTTTCTTATGTTGGTGCCATTAAAAATAGTCAGCAATTGTATACTTTTAGTCAATTGTGGGATAGATGATGCAAATTGGCAAGCAAGAGAATGAGTTATTCCATCTTTCTGGCTCCTATTCTTGTGTACGTGGCCCTTTGCTCCTGACTCCTTCCTTTAGGCATGATTCTCACTTGACCTCGCCCTTGGGGAAAGCAGTCTTTTTTTTTTTTTCTAAACTTGCTGCAGAACAATGAGAAAAGGGAAAAATACCTTTGATGCCACCTCATACATTAGACACAGACAGCCTTCACCATTCTGCTATGTTCAGCAGAGTCTAGATTAATTTGTTCTTCTCTACTTTGGGGAAGCTATAAAATATGAATCAATAAAATCTTTTGTCTAGCACTGATCCCCATGCTGAGAATATTACCAGAAGTTAGAAAGACAATCTATCTCTTTCTCTGGCAAATATATTCCATATTTTTAAAAAGCTCCTACTTCTTTCTCTTGACTATAGCCTCTCTCATTTACCTTTCAGCGAATGAAACACCTACGGATAATGCAACAGTAATGTAATAGTTGACCACAGTTTTAGAGTAATACCAGTTCTTGGAGCTTAAATAAGAAAAAATGCAGAATAAACTTTAAAAACAAACATAAGCTTGAGGAAGAATGCAAGTTTATTTGGGAAGGAAAGGGGAAAAGGGAATTACTATTTTGGATAATTTCAACAAAATAAATCTGCGTAGGCATTCCAGAACAATGCTGAGCTCATCCTTACAATTCTGTTCTCATTTTCATGGCCGCTGATCTCCATGGCTTCTGCCACTCTTAGGTACTTGGCTCTGTTCCTGCTCTCTAACAAGGCTATTACTAGAGCCCCAATGCATGACCTTCCTCATGGCAGGAACAATAGCGACTCAGATTGGACTCCTAACCTCCTCATACCTAGTTTCCCAACCTCATCTTGCATTCCCTGACAAAAACACTGCTTACAAGGCTGCTTCTCTTCCTCCTCCACCACAGGAAAGGGCAATTACTGAGTTTTCCATGGTCTCGAGTGGACCAACATTGGGAAATTTCTGCCCACCAGTGTCTGGTTACACAGGCAACAATTTATTTTTTAAAGGTTTCAAGTCACTGCCAATAAAAGAAAAACAAATTAAAGCATCTGAAACTGAAAGATGGTCCAAAAAATTAAAATTACCATTGTTGTTGAGGCTAGGAGAGGGCAGACATATTAATATACTATTAGTAGAGTTTTGAAGTTGTCCATTCTGGAAAACACTTTGGAACTATATCCAAAAAGTGACTAAACTGCATCCTCTTTGACTCAGTAATGCAACTATGTAGTTTAAACCCCCAAAGAGATAAAAAAAAAAACAAAACAAAACAGAGGGAATGAACCAGGAGCACCAAATATTTATAGACATATTGTATGTTATATCAAAGAACTAGAGACAAGTGGGTGACCCTCAATTGGGGAATGGGTAAAAAATTTATATGAATGTCATAAAATAATATTATATCATAATAAATGACCAAGGGGCATATTGAGAGAAAGCTGGGAAGATTTACATAAACAGATGCAAAGAAGAATGAACAGAACCAGGAGAATAATCCAATCAAAGACTAAAATAATGTAAAAAAATCTGTGACAGACTTAAGAACTCTGATGAATTAAATGACCAATTACAATTTCAGAAGTTATGAAATTTATTTATTACCTCTTTCCACGAAGGTGATGGAATATCGGTGTAGAATGAGTCCTACCTTTTGAGAGAAGCACAATATACAGATTTGTCTTATTTGAGAATGCTTATTTATTTTAATGGAGGGTTTCTATTTAGGACTAAGGGGATCTATGATAAGTTATAGTAATGAGAAAAAGAAATGTTGGAAAAAAGTCTATGAATTTTTTTTTCAAATCCACAAAGAGGTGCAGAAGGAAATTCAGAAGGGGACATAGACAAGCAAGAATTTCCTTACCATTGTGAAATTAAGTATGCATTTTAAAAAATGTAATAGAAGTTCAGTTTCATTGCAATCCTTTTATTGTTTTTTTTTTATGTATTGAAAAGTTCATGTTGGTTGGTGTATATCAACTTCCTTAAAAGAAAGAATCTTTTTTAAATTGAATTCCCAAAGTTGTACAATATGTAAGCATTTCCCCTTCTTAGTCAATCCACCACTTGCCCCCTGTGTATACCTCTATAAAGCCTCCTGAAAAGAGGTAACCCATCCTTGTACCTTTCTACCATCCTATGCAGTGTAATATATCACTTTGAACAAGGCCTCTACTAGGGACATACCAAAACTTTTGACTAACAGAACAATATCGTATATACTGACATGGAAAGAGTAAAAAAACTCTTTTTATTTTATGATTTGACATTAAACAAGGACTGCTGAATGTTTTTGTATGTTTACAGCTTTATGTTGATCATTCATGGAATCCCAATAGTCTACAGAAAACAGACTTTCTTAAAAATCTCCTCCAGTTTACAATCTACAGCAATATATTGCTTTTGGGTAATCAACTGAGGTTTTCAGGAGCTGTAAATATTATTCAGGAAGGCTACCCCAAAATAAACTGTCTGCCGTTACATTCAAAACATTCATTTTATAATGTACACATATGATAAGGCTCAATACTTGGGAGATTGAGGTTTTGGTATAGATTTTGGTATAGGCATTCTACATCTCTAGCACTGTCAAGAATATTCTAGGCAGATTCAGTAAATATATCAAACAAACTGTTCTGATCCCATTTAAATTTTAAAAAAACAGATCCATAAGGTTATCTAGGTGGCACAGTTGATAAACTATCAGCTCTGGAATCAGGAGAATCTGATTCAAATCTAGCCTCAGACTCTTACTACCTGTGTGACTTTCAACAAGTCACTTAACCCTGATTGCTTAAAACACACAAACAAAAAGAAAAACAGATTATATTTATATGTAACATATTTATGTCATGATGAGAGGGATCCTCACTTTTTTCAGCAACTAGATGTTCGGATTTCAGTCTCCAGCTGACAGGCCTAGGTTCTTCTTCACATTTTCTGTAGCCAAGCATTAACAGCATATGAATAGCATATAGATAGTTGGGGAAAGTTCTGGAATATCATCAATCTCCATATATAAACCTTATAGGGGTAGGGGTTGATGGAGAAGGGATTTAAATATGAAGAAACCATTTTTATTCTGTATAGCAGTCACCAGACCTACCTGTTTATTTCCCTCTCCCCCAGCCTTTACACAGCCATCTCTAGCAAATATTTAATCACTTGATCTCAATAGCTTCCCATTTCTTGGAATCAAAATATCCAATTTTACTGCCTCACAATCATCAGATTGCCTAAGATGACAGAAAAGAAAAATGACAAATGTTAGAGGGAGTACAAAATAAATAGACTAATGCACTATTGGTGGAGTTGTGGGCTAGTCCAACCATTATGGAAAGCAATTTGGAAATATGCCCAAAAAACTATTAGACTCTGCATATCCTTTAACCCAACAATACCACTCCTAGACCTACACCACAAAGAGATCAAAGAAAAAGAAAAGAGATCATATGTACAAAAATATTTGTGAAAGCTCTTTCTGTGGTGGCAAAGAATTGGAAACTGGTGACAGGCTACCTGTTAATTGGGAAATGGTTGAACAAGTTATGGAATATGAATGTGATGGAATACTATTGTGAAGTAAGAAATGGGGAAGGTGACAGATTCAGAAAAATCTGGGAAGATTTATATTAACTAATGCAAAGTAAGTTAGCAGAACTATATCATTATACACAGTAACAGCAATATTGTATCTTAATGATAATCAACTGTGAAAGACTTAGTAACTCTGATTAACACAATGACATCTTTGTTCATGATAAAAAATGCTATCTACCTTTACATAGAGAACTGATGGACCCACTGCAGATTGAGGAATTTCCCCCTCTTTTTCTTATTTTTTGGATGCAGAAATGAAGAAAACTGCTTTTTTCATGACTTCTTATTTGTAACAGGCTTTACGTTTCCTGCCTTCTCCATGGAGGGAATATGAATATCTAAAACTGAAAATAAAGTAAAGCTGAATTTTTTTTATTTAAATTTATTTAAGTTTCCAACATTCATTTCCACAAAATTTCGGATTCCAAATTTTCTCCCCATTTCCCCTCCCCCCACCCCAAAACGCCAAGCATTCTAATTAATTACCCCTATCACCAATCTGTCCTCCCTTCTAACATCCCTCCCTTCCCTTATCCCCATCTTCTCTTTTGTCCTGTAGGGCAAGATAAATTTCTATACCCCATTACCTGTATTTCTTATTTCCTAGTTCCAAGAACAATACTTAAGAGTTGTTCCTAAAACTTTGAGTTCCAACTTCTCCCCATCCCTCCCTCCCCACCCATTCCCTTTGGGAAGGCAAGTAGTTCAATATAGGCCATATCTGTGTAGTTTTGCAAATGACTTCCATAATAGTCGTATTGTGTAAGACTAACTATATTTCCCTCCATCCTATCCTGCCACCTGTTTCTTCTATTCTCTTTTGATCCTATCCCTCCCCAAGAGTGTTGACTTCTAATTGCTCGCTCCTCCCACTCCCCTCCCTTCCATTATCCCCCCCACCCTGTTTATCCCCTTCTCCCCCACTTTCCTGTATTGTAAGATAGGTTTTCATACCAAAATGAGTGCGCATTTTATTCCTTCCTTTAGTCTAATGTGATGACAGTAAACTTCATGTTTTTTTCTCTCACCTCCCCCCATTTTCCCTCCACTGAAAAATCTTTTACTTGCCTCTTTATGAGTGATAATTTGCCCCATTCCATTTCTCCCTTTCTCCTCCCAATATATTTCTCTTACCACTTAATTTCATTATTTTAAGATATGATCCCATCCTATTCAATTCACCCTGTGCTCTCTCTCTCTCTCTCTCTCTCTCTCTCTCTCTCTCTCTCTCTCTCTCTCTGTGTGTGTGTGTGTGTGTGTGTGTGTGTGTGTGTGTGTGTGTGTAATCCCACCAACTACCCAGATACTGAAAAAAAGTTTCAGGAGTTACAAATATTGTCTTTCCCTGTAGGAATGTAAATAGTTCAACTTTAGCAAGTCCCTTATGAATTCTCTTTGCTGTTTACCTTTTCATGCTTCTCTTGATTCTTGTGTTTGAAAGTCAAATTTTTTTTTTCAGCTCTGGTCTTTTCATCAAGAATGTTTGAAGTCCTCTATTTCATTGAAGGACTATTTTTTCCCCTGAAGTATTATACTCAGTTTTGCTGGGTAAGTGATTCTTGGTTTTAGTCCTAGGTCCTTTGTCTTCTGGAATATCCTATTCCATGCCCTTCAGTCCCTTAATGTAGAAGCTGCTAGATCTTGTGTTCTCCTGATTGTATTTCCACAATACTTGAATTGTTTCTTTCTAGCTGATTGCAATATTTTCTCCTTGACCTGGGAACTCTGGAATTTGGCCACAATGTTCCCAGGAGCTTCTCTTTTTGGATCTCTTTCAGGAGGTGGATTCTTTCAATATTTATTTTGCCCCCTGGTTCTAGAATCTCAGGGCAGTTTTCCTTGATAATTTCCTGAAAGATGATGTCTAGGCTCTTTTTTTGATCATGGCTTTCAGTAGTCCCATAATTTTTAAATTGTCTCTCCTGGATCTACTTTCCAGGTCAGTTGTTTCTCCAGTGAGATATTTCACATTATATTCCATTTTTTCATTCTTTTGGTTTTGTTTTGTGCTGGAGACCTAGCATTTTTTGGGTCTCCTTTAGCAAGGTGTTGACCCTCTTTTCATGCTTTTCTTGCATCTCTCTCATTTCTCTTCCCAGTTTTTCCTCCACCTCTCTAACTTGATTTTCAAAATCCTTTTTGAGCTTTTCTATGGCCTTAGATCATTGAATATTCATTTTAGATGTTTGGGATACAGAAGCCTTGACTTTTATGTCTTTCCCTAATGGTAAGCATTGTTCTTCCTCATCTGAAAGGATGGGAGAAGATATCTGTTCACCAAGAAAGTAACCTTCTATGGTCTTATTTTTTTCCCCTTTTTTGGGCATTTTCCCAGCTAGTTACTTGACTTTTGGGTCCTTTGTCAAAAGTAGGGTATACTCTGGGAATCTGTAAGATCTCAGTTCCTCCAAGGTGGCATAATAAAGTGTGTACTGGTCTGTGCATAGAAAAGGATTTTTGCATCCAGAATCTTAGCAGTTACCTCTCCACAGTCACCTGGCCTCCAGTTCTGCCAAGTCAGCACTAGAGGCTGATTTTCAGATAAGCTGCATGGGCAGGTCCTCCATTCAGTGTGAGACAAACACCAGCTTCCCCTCCAAGGCAAGAATCAGGTCCTCAGTGCCCTCAGGGTTTTTATGCTCCAACAATGGATGCAGCTGCTGTGCCTGCAGATGTGGCTTTTGTGGTGGCTGCCTAAGGCCGCAGCTATGGGAAGGCCCTTCTCCCTTCCTGGCCAGCTGAGAAAACCCTGTCACTGATCTTTGGCACCTGTGGGTTGAGGGAATCTGTGAACCCACTGCTGCTGCGACTGGAGATTCTGTCCCTGAGGGCTGTTTGCAGCCCTCATGCGGCCACAGCCAAGGCTGGGCTGGGCTCTGCTCCATGTCGTGCAACAGGCATTTCCTGTGGTCCTTTTAAGTCACCCTGGGCTGGAAATCTCCTCCACTCTGTTGTTTTCCACTTCTGCTGCTCCAGAATTTGTTGAGAGTCTCTCTCTACAGGTATTTTATGGGCTGTGTGAGGAGAACCTCTATATCTGTGTCTTTCTACTCTGCCATCTTGGCTCTGCCCCCATAAAATTGAATTTTTAAAAATTACTGAACTTTGGGAAATCTTTTGAACTAGTAAGAGTTGCATATATTATCATACACTGATGGTGTTGTGAATCCAGAATAATAATTTAGTAATAATAGTAGCTAGGATTTATATAGTATTTAAACATTTGCACAGTGCTTCACATGTGATCTCATTTGATTCTCACAGCAACCCTGTGAGGTAGTTGCTCCATTTTACAGATGAGGCAACTGGGACACAGAAAGGTTATATGATTTGCCCAGGGTTACACAGCTAAGAAGTGTCTAAAACAGGATTCAAACTCGTATTCCTGACTCCAAAGTCCTATGCTCTATCCACTGTGCTGCATAGCTTCTTAAATTCTAGGAATAATAGTAGAGTGAGATACAGAGTCCATTCATTGTCCTAGATTACTGAAAAATCAGTTTCTATGGTTACTCTTCACACTTGTAGCCTCTTCACATCTAGTAGCCACACTCTCCAGTTCCTCCAAATTTTCATGGCATCTCATAAACATCTCATAAACATGCTCAGCAGAGGATACATAAGATCTGCCCTGAGTCACTTACTATTGTAAGGAATGTTACGTTTTGTCCATACATGTTTTGTACATGTTCTCATGAGTCTGGAGCTATCCCCTTACACTATGAATGCTTTAAGCACATGTTCTCATGAGTCTGTCTAGATGTGGCTCATAGACAGGCAAGGTTAAATGTGTCCAGTCTTCACCCTCCATCCTTCTCTAGGGGAGACATTGATTCCTGCCAGAAGAGGAAGTAGAAGGTTTGGGCCAGAAGTTGACTGATCTCCTTTCCTCAGAGAAAGTGGAAGATACCAGACTAGAATTATGCTTATCTGCTAATCTGTATTATTAGGCTAAGAATTTTTTTTTTTAATTCAAGCTGTGCATCCCAGGCTATGTAACCAAGGCTTAACTCTCTTCCTACCAAATGCCATTTCTACAATGAACACATGTAGTAAATAGCAAATAAATCCATTTATCCAAACAGAAAATAGAAATTAGAGAAAGAGTACACACACACACACACACACACACACACACACACACACATATATGTATGTATGTATGTGTGTATGTAATATATATATATATGACAACAGAGTAAGATGGGATTTTCCGCTAAAGCAGGATAACTCAGCTAAATCAAGAGATTACCAATTGTTACCCAAGGGGAAATTTCTCCAAGTCTCTAGTGTAGTATGCTGGGAATGACAACATAACTGAAATGCTGGTTCCTCTACTTATTAGCCTCTTCCCAGAGTCTTTCTTTCTCCTTCAGGGACATGAAGAGAATCTGAAACTGTGTATCTTCACTTTCAGAGTAGAATGAGGTCTCACCAACACAACCCTCAAGCAGATGCAGATTATTGAACGATCAATCTCCACCAATGAGGAAAGTCTTAGGCAAATGGCCTTTGAGCTATCCCCTTACACCATGAAAGCTTTGAGTAAATAGGGATGAAAACGTAAGCCTGGATCTAGCAAAAGAATTCTATCCAGCATACTTTCCATGCTGAGGGGAAATTTATAAATTTCATGGAAATAATACTTTGTAAAATCTGGGTGACTACAAAGATTAATAAACTCTGATGGGTCATCAAAAGTTTTGTAACATATATATAGTAAACAGAAGCAAAATCCCCAAAGCAGGAGAAGTTATAGTAACTGACTTTTAGAATGTTTTTGTACAGGTCTGAGATGGAAATGCCATCTATAACACAGAATGTATCATGGGATGGGAGGAATGTTGATGATGTCAAAGAGGAAAAGTGAATGATATCATAGGACAGGAGATGGTGATGTCTAGAAAGAAGGGAAAGTGTGGATGGAGCTGAGAAAGAGATCAATAGTGACTGTGTAGGAGTTTATAACTCATGTTGCAGGAATGGGGACAGTAGAGGTAAAAGATAGAAAAGAACTGAAGATGAGCCCACAATCAGTCTGTAGGTGATCAAAAAAACATAGTAATTTCCCTTGTCTCCAGTGGTTTCCTATTGCCAGGATCAAATACAAAATGTTCTATTTATCATTCAAAATCCCTCCTACCTTTCCATCTTTTTATCCTTTATTCCCCAACATGTATTCTTCAATCCAGTGACACTGACCTGGCTGTTTCATGAGTAAAATGCTCCATCTCTTGACTCTGTACATTTTCTCTTGCTGTCCCCCATGCTGGAAAACTCTCTGACCACTGGAAGTCTTCCCCAATCACTCTTAATTTTAGTGTCTTCCCCTGTTAATTATTTCCTATTTAATTTTGTAAGCTGTTTGCTTGATATATATATATATATATATATATATATATATATATATATATTTGTTTGCATGTTGTCCCTCTCATTAGATTGTAAGGCCCTTGAGGGAAAAGACTTTTTGCTAAAGGCACTGGGGATACTATTGCTCATCATAGACACATAATAAATGTTGATTAATTGATTGATTGAACAAGAGAATGTGGAATGATAGGAAGAAAACAATGGAGAGGAGAAACTGGTGTGGGGAAAGCAGAAAAGAAATTGCTACCCTAAAGAGTAAAGAAAAGGGTGTAACTAAAGAATATTTCTATGGTAGGGGAAGCACAAGGTATATATCTGTGGTTAGAGATGCAAGGCTAATATCAGGTTTAGTCTGGACAGGATTTATACATCAGGAAATCACCTTCTCTAAGAAAATGTTTCTTCTTCCAGCCCAAGGGGAAGAAGTCCACAAGGATTCCAGAGCAGCCATCATGCAGAGTGTTCAGGGAAAGCTTGAACCAGAGATTGAATAACCAGTGGTAGTGAGTGATCATGTACAAGGAAGGTAAAACTAGAATTTACAACTAAAGACATGGACTTGTACAAGACATTGCTTCTATCCAATCAACATTGCTTCATGAACTGTGTTATGATCCACTTTTTCCCCTCCGTTGTTTTCCATCATGCCCAGGTCTCCTGACTTCTAAAGAGAGAACAATTACTTTCCCATCACATACTAGTTGCTTGCCTTCCTTTGGGTGAAAGGAAAAATGCTATATCTTTTCCCCTGAGCTGTCCAACACCCAGAGAGGAATCCACTTTGAGACCAGAGCTCAAGGGATCTTGATAACCCACCTGAATTCATTTCTTAGTGATTCACAAACTGTAACTTGATGATACCCTACCAATTCCAGTGATTCTTAAACACTGATTGTCATTAATCCCTATTCTCCATCCCCTTGCGCCCACACCTTTACTCCCATTCCTCTCATCCCAACCCCCAACAATGTCTCACTCTAAAGCTACCCACTCTATCCACTCTGCTCTGCTCTCTGGAATGCCTGCTCCATAGATAGCAAACTTGAAATTTGCTTTTATTTTCAATTTTTTCCCTTTCCACCTTTTTCTTCTCCTAAATATCTTGACACTTGTTTCCCTCCCGATGAAACAAATTCCTTGGTCCCCCTTTCCAGCTCTGGATACACTTTCATTCCTTCTCATCTAATCAATGGTCAGACTAGGGGAATTGGAATTGTCACTCTATACCACCATCACTCAGTAACCTCTTCTTTTATATCTATTCAATCTATGTCTATTCTGATAGCTGTTGTCTACTGACCTTAAGTGAGTTCAGTGCGTAGGTCACAGTCTTTCTCAACTCTTGCCCTCCTCATATTAGGGGACTTTTGCATACAAATTAATACTTTTAACCCCTTAACCTCCAGCTTACTCAATTAAGTCATTTCATACAACTTATTCCATCACCCCACTTGATCTACACAGAGATGCTTATATCTTTGACCTTGCTATAGCCTACAAAATACATCACTTCCATGGTCACAAATTCTGCAATTCCCTTATCTGATCACAATATGTTGTCATTGTCATTTCTTTTTTTCTCTCTATGTTACAAGTCCATTCTTTGAACCCATTCTTCATCCTCACCTTGGCCTCTAATCTCTCCAGCCCTCAGTTCTTTACGAGGTTATCACCTAGCTATAGTCTTCTACTTTCTCTATTTTAACCCCTTAGTGAATTAGTTCAACTTTACCTTGTCCTCTTAAGTTTCTTCACCCCTTATTCTATTGATGATCTTGCTCAGCCAAACCTCAGCCTTCAATAACTCCAAACAGTAACCTCCTTTGCTCCTACTTATGTGCTGCTGAATAAAGATAGAGAAAATCATGAAAGTGCTCATTGGGTTCACGACAAGTTTATAATATTTAATCTCAACTGGTTCTTACTTCAACTGAGTAGAAAAGCAAGGCAATTCTTTTATGCTTCAGAATTTAACTCACTATTCCAATCACCCTAGCAACTTTTCCAAGCCTTTTCATTCTTTCTCAGATCTCCCATGTCTCCCTCCCCGCTACATTATCACTTGAGAAACTTGCCTCATAAGTCATTAAGCAAGAGATCTCTCTTCTCCCATCTTCTTCATCACCTATATGCCTTCTGTCATTATCTCCTCTTTCCATTCTTTGCCCATGTGGTCCTTCTCTTAGCCTTGGCAAATCTCTTTGTCTGCACAAGTGATTCTATTCCATCCCATATCTGTGGCAAATTGTCTTCTCTATCATCCCCACACTCTCAATTATCTTCAATCTTTTGCTGTCTACTGGCTGCTATCCCCTATTAATGGGTTATCTCTATCCTCAAAATTCAGCCATCTCCACTATCATATTACATCTCTCTTTTAGGGCTAAAAGTTTTGAGATCATCTGTAATTCATGTTTCTACTTCCTTTCCTCTCACTCTTTTCTTAAGTTTCTAGTCTGACTTCTGACTTCATCATTCAATTGAAATTGTTCTCTCCAAAGTTACCAGTAATCTCTTAATTGACAGATTTCATGACTTTTTCTCAGTTCCCCTCCTTTTTGATCTCTCTGCATACTTTCACACGGCTGATTATCCTCTTTTCCTTGGACTCTCTTCCACAGGTTTCAATGACACTTCCCTATCCTGGTTCCCATCCTACCTTTTAACCTTCTCAGTCTCTTTTGTTGGGTATTTGTCTAGTTCATGCCAATTAATGGTGGTTGGACTTTAGGATTCTTTTCTGATCCCTCTTCTCTTCTCCCTCCATACCATTTTACTTGGTAATCATCCCATCACATGGACTCAATTAATAACTCTGTGCTGTTGTTGCTCAGATGTATCTTTTCCAGCCTCAACATCTTTCCAGACTTACATTTCTAACTTCCTACTGTCTGTAGATATCTTAAACCAACACATCTAACAATTAATTCATTTTTTCACCACAGACCCTGACCACTCCCAAACTTCCTTTTTGTAGCCCAGGAGCACTGCCATTCTCCTAGTCACCCTGACTCACAGCCTAGTTCTCATCTTCAACTCTTTACCTTTTCACTTCTTCCCACATCAAGTCCTATCAATTTTACCTTCACAGTATCTCTCATAAATATCCCGTTCACTCTGCTGACAGTCACCACCCTGGTGTAGGTTCTCCTCATCTTATTCCTATGAGTAAGGTGTAGCAGTTTAAAAAAAAATTTCAATGTGCTGTTTCTTTTTTTAAATGCCTTTTCTTTTTACATCTTATTTATTTCAGAATATATATCTTACTCACCTTACTCCCATAAGTCTATTGCAATAGACTTATGCTTCGAGTCTTTCCTGACTCTAATTATCCTCCATTTAGCTGTAAAATTAACCTTCTTAAAGCAAAGGTCTCACCCTCTCACCTTCTATTCAGAAAACTCCAAATGTTCCCTATCATCTCTAGGATGAAATATATAATTATCTGGCACTCAAAGACCATAATATCCTAGCACCCCTCCTACCTTTCCAATCTTATACCTTATTTACCCACACTGTGATCCAACGACACTGGCCCCTTTGTTGTTCCTTGGACAAGACATTCAATTTCCCAACTCTGGAATTTTTCAGTGGTTATCCTGCATGCCTGGGATCTCTCTTCATCTCTGCCTCCTGGTTTCCTTCAAATCCCAGCTGAAATCCCATCTTCTACCAGAAGTCTTTGATGATCTCCCTTAATGCTAGTACCATTCTTTTGTAGATTGTCTCTAATTTATTTTTATGTGAAATCAAGAAATAGAAATAACTTTAAGAAATAGTGAAAAATGGCATACAGAAAGGCCTACCAGCAGCAGGTCTTGCAGTAGAAAGTCTACATCTGGAGAGAGTTGCAGGGAAAATAAAACCTTTCACAGTTTTTAAAGGGGCAGTTGCAATTGCCAAGTTTTAGTCAGTCTGAATTTTTGCTTTACTAAATGAAGCTAACCTGCTATTCTTAGACTCTAGCTCTAGAGCTCACACTTCAAGACTGCAGGGATCTGATTGTAATTGTACTGCTGTTACTTCTTTGCAAGACATTTTTCTCTCCACTCAACCTCCTCTTACTCTACTCAATTCCATATGTTCCTCATAGAGTGATTCAAAAGTTCCTGGTCTGGTGAAATGTTTTCTTCTATCCTCAGACATTATAATGAATTCAGTTACATACAAGGCTGTGAAGGAACACTATCCTTTTGGAAATTCCAGGATTCACAATTAGGATTTCAAAACTATTTCTTCCATCTATAGGGAAATTAGTCTAAAATATCCAAATCCCAAAATATATACCAAACATATATTCAAAATATTCATGGTAGTACTTTTTTTAGTAGCAAAGAACTAGAAACAAATTAAGTATCCATCAATTATGTAATGGCCTGACACATTGTTGAAGACAGATGTAGTAGAATATTACCACATTGCAAGAAACAACAAATATGATATTATGAATTCAGAGAAACATGGAAAAACATATGGACTGATGCAGAGTAAAGTAAACAGATTCAGGAAAACAATATACACAATGACCATAATAATTTAAATGGAAAGAATATTAAAAAACTGAATGCTATATAATTATAATGTCCAAGTTTGGAACATGGAAAAGAACAGAGAAAAAGCATAGCCTTCTCTTTATCACAGAAGAAGGGTACTGTGGCTATGGGTATATACTGTCAAATATAGTAAATGTGTGATTTGGTCTTACCAAACTATTGGTTTTTTTCTCTTTCTTTTTTAAATCTTTGCTACAATGGCAATATCTCTGCATAAGGAAGGGGAAGATATATATTCTGAAATAAATAAGATGTAGAAACAAAAGGCATTTAAAAAAAGAAACAGCACATTGAAATGTTTTTTTTAAACTGCTACACTCCTTTTTTCCCCTTTATTTTGCCTTGATTCAGAATTTTCCAAAAAAATCTCCCTAGGGAACATCATTAGCTCTGGTCAGCAGCCAAGTCAGAGGAAGGAAGAAGACTAAACCTCCTCGCTCAGTAGGCAGCCAGTCTGGCAACTTTTCTTCCCTCCAGAGGTCGCTGAGTCCTACACTACAGCCAGAGTGACAGAAAAAGGCTCCTAGTAGATTTTATGACCCATAATAACAGTCCTCCCCATGATGCAGCTGGGATAAAAGGGCTAATCAAATTTCATGCTTCAGGGTGTGAGCTGATTACTACCAGGGGCAGAAAGGAATTTATTCCCTGTGGTTTGGCCTTGCATGGGGGAACCAGGTGGATTCTGTGGGATTTCTCACTCTACTGACAGATGTGAAGGAAAAAAATGATTCATGAATCTAGAGCCCTCCCTCACCCTATGAACAACTTCCATAGATTCTTAGACCAAAGATAATAAGGAAGTGATAGAGAGCTCATTGGCAAAGCTTTGCTGAAAATATGGTATCTGTTCAGATGCTGACAGCAAGAATGAAAATGGGGGATGCTTTGCAAGATCTTTGATCTAGGCCTGGTCCCTTGTAATGAGGTTCTTACAAAGCACCAGGGATTCACGTAGGAATCCTGGGCTACTCTAGGCCAGCCTCAGACTGTATTTAAAGGCCTATATTGACCTCAGAGCTGGAGAAGGAAATGGCAAACTGGTATCTTTGCCAAGAAAGCCTCAAATGGGGCCATGAAGAGTCAGACAGGAGTAAAACGAATGATCAACAACAAAAATGGATCTCAGAACCATCCTATATTCTTAAGCATCTTTGAGGATGGCACTGTTTCAAGTCTAGGCTCTCTCTTCCTTATCATCACCCCAGTTCAAATCCATCTAGGGGTTTCATGAAGTTCCTATTAGTCTTCAAGAAAAATCACCCATCACAATTCTCCCTCTTCCTCACTATATATTTAATCTTACTTGTCCTTCAAAATAGAGCTCAAATTCTTTCTCCTCAATAAATCTTTCCAAGCTGCTCTACCTCACAATGATCTCTTTATTTTCTGAACATTTCTGATATTTATCATCTGTTAATCATTTAGCAGCTATTAGAATGCTATTCTCTTGCATTATATGGCTATTTCTTGTTTTAGTTCATTATTCCTGCACTCACATTTTTTTTCTATATTTTTATAAACATCTTGACAATAAGGCCTTTCATTTTGTTTTGTTTTATCTTTGTGTTGCCAGTGGCTCGCAAGTAAAAGAAATTTCATACATATTCATTGAACATTAAATAAATGGTCCTAGTAGGATAGAAATAGCTTTGGAAAGAAGAAAGGTAAACTATCAATAACCATTTGAAAAAGTGCTCCAAATCTTTAATAAAAAATGCAAATCAGAACAACTATGAATTTTCATGCTCAGTAAATTGGAAAAGGTAATAAAAGATGGAAAGAGTAAATGTTAGAGGGTTAAGAAAATAAGTGCATTGATGGACTTGGTGAAACTATGATTTAATCCAACCATTCTGGAAAATGATTTAGAATTATAAGACAAAAACCACCATTTTGTTCATGAATTCCGACCAGCATTCTCACAATTATGCCATGTCCCAAGGACATTAAAGATAGATTCTACATACAACAAAGTATTCATAGTGGCTCTTTTTGTAGAAGCAAAAACACTAGAAACAACGTGGGTTCCTATTGATTGAGATATGACTAAAGAAATTGTGGTATGTTAACAAAATGGAGTGCCATTGCACCATGAGAAATGAGAAACTTGAGAAATTTGAAGAAGTACATGAAGATTTGTATTAGATAAATCAGAACAATGTAAGTGAAACCAAGAGAACAACAATCCAATATAACACAGTAAAATATCACACAAAGGCAGCTGAAATCTGATTAGTTATAATGGCCCATCTTGGTCTAGGAGAATAGATGATGAAAGCAATTATTAGGTTTTGGTTTAGTATCTATTATGCCCCTCATTTTTATGAAATTGTCTAATCCATTTGCATTTAAAGTTATGGTTGTTAGATTTGTGTTTTCTTCTATTTGTTTTCTTTTGTCTTAATTTTTATCTGCTTTCACCTTTTACCCCATGATTCATTTTGCTTAATAATTTTGAAACTGGTCTCTTCTTAGAGGCTATCCCTACATTCCCATTTACTTACCCTATATCAGTTCATGAAAGTAGCATTATCAAATGAGAGGAAGGTCTTATGTTGGGAATCTTTCTTGTGTCCTAATTTGTGAATCCTAATTGTACTGCCTTGCCCTGGTCATAATTCTCCTAAGGCTAGCTTATCCTATCTCTGGTTCTACCTTCATATGCTCTACAACTCTGGGTTCTGGCTGTGATTGGAACCCCATACATTTATTCTCCTTGGAGGATGATGCTGTCTTGGGACAGACATCCTTTCTTGACTAGTTTACTGGATACAGTGCTTGTTGAACTTGCTGTCAAAAAGATCTAGCTAGGCAAGCTGATCTACATCTTGCCATTGGACCCAGATGACTCCAGAGGAGAAAGTGAGTCTGGTGACTTTGCAAAGCTGTCCTTCACTTAAATCAAATTCGCTTGCAAGTCCCCCTCACCTTCCTGAGGTCATGGTCCTCTTTGAGAATGAAGAACAAACAACAACAGCTGGACAAGTCACTTAGCTTTTCTCAGCTTCAAGTTCCTTATTTTAAAAATAAGGATAATATTAATATCAGTCTCACAAAATTGTTGTGAGTATCAAATGAGAGAATATAAGTAAAGAGCTTTCTGTTGTTCAGTCATGTTCAACTCTTTGTGACCTCATATAGAGTTGTCTTGGCAAAGATACTAGGGTGCTTTACCATTTCCTTCTCCAGTTTATTTTACAGATGAGGAATTGAGCCAAATAGGGTTAAATGAATCAGCCAGGATCACAAGGCTAGAAAGTATCTAAGGCCAGATTTGAACTCAGGAAGTTGAGTCTTCCTCATGCCAGGTCCAGTGTGCTATCCACTGCACCACATAGTTGCCAGTAGATGGCACAATAGATGAGATCCCTGCACTATAGTCAGAAAGACCTGAATTCAAATCACATCTTAGCAGGGTAATTCTGGGTAAGTCTTGGCTTCTTTCTCTGTAGAATTGGGCTAATGATGGCATCTACCTCCCAGGGTTGTTGTAAGGATAAATTTAAATATTTGTAAAGGCACTTTACAAGCCATAAACCAGTATACCATGTATCTAGTATTATATCATAGTATACCATGTATCTAGTATTATTATTAAATGCTAGCTGTTATTCTGATAATCTCAAATTCTTCCCAGACAATATCTAATATAAGCTCTCTGTCTTTAACCACAGACATATATCTCCCTCTTTCTTCATTATGGGAGTTTTCTTTAGTTTAATCAATCAATAAGCATTTATATCAGAGTTGAGCCAATAAACATTTATTAAGTGCCTACTGTGTGCCAGGCACTGTGTTGAGCATACAAAGAGAGGGATAAACCCATCTTTGCTCTCAAGAAGTTGACAATGTTAGTGGAAGACTACCCATAAAAAAACTGAAAAGAAAAAAGGGATTGGAGAGTACCTGGCTAGGGATGTAATGAAGTCCTGCAGAAGGGCAGTAGGAAATGACCTGAGGAGGTACTAGTATCTGAGTTGAATTCACCTCACAATATGATAAGTTTATGGAGATCAGGAAGTCCATGAAAGCAGCCAGGTAGGAAATGATGAGAAAAATTCCCAGAGACCTCCTCAAATGGCAGAGAATCTGGGAAGAACTCCCAGATGTCAACCCACCTTACTCCAATCAGAGGGAGGGAAGGACTTCAGGGGGAGAGCTGAGAAGGTGTGAGCTTCAGAGTTGATTTTATTTTGCAGAATGATAATTTCTGGAGATTATGAAATCCAGGAGAGCAGGCAGCCCAGTTGGAAGTGAAGGGTGGGAAATGCACATTCCAAGAATTACTCTAGGCACTCAGGATTCAAGTATAGAAAATGAAGTAATCCAGATTCTGAAAGTTTATGCCCTTTCCTTTACTCTTTCTCTTCTACTTCCCTTATCCCAGTACCCCTTGGCTGCTTTTACCCTATTCTCTCGCAGTCTCCACCCTCACTCTCTTAAAAACAAAAATCTTTATTCTTTCAAAGGGTTTAAGTCATGTTTCCTTTTTAATTAACAAAATCAATTTTGCTCCTTTAATTTCCCCACTGACAAGAAAAAAGACCGAATAAACCCCAAACTTCTAAAATCTTTGTAATAAATTTGCATAGTTAAGCAAAACTAATTTCCAAATTGGTCATGTACAAACACTATATGTCTGAATCTGAACTGAGTCCATCACCTCTCCAACAGGAGATAGGAAGCCTTCATCATCAGTCTTCTGGAATAATAATTTCATTAAAGGTTTTAAGTTTCTCAAAGTTGACAATGCTGTTGTTGAATAAATTGTTCTAGTTCTATTGATTTCATTTTGCATCAGTTGATACAGATCTTCCAAAGTTTATTGGAAACTTTTCCGTTCATCATTTCTTAAAGCACAATAGTATTTCATTACATTCATATACTGTATCAAAATTCATTCCACTTCTTACTTGATGAGTACTCCCTTGGTTTCCAGTTCTTTGTCATCACAAAAAGAGGTGTTATAAATGTTTTTTGTCCACATGGGTCCTTTTCCACTTCTTTCTACCTATCTTTGCCTTCCTTCTGTTTATCTATCACCATCTATTACTGGTATCACTGGGCAAAATTAATAATAATAAACAATAAAAGGTTAATAATTTGGGGTGGGATAATTCCAAATTGTTTTCCAATTTATAGCCCCCCAAATAATGCATTAAATAATCATTTTCCCATAGCACCTCCAACATTTCTCATTTTCCTTCATGTTATCTTTACCAATTGGATAAGCACAAGATGGAACCTCAGAGTTGCTATAATTTTCATTTCTATAATTACTGGTGATTTGTAGCATTTTTTAAAACTATGTCTATTGAAAACTTGAACTTCTTCTTTTGAAAACTACCTGTTCATATCCCTTCACCATGTGTCAGTTGGAAATTAGACCCTTGTCAGAGAAACTTTCAACAAAGATTTTTACCAATTATCAATTTTTTTAACTTTATTTAATCTTAGTTGTTCATTTTATTTTCTAGGGACTTGTTTTTCCTTTGTCCCTTGTTATCGAGTTCTTCTCTTATTCATAGGTATGAAAAAATTCTTCTCTGCTTCCTTAATTTGCTCTTGATAGCATCATGTAAACTAAGTATTCATTTGAAGCTTATGGTAGGATATAATATAAGATGTTGGCCTGTACTTGGTTTTCTTCCTATTCAGTCATTTTCAGTTGAGTTTGATTCTTTGTGACCCTGTCTTGGATTTTCTTGACAGAGAAAATGGAGTGATTTGCCATTTCCTTCTCTAGCTCATTTTACAGACAAGGAAACTGAAGCAAATAGGATTAAGTGATTTGCCCAGGATCATGCAGATAGTAAGAGTATGAGGCCAGATTTTGACTCAGAGAGATGAGTCTTCTTGACTCCAGGCCCAACACTCTACCCACTGAGCCATCTAGCTGCACTTAGCTTCTAATAGACTGCTTTCTAGTTTTCCCAGAAATTTCTTCAAATTGTGATTTCTTACCCCCATATTTAGGTTTCTCCCAAAAAATCTTGTTGAAACATTAAAATTATCTCACCTCTGCTTCTATATTGACCAGATATGGGCGTATCTTTAGATTTTCTTTCTCTCTTGTCCCTCATTTCCCCAGTCACACAGCTTCCCAATGTGTTGGTTGGTTTGTTTTAGTCCTCAGAGAGGACCAAAATGATATCACTATGTTGAGGTCAAGGTACAGTATGTCCAACTGTGGTTAATCAGACCAATATGAACTTGTAAGACTCTACCACAGGTTGGGCACAAATAGTCCATATGAACATTTGGAATGGAGAAGTACCTACATTTTTACATCTCATGTTTCTTTACTACAATTCTACTTTGTTCACAGGGCACAGTGCCATCTTTGATGGAGGCATGCCATGTTGGATGGTCCTGTACCAATGTCTCCAGGCCAGGCACTCTATCCACTGTACCACCAAGAGACATATGATCTTTAACTTACCTCCATGCATTCTATTGTCAATGTCAATTCCTTTGACTTCAATCTTTGTGCAGGGTTTTTTAAGTTGTTGTCTGTTTCTTCTCTTAATGCAAATTTTCTTCCACCTCCTTATTTTTCTTTCTTCTATCATTCTTTCTTTCAGTGTCAGTTTTTGGTGAATATTTTTTATTGTTTTTATAAGTTTTGTATTCAGTTAGTTGCTTGTCTTCTTTAATTCCATATTAAATGCTTCAATATCCCACAAAATTTTTCATAGTAACAACTTCTTTTGAAAGTTACATTAATCTTTTCAACCATTTTAGAGATTTTTATTTTTCTTCATAATCTCTGAGGAGTCTGTCTTTTTCATTTGCAATTTCTGGTTCATTTTCCTTCATGTAATGGTAATTGTTCAAGAAAAAAATCATCTGTTTATATTTTCTTCCTACTACTCCCCACTGAATTGACTTTCCCCAAATAAAACTCTTATCATAAGTATGCATATTTTTGTCAAACAAATGCCCATATTGTAGGAATTTATTACTTTTTTGTCCTTTTTATATCTCCAATATTTAACATAGTATCTAGCAAGCAGAAATATTATTTGAGTAACTGGTTGACTGAAATTGTTCTTCTTGTTAGTCAGTCAATTCTATCATGTCCAACTTTGTGATCCTATTTGAGGTTTTCTTGGCAGAAATACTGGAGTGCTTTGTCATTTCTTTCTCCATCTCATTTTACAGATGAGGAAACTGAGGAAAATGGAATTAAGTACAGGATCATATAGCTAATAAGTGTCTGAGGCCAGATGTGAACTGAAGTCTTCCTGATTCCAAGCCCATGCTCTATCCACTGTGCTTCCTAGTCCCAAATTGACTGAAATTGGTCATGCCCCCAAAGTATAAGTGTTTGCATTTTAAGCTTACCCATCGCTTCTCTAATAAAACGTGAGTGGTATGTTTCATATTCAGTCCTCTGAACTGATGTTTTATCATTACATCGATCAGAGTTTTAAAGTCTTTCAAAGTTGTTTTTCTCTACAATTTTTCAGTTATTGCACTAATTTTTCTTAGTTCAGCTCACTTTAATCCACAACAATTCTTATTAGTTTTCTCAGTTACCTTCTAAGCTGTCTGTTGCATAATTTCTTTTGGTACAATAATATTCTATTACACTCATATACAATGATTTTGTTTAGCCATTCCTCAATAGGAGGATGCTCCTTCCATTTAAATTTTTTGGCTAACATGAAAAGATCATGCTGTTTTTATTAATTTTTCACTAGTTTATCGACTTGTGAGGTAGGTTTACATCCAGGTTCCATCCCTCTGACTTTTTACTATTTATCCTTTTTTATTGCATTCCTTAGAGTTTGTATATAATTGTATTTCAGTCATTTCAGTTGTGTCTGATTCTTTGTGACCCCATTTGAAGTTTTCTTGGCAAAGATACTGGAGTGGTTTACCATTTTCTTCTCCAGTTTATTTTCCAGATAAGGAACTGAAGCAAATAGAGTTAAGTAACTTGCCCAGGGTCACACAGCTAGTAAGTGTCCGAGGTCAGATTTGAACTCAGGAACATGAGTCTTCCTGATTCCAAGCCCAGCACTCCATCCATTGTACCAATTAGAATTTCTCCTCACACACACCCCCATTATCACAATTATTTGTATTTTTCCTCATATTCATTATTTTATATATATTTATATATAGACTTGTTTTCCTACCCCCACCTGCACATAGAATATAAGCTCCTTAAGACTGGGGATTATTTCATTCCTCAGCACCTATTACAGGGCCAGGCTTATAGCTCTTGTCTATTAATGGTTTCAAGTGCTTCTTATCACAGTGGGACAAGAAAAGAGAAGAATAAGTATGTGTTTAAAGTAAATATAAAGTCTTGTTCAGTTCATACAGGGATCAAGCGTATAGTAGGAAACACATATTGAGAGGGCTGAAACCAGGTTAGAAAAGAAAACTAGAAAAAAAGGCAAGAAGTTGGTAATTACAGATATTCTGGGAAACTGGGGCAGCTGAGTTTGTCTAGACTGGAAACAGGTATACAAGTGTCAAGAGGAAGTAGGCCAGTCTGGGGAGGGGACCAGAAACAAATAGTTAAACCAAGCCTAAAGAACCAGGCAGGTGTCAAAGATGAAATGTCTTGAATTCAGTCAGAATTACTGGGTAGCAGGAAGTATGAACCCCATCACAGAGCCTTGGTAAGCAGCCTAGGATTTCAGCAACAAAGAAGGGAAAGAGGAAGGGAACAAATATTTATTAAGCACTTTCTAGCAAATCCCAGCATGACTAGCCACAAGCTGAACTGGTAATCGGGAATGCTTAACTGAGTATGTGAATAGACATGGTAAGTAGCATCGTAGGATTGAGAGCTAGAAAAGACCTTAGAAGTGACCTAGAGCAACCCAGTCACTTCACAGATAGGGAAACTGAGATACTGATAGATGACATGAATGGCCCACAGTTACATGGTAAGTATCAAACCTAGCACTCTGCCCATTATGTTTGTGTTGGGCTGATTCTGACCCTCTGCTTCCCCATCCCTCCAAAAAAGATTTTCTTCAGGTCCACTTAATATAGTTACAGGAAATCCTATACAGATAAGTATAAAATCTTTTACATGGGTTCAAAAAAATTCAGTTTCACTAGTACAAGTTAAGGGCAAGGGAGGTATCATTAGATAATAGTTTGAATAATAGTAATAGCCAGCATTTTAAAATTGCTTTAGGGTTTGCAAAGCTTTCATATGTGCGTATATATATATGCACATATACATACATATACACATATAGATATTAATGTTTTGATTTTTTTATATAATAATCATGCATATGTGCATATACTTATATAAGATTATACAATATTTTTATGCATATATATGAAATCTCACTTGATCCTCATAGCAACCTTGTGCTACTATTATCCCCATTTTACAGATGAGGAAACTGAGGCACAAAGAGGCTAAGTGACTCATCTAGGGTTACATAGCTAGTACATGGTTATATAGTTATATAGATATATAGGTATGAGGCAGGACTTGAACTCAAGTCTTCCTGACTCCAATTCCTAGACTCTATCTAGAGTGTACTTGCCTAGGTGCCTGGATTTGGGGATTTTCTTGGACTTCAAGTTGCCTCAGTAGTGCATTTGGTAGCCACAAAAGCTAATGCTGATCTTGGGCTGAATTAAGGAAGGCATAGCTAAAAATGGGGGAGAAGTAGAATTAATGGATACTGTGTTTTCATATTCTAGAGAAACCTCAACCTTAAGACACACATGCTAAAGAATGGTTTTATATTACAAAGGGGAAAAGTTCCATTGCTTATCTAGCTATCTGGCAAGTTCTGTCTTTGGGTGGTAAAAATGGAAGGATTGGCTACCAGAGCTTGAATATAGCATGAGTCCTTGAGGACTTGCTATGGCCTAGAAAAGCCCTTCAGTTGTCACTCTGGCTAAGCAAGAATACTAAACATACTTTTATAAAAGCTATAGTCATAACCACCATAATAGGAAGGGCTCTGTTTAAATGGGGGCTTATGATTTGTCCCTTTTCCTCCTAGTTATGGTAATGGTTTGATAATTGTATGTTGACCTTTTATACTTTTTGTACTAAAAAAGACTATCTTCCCCAGCTTTGGAAGTTAACAAAATGAGATTTACTTAGCCAGAGCAAGGAAAGGATAATCAACAGAAATGTGTATTAAGGAGACTGAAAGTAGGTACAGATGAGAAAAGCTCTCCTGCCTCTGAGTTGCCTATATTGGTCTGACACTCAAACAGCAAAGAGAGTTGAAGTACTCTGTAGCTGTTTCATACTTAGGACACAGGAAAGTTCTATCAACTGCCTAAGCTTTAAGTCTCTTGAGTCCATTTAGCCTTGAAGGTATTTTCAGTATCATTTTAAGAAAAAAACTAGCTTAACTTTATGGATGGAGGTATTACAATATTACTCAACAGAGATGGGTTCTGATCTATGGAAATTATAAAAGAGAAAGCACAGGGAGAAATCTATCCTATTTTTACCTAAACATAGGGATATATTGTCTTAGCATTTCTTATATACATCCTTGTAACAGAAAGAAATTGTTGCCATCCTCATTTCAACCACCAATCCTCATGTGATATACAGGGCCATTTCCCTCTTGCTCTCAGTTGTCTAATTATGTTTTCTGAAGGACGCCAATAAATGGTAGAGGTCATCAGCATCACTTCAGCCTGAGCCTAGCTGCTACCATGACCAATAGAGTCCCAGTTCATATGTTGGAATTCATTCTGTTCCCATCCCCTCAGCCCTGTCACTTGCCTTCTCCTCCCACCATCAAGTGCTGCACTGTCATCAGGCTTGGAATGGCCCTAATAACTCAGGCTGACAGTATCTATAGCCTTAAGCCTACATACTTCAGTGAAATTGCCTTGTTGCTGTCTCCGCTCTGGGTTATAAAGATTCCTCATGGCTCACAAAATCCCCTCCGGCTCTGGAACCAGAGGGGCTGCCCTCAGAAAGCCACTTCTGAGATGGAATTCAATTTTTCCCTTGAAGCACGTTGCCTGATGATTCTTGAATGCAATGCAGCATAATAATGGCTAGGGAAACCCCAGAAGGGTTGCCCCTTTCACTTTTCTTGTCCCATTCCCTGATCCAACAGCTGATGAGATTTATACATTTTGATCCTTTGCTGATGTTTGGGAAAATTCAGAGCTAAAGTATCAGAAAATTTATATGGAATAGTGTACTTGATGGATTTATAGCCACATAATGGAGAGAGGTTGTAAATGTCTTCCAGATACTTTTAATTGAAATTGTCAAGTAGTCCCCGACAATCTAATTTCCTGGAAAGCCACACAGGGTTTTGATTTGGGTGATTATCTCTCTCAGTGTCCTTGTTCAGTCATTCAGTCATGTCTGACTCTTTGTGACCTCATTTGGGTTTGGTTTGCCATTTCCTTCTACAGCTCATTTTACAGAAGACAACAGTGAGGCAAATAGGGTTAAGTGACTTGCCCTGGGTCACAGAGCTAGTAATTGTCCGAGGCCAGATTTGAACTCGGGAAGTTGAGTCTTACTGACTCTAGGCTCAGAGCTATCTATATCCACTGTGCTACCTCTCCATTTAACTAGTTTCTGTTTGTTTTGAAAATTAAACATATGATTTAGAGCACTTTAGGGCCAGGATAAGAATGGCTACAGTAAAAAAAAAAGTCAAAAAAGGGTGTGAATTTACTCTCTTTGAAGTTATTGAAAATAACTTATTGGAGATGTCATTGACGATTTAGATGGAGATTGGGTTAGATGACTTCTGAAGTCCCTTCCATCTGGCATCCTACAGAGAGGATAAAGAGAGTGAGCCCTCCTTGGGAATCCTGGGAACTACAGTTTTCACAACCCTGGAAGAGACTGTGTTTTTGTAAGATTTAAGGTGGAGATATGGGTGGAGGTGGAGAAGTAGGAGAGCAAGGTGAGGCTGGACTTCACTTAGATATAAAAAGCTTTTGAATTACTCTGCAATTCAACCAGAGAGGAAAACAGTTATTGAGAGAGAAAGAGAAAAAAAGGGACAAAGAGAGAAAATGGAGCCAAGAGGGCAGCAACACAGGCAGTAGTATGATGGAAGACACTTTGAATGGGGATGCACAATGGGCATTGATGATCTTGGAGCTTCTTTTCTCCCCTATTAAAGGGACTTTGTGGAATATTAATTATTTCTCCCCAAAAAGACTTACTGGAATGGTGATGTGTTTCATTTCTTTCTATCCCCTGTTTTATATCTATCTGCAATCAGCAGGTTTACTTCTAAGTGTTTTCTATTGAAAATATATATATATAACTTATTACATGTTATGTAAAAAGTTTATTGTATGTGTATATGTATATATGTACATATATATGTATATATATATATATGAAATGTCAGATTTCTTGTGTCTGAAAGTGCTTTCCCACACATAAAGTTCATGATTGAGCACAGCAGCTGTGTACCACACTTCTGTATATTAGTTATATACTAGAAGATGAATGGAAGATAACAGTGTTTAGCTAGAAATAAATACAATTTAATTAGGTAAAAGATTTCAATCTCTGTCCAAAATCTTAGGGTACTTAGCTGGGTGTAATACAAGTCAAAGGAACTGATTATAATTTTATGAATGATTTTAATGAACCTCCCAAAAGGCAATATTTAAACTAGATCAGGAGTATTCCTTTTTGCGCCCTAGACTAAAGAAGCTCTTTGTAATAGCCAGACCAGATTACTTTGATTATAGAGTATCAGACAAATCTCCAGGCTTCTAAGTGAAGGAGGAAGATAATGAAATACAAACAGATCAAGAAATTCATACTCCCAGGTTCTCCTCTCCTAATGGTCACAGAAGTGCTGTAGCCTAGAAAGAACACATTCCTCCCCCTTCTCCTGTTGCAGAGAGGAGCATGAGAAAAAGCAAGTGCCCTCCTAGCTTTGCTCCACAGCGACATCTGCTTCTTATGCAGCTAAGCAATTCTGTGATCTTTATGATTCATTTTCATGTGTGATTTATCAAGTGCAGTAACAAAGATTAAACACTGCTCTAACTGTTTGTCTCCAAACCAGTTACTGGGTTGAGTCCCTATGGGTTTTGAGGTGCCATAAAAAGAATGACCTCATTTATATGGACTATTGCAAGGCAATGAGATATATTCATTATGGAGCCAGAACAGTTAGCCCAAGAAAAACTCTTTCGAAGTAAGGAATCAGGATCTTAAACAACCCCATAGAAGAGTAATGGCCAAGGTCCAAAAGACACATTTGCTTATACATTTACCAGTGAAAGGTATACATTGGGGATTAACATAAAAGAACTTTTCCAATCTGAAGGAGAATAGTCTCTGAATGTGTTCTAAAAATTAAGATGATTCCTTGGTCTCTCTCAAGACACTTTCACCTCTTAGCCACTTTCATGAATGAAGTGTCAATCACAACTCAGGGATACACCACATTTTCCCCTCTGACTCACTCCCCTATCTCCTTCTCTTCCAATGCTCACTCCAAAGTCAGCAGGCTGTTCTAAAAATTTCTTCTTACAACTCACAGATTTCATGAAGTCTTTTCACTCTGATCTCTTCCCCTTGACTAAAATGTCTTCAGAAAACCTCATGAGTAGGAGAATACAACTTCATATTGTGAAAAGAAATTGAACAATTTCTGCAGGTTTCCTTTGGTTGTAGAACCTTTATTATTGCTATTATTGTCATAGTAATAATAATATGTAATATGAATAATAAGGTAAGTGCCATTAAAAGAAAAGGGAGGCATGCTTGCGAAAAGCTTTTGCCATTCATGTAGTGGATGTCTTGCCTAGAGTCTAAATAGAAGAAGGATTCCCTATTGAGTATGGAGTTCTCCAGATATACCTGGTTGTGGGTAACTTTGCTCTGATTACATTAAACCTCAGAAAACTACAGGGACTAAGTGAAATTCATGATTGCTCAAAAGAAATTGACATAAAATCCATGCACAAAACAATCAAAGGGATTTTGGTTCAGTAACATTCAGTTGGATGACCAATCCATCAAGTTAATACATCTGGGACAGACAATGTAGGCAGACAACAAATAGAACCTAGGACCTAGAAGAGAATATGAAGAAATGAGTGGGTGGGTATGCATTTTTAAAATTTTGCAGTATTTAAACAATCTCATGCTGTTCCCTGACACAAAATCCTATCTTTTTAACACTAATGTTTTCCTCCTGGTGCTACATGGTTGCAAATCTTTAAACACCTCAGTATCCTAAGAATCAAAATTTCAAATAACCCAAAGAGTTCTCGTGATAGCCTGTACACAGAAAAATCATATAAGGGATATCAGTGAAGACATAGGTGATTGATAAAGGGACTAGGCTGGTCTCATAGTGCTGCTGTAAGGCAGGTCTGCACAATATACAGCCTGCAGGCCATTTGCAGCACACCAAAGGATTTCGGGCAGCCAGTGAAAAATGTAGAGGATGTAAAAGACAGTAAAGATGCAATAAGTTCTTTGTCCATGCCCTGCTTAATCCACCATCCACTAGTCACTATTGTGCCCATCACGTAACTTGATGGGTAGATTGTCACTATGCCCTCTCTCCTGTTTGTCACATGACCCACAGCACCCAACTGTAGTGCCAATGAGATACAGCGCCTGTGGCAAAACACAACAGACTTTTCACATGGAAGGCAGAACCAAAACATTTTACTCAGACACTAGAAAATCAAATCCATCATAGTAACAAAAATCTGTACATATTAACAATGCAAAGAACAACCATCCTCAAGCCTTCCCCATGCTAGGCTTCCCACAAAAGATGTCCATTAAACAAATCACAAGCAGGCACTCTTAAAAAAGCTCTTTCACTCATGCAAACCAGCTGCCTACTTGCCTACAGCCTTCCTAGCTCTGACTGCTCTCATGACTAACTTCCTCTCAGCTCTACTCTAGCTCCATGTCTTTCTGTTCTACCCATTCAGCAAACTCCTCCTACCACAGACTCCATGTGACTCAGACTTCCATGTGACCCAGTCAGGTCACATGGGCCTATTAAGGAATGGGAGTGATCTTCCCATTTAAATTACCATTTTACTAACCACCTTCTGTCTGCTAATTTGAGAGGAGAGATTTCATAATAAATTTTAATAAATAAAAATATTAAATAATAAGTATAATTAATTGATATTGAGATTTCCATTTTTTAAAAAGTATGGTTTATTTGCAAAATAGTTTAATCATTAATTATACCTTTATTTGAAAAGTGAGTTGCTAAAAACTTATCTACAGCCTGAAGAAATTTAGCCTATTTTAATTTTTGCTGCTACCTACTGCCGAGTTGTGCAGGTCTGTTGTAAGGGAGGGAGAGAGAGAGACAGAGAGAGAGAGAGAGAGAGAGAGAGAGAGAGAGAGAGAGAGAGAGAGAGAGAGACAGACAGAGACAGAGACAGAGAGAGAGAGATGATAGATGATAGATATTGGTAGATACATACATACATACACATATGCATATATATTACATATGTAAATGGAAAATTCTGTGGCCATGTGAGATACATGTGTCTACAGGGTTTGTCTAAATGAGACTTGTAATTACTTCTGGAATCTGATCTACCCTTCTCCATCTTCTTCCTTGTGAGGAACAGAAAGTCAATAGCTAGGTGTTTGCTCCTTCCCTTGCCTAGAGGGATTGAACTAGACTTATTCCTCAATTATTGCTTGCCTAGGGGTATAATTTGAGATGTTCATTACAAAAGCTGCTTTTCAATTTAAGGGTTATACCAATCACCTCAGCCCCTTTCTCCTGAATACTGGTTACACAAAAAACCATCATAAATAATGAATAACTAATAAATCCATTTATCTAGACAAAAAGTAAATAGAATTAAGAAATGTTATATCGATTAGAATATACCAGAAAAATATGTAAAAGTGAATGGGCTCTTTGTTGATGGAAAGATGACAGCTCAGATGCTCAAACCAAGGAGAAAGGCCCTTGTCTCACTCAAGGGAAAAAAATCTCTAAGAAAGTAAATTAGAAATCAGGGGCATGTTGAGGAGCTGGCTTCCCCAATGTGTCTACAGTTTCTCAAAGTCTTTCCTTCTCTTCCAAAGAATGTCGAGAAACTCTGGAATCCATTCTGTCCCCATATAAGTATGCAGCAACACATTAGGATACTCTTTGCCAATTAGGACTTATGCCAAGGGTTACATCTCCTTCTACAAGCATAGAGGCACCCAAAGTGCTCTAGGCTTGGCTAAAAGCCCAGTTACATGCACATATTTATATGATATTTTAAGATACGTATAACACATATTTTATGTAAGTATATATACATATGTACATATATATCACTTTATATTATTATAGCCATTATGTGTATACAGAGTTTTATATATGTAATACATGAAATACATATATGTATTTATAATACAGACTACAATACATAAATATATATAAACATATGCTTATCTTATATTTTGCAAAGCACTTTCCCTGTAATAACCCTATGAAGAAGATAGTACAAGTATTATCATTCCCATCTTACTGATGAGAAAACAGAGATTAAATGACTTGATCAGGGTTACACAGCTGGTATGTGCCAGAACCAAGACTTGAAACCAGGCCTTTTGACTTCTTGACTTCCCCTTCCTGGTGACTGTAAGCATCTGTTCTGCCCTCCTGATAAAGCATTCCATGAAGCAGGTAGTAATGAGCTCCAGTATCCGATGGGAAAGGTATCCCAGAATGCTGCTTTCCCTTATTCTATAATATTCCAGAGAGTTACAGCTGTGAAAGCCTGCAGCAATTTCCCACTGGTCCTCTGATTTTGAGCCAAGGGAAGAAACCTCAAAGGCATACTTCTCTAAAGCTGATTGATGCCCTTTGAGACCTTCACCACTGGAATTTTCTCAAGCCCCCTCCTTTTCACATTTCCTAGCTTTCACAGAAAGATTTTCTGCCTGTTACCCTGGTGCCATGGACCTTCATTAGAGAAATCGAAGCATAGACTCTTACAGGTGGTTCATCTCCTGAGTCTAGAAAGAAAGGACCAGAATCTTCTAAGTGAAGTCAATCTTGATTATTGATTTCTTTTTCCAGCTGAAGGTTTTGAGAGGCCCTGATTAAATCATAAACTGCTGCTTAAGGCTTAATGCTGCCTCAGAACTCTGAGCCAAACCTTGGTGTCCTAAGGGCACTTCACCTCAAATACAAGTCTGAGCATGTAACTTTCACATTAAACTTTCTACCTCAAAATAGTTACTTGAACTGCTGGTCCTGCAGGTGCTACTGCCCTAGAGGTTAATAATTAGATTTAACACCTCTAGTTACAATCCATGATGGGATTCAGTAGCACAGATGAAAAATCTCTTTACTGAGATTTGCAGCTCTTGTTTAATCAATGCAAAAGAGAAGGAAAAGGATTAAGCATTTATATAGCCTTTTACTACATATTAGAGACTATGCTAAGTGCATTACTAATAACCCTCACAACAACGCTGCCAAGGTCATCTCCATTTTAGAGTAAAGAAAACTAAAGTATAGGAAGATTTAGTGATTTAGTCACACATTTAGTAAGAGCATGAGGCCAGATTTAGACTCAGGTCTTCTTGACTGTAGGTCCAGCTCTCTGTTCACTACAACATGAGGCTGCCACTTTACAAATATTATTTGATCAATAACCAAATCTTTTTTGAGTAATCAATTAGCCAACCATTGTTTTTAAGTATCTGCTATATACCAGTCACTGGAGAACCAAATATCCCCCAAAAAAGGGGGAAAAGAAAGAATTCTTATTCTCAAGAAGTTTACATTCTAAGGCAAGTCAAGAATGAAGATTTTTACATATATAGGTATATGTATATATGCCTAGATGTACAACCACAAATATACATATTATATATATATATATATATATATATATATATATATACGCATACACAGTATACACACAGAATAAATATAAAGGCAATAAATACAAATAAATTCAAAGTACTAGAATATAAGGTAGTTTGGGAAAGAGGGTACTAGTAGTTGAAGGATGTGGAAAGGTGAAGGAAGAGAGGGGTTCTAAGGCAGAAGTAAGGAGACAAGGAATGTATTCCAGGCATTGGAGCTGTCCACTACAAGAGTACTGAGTGTTTTCAGGTATGAAGAAGAGAGAAGGTCAGGTTTTCTGGTTCACAGAACACAGCAAAGAGAGCAATACGCAATAAAGGCTGGAAAGATAAACTGGGATCAGGTTCTAAAAGACCCTAAAAGAAAAAGAGGGGTGTATGTTTTATCCTAGAGGCAATAGGATAATAATCCCACTCTGGGTAATTGAGTGGGAAAGTGATGCTTAGATTTGTATTTAAGGAAAATCATTTTGTCATTATCATAGAAAATGAACCAGAATGGGAGACACTAAAGGCAGGAAGATAAGTTAAGAAGTCATTGCAATAATCTAAACAAGAGGGGTTGTTGATCTAAATTAAGGTGGTGGATTTGTCTATTGAGAAAAATTGAATATGAGAGATATAATGGAGGTGGAACAGTGCAGTACTACCATGTGCAAGAAAGACGGTCTTCATGAGTGAAATTCAACAAAGGCAGACTGAGGCACATATTCTCTAAGCAGAATAATAGTTTATTAGCAGGGTTAATACCTGCTAATAAAGTAGATCGATGGATGCCTCAGTTTAGACCAAAGACTCCTAGACTAAAATACAGTTCCTTTTTGTAAGCATAGTATAAAGAACAAAACTGGGTAGGTAAGGAAGAAACATAATTGATTATATGACTGGTGACATCATAGAGCTGAGGACAACATGATTGATTACATAGCTGAGGTATGGGAGACAATATGGTTGGTTGGCTGTTAGGAATAAGGTGGTAGCCACAACTCCCTCCTTCCTTCTTATGACCAAAAAATAGTTCATCTGCAAGTGACAGTGGGCCAGACCTCCTTGAAGGACAACACTTGGTAGTGGATGGATAGTGGACCAGATTCCCTGGTATCCACCCATACCCCTCAAGGATAGGAGATTTCCTTGAGGCAAGAGTAGAACCACAATTAGCAGGAAAACTGAATCTCTAAACTTAACTCATTATAGACAAACTGAATTCTTGAACTAAGTTCAGAAACAAAAAACCATGACTTATGCAGCTACAGGACAAAATTGATTGATTGTAAATAAGATCAATAAAAATTATATAGAATCAATTTAATCTCATATTCTGGAATTCTTGTACAATATTGGTGGGTCCAAATGTTGATGTGAACACAACTGTTTTAAGTATTGAAGTATTAAAAATCATTTTGGAGCCAAAGCAACAGGGTATGATTTTGGATCACTGCCTTGTCATGGTGGAGGGACTTGGGTAGCTCAACAAAATTATGAGTCATTCAACTCAGGGTTATCCAAGACAGACAGGTCATAGTGGAGAGTTCTGGCAAAAGGTGATCCACCGGAGAAGGAAATGAAGATGCTCTAGGATCTTTACCAAGAAAATTCCATGGACAGTACTAAAAAGATAAAAAGAGATGACATCAGAAGATGAGCCCCTCAAGTCAGAAAGTGTCCAATATGCTACTGGGGAAGAGTGGAAAGCAACTACAAGTCTTTGGTATTAATGAAAGAGCTGGGCCAAAGCCAAGAGGAACATTATCTGTGGCCACATCTGGTGACAAAAGGAAAGTCTGATGCTATAAAGATCAATATTTCACAGGAACCTGGAATGAAAGCTCTATAAACCAAGGTAAGCTGGATGTGGTCAAACAGGAGGTGGAAAGACTAAATATTGATATCTTGAGTTTTAAAGGAGCAGGAATAGATTAATTTAATTCAGGATCATTACATATACTACTGTGGGCAAGAATCCCTTAGAAGAAATGGAGTAACCATCCTAGTTAATAAAAGGGCAAAAAAAAAGCAGTACTGAGGTATAATCTAAAAAATGATCAGACGATATCTGTTCAAATCCAAGCAAACCATTCAACATCACAGTACAACAAGTTTATGCTTCAACCACAGATGCCAAAGAGGTCAAAGTTGACTAGTTTCATGAAGACCTACAACATTATCTAGAAATAACAATGAAAAAAGATATCCCATTCGTCATTGGGTATTGGAATGTTAAAGCAGGAAATCAAAAGATAATTGGAATAATAGGCAAGTTTGGCTTTAGAGTACAAAATGAAGCAGGGCAGAGACTAACAGAGTTTTATCAAAGTAATTCACTGGTCATAGCAAACATTATTTTTAAAAACCTAGAAGGTGACTCTACAAATGGATATCACTAGATGATCAATATAGAAATCAGATTGATTATATACTTTTAAGCTAAAGGTACTCTACACAGTCAGTTAAAATAAGACTTTGATCTGACTGTGACTCAGATCATGAGCTTCTTATTGTAAAATTCAGGCTTAAGCTGAAGTAGGAAAAACCATCAGACCACATAAATATGAAAAAAATAACATCCCTTATCAATATGAAGTGGAAGTGATGAATAGATTAAAGGGATTATGTCTGATAGATAGAGTACCTTAAGGACTATGAACAGAGCTGCAATTTGCAGAGGTTTGCAACTTTATACAAAAGGTAGCAACAAAAACATTCCAAAGAAAAAGAGCAAGCAAGCAAAATGTCTCTCTGATGAGGTGTTACAAATAGCTGAAGAAAGAAGGAAAGCAAAAGGGAAAGAAGAAATGGAAAGATATACCCAACTGAATGCAGAATTCCAGAGAATAGCAAGGAGAGAAAAGGTTTCCTTAAATTAGCAATGCAAAGAAATAAAATAAAATAGCAGAATGGGAAAGACAAGGGATCTCTTCAAGAAAATTAGAGATATCAAGAGAATATTTCATGCTAAAACAGGCATAATAAAAGACAAAAATGGTAGGGACTTAACAGAAGCAAAAAAGATTAACAAGAGGTGAGAAGAAAACACCAAAGAGCCCTTTCCTCCAAGATGGAGCCAAAGGCAAAGAAGGAAGCCATTGTCTCTCCCCAACCCCAAGACAGAAGTCAAGTCCAAGGCCTTGAAGGCCAAGAAGGCAGTGTTGAGGTATCCATAGCTACAAAAAGAAGACCCAAATATCCCCCACCTTCTGGCGACCCAAGACACTAAGACTTCAGAGGCAGCCCAAATACCCTTGGAAAAAGTGTCCCTCTGAGAAACAAGCTTGATCGCTATGCCATCATTAAGTTTCCCTTGACCATTGAGTCTGCTATGAAGAAGACTGAGGACAATAACACCCTAGCCTTCACTGTAGACATCAAGACCAAAAAGCATCAGATCAAGCAGGTGGCAAAGAAGCTGTATGACATCAATGTACAAAGGTCAACACACTGATCTGGCCTGATGGAGAGAAGAACGCCTACATCTGACTTGCTGCAGACTATGATGCTTTAGATGTTGCCAGTAAAATTGGAGTCATCTAAACTATGTTCAGCTGTCCCACTGCACCTACAATAAAATTTTTCCAGGTATATAAAAAAAAAAGAATTCATGAGAGAACTATACAAGAAAGACCTTAAACCAAAAACCATGATGGTGTAGTTGCTGATCGAAAGTCAGTCTTCCTGGAGAATGAAGTCAAGTGAACCTTAGGAAGCACTGCTAGTGGAGTTGATGGAATTTCAGTTGCACTATTTAAAATCCTAAAAAATGATGCTGCACTCAATATGCTGGCAAATTTGGAAGACTCAGCAATGGCTACTGGATTGGAAAATATTATCTTACGTTCCAATACTAAAAGCTGTACATAATGGATTTGCAGTTTCATGTGCAATCATCTTTTAATATTATACTATATTATGGAAATGTTTGTTTTATTCCAAAAAATAGAAATAAAATTCTTAAAAATGAAAAAGGACAATGGCAAGAAATGCTAAAACTACCAAACAATTGGACTCATTTTTACACTCCTTCAAGGTTATTCTTAAGATTCTGCAGACTAGGTTTCAGCAATATACGAAGAGAGAATTACCAAGAGTATAGGCTGATTTTCAAAGTCAGAGACTGAAGTCCAAATTGCCAACATTTATTGGATTATGGAGAGAACAAAGGAATTCCAAAAAAAGAAAGAAAGAAAGGAAGGAAGGAAGGAAGGAAGGAAGGAAGGAAGGAAGAAAGAAAGAAAGAAAGAAAGAAAGAAAGAAAGAAAGAAAGAAAGAAAGAAAGAAAGAAAGAAAGAAAGAAAGAAAGAAAGAAAGAAAGAAAGAAAGAAAGAAAGAAAGAAAGAAAGAAAGAAAACATCTACTTCTGCTTCATTGACTGCACTAATGCCCTTGACTGTGTGGATCACAAAAATGTGGCAAGTCCTTAAAGAAATGAAGATACCAAGTCATCTTACTTGTCTCCTGAGGAACATATATGCAGACTGGGAAGCATCAGTTAGAACAGAATATGGAACAACTGATTGGTTTAAGATTGGAAAAGGAATATAACAAGGTTAAATATTGTTACCTTATTTATTTAATTTTTATGCAGAGTACATCATGTGAAATGCCAAGCTGGATGAATCAAAAGCCAGAATTAAGGTAGCCAAGAGAGATATCAACTATCTCAGACATGCAGAAGATATCACTCTGATGGCAGAAAGTGAAGAGCAATTAAGACACCTCTTGAAGGTGAAAGAGGAAAGTATAAAAACTAGCTTAAAGCTTAACATAAAATAAAAAAACCTAAGATTTTGGCAACTGATCCCATCACTTCCTCACAAATAGAAGGAGAATAAATTTAATCAGTGTCAGATTTTATATTCTTGGGCTCAAACATCACTGCAGATAGCGAGTGCAGCCATGAAATCAAAAGATGCTTGTACCTTGGAAAGAAAACTATGCCAAATCTCGACAGCATACAAAAAGCAAAGATATCACCTCACTGACAAAGCTCCATATTGTCAAAGCTATGGTTTTTCCAGAAGCAATGTATGGCTATGAGAGTTGGACTATAAGTAAAGCTGGGAGTTGAAGAATTGATGCTTTTAAATTGTGGTGCTGGAGAAAACTTTTGAAATCCCTTAGATGGCAAGGAAATACAATTAGTCAATAGAAATTAATCAAAATTCATCAAAAGAAATTAATTCAGGCTATTTTCACTGGAACATCAAATACTGAAACTGAAGCTTAATCACTTTGGCCATATAATGAGAAGACAGGATTCACTGAAAAAAGACCCTGATTTTGGGAAATATTTAAGGCAAAAGGAAAAGGAGATGGCAGGGGATGAGATGCATGGATAGTGTCATGGAAACACCAAATGTGAACTTACATAGACTTCAAGAGATAGTGGAGGATAGAAGTATCTGAAATGCTATATAGAAGAGTCAGGCATAACTGAATGATTGAAAATCAATAAATGATATATGACAGGGAAGAAAGGGAGCAATCAATAAACATTTATTAAACATCTATTGGCAGAGCCAAGATGGCAGAGTAGAAAGATGTATATACTCTAGCACTTCCCTCACAGCCCACAAATACCTGTAAAAAAAATTACTCTCAACAAATTCTAGAGTAGCAGAAGCCACAGAACAACAGAGTGAAAGAGGTTTCCAGCCAAATATAACCTGGAAGGCTGACAGGAAAGGTCTATCTCACAGGATGCTGAGCAGAATAGAGCCCAGCCCTGGCAATGTGGCACTGAAAGGAACAGGACTTAAACAGACCTCCAGGGCAGAATTCCCAACAGGGAGGGTTCCAGATCCTTCAACCCACAAACGACAAAGAAAGCTCCAAATGTCATTGTGGGAGGGCTTTCCCAGCTAGGCAAAGGGGAATCGGGTTCCCACAGAAGCAGAGGCAGCAGCAGCAGGCGGTGGCAGCAGCAGCAAGTGGTGGGCAGCCATGAGGAACCAGCCTGGGTCCATTGTCCTAGCAGCTCAGCTTAAATCCTCTGTCAGAATTGAGCAGATGATCTGAATCTCAGCCCTCAGTAGCAGCCCAGCCCCAGCCAAAGCCCCTAGGGGAGTGGAGGAGTTGATCTGAATCTCAACCTTGTACTGGGGAGAGGAGAAGCACTAGGACCTTCCTCTTGACAAAGGATTCAGAAGTCAAGTAACTGGCTGGGAAACTGCCCAAAAAAGGGGGAAAAACTAAAGTCATAGGAGGTTACTTTTTTGGTGAACAGGTGTCTCCTCCCATCCTTTCAGATGAGGAAGAATGAAGCATACAGTCAGAGGAAGTCAAGGTCTCTGATTCCCGTACCCCCAAAATGAATATGAAATAGGTTCAAGCCATAGAAGAGTATGAAAAGCATATCAGCAGCCTGCTAAAGGAGAACCAAAGAAATGCTGAGGAAAATAATTCTTTTAAAAGGAAGCTAGCTCAATTGGAAAAAGAAGTCCAAAAAAGTCAAGGAGGAGAAGAAGGCATTGAAAAGCAGAATCAGCCAAATGGAAGAGAAGGTTCAAAAACTTACTGAACAAAATTGTTCTTTAAAAAAGAGATTCAAGTTCAGGGAAGCTAATGACTATGACATAAAACAAGCAGTTAAAAAACAAAACCAAAAGTTTGAGAAAATAGAAGAAATGTGAAACATCTCACTGGAAAAACAACTGACCTGGAAAATAGATTCAGGAGAGACAATTTAAAAATTATGGGACTAACTGAAAGTCGTGATCAAAAAAAAGAGCCTAGACATTCTCTTTCATGAAATTATCAAGAAAAATTGCCCTGATATTCTAGAACCAGGGGGCAAAATAAATATTGAAAGAATCCACCAATCACCTCCTGAAAGAGACCTTAAAAGAGAAACTCCTAGGAATGTTGTGGCGAAATTTCAGAATTCCCAGGTCAAGGAGAAAATATTGTAAGCAGCTAGAAAGAAACAATTCAAGTATTGTGGAAATACAATCAGGATAACACAGGACCTGACAGCTTCTACATTAAGGGATGAAAGGACTTGGAATTGGATATTCCAGAAGTCAAAGGAATTAAAACTGGGATTAAAACTAAGAATTACCTACCCAGCAAAACTAAGTAGAATACTTCAAGGGAATAAATGGTCATTCAATGATATAGAGGACTTTCAAGCATTCTTGATGAAAAGACCAGAACTGAAGATAAAATCTGATTTTCCAACACAATCAAGAGAAGTATGAAAAGATGAAAAGGAAAGAGAAGTCATAAGGGACTTTCTAAAGCTGAACTGTCTGCACTCCTACATGAAAAGATGGTATTTGTAACTCTTGAGACTTTTCTCAGTATTTGGGTAGGTGGAGGGATTACACATACACATACACACACACACACACACACACGCAGAGTACAGGTTGAATTGAGTCAGAAAAGATGATATCCATAAAAATATAAAATAAAATAAAAATTAAGGGGTGAGGGAGGAAAATACTGGGAAGAGAAAGGGAGAAATGGAATGGGGCAGGCTATAACTCATAAAAGAGATAAGAAAAATCTTGTTCATTGGAGGAGAAAAGGGAGAAGGTGACAGGGAAAAAGTGAAGCTTACTCTCTTCACATGTGGCTTAAGGAGGGAATAACATGCTCACTAAATTTGGTATGAAAATCTATCTTACACTACAGGAAAGTAGAAGAGAAGGGGACAAGTGGGATGAGGGGGATGATAGAAGGGAGGGCCAATGGGAGAAGGGAGTAACCAGAAGTAAACACTTTTGGGAAGGGACAAGGTCAAATGAGAGAATAAAAAAAGTGGGGGGGGGAACAGGGTAGGATAGAGGGCAATATAGTTAGTATTACAGAACATGACTATTATGGAAGTGTTTTGCAAAACAACACATATATAGCCTATATTGAATTGCCTGCCTCCTCAGTAGGGAGGGAGAGGGAGGGAGAGAGGGAGAGAAGTTGGAATTCAAAGTATGAGAAATGAATGTTGAGAATTATTATTGCACAAAAGTGGGAAATAAAAAAACATAGGTAATGGGGTATAGAAATTTATCTTGCCCTACAAGAAAAGAGAGAAGATGGGGATAAGGGAAGGGTGGGTGTGATAGAAGAGAGGATACATTGAGGGAAGGGATAATCAGAATGCAAGTTATTATGGAGTGGGGGGGAGAGATGGGGAGAAAAATTGGAACTCAAAATTTTGTGGAAATGAATGTCAAAATCTAAAAATAAATAAATAAAATATCTACTAACCACCTAGCACTGTAATAGGCATTGGGAATAAAAAGAATGAGATAATCCACTCATGGAGTTTATATTTTAATAGAGTTGGTGACTAGAAATCATAGGACCATAGGCTATAGAGCCAGATGCAACCTTGGAGACCATAATAAAATTGAAATTAAAAGAACCTAATTTGCCATATATCATGTGTATAAGAAAAATAAAAAGAAACAGCTTATGGAGTAATCAGAGAGGATTGAGATTCTAGGAAAATCATATGAACCTAATGTAGGTAAAACTATGACTGACCAGACAGAAGATAATATCTAAAGATGCTAACCTCCTCTACTCCCAACTTGTACTGCAAGCAAGACCTATAGAATGAGGATAGTCAAAGGGGATGGCTACAGGGTCCCTACAGTGCTGATAAGATAAGCTGTGAGAAACCACAGACCTAATTTGCTGCAAGGTCTAAGTGGAGAAAAGAAAAAAAATGGGTCCTCTAAAATTATAAACTACTTGAGGATAGTGTTCATGTCTTATTTTTGTATCTCTTCCAAAACTTAACATTGCACATATTGCCTACACTCAATAATTGATTGTTTAATGAGTGAAGAAATCTTGGCAAACCATTAGGTACACTCTTTGTGGATGTTATTATTACTCTTCTGTTATTATTTTGGTTGTTACAGACCCATGGCTTGATGAGCATAGAAAACTCTGGTTTAGGATCTTCTTTGTCAAAAAAGATCAGCAATTGTTCTGCAACTTAGAGTCGCAGAGAATTGCCTAGGGCTCTGGGACCTCCCCAAGATCACATAGTCAATATAAGTCAGAGACAGAAACTGTGAATTTTCTATTTTTTATACTTAGTTCTTATAAAGAATAAAGCAAATTCATCAAGGTCCCAAAGCTCTTCTGCATGTTGCTCTGAAATTCTTTTAGTCCTTTTTTGTACATTTAAAAAAATGTTTCACCAGCCTTTTTTTGTTTGGGTATCACTATCGGTAGCTCCCTAATCCTATTCAAACCTTTCGTTCCCATGGAAAGGTTCTTTCTTGTAATAAATAAAGCAAAACAACTCTATTGACAATGTCTGAAAATATATGTCTAATTCTGCACCTCTAATCCATCACTTGTCTGTCAAGAGGCAAGAAGTGTGCTTCAGCAGCAGCCTGTTGAAAGTCGTAGTTGGTCATCGTGCTAATCAGAGTTCTTAAGTCTTCCTAAGTTGTTTTTCTTTACAATGCTGTAATCATTTTACAAAGTTTCTATGAGTCAGTCTCTTTAATCATTTCTTTCCACATAATAATTTTCTACTACATTCATCTATACCATGCTTGATTCAATCATTCCTTAGTTGATGGTACTCCCTTAATTTCTAGTTCTTTACTATATAAAAAGTGTGATTCTGAGTTATTTGTTTGTTTTATTCAGATGGAGTTGTTCAAGAAATTCTGGTATGCCAATATCAGGTGTTTGTGGTGTTGACTGGTAGTGGTTAGGAAAGGGTGGGCCATAACATCTAGCTATTCCTAATTAATGAAGAAAGACAGCCAGGTTTCCAGGGCAACCTTTGAGGAGGTGGAACACAGTTGGTTTTTACTTCTTGGGCAGGTTGTTTTCACCTCATTGATTTTTCACTGCTTATTGAATTACCCTCTCCTGGTTGTTGGAGTTCATTTCATTGCCCCCTCAGTACCTTTCTGACTAAACTATGATTAATGGTCACTGTCTAACTCCAGCACTTCTTACTTTATGTGCCCATCTCTTACAGCCCTACAGGCCTACAGGGCTTAAGGTCACTGAAGACGTGTTCTCCCTGCTCAGAGTAAGACAGAGAAGCTAGGGGTGATACAAGGCAATGTGAGCAGATCATTTATTTAGCTAACTCTTTCCAGATTTATAGGGCATTGCTATTGAGTAATTAAAATTTACTAAGCCATTTCCACAAGATATTAACTTTAAGTAATCGTCAGTAAAACTAAGTGGATAGCAAGTTGATTTTTTGGCTTAGGATCAGTAATTAAAGATTTTTCAGTTATGATAATATTTTTGGAATAAGTCTTGGTAGGTAGAGTTTGAATAGAATTATGCTTTCCATAATAAACATTCTTTTATACAGTTCCAACCAAAGGACACATTTTCTAGGCAATATTCCTATTATACCTCAAAAATTGTCAATGACTTCATTCGTTCCTTCTTTCCTCTTTCTTAGATGATTAAGTATTTTTGCTTCTTTATAGGGCTAATCTCTCTACTTCTGCCTTTAATTTTAACCCTTATGTTCTTCCTTTAGAACTTTGCTCCATTAAATAATCTGTCTTTTTAGAAGATCCTCCATCTTCTCCAAGGGACACCTGAATAAGAATTCCTTCTACATTACGACTGGTTATCCAGCTTCTCCTTGAAGACATCTGATGAAAGGGAACTCAATAAATCCTAGGCAATCAACTATATTATAAGAGAGATCTAATTATTAGGAAGTTCTAACCCCCTCCACCTTATATTGCATTGAAACCTGAAATTTCCACCTATTTGTTCCTAGTTCTCCTGTCTGGAGTAAATGGAATAAGACTAATCCCTCTTTAAATGACAGACTTGGGGGGGGGGGGGGTGGAGCCAACATGGAGGTATAGAAGTAGGGATCTGCTACAGCTCTCCCCTGTAAAAATGACTCCAAACTAATTCCAGAGCATCAGAAGCCACAAAAGAAATGAAGCAAATGTCCAGCCAAAGACAATCTGGAAGCTTGACAGAAAGGTTCTATCACATAGGTTAAGGAGTGGAGCACAGTTCGGCATGGGCCACTCCACCACACATAGAGCTGGAGCAGGCTTTACAGGACTGAATAGCTGGTGGCTGGATTGACAGACTTCTCAACCCACAAATGCCAAAGACAGCTTCAAAGGTCCATGGGAATGGTCTCTTACCTGGCTAAGAGTAGAGTATGGTCTGGCCCTAGCCCCAGCCCTAGGGCAGCAGCAGCCACTGCTGAAGGAGAGGCTACTTCTGGAGCCCTACACTTAACAAAGAGCTCAAAAGTCAAGTAACTGGCTGGAGAAATGAGCATAGGGGAGAAAAAGAACCAGAATATAGATTTTTACCTTCTTGGTGCAGATGTATTTTCTTATGTCATTGGTGATGAGGAAGATCAGAACATATAGCCAGAAGACAATTAAGCCCAAGTTCTTTCATCCTAAGTCTCCAAGAAAAGCATGAATTTGTCTCAGGCCATGAAAGAGCTCAAAAAGGATTTTGAAAATCAAGTAAGAGAAGTAGAGGAAAAAATTAAGAAGAGAAATGAAAATGATACAATAAAATCATGAAAAACAAGTCAACAGCTTGCTAAAGGAAAACTGCCACCAAAAAAATGCTAAAGAAAGTAACACCTTGGAGTGGGGTGGGCAGAGCCAAGATGTTGGAGTAAGAGCAGCTATTCACCTAAGCTCTTAGACAAACTCCTTCAGATACCACTAAAAAGAGAATCTGACCAAATTTTGGAAGTGCAGAATCCATTAGGAGACAAGACAGTGGCAGATTCACAGCTCAGGATAGGATGGAAGGTCGATGGGAAGGATCTACTCCATGGGAGTGGAGGATCATACAGTACACAGCACAGTGTCCCTGCCACAGCAGGGCCAAGGAGAAAAGCCCCAGGGCAGTCTAAGGAAGGGGCAGCATGGAGGGATACTAGCTCAGGGCAAGAGTCCAGTGGAGCTGAGCAAGTGATAGCCACAGAAGGAGCTCCAAATATCTGAAGCAGCTGTTCCTGAGACTTTCAGTCCCACAGATTAAATTTCAGTCCCACTTACTTGAACTTCTGGGAGCCAAAATGATGGAGTGATCAGTAAATTCTTTCTCCCCCTCCCCTTGTTAACCTTGAAAGCACCATAAAATATTTACCTACAAAAATCCCGGATCAGTGGGATCAACAGAAGGGGAAAACAGTCTCCTAGAACCTGAGGCTAGGAAAATAACTAAGGGAGATCTCTCTTACAGTGACTGAGGACAGAAGCTCCAGAGAGGTGGAGCCATGCAACCAATACCAGGACCCAGGTGCCTTAGTGCTCCAGAGGAAATGGGAAGACAATAAGACAGCCCTGGATCACCAAACCCTGAGCTTGCCTTTGCTCTAGTTCAGCTGAGGAGATCTCCTATGACCAGACCACTCCTCCACATTTCACAAGCTAGCTCCAGGGCTAATCCAGGGAAAAACAGAATTCACCTTTACTTTCTCACACCTGCCAGCTCAGCACAGGTTCTTTAGCTTCTAGCTGAAAGAATGTGGAACCACAGGTTACAATAAATGGAGAAGTTTTGAATGCTGTGGATAAGTTCACTTACCTTGGTAGTGTACTTTCCAGGGATGTACACATTGACAATGAGGTTGATGCACACATTGCCAGAGCTAGCTTAGTGTTTGGGAGGCTCTGAAGAAAGGTTTGGGAGAGAAGAGGTAGAAGACTGACTACCAAACTGAAGGTCTACAGAACTGTTGTGCTGACCTCATTGTTGTATGCTTGTGAAACATGGACAGTCTACCAGTGCCATTCAGGAAACTGAATTGCCTCCATTTGAACTGCCTTAGGAAGATTCTGAGGATCACCTGGCAGGATAAAGTACCAGACACTGAAGTCCTTGCTTGAGCTGAACTGCCAAGTATTCAAACTATGCTTCAGAGAACACAACTCCTGTGGGCTAGCCACATTGTTCAAATGCAAAATGTACGCTTGCCAAAACAGACAATTTTATGGAGAACTTGCATGGGGCAGGCAATTACATGGTGGCCAGAAGAAATGATACAGGGACACTCTCAAGAATTTTGTATTTGACTGTGCAACATGGGAGACACTGGCACAGGACTGCTCAGCATGGCATGCCTATATAAGAAAAGGTGCTGTGCTCTTTGAGCACAGCAGATTTGAGACAGCAAAAAGTAAAGGCAGGATGCCCAAATTTGGGATATCTACCCCAAATATTCAAATGAACTATCTGTGCCCAACCTGTGGTAGAGCAGTCCGAGTTTATGTTGGTCTGATCAGCCACAGTCAGTCACACTGAAATTTCACTTTACAATGGTGATGTCATTTTGGTTCTCTTCAAATAAAAGGACAACAACCAACCCAAAGAATCAGAGATCACAACACACAAAGCCTCACCATCATGAGCAAGAAGCAAAGGAGGAAGGGAAAGACCATAGAATCTTTCTATGGGGAAAAGGACCAAAACATGAATACCAAAGAGGTCAGTATAGAGACTGTACTCCCATCTGAAACTTCAGAAGGGGCTATGAATTTCTTGCATGCACAAAGAGCATTCCTGGAAGAGCTGAAGAAGGAAATAGAAGAGAAAATGGCCAATGATTTTAAAAGTGTGAAAAAAGAATTCACTGAATATAACAGCTCTTTAAAAAGGAAAATTGAACAAATGGATAAGGAAGCACAAAACCTAACTGGGAAAATTGGGACAAATGGAAAAGGAAGTACAAGAATTAACTGGAGAAAATAATTCCTTAAAAGGAATAATTGGATAGATGGAAAAGGAGATGCAAAAGTTAACTGAAGAAAACAATTTGATGAAAATTAGAATTGGACAAGTAAAAGCTAATGACTTTATGACACATCAAGAATCAATCAAACAAAATCTAAAGAATGAAAAGATAGAAGAAAATGTGAAATATCTAATTGGAAAAACAACTGACTTGGAAAATAGATCCAGGAGAGAAAATTTAAGAATTATTAGCCTAACAGAAAGCCATGATGAAAAAAAGAGTCTGGACAATATCTTCCAAGAAATAATTAAGGAAAACTGCACAAAAGTGCTAGATCCAGAGGACAAAATAGTCATTGAAAGAATCCACCATTCACCTCCCAAAAGGGAGCCCAAACTAAAACCACCAAGAAATATTGTTGCCAAATTTCAGAACCATCAAGTGAAGGAGAAAATACTATAAGAAGCTAGAAAGAAACCATTCAAATATTGAGGAGCTACAGTCAGGATCACACAGGACCTTGAAACTTCTACATTAAAAGATCGAAGGAATGGAATATGACATTCCACAAGGCAAGGAGCTGGGACTACAACCAGGGGTCAATTACCCAGCAACGTTCAGCACATTTCAGGCAAGGAGATGGACATTCAGTGAAATAAGGGATTTCCACACCTTCCAGATAAAAAGGCCAGAACTCGATAGAATATTCAATCTTCAAACACAGATCTCAAGAGAGGCATAAAAAGGTAAACAGGGGAAAAGTAAACTTGTTACTCAACTTGGGCAAACTGTTTCCCTCCCTGTAAGGGAAGATGATACTTGTTAATCTTGAGAATTGTACATCTATTATGAACTATAAAAAGGATATACACAGATAGAGGGAACGGGTATAAAATAAATGATGTGATGATAAAAATGTGATATAAGCATGCAAAGGAGTATAACAGGAGATGTGAAGAGGAGGAAGCAGAAAATGGTAAATTACATCACAGGAAGAAGTAAAAAAGTATATTACAGTAGACAGAAAGAGAGGAGGGAGAAGAGCATTGTCTGAGAGGTACTTTCATTTGATTTGGCTTAAGGAGGGAACAACAAACTTAAGTATATAAATCTAATTAGCTCTATAGGAGGTAGGAGGGGAAGGGGAAAAGAAAGGGGAGTCTAAAAGAGCGGGAAGTAGTAGCAAGGGTAAAGGGCAGTTAAAGGGAAGGGGACTGAAAGAAGGAAGGGAAGACTGCAGAAAGTGGTGGTCAAAAATTAAAACTATTGTGGAGGGGAAGGGAGACAGGAAAATTAAAAGCACAAATGGTGGGAAAGAGGATGGAGGGAAAGACACAGATAGTAATCATAACTGTGAATGTAAATGCTATGAGTACTCCCATAAAATGAAGGCAGTAGAATATATTAAAAGCCATAATCCAACAATATGTTGTTTACAAGAAACACATTTGAGACAGTGGGATACAAATGTAAATGTAAAAGGTTGGAGCAGAATATACTGTGCTTCAGCTGATGTAAGAAAAGCAGGGGTAGCAATCCTAATCTCAGACAAAGCAAAAGGAGAAATAGATCTAATCAAAAGAGATAAGGAAGGACACTATATCCTGCTAAAAGGAACCATAGATAATGAAACAATATCATTACTAAACATAAACAATTTGACCTTATTGAATCCCTTATATTTGGTCTTGAATGACCTTATTGAGTCCCTTATATTTGGTCTTGAATGTTTACCTTATACTCCTCCTGAATGTTATATGTTGATTTTTCCCTTAAGTTCTGGCACTTTTGTCACAAAAACCTGAAAGAGTTTGAGTTTGTTAAATGTCTATTTTTTTCCATTCAGGATTATATTTAACTTTGATGGGTAATTTACCATTGGCCACCGCAAAGAGTGCTGCTATAAATATTTTTGTACATGTGGGAGGAACCCTTTCCCATTTTTATGATCTCTTGGGGATACAGTCCTAGAAGCAGTATTGCTGGGTCAAAGGGTATGCACATTTTTGTAAGCCCTTTGGGCATAATTCCAAATTGCTCTCCAGAATGGTTGGTTCAGTTCACAGCTCCACCAACAATGAGTTAGTGTTCCAACTCTCCCACGTGTTTTCCAACATTTATCATCCTCCTGTTCTGTCATGTTAGCCAATCTGATAGGTGGGATGTGGTATCTTAAAGTTGTTATGATTTGCATCTCTCTAATCAATAGTGATTTAGAGCATTTTTTCATATGACTGTAGATATATTTCATTTCTTCCTCTGAGAACTGCCTGTTCATATCCTGTAACAATTTGTCAACTGGGGAATGATTCATATTTTTGTACATTTGATTCAGTTCTCTATATATTTTAGAAATGAGGCCTTTATTATCTAAAAATATTAGCAGTAGTCATGATTGTCATCATTATTTGGGTAGTTTGAAAGAAAGTTATGGGTTGAGCTGAGTATGATGGGTTGAGTCTTTAAAAAACTGTGTAGGGAGAGATAAAAAGGAGTAATTATCTCATATAAATAAGGCATGAAAGGAAAAAACTGGTACAGAAAGCTAACAAGGGAGGTGGGTAGTGCTGGAACCTTATTCTCATCAGGAATAGGTTAAAGAGGGAATAACATATATATACATATACACATATTATACATATAAATATGTGTTTATGTATGTTCTGAATTAAGAAAGAAATAAGAAGGCAATGAGAAAGGAATGGGAGAGAGGATAAAGGAGGGACTCTGAGGGGTAGGCAGGCAAGCTACAAGTAATTGTAGTTTAGAATATGAATGGGATGAATTTACTCATAAAATGGAAACAGAGATTAAAAAAATTTAATTCAACAATATGTTACTTTCAGGAAACATTGTAAAAATGAGATATATACACAAAGATAAAAATAAAGGCAGAAGTAGAACTTAGTATGTTAAAAAAGCAGGGATAGTAATCATGATCTCAGACAAAGTTAAAGTTGATAGATTTAATCAGAAATGAAAAATAGAGGAACTATACTATGTGTCAGCAATATTATTCAATGTTGTTTTAGATCATTTAAAATACCTAGACAGCATAAAATGCTTGAATGCCTACCTGCCAAAACAAATACAGGTACTATATAAACATAAAATCCTTTTTATGCAAATTAACTCAGATCAAAATAACTGAAGTAATGTTTATTGTTCATGGATAGGTAAAGCCAATACAATTTTTAAAATGACAATACTACCTAACTAATCTATTTATTCAATGCCATTCCAAATAAAAATTATCTTACTGAGTTAGAAAAAATAATAACAAGGTTAATTTTGAAGAACAAAATGTGAGGAACTTCAAAGAAATGAAGGGGAAAAGATATGAAGGAAGTAGAGTCAGTATCATACCTTAAACTATAAGTTGAGAGCATGTTGAAGTATAAAATGGATAATTTTGATTATTTTAAATGAAAATTTTCTTGTATGCTATGTAGTCAAGAATAGAAGGAATATAGAAAATTGGGGGAGGGGGACTTTCATAGACAGTCTCTCAGATAGGATGTTATTGGGTTGGAGTATTGCCATGATGTAGGACATGATGAGCTGGTTGATACAGAAAAGCATGGAAAGACTTGGACTTATGAAGAAAGATGCTATCCACATTCAGAGAAATAGATGATAGGAGGAAATAAGCATAGTACTGTCTTATATACATGGATATGAGTGTATTTGTGTATGTTTATAGATATCTATGTGTGTATATCAGTATCGTGTGTATGTGTATATATATATGTGTGTGTATATATATATGTATATATATATACATATATATATACGTGTGTGTGTGTGTGTGTGTATCCATGCCTATAGCCTTGAGGGAGGGGAAAAAATAAAATGTGCACAGCAGAGAACAAAAGAGCAACATGGAAGCAAAGAAAAGCCAGGCAACTTTGAAAACAATGTGTAGTGTTTATTATATAGGTTTTCTTGAAATGGGGATTTATTGCTTTATATTGAATCCTTTCTTATGGTCTGCTGTGTACATGGCAATGTTTGTTTTTTCTTTCTCGTTTTGTGTTTAAGTTTAAAATAAAAAAATTACAAAAATATAAAAAATGACAACCCTTTAAATATTTCAAATTTGCCATCATATTTTCCTTAAATATCTTTTCCAGGCTAAATGTCTGTGTTTCCTTAAACCAACTCTCATATATCATGGACTCCAATCCTTTTATTAACCTATTTCTCTACTCTGGACTTGCTTCAGTTTATCAATGTTCTTTCTAAAATGCTGCACTCAGAACTCAATACACTAGTCCATATGTGGTCTGACCAGAGCAGAGTACAGTGGGATTATCAATTCCCTTTGTTCTAGACACAATGGATCTATTAATGCAGCCAAGTTACAGTCTTTACCCGCACTGGTTTTACAACCGTCTAAAAACAAAATAAAACAAACAAAAGCTAGATCTATTGATGTGAAATAAAACTGAGGAGCCAGACCTGAGCTGAGTTTAAAAGTTCTCAGTTTCCAAGTGGATGGGATATGGGCCAAATGAGTCAGAGAGTCAAATTACCATTGAAAACATCTACAAGAACTTAATTTCAATCTATACAAATCAAAAGGATGAGTAGAAAACAGGCTGCACAGGACTTTGCACTATTAAGCTTCCTTTAAGTAAATTGGTCTCTGCTTTCTAGCATATCAAAATATTTTTAGATCTCAATTCCATATCTCCCTCATTGATTCATTTCGTTCTGACTACAAACATCCTCAGGTTGACTCAGTTCATCAAAACCTGTGACCCTTCTAGCTCATCAAGCCATGGTCTCATCTCTGTTATCCCTTTCTTTAGGGGAAAATGTGTATGTGTGTGTATGTGTGTGTGTGTGTGTGTGTGTGTGTGTGTGCAGCATACATACTTATATACACACATTTTATATATAGGCAGCTAGGTGGCTCAGTGGATAGCATGCTGGACCTGGAGTCCAGGAGATCAATCTTCCTGAGTTCAAATCTCACCTCAGACATTCGCTAGCTGAGTGACCTTGTGCAAGTCACAATCCCATTTGTCTCAGCTTCTTATCTGGAAAAAAATGGTAAACCACTGCAGTATCTTTTCAAAGAGAACCCCAAATAGGGACAAGAAGCTTCAGATACAACTGAACAACAATAGAAAAACCTTTTCTTAGTTCTCATCATTCTTGACCTCTTTGCAGCTGTTAACACTTTCCCCCTTTGCTTTCAACATATTCTATACCTGATTGTCTTCCTTTCTCTCTAAGAGCTTCCCTGTGTCTTTTGCTGGCTTCTCATTGTTTTCCTAACCCCTTAAAGTTCTGTCATCAGCGTAAGCCCAGTTCAGCAGGGTAGAAAATAACAGAGATCAGGGCAGTCCTTCTAGGAATAAGTAAAGAAATCTATACACACAGATAGATAGAGACAGAGACAGAGAGGTGATAAATAAACTGACTTTTTTAATATTAGTGTGTGGTTTTACTTTCATTTTTAAAATTTTTAGTTTCAACTTTTCTCTCTCCAGCACCTCCCTTACCCATTAAGAAGGCAAACAATATAATACTTACTATAATGTGAAGTCATACAAAACCTATTACATATTAGGCATGTGTAAAAAAAGAAGGAAAGTAAAGTGAAAATATATTTCAGTCTGCTCTGAGAGGCTATCAGTTCTCTCTAGAGTTGGACAACATTTTTCATGATGAATCCTTTGGAACTGTCATGGATCATTGGATTGATCAGAGTAGCTAAATCTTTCACAGTTGATTATTATTAAATTTTGCTGTTACTGTGTACAGTGTTATCCTGGTCCCATTCACTTCACTTTGCATTGCTTCATATAAGTCTTTCCAGGGTTGTTGTTTTTTTATGAAACCATTCCCTTCATCATTTTTTACAATACAATTGCATTCCATCACAATCATATACTGCGACTTGTTCAGTCATTCCCCAATTGATGGGCATCCCCTTGATTTCCAATTCTTTGCCACCACAGAAAGAGCTCCTATAAATATTCTTGTACATATGGTTGCTTTTCCTTTTTCTTTGGGATGCAGACTTAGTAACAGTATTGCTGGATCAAAGCATATGCACAATTTTATAGCCCTTTGGGCAAATTTCCAAATTATTCTCCAAAGGGATGGATCAGTTCACAGTGCCACAAAAAGTATACTATTTTTTCTCATACCCTCCAGCATTTTTCTTTTTCTTTTTCTATCATGATAACCAATCTAATAGGTATGAGTTGATCCCTGAGTTGTTTTCATTTGCATTTATCTAATTATTAGTGGTTTAGAACATTTTTACATGATTAGGGATAGCTTGATAAAAACATTCATACAACAATTTAAGGTTTGCAAAGTCCTTTACAAATATCTTCTCATTCTGTCCTCACGATAACTCTGTAAGGTATATGTTACTATGATCACCATTTTATACATGAGGAATCTGAGGCAAACAGTTAAATGACTTGCACAGGGTTACAAAGCCATTAAGTGTCTGAGACTGGAAGTCTTCCTGACTGCCTAAGCAGGTTATAAAGGCAGCTAGATGGCGCAATGGATAGACCACTAGGCGGAAGATCTGAGTTCAATTCTATCCTCAAACATTTACTGTCTGTGTGACCATAGATAAGTCATTTAACCTCTCTCTGGCTGTAACTGGGAATCATAACAGCACCTACCTCTTAGAATTGTTTTGAGAGGAGACAATACTTGTAAAGTGCTCAGCCTGGTGTCTGGAGTAGTGTTAGCAATTAATTAATTAATGCATATTCATTCTTCTAGGTCCAGTTCTCCCTTCACTGTGCCACTTACCTCCCATTCAATTGAAAATGGACTGATTATTCAATTCAAAATGTATTGATTAAACACCCACTATGTGCCAGACTCTATGCTAGGTGTTTGGGATACAAAAACAGCAACGAAATATTCTCTACCTTCAAAGGAGCTTATATTTTACGGGTTTTTTGTGCTACACCATTTCTTGTAGTTACTTGAACATATTATCACAACGCAGAGCAAAGTTCCCCAGCACCAGACATAACCTCTGGGTTCAGGTAAAATTTTTATTTCCTAGCAACTCCCTGATAACTCTGAACAGACAGTTTCTCTCTAGAACTAACTGACATATCTCTCTATATACTCAACAGGCATCAACTTGAATGAGTTACTGCTCTGAATCTCCCATTTCAATTCAATAAATATACATTGAAAACCTATCATATTCAAAGCACTATGCTGATTACTGGAGAGACAAAGAAGAAACAAGACCATGTCCTTTCCTCACCTTCCCTACTAGTTTATAATCCAATAATTTTTTTTTAAATTTTCTTTCTCTCTAGTCTATCCTAGTCATTTTAATCTCTTCATTCTCATCATGTCTTCTTGATTCACAGCTTCCTCCCTTTAATCCATCTTGGTTACCAAGAAAACACACCAAGTCACCAAGGCAACAGGTTTGGGACTAAGAAGGCAACATACACATGAAGCATAGAAGAGAAAATTAAATTGTAGTAGAAAGAGCACCAGACTCACAAAAAGCCTAGGTCCTTATCCTGGCTCTACCATTTACTATGTTGTGACCATGGGCAAATTTTTTAACCTTTCTAGGCCTCTGTTTCATGGAGAAAATGAGAATATTTGTCTTAATTTTCCCTAGGGGCCATTTTCGCTTTAACAAACTATGATTCTTAAGGCCAGAGCCATGGTGACTTTAGAGGTCAGGTAGTGCAATGTATAGAGCACTGGGTCTAGAGTTAGGAAGACCTGAATTCAAATCCAGCTTCAGACACATACCAGTTGTGTAACCCTGGACAAATCACTTAATCCTGCTTGCCTTAGTATCCTCACTGGTAAAATGAATTGGGAAGGAGATGGCAAACCAGTCCAGTAGCACTGGTCCCACTTTTGCTGACAGAAACCAAAGCTCAGAGAGTTTGCACGATTTGCTTGATGTCACATTACAGGTCAATGTCATAGCTAGAAACAGACCCCCGGATGTCCTGTCTCCTTTGCTTTTTCCACTAAAAGCAGGTAATGCCTGGTGTCATAATTATGAGGAAATTATCCAGATTGCTCTGTCAGCCTCATCTGCCTTCATTATTCTTCTTATCCTAGTAATGGTCAATTGCCACAGAGTCTCATCTGAAGAACTACATACGATGATCTAAAAGTAGAGGGAGGAGAGTTGCTCAGAGATAACTTCCATTCTCTGACAAAAGCTGGATGCTGCACTTCTATCATGAGCAAAGCCTTCACCCACACCTGGAATGAACTCCCTCCTTAGCCACCTCACAGAGTCTCTCTCTTCCTTTAATATATTGGTCAGATATGATATTGTACAGGAAGCCTTTCCTGATCCCCTCTCCCACAAATGGGTGATAGGTGGTAGTGATAGGTGGTGCAGTAAATAGAGAGCAATGCCTGGAGACCAGAACTGAGTTCAGATCCAGCCTCAAATACTTACAAGTTGTGTGACCCTGTAATCTCTTGTTTGCCTCAGTTTCCTCCTCTGTAAAATGGAGATAATAACAGCATCTACCTCCCAGGATTGTTGTGTACATTAGATAAGATAATAATTGTAAAGTGTTTAACTCAATGCCTGGCACATAGTGCTATATAAGTATTAGCTACTATGTTGCCTGTATATAAATGTGTGTATCTATGTCTACATGTATGTGTATTATTAACTTTACATTTATTCTGTGTGTATTTTATATGTACTTGTCTCCCCAGCTAGAGTGGGCCTCACTCATTATAAGTATTATTTTACTCTTTATACTCGTGTCCACAGTACCTAGCACAATGCCTGTGCTAGCACATGGTGGGTACTGAATAAGCTTTTGTTGATTGATTGATACAATAGAAAGAACGCTTACTAGTGTTCAGAGATCCTGGGTTCAAATTTTGTCCTATCTGCTTACTAACGGTGTTACCTTAGATTAGTCACTTAACTATCACTGTTTCTTCTTCTGTAAAATGAGGTTGGACTAAATGGCTTCTGCAGTTCCTTCTGACTGCAGACCCTAACCTGAAGACAATGAACTGTTTTTTGAGGTTTTTTCAACATCTTGATAACTATTGTATTCTTGAGAAAAGTCCCGTGTTTATAGGTGGAATTCTTCTGTAGCTACTGTTATTATACCATCTTAGTAAACATCTTTCCTTTGAGTGAAAAAAATTTTGATAACTATATTTCAATATAATTGGTCTCCTTTGTAATCCATTGTATTTTGCTTCATGCATTTACAAACATTTATTCTGAGAAGAGGGCCATAGGCTGCCAACCCAGGCCATGACACAAAAGAAAGAGTCCCTGAGCTTAGAACTATGATTCTAAGATATTTTCCCTGTTTATAATAGAGAAAAAAAGTTCTTTAAACACCCTTCCTTTTATTTTTCATAACTGGGCCTGCTTACTGGGGGAAAATAAAGGGGTGTTCCAATCCTTTTCCTTCAACTTTCTTCCTTTTAGGTGAGCAGATAAAACCACAGAATCAGAGTACTGGAAAGGCTCCAAAGCAGATATTGAAGGAATACCCACTGTAACATACCCAGCGGTCCTACCTCCACCTATCCAACAAGGGGAAGTTCCCTAGGCACCTCATTCCACTTTTGTATGGCTCTAATATTTAGGAAGTTTTTCAAGCCATCTAAATCTGTCTCTTTCCAACTTCTACCCATTGCTCCTGGTTCTACCCTCTGGGGCCAACAAGACCAATCTGACCTCCAAAATATAGGTATTCATTCAAATACTAAAGATGGTTATCGTCCTCTCTCACCGCCCCTGTCTTTCCCTCTGCAAATTAAATATGCCCATTGCCTTCAATCAATCCTTGAATGCCATGCATCCCATTCTCATAACCCTTCTTTTGATATTTTCCAGTTTATTAAAATTGTTCCTAGTCCAAGCACAACCCCTCCTCTTTGGCCAGCCTACTCCCACATGGACCCTGGAGAGTCACTTGGGCCCCTGGCGCCAAGCCCCCTCTGTGCATGATGTTTCGTGGGTGCGGCTTTGCACCACTCCTGCCGCTGCCAGAGCCATTGCCAAGATGCCCATGTTCGAAGTGGAGATCAACGTGCCACACTCTGTGGTGCCCGACTCCCTGCTGAGAGAGCTCTCAACGCAGCTGACCAAGGCCATGGGCAAGCCCACCCCAGTACATCTGGGTGCCCATCTGGGAGAACCAGCTGATGGCCTTCAAGGGCTCTTCAGACCTACATGCTCTCTGCTGCCTGCACAGCATCGGTAAGTTCAGAGGGCTCCAGAACAAGGCACACAGCTCACCAAGTACTTCAAAATTCCCAGGAACAGTATCTATATCAGTTACTTAGATGTGAATGCCACCAACATAGGCTGGAATGGATCCACCTTCGCCTGAGCTCCCCTGCTGTGTGCACGCCTTGGGCTCAAGCTTGTCCCCCTTGCTGTCTGATCTCTCACTGATTCTTGCAAAGCTGAGAAACAGTAAAATACTTTTAAGTGTGAAAAAAAATTCTTCCCAAATTATGGTCCCCAGAACTGAACACAACACTACAGATGAAGTTAGATGTACACTGAAACTTTCACATCCCTATTCCCAGAAGCTATGCCCTTCTTAATACAGAAACCTAAGATAACATTAGCTATAATATGTTCATCTCCATGATTACTAGATCCACTTTGACATGTCCTATATTTTATACTGGAAATGACTCTTTTAATTACATAATGGATTTGATTTGTGCTTGATCTGATTTTCCTGGGTGATGTATGCAATGATGACTCAATGTCTAAATGGTGAGGAGGAGAAGTTATCCATCATTTTGGAGACAGTGCCAGGATTGAGTTGTAGACAAGTGACCAGTAAGGTTTATCTGCCAGATGGGGAAACAGTAAGGTAATCTTCTGAAGTTCAATAAGGAAGACATTAGACTTTGTACCAACACTGCAAAGGCACAGACCTAGAACAAAATCGGTACTCATTAGACACTAACAAAGGTTAATAATAGCCAGAGGAGGGTGGAGCCAAGATGGCAGAGTAAAAGCAGGGACATGTTTGAGCTCTCCCCCAAATGCCTCCAAATATCTGTAAAAAATAACTGAAGAAATTCTAAAGCAGCAGAACCCACAAAATGACAGAGTAAAACAAGTTTCCAGCACAAGACAAGCTGGAAGGTCAACAGGGATGATCTGTTGCTCTAGGACGAGAGAGGAGCACAGTCCAGCACAAAATGTACCAAGATAGATTGGACCCTCCAACAAACCTAAAGCAGGTCTCAGGGGACTAGATCACTGGCAGCTGTGGCAGTTTCCAGACCTCTCAATCTGCAAATTCTAAAGAAAACTTAGAATGTCAACAGGAAAGGTCTGTCAGATCTGGGTTATGAAAGAACATGGTCCAGCCCAAGTCCAGGGTGGTGGCAGCAGCAATGGCTGTGTAATAATAATTTAAATGGAAAGATCTTTCTCATCTATTAATGGGCACATATGATCCACTTAAATCACCTGGAATCCATGTGGTAGGAGAAACTTGCCGAACATCCAGAACAGGAAGGGTGGAGCAAAACTGGGAAGAAGTAAATGAGCACAGCTGGTCAGAGGAGAAAGGATGTAGACAGGCAGGTGTGGCAAGGCTCTGGCTTGTGAGTGTTTGTTGTGAAAAGGCCTTGGTAGAGGGCCTTGGAGACTTGGGAATGGCTTTGCCCCCTGCAGTGATCATGTTTATTAACTTCTTGGTCACCATTACAGATTTTGCTTTCTGGTTTGGGGATTTGGCTTTCTGATGTCCAAATAAATATTTTTCTTCTGCTTCTATATGGAGGTCTGTTATACTGTGGGATTGAGAACTATGCTGGCATATTTGTAGTCACCACCAGTACTGTGAATATTGCTTTGGTGATACAGGGTGCTTCCAGAACTCTAGGCCCATAGACACTGGAGGGATTGAGCAGCTGAGCAGAGGATCAGAGAGGGATTGCAGTGATCTCTTTCTTGGTGCTGAGGAAAGCTTCACTTGCTTTGCCCATGCTTGGATCCAGGTCACAATCCCGGGTGATGGTCCTGTGGTGAGAAGGAGTACTGGCATGGCAGAGGCAGAACTTATGGCATCTGTGGAGAGGGAAGCTTCCTCACATTTCCAAGGATGAAAAGAATGCTTGTGGTCACTCACAGGACAGGAGAGGATTAAACACCTCTCCTTTGGTCATACTACCTTGGAAGAACTGAAAATTTATAGGTCTCTAGAAATGTCTGTGAAAACAGCTACACAAAACCCCTGAAGCTTGGAATAGTACATCCTCCACACAGGAAGCAGAGCCCTACCTTAACAAAGAGTTAAGAAGTCAATTAATTGACTGAAAAAATGAGTGAACAGCTGGAAAAAAATCAGGCTAAAGAATTTTACTTTGTTGACATAGAATATCAAAACATACACTCAGAAGAAGACAACATAATCAAAGCTTCTCCATCCAAAGCCTCCAAGAAAAATATGAATTGGTCTCAGGCCATGGAAGAGCTCAAAAAGAATTTTGAAAATCAAGTAAGCGAAGGAGAGGAACAATTCAAAAGGGAAATGAGAGTGATGCAAGAAAATCATGAAAAATGAGTCAACAGCTTGCTAAAGGAGACCCAAAAAATGCTGAAGAAAATAACACCTTAAAAAGTAGACTAACTCAACCAGAAATACCACTTCTAGGACTGTATCCCCAAGAGATCCTAAAAATGGGAAAGGGTCCCACATGTACAAAAATATTTATAGCAGCACTCTTTGTGGTGGCCAAAAACTGGAAATCAAGAAGATGTCCATCAATTGGGGAATGGTTGAATAAATTATGGTATATGAATGTAAAAGAAAACTATTGCCCTATAAGAAATGATGAATAGGAAGACTTCAGAGAGGCTGGAAAGACTTACCTGAACTGATACTGAGTGAAAGGAGCAGAACCGGGAGAACTTTGTACACAGCAATGACGACAGTGTGAGAGTTTTTTCTGGTAGACTTGGAACTTCACTGCAATGCAAGGACTTAAAAAATTCCCAGTGGTCTTTTAAGGCAAAATTTCTTCCACATCCAGAGAAAGAACTATGGAATTCAATCGCAGAATGTAGCAGATTATTTTCTTTTGTGTTACATTTTGGTTTGTTATATGATTTCTCCCATTCATTTTAATTCTTATACACAACATGACTGTGGGAAAATGTATTTAATAGGAATGTCTGTGTAGAACCTATATAAAATTGTATACCATCTCAGGGAGGGAAATGGGAGGTAAGGGGAAAGAAGGGGGAAAAAATCTAAGTTATATGGTAGTGACTGTAGAACACTGAGAAGAAAATTTAAAAAATTAAATGTCAAAATAAAATAAATGGACCAACTCAGATGGCAAAAGAGGTTCAAAAAGCCAATGATGGAAAGAATACACTAAAAAGAATTGGTCAAATGGAAAAGGAGGTCCAAAAGCTCACTAAAGAAAATTATTCCTTAAAAATTAGAATGGTGCAAATGAAAACTAATGACTCTATGAGAAATCAAGAAATTATCAAACAAAACCAAAAGAATGAAAAAACTGAAGACAATGTGAACTATTTCATTGGAAAAACAATTGGCCTGGAAAATAGATCCAGGAGAGATAATTTTAAAATTATTGGATTACCTGAAAGCCATGATCAAAAAAAAAAGAACATGGACATCACCTTTCAAGAAATTATCAAGAAAAACTGCCCTGATATCCTGAAACCAGGGTGTAAAATAGAAATTGAGGGATTCCACTAATCACCTCCTGAAAAAGATCCCAAAATGAAAATCCTAGGAATATTATAGCCAAATTCCAGAGTTCTCAGGTCAACAAGAAAATATTGCAAGCAGACAGAAAGAAGCAATTCAAGTACTCCAGAAACACAACTGAGATAACACAAGATTTAATAGCTTCTACATTATAGGATCTGAGGGTTTGGAATATGATATTCTAGAGGTCAAAGGAGTTAGAATTAAAACCAAGAATCACCTACCCAGCAAAACTGAGTCTAATCATTTGAGGGGGGGGATGAAGGGGGTGGTCTTTCAATGAAATAGAGAGTTTTCAGGCATTCTTGATGAAAAGACCAGAGCTGAGTAGGAAATTTGACTTTCAAATATAAGACTAAAGAGAAGCATGAAAAGGTAAACAGGAAAGAGAAGCCATTAGGGACTTATTAAAGTTGAACTGTTTACATTCCTACATGGAAAGATAATATTTGTAGTTCATGAAACCTTTCTCAGGATTAGATTAGTTGCAGGGAATGGATAGACAGATAGATAGACAGACAGATAAAAATATAGATACACAGAGGGCACAGGGTAAGTTGAATGTGAAGGGATGATATCTAAAAAAGTAAAAATTAAGGAGGGAGAGAGGAATGTCGTAGGAGTGGGAAAAATGGAGAGGTAGAATATGGTATCTCATGTAAAAGAACATCACATAAAAGGGGCAAGAAAAAGCTTTTACAGTGGAGGGCAAGAGGGAGAAGGTGAGAGGGAATGAGTGTACTTTACTTTCGTTGGATTTTGCTTAAGGAGGGAATAACACACATATTCCCTTGGGTATGGAAATCAGTCTTACCCTATAGAAACATAAGAGGGTAAGGAAATAAGAAAGGAGATAGGGATGATAGAAGAGAGGGCAGGATGCTGGAGGGCATAATCAGAAACTAACACTTTTGAGGAACAGGGTCAAAGGAGAAAATAGAATAAATGAGGAATGGGATAGGATGGAGGGAAACATTGCTAGTTTTTCACAATATGACTATTATGGAAGTGTTTTGTATAACATGTATAACCTATATCAATTTGCTTGCCTTCTTAATGATGGTGAGTAGGGAGGAGGAAGGGAGAGAATTTGGAACTCAAAGTCTTAAAAATGAAGTCAAAAATTGTTTTTACATGTAACTGGGAAATAAGATATACAGGCAGCTGAGCATAGAAATCTATCTTGCCCTACAGGAAAATAGAAGGGAAAGGGAATAAGAGAAGGAGAGGGTGTGATAAAAGTAAGTAAAGACTGAGGTGGATTAATCAGAATGATATTCAGTCTTGAGGTGAAGAGAGGGGAGAAATGTGGAGAAAATTTGGGACTCAAAATCTTGTGGGAGTGAATATTGAATGTTGAAGACTAAAATAAATAAAGAAATAAAAATAATAATAGCCAGAAGACAAGAAATTAGTAGGTTATAGATAATCAAAGCCATTTATAGCTATGGACTGGGAAGAAGTTGTGAAGGAGCAAAGGGGAGGTTCAATTCATTTTGGTGAGGTCTATGAACTTTCTAAAGCCTCCTGAGTTGACAAAAGTGTTCAATTAATTATAACTTCTAAGGCTTGATAAAATAATGTATTCTTTTGGTGAAGCTATCTGGCTAAGACTCGTGGAACAACATGATTTGAACAAGAATTGCAGCCTTAAGTGACCTAAAGGGTAACAGAAAGACAAGTGTTGGGTGTAAGTGGTAAAATTATATTTCTTATGATGGCTTATATGCACGACATGCCGTGAAATATTATCAAGGACATGAATGACTGCAAAAGGCAGTTGGCTGGTAGAATATCAAAAGTGTGACAGATGGATAGCTCACGTGCTGTACTGATAATCATGTTCTATTAAAAGAACCAGAGAAGATCAGTGAAAGAACATGGACAAGAATTGTTGAAGTTGTAGATGGCTTGCAATCTGCTTGGGGTCATAAAAAGAGCTTTACCATTTCCAGAATTGCAATCCAGAATATGCTCTTCCTCCTCCATTCAGTTCTGGGCTGGGCTTTTTGTCTGCCCATATATACTGATATATGTCACACACATATATAGCATATATAGTGTGTATGTATGTGTGTACATATGTGGAGGGTGTGTGTGTGTGTGTGTGTGTGTGTGTGTGTGTGAAGTGAAGGAGTAGGTCATGGGATTTAAGGAATTGGGAAGTCAGGGAATTTGAAGAAGATGGTGAGCTGTTTCTGAATTCCTTTAGAAAGAAGTGTGTATGTGTGTGTGTGTGTGTGTGTGTGTGTACACATACCACATATACACATTTTTTCAGCTGTTTTTCAGTTATGTCTGAGTCTTCATGACCCCAACTGGGGTTTTCTTGGCAAAGATATAGAGTGATTTGCCATTTCCTTCTTCAGTTCAGTTTACAGATGAGGAAACTGAGGCAAACAGTGTTAAGTGACTTGCCCAGGGTCACATAGTTGGTAAAGTGTCTGAGACCAGATTTGAACTCAAGAAGATGAGTCTTTCTGACTCCAGGCCTGGTATTTTATCCACTGTACCACTTTGCAGCCTCTTACATACGTATACAAATATACAACATATATGACACACATACACCTATATAACAATTGCACAAATATGTGTTTGTATACATGCACATATATATAAACTATATATATACATATGCTATAAATATGCATGTATACATCCACACACATTTGCATCTACTTCCACATCCACATATACATACATATACGTATATATGTACATATATACATATAAGGACCAGTCCACAGTAGCCACCTTGACTTCAATGGCATATTCTAATATATGCGTGTGTATATATATACATATGTGTGTGTATGGTATTCTAAAAGTCATTGGAACTATATATAACTCTTGCATATAAACTATATATAGACCACATATAGAGAGAGACTATATACATACATATATACATAGAGAGAGTGAAAGAAAGAAGGAAAGTCTCAAATGACTTTTTTGAAACTATATAAGAAAATATGTGTTATGCATATATATACATGTATATGTAATATATGCCATATATAATGCATATATACACACATGCCATATATATTTATATGTGTGTATGTGTACATGTTTTGTACTTATGGATTCTTTCACCTTTTTTATGATCCCTTTGGAATATAGACCTAGTAGTGGTATTGCTGGATCGAAGGATATTCAGTTTTATAGCCCTTTGGGTATAGTACCAAACTGCTCTCCAAAATGGTTGAACCAAGTTCATAACTCCACCAATAACGCATTAAAGTTCCAATTTTCCCACACGCTCTCCAATATTTATAATTTTCTTTTCTTTGTCACATTGGTCAATAGGATGATTGTGAGGTAGTACCTCAGAGTTGTTTTAATTTGCATTTATCTAATCAACAGAGATTAAGAGCATTTTGTTCTTATGTCTATAGATAGCTATAATTTCTTTATGTGAAAAACGCCTGTTTATATCCTTTGACTATTTATCAGTTTGGAATGATGTTTATTCGTATAAATTTGATTCAATACTCTATATATTTTAGAAATGAGGCTTTTTAGCAGAGACACCTGATGTAAAAAAAAAAATGTTTCCCAGTTTTCTGATCCTTCTAATCTTGGTTGCATTGGTTTTGTTTGTGCAAAAGCTTTTCAATTTAATGTAATCAAAATTATCCATTTTGCATTTCATAATGTTCTCCATCTCCTATTTGGTAACAAATTCTTTCCTTCTCCATGGAAGGTAAACTATTCCTTGCTTTCCTAATTTGCTTATGGTATCACCCTTTTTTGTCTAAATCATGTACTCAGTTTTACCTTATTTTGGCATAGGGAGTGAGATGTTGGTCTATGCCTAGTTTCTGCCATACTGTTTTCCAGTTTTCCTAGCAGGTTTTGTCAAATAGTGAGCTCTTATTCCAGAAGCTAGAGTCTTTGGGTTTATCAAACAGCAGATTGCTAGAGTCATTGATAACCATGTTTTACATACCTCACATATTCCTGATATTCATTTATCTCCCAATTCTATTTCTTAGTCAGTACCATATTAACTGTCTTCTCTTGAACCAAGTATTCAAAATCATTACATGGATTTTGTAACAAAAGGTAGCTTGACCTATTTTGCTGTGGTCTGCCAGTGTTATTCTTGAATGAGGCAACTTTGACATCTGGTTTCAAGTCCCTACTTTACATTTCCAGGAGAGGGGATTCTGCTAAGTAGCTTATGTCCCATCAGAACTACTTTCCATCTACTGCAGTGGAATCTAGGTGATCTAGGATAGTCTCTCGTTTGTTTTCAATGACCCAGTTCCTGGCAAGATACCTTGGAACTTTGTGATATTATTTTCTGGTGCATTGACATGCATCCTGCTCATAGATGCTTCCTATATCTGCTGTATGAATAGTACCCATCAGTTGGGAGTACCAAGGTAAGAGGGGTGGAGGGAGGGGAAGTTTAATACTTACATAGCTGATAGTTGGGAGGTGGTGCCTCAGAGTTGTTTTTATTTGCATTTCTCTATTCAAAGATCATTTGAGCACTTCTTCATATGCCTATAGATGGCTTTGATTTTTTCACCTAAAAAGTTCCTGTTCATATCCTTTAACCGCTCAGCAACTGAAGAATGGCTTGTTCTGTAAAGATTGTTTTCTAGCTTTCTGTTTGCCATCTCCTTGAGTATATTGGTTTTGTTTGTACAAAAGCTTTTTAATTTATTAATTTAATTAATATAATAAAATTTAACTTAGTTTATGTAATAAAATTTATCTATTTTACATTTCATAATGCTCTTTATTTCTTGTTTGATCATGTACTTAATAAGAATGGATGCTGTATTTTGTCAAAATCTTTTTCAGTATCTATTGAAATAATCATGATTTCTGTTGGTTTTGTTATTGATATGGTCAATTATTTTAATATTTTTCCTAATATTAAACCAACCCTGAATTCCTGGTATAAATCACACCTGGTTGTAGAGTATAATCTTTGTGATATAGCACTGTAATCACCTTGCTAGTATTTTGTTAAAAAAATTTTTGCACCAATATTCATTAGGGAAATTGGTTTATAATTGTCTTTCTCTGTTTTAGCTCTTCCTAGTTAGGTTTCAGGACCATATTTGTCTCATAAAAGAAGTTTGGTAGGACTCCTTCTTTGCCTATTTTCCCAAATAGTTTATATAGTTTTAGAATTCATTGTTCTTTAAATGTTCAGTACAATTCACTGATGAGCCCATCTGACCCTGGGAATTTTTTCTTAGGAAGTTCATTAACGGATTGTTCAATTTCTTTTTCTAAGGTATAGTAATTTAGGCATTCTATTTCCTGATCTGTTAATCTGGGTAATTTACATTTTTGTAAATATTCATCAATTTATTGGCATGTAATTGGGCAAAACTGGGCAAAATATTTTCTAATGATTGTTTTGATTCTTTCTTCATTAGCAATGATTTCACCCTTTGCATTTTTGATATTAGATATTTCATTTTCTTCTTTTAAAATCATATTAACAAGGCCTCACTTTTAAAATATATAGAGAAATGAGTCAAATGTACAAAAATACAAGTAATTACTCAATTGACAAATGATCAAAGGATGTGAACAGGGAGTTTTCAGAGGAAGAAATAAAAGCTATCTATAGTCATATGAAAAAGTGCTCTGAATCACTATTGATTAGAGAGCTGCAAATCAAAACAACTCTGAGATACCACATCATAACTATCAGATTGGCTAACATGACAAAACAGGAAGATGATAAATATTGGAGAAGATGTGGGAGAGTTGGAACACTAATTCATTGTTGGCGGAGCTGTGAGCTGATCCAACCATTCTGGAGAGTAATTTGGAACTATGCCCAAAGGGCTACAAAAATGTGTATACGCTTTGACCCAGCAATTTCACTTCTAGGATTGTATCTCAAAGAGATCATAGAAATGGGAAAGGGTCCCACATGTATAAAAATATTTATAGCAGCTCTCTTTGTGGTGGCCAAAATCTGGAAAAGAAGGGGATGCCCATCAATTGGGGGATGGCTGAACAAATGGAATACTATTGTGCTATAAGAAATGATGAAGGACTTATATGAACTGATATTGAGTGAAAGGAACAGAACCAGGACAACTTTGTACACAGCAACAACCATAATGTGCGAGGAATTTTTCTGGTAGACTTAGTACTTCATTGTAATGCAAGAATTTAAAAAATTCCCAATGGACTCTTGAGGCAAAAGGCCTTCCACATCCATAGAAAGAACTATGGAGTTGGATCTCAGAATGAAGTAGACCATTTTCTTTTGAATTATGTTTTGTTTTGTGTTATGATTTCTCCCATTCATTTTAATTCTTCTATGCAACATGACTAAGGTGAAAATGTATTTAATAGGAATGTATGTGTAGAACCTATATAAGATTATACACCATCCCAGGGAGGAAGCAAGAAGGGAGGGAGGAAGGAAGGGAAAAAAATCTAAGATATACGGAAGTGTTTGTAGAACAATGAAAACAAATAAAATAATTTAATAATTAAAAAAAAAGAAATGATGAACAGCAGGACTTCAGAGAGGCCTGGAAAGACTTATATGAACTGATGCTGAGTGAAAGGAGCAGAACCAGGAGAACTTTGTACACAGCAACAACCACCACAGTGTGTGAGGAATTTTTCTGGTACGCTAAGTACTTCAGTGCAATACAAGGACTTAAAAAGTTCCCAGTGGACACTTGAGGTAAAATACCTTCCACATCCAGAGAACAAACCATGGAATTGGATCACAGATTGATGCAGACCATTTTCTTTTGAATTATGTTTTGTTTTGTGTTATGATTTCTCCCATTCATTTTAATTCTTTCATGCAACATGACTCAGGGAGGGAATGGGAAGGGAGGAAGAAAGGAGGAGGAGGGAGGGGAAATAATCTAAGAAATATGAAAGTGATTGTAGAACACTGAAAACAAATAAAACAATTTAATTTTTAAAAATAAAATAAACCATTGGTTTATCTTATTGGGGTTTCCTTTTTTAAAAAAATAGGTTTTTCTTAAACTCCAAATTAATTTATTAGCTCAACAGCTTTGTTTCTTTTTTTTATTTTCGGTCTTATTAATCTCACATCTGATTTTCAGGATTTCCAATTTGGTTTTCAATTGGGAATTTTTTATTTTTTCTTTTTCTACTTTCTTTAGTTGCGTGCCTAATTCATTGATCTGTTCTTTTTTCTATTTTGTTGATGTAAGAATTTAGAGAAATAAATTTTCCCCTAAGTATTGCTTTGAATACATCCCATAATTTTTGGTATGTTATTTCATTGTTGTCATCCTCTTTAATGAAATTATTAATTGTTTCTATGATTTGTTCTTTGATACACTTGTTCTTTAAGATTGGATTATTTAATTTCCAATTAATTTTTATTTATCTTTCCAATGAACTTTGTTGAATACAATTTTGTTTCTTTATGATCTGAAAAAAACACATTTAATATTTCTGCCTTTCTATATTTGTTTTTGAGGTTTTTGTGCCCTTTCTAATGGTCAGTTTTTGTGCAGGTGACATGTGCTGCTGAGAAAAATATAATATTCTTTTCTATTCCCATTCAGTTTTTTTCCAAAAGTCTGTCATGTCTAACTTTTCTAATATTCTATTTACCACCTTAGTTTCTTTCTTCATTATTTTTGAGTTGGATATATCAAGGTCTGAGAGGGGGACAGTTGGGGTCCCCTAATAGCATAGTTTTGATGTCTATTTCTTCCTGTAACTCATTTAACTTCTTTTAGGATGTGGATGCTATACTATTTGGTGCATATATTTAGTATTGATATTGCTCCATTATCGATGGTACCTTTTAGCAAGATGTAGTTTCCTTCCTTGTCTCTTTTAATTAGGTCTATCTTTGCTCTTCCTTTGTCTGAGATTTGGATGGCTACCCTGTGTTGTTTTTTTTTTTTTTTAACTTTAGCTGAAGTGTAAAAGATTCTGCTTCAGCCACTTACCTCTGCTTCAAATGTGTTTCTTGTAAACAATGTATTGTATGATTCTGGTTTTCAACCCATTCTGCTATCCATTTCCATTTTATGGGAGAGCTTACCCCATTCACAGTCACAGCTATGATTACTAAGTGTGTATTTCCCTCCATCTTATTTTGTCTCCTTTTTGTCCTCTCTCTCTTTTCACCTTTTTTATTCCCCAATAGTGTTTTACTTTTACTACTACATCCCCTGATCTGCCCTCCCTTCTGTTAGTCCCCTCACCTTATACTTAATCTCCTCCCCTCCTACTTCACTGTCAGGTAAGATAGATTTCTGTACTCAACTGATTTTGTATGTTATTTCCTCTTTAAACCAATACTGATGAGAGTAGGGTCCAAGCAATGCCTATCATCCACCCTGCTATCCTCCCCTCCACTGCAAAAGGTTTTTCATACCTCTCCATGTAAAATAATTTATCCATTCTACCTCTTCTTTCCTTCTACACCATGTGTAGTCCTCTTTCTCATCCCTTAAATATTTTTATACCAGTCCCTCAAATTCACCTTATGCTTATACCCTTTGGCTCTATTAGCATGATTTTAAGAATCACAAGTTATTATCTTCCCATGTAGGTATGTAAACAATTTGGCTCTATTAAATCCCTTGTGTTTTCTTTCCCTTTTTATCTATTTGTGCTTCTCTTGGGTCTTGATATGGTAGATGAAATTTTTGGTTTAATTCTGATCTTCTTCTTATGAAAGCTTGAAATCCTTTTATTTCATTGAAGGTTATTTTTTTCTTTACAAACTGATTAATTTCAGCAGATAGTTGATTCTTGCTTGTAGCTCCTTTGCCTTCCAGAATATCAAGTTACATGACCTCTGATCTTTTAATGTTGCCACTACCAAGTCCTATGTAGTCCTGATTGTGGCTCTCTAATATTTAAATGGCTTCTTTCTAGCCACTTTGTAGCATTTTCATCTTGATCTGGTAGTTCTGAAATTTGTTTAAAATCTTCCTTTAAGTTTTAATTTTGCAATCTCTTTCCAGGGATTATGGATGGATTCTTTCAATGACTATTTTTCCCATGGTTCTAGAATATTAGGACAGTTTTTCTTGACAATTTCTTGAAAGATGCTGTCTAGGTCCTCCCTTTGATTATAGTTTTCAAGTAATCCACTGATTCTGACATTGTCTCTCCTTGATCTGTTTTTCAGGCCAGTTGTTTTTCCCATGAGGTATTTTACATTTTCTTCTGCTTTTTTTTTCATTCTTTCATAGATCTGATTGATTCTTGATGTCTCATAGAGTCATTAGCTTCTACTTGCCCAATTTTAATTTTTAAGAAGATGTTTTCCTCAATTAGCTTTTGTACTTCCTTTTCCACTTGGCCAATTGTACCTTTTAGGGAGTTATTTTCTTCAGTGGATTTTTGTGTCTCCTTTTCCATTTGACCAATTCTGCTTTTTAAGCTGTTGTTTACTTTTTCCAAGATGCTGGCTGTTTTTTTAAATAATTCTCTTGCATCACTCTCATTTCTTTTCCCAATTTTTCTTCTACCTCTTTTATATAATTTTTAAGCTCCTTTTTGAGCTCTTCCTTGAGTTCTTTCTGAACTTAAGACCACTTCCCATTTTCCTTTGAGGTTTTGCCTACAGGAATTTTGAAATTGTTGTCCTCTTCTGAGTTTGTGTCTTTATCTTCCCTGTACCATAATAATCTTCAGTGGTCATGAACAGTTTTTATGTTGTGTTTTGTTAATATTTTTGACCTTTTCCTTTTCTTTTATATTTGAACTCTGCTCCCAGGGTGGAAGGGGAAATGTCTCAGACTTCTGATTATTTACCTTGTGCTGCATTGATATTGCCCTGAGGCCCATGTTGGACCCTTGTGACTGGTGTTGCTCTAAGATGGTGGGTTGTGGGGGTGGCTCTTGTTGCTTGGGGTCAGAGGGGTCTGGCAACTTATCTAGTGCTACTCTGGGGTCCTAATGGTGATGTCTAGAGTGTGCTGATGCCCATGGAGTGTTTCTGCATTTCTCTGGGCCTACACTGAAGCACGTGGTGACTGCCTATTTTATCATGACTATGTTGAATTATGTGGCAGCAGGTTCCAGAGCTGTTTGCTTAGGCAACTGTAGGGTTGGTGTGTACCTGCTTGCCAGGGGCTACACTGAAGTATTTAGAAGTTCTCAAAGCTGGAGTCTGCCAATCTCTTAGATATACTGAGTCAAGTGAGGGTCCTGGTGATGGAGTTTGTCTGTTCTGCTATACTGAGACTCAGGATCTCCCACTGGTTTGCTGAGATGGGGCTTACTGCTAGCTTGTGGCCATGCTTTCTGACCTGAATTGTGCTGTCCTTTCACCCAAGTGAAACAGACCTTTCCTGCTGATCTTCAAAGTTTCTATGGCTCAAAGCTTGTTTCACCTCATCTTTTTGCTGGTTCTGCTCCTTCAGGATTTGTTTGGGAGTCCTATTTGATGGTTGTTTGGAGGTGAATATAGGAGAGTTATGGTGATTGACTGCTTACTCTACTATCTTGGCTCCTGGAAGCAAGGGCTTGTATTTCTTATACCATGGGCACATAATTACTTTCCCCTCTTGGTACAAGCCAGGATAAAACTCCACCTTTCTCTGCAGGCATTACCTACAACTCTGTTGAGTTATACCCTCAAGTCACAGTCTTATGCCCTTCATGGACCTGAGCCATTTGCCTCTGAACTGTGCTTTTCCCACTTCTGACTACTAGCTATGGTAAGAATCAATGCATTGCCAATAAATCTGCACCTGATTGACTTAGGAATTTGCCCCTTCCTTGTGATACACTACAAACTAGGTCTCAGATACTGATATGACCAGAATTGGCCCTAAGTTTGAGAGCCCATACACCAGAAACTGAATCTTGCTAGCCAGCAAACAGAAACCCCTACTTCTTGAGGACCATCCTACTAGTAGAGGAACATAAGCATTTTACAAATATTTCTTTTAATATTCACAGCAACACAAGAAATTAGATGCTGTTATTATCCTCATTTTACACAAGAGGAAATTGAGGTGAGGTGAGAGAGATGAAGTTACTTGCTCTGGGTCACACAATAAACGTCTGAGACTGTATTTGAATTCAGATTTTCTTGACTCTAGGCTAGTCCACTGTGCTTAGATGTCATCAACATTGTCCTCTGGATCATAGCCCTTAATAGTATTTTCTTCCACCTATATTTGATTCACTACAACAATCTTTCCTTCACAATGTTCAAAATAGCTTTTGTGGATGTCAGGAAAAGACTCCTAAGGATCTAGTGAGCACTAAATCTCTCCAAATGGACGAAAGTTAAAGCAGTTTTGTAGCCTAGTTCTAGAGATTCAACTGACCGCAAATAAGAAGAGATAGAAAGTGATAGTAGAATATAAGGGAAAGGCTTGAAACACCAAAGATAGGAATTTAAAAACCAAGAGCACAAAGAAATCAATTTCATCGGAGAGGATGCTGAAACTTGAAAGAAGTATGAGTCCTAAATGTTCTAAGAAATCACATGACATTTACAACAAATATTAGGAAATACTCAGAAAAATGAACCAAAGCCCTGCGAAACAGAAAACTCTATGAGGTTTGGGAATGGAAAGAGAGAGACAGAGAGAGAGAGAGAGAAACAGAGAGAGAGAGAGAGAGACAGAGACAGAGAGACAGAGAGAGAGAGAGATCTAAAATCTGACCTATTCCTCTATGAGAGAAGTTATAATTTTCACCTTGAGGAAAGCAGACAAGCTATGTCTGGGAGCTGGCTTCTTCCCTTGTCTGTCTCCAAGATAGGTATTAGGCTAGATTTATATCTATATGCTCCCTAAATAAAAACCCACTCAGCATGGGTTGTAAGCTGATTTACATTCAAAAATAGAACATAATTTTTAAAAAGAACTTAAGAAACTAGCTAAATATTATGATTTTTAAAAAATCCATTGCACAGGAAGATGTCTTCCAGGAATGAGATAATGGAAATCAAAATTTTATCTAATTTATTTCAGAAGCATATTTTAAATAGTTATGGATATGATGTACATGAAAAAGATAAACAATCAGTACCTGAACTTCCAAGGAACAAATGTTACTATTAAAGACTGAGAAAGGGAACTCCAAGATCTTGGTAGCAGAACATAATCAGAAAGAGAAGTCAAAGTTCTTGACTTATTTTCTTATTATTTTATATCTACAAACCATTAGAGGTATTTAAGGAGAGGACTGGTGTTTTTTTCTTGATTCCCTGACAACACTTTATATGTTGATGGTATCTGCTTACATATCAGATCTAGCAGTAGTGTGGGTCAAGGAATTTTCAGTCACAGGACTTGGGCATCCCCACTATGCCACTGTATGATCTTGGGCAAGTTACAACCTCTTTCAGCCTCAGTTTCCTCATCTGTAAAATTAGGAGATTGGACCAGATGAACTCCTACAACCTTGCCATATCTAAAATTTATGATTCTAAGAAGTTTATAAAATGTTTTCCTGACAACTCCATGATGTAGGCGATGCAAATATTAAGCCCACTTTACACCCAAGAATGCCAAAGTTCAGGCATAAAGTGACCTGTACATAGACAAACAGATACTAAGCAAATACTCCAGACTTTAATCTGTGACATCTGGTTCCAGTAATCTTGTGGTTTTTTTTTTACTTCACCTATCCATTGTGGAACACAATGGACAATAAATATTGACTTCAATAAATATTGACTAATCATTTGTTCGGCATTCACAAATCAGAAAGACAAAACAGAAGTAATTCTTTCCACTTACAGAAACTCAATTACTTAACAGAGCTCAAGGGGATAAAGGGGGAAATTATAAGGAAGAAGTATAGTAAAGGGGGAAAGGGAAGAGGGGGAGAAGGAGGAAGAAAGAGGGAAAGGAGGGAAAGGGCAAAAGAGAAGAGGAAGAGAAAGAAGAGAGAAAGGAGGGAGAGAGAGAGAAGGAAGGGAGAGAAGAAGAGAAGGGAAGGAGAGAGCAGGGATGGAGAGGGAGAAAAAGAAAAGAGAGATAAAAGGGGAAAGAATAGAGGAATAAAGAAATGAGGGAGTTGAAAAATGAGAGGGAGAGAGAGAATACAGAGGAGAAAAAGAAGATGAGACTACTTACCCAGGAAAGAGAGCCTAGTTGTGGTAGGCTTTGGCCAGGGTCTGCTATGTAGCTCATGAAGCCCTGACTTCTATACACAGATAAGTACCCTGAAGGCTGTGAGCATAATATTTAAATAGTTGGGATCAGGTAAACAATGTTGTAAAATAGAAGAGCAAAGGATCAGAAATAAATAAGGCTATAAAATGTGAAATAAACATGCAGCCTCAAGTCACACAAGTCCTGTTTTGACACTGGCCCAAGCTGCCTCTGGGCTGATGCAGCATTCTTAGATGAGATCAATCAGAGTGACAGGCTACATCACTCTTCTGGTCTGATGATATCCTTACCTTGGGCTGGTTGCTGTGATCCAGACTTTGGATCAACTTTAGTATGGGAGAACTTCTGTCTGCTGACAGCAATTGTTACTGACTCCAATTTTGCATCATATATTTTACTTATAACTGTATTCCTTTTTTTGATAATAATATCTTTCCAGATTAAGTAAACCTACTCTTTTATAACCCCCTTGCTTTTGCTGGATTAGTCAATTATCACAGTTTAGTACCTGAGGTTAGGACACCTACCTCAGCTTCCCACTAGATTTGTTCAGGGAGAGCTAAATCTATTCCAAAACATTATGATTACTTCAGATGTCAGAATGCTGACAATCCAACCTGAGTGAGCCACTGAGGGAGTCTTGAAGAAACTGAACAAGAAAGAGCCTTTTCCATGACCAGAAGAGCTAAGGGAAGCATTTTAGCTTGGTGGAAAGAATAGAAGGAAAAAGGTAGAATTAGGGAGTAAGACAATCAACCCTTTGGGGGTAACAAGACTGTGTACCTATATTTTCAGGTATATCATTTTTCTTCAAGGATTTGCATACACTAGAGTTCTCTGGCTGATTGCCTGAATGGGTACTTGACCATAGACATGCTATTGAAGTAAGGATACTGGAAAGAGGAAAAGGAGGGTGGGGTGGGGAAGGCCAGTAATCCCAAAGATGTGGGATGTGGTCATTGGAAAAGAACAGCTAACTCACTACCCTGTATTTCCTTAGATGTTGACAACAAAAAGCATACAATCTGCTAAAAAAAATACTGCAGAAAGTTTTGCTTTCTTTATCACTCTACCCAAGCTAATTATCACTTTCTCTCTTGACATTTCCTTGAATTACTTTGAATTTGCTTGTGTGTTTGTGGGGGTGGTTGTTGTTTTCTCCTATGGATTATAAACTCTGTGAGGGCAGAGACTTTCATTTTTGTATTTTATAACCCCATCACCTAGCACAGTACCTGGCAGTTAGTAGTCTCCAGGTGTTTTTTGGTGGGTATAAGGGATTTATGGAGTACTGGCAAATGTTTAACAATCAACTATGTGTGGATGTGTACTTATGATACTTTTAAGTTTAATAGATATTATTAACATTTATAGTATTTGCCCCTTTCCAAATTGTAAATGATCATGCTGAAAATTTAGCAATCTGCTCTCCCAATCCAGCATGAGTTGACTTCAGTAAACCAATGAGTGGATTTTGCTCAAAGGCATGCTTGAAATTGGTGGCCACTCCTCATTTCTCAATTACAAAGAGATAGGTTCATCAATTTCAAGTCTGCTAGCAAAAACACCTTGGGACCCAAAAGAAGAGACTAAATTCTGGTGTATCTCTAAAAGACAAATGTGACACTAATTGGGTACAACAAAAGGGAAAATTCTTACTATGAGAGAAGGCAGAGTCATTTGGTTAGATAGTTTTTTCCCTCCAAAACCCCTGTGCTTTGAAGTTCCTTATTCACAGCCTGAGAATTAAAGTTAAATGGTCGGAAGTTAATGGGCAGCAAGAGGTATTATGAAACACATAGAGGGTTTTTCTCCTGTTGCTTTCCAGAGACATTAGAATAAAGTCTCATCTAGGGTCTCCCTAAAGTTAATGAGAACTAAGATGACAGTTCATTGACTTTCTTCAGAAAATTTATTTTATGACTACGGGTAGTCGGAATGACTCTTCTTTGAGCCTTGAGATTCAACCATGGGAAACTCCAAAAATCCTTCCAGTTTTATTTACATTTATCACATTACTGCATGAATAGTAGGTTCCCGATAAAGAGGCTCTAAAGACTATTTTCAGTGGCTGTAACTGATAAATATGTTTTATTTTGTTTTGTTTCTTAATTTTTACTTTTTGGTTCAGACCTATGATTCCATTAGTGAATGCCAAGTATAGAAACTCTCTCTGACAACATAGACAACTCCTCTATGATCTTTTTTTTAGAGAGTTGCTTCGGGCACCTAGAATTTAAATCATTTGCTTATGTTCACCCTGAAACTATGTGTCAGCAGCAGAAACTGAATCCAGGTTTTCCTGACTCTTAAAGCTGAGTATCTGCACCTGATATACCACACTATCTGCCATTGCTCAAATTCAAGTACAATTCTATTTAAATCTTGAGATCCTTTGCTTAAAGTTCAGGCATATGCATAGATTCACTGGTGCTGTCACTCATTTGTTGGGTTGTTCTTTTTTCAAATTTTTTTTATTATTATTATTTTTTTATTTAACTTTTTACATTCATTTTCACAAAATTTTGGGCTCCAAATTTTCTCCCATTTTATCCCCTCCCCCCACCCCAATACACCGAGCATTCTAATTTTCCCTATCACCAATCTGCCCTCTCTTCTATCATCCCTCCCTTCTCTTGTCCCCATCTTCTCTTTTGTCCTGTAGGACCAGATGACTTTCTATTCCCCATTACCTGTATTTCTTATTTCCTAGTAGCAACAACAATACTAAACAGTTGTTCCTAAAACTTTGAGTTCCAAATTCTCCCCATCCCTCCTTCCCCACCCATTCCCTTTGGGAAGGCAGGCAATTCAGTATGGGACATATCTGTGTAGTTTTGCAAATGACTTCTATAGTAGTCGTGTTGTGTAAGACTAACTGTTATTTCCCTCCATCCTACCCTGCCCCGCATTGTTTCTAGTCTGTCTTTTGATCCTCTCCCTCCCCGAGTGTTGACTTCAAATCACTCCCTCCTCCCATTGCCCTCCCTTCCATCATCCCCCCACTTGCTTATCTCCTTCTCCCCCACTTTCCTGTATTGTAAGATAGGTTTTCATACCAAAATGAGTGTGCATTTTATTCCTTCCTTTAGTCGAATGTGATGAGGGTAAACTTCTTGGTTTTTTTTCTCAGCTCTCCTCTTTTTCCCTCCATTAAAAAGTCTCCTGCTGCCTCTTGAATGAGAGATAATTTACCCCATTTCATTTCACCCTCTTTCCTCCCACTACATTTCTCTCTCATCATTTACCTTAATTTCGTTTAAGATATGGTCCCATCCTATTGAATTCACTCTGTGCTCTCTGTCTCTGTGTGTGTGTGCATGTGTGTATGTGTGTGTGTGCATGCGTATACATGTGTGTGTATGTGTGTGTGTATAATCCCACCAACTACCCAGATCCTGAAAAATTTTAAGAGTTACAAATATTGTCTTTCCATGTAGGAATGGAAACAGTTCACTTTTGGTAAGTCCCTTATGACTTCTCCTTGCTGTTTCCTTTTTCATGCTTCTTCTCATTCTTGTGTTTGAAAGTCAAATTTTCTTTTCAGCTCTGGTCTTTTCATCAAGAATGCTTGAAAGTCCTCTGTTTCATTGAAAGAGACCATATTTTCCCCTGAAGTATTATACTCAGTTTTGCTGGGTAGGTGATTCTTGGTTTGAGTCCTAGTTCATTTGACTTCTGGAATATCCTATTCCACACCCTTCAATCCCTTAATGTAGAAGCTGCTAGATCTTGAGTTATTCTGATTGTATTTCCACAATACTGGAATTGTTTCTTTCTAGCTGCTTGCAATATTTTCTCCTTGACCTGGGAATTCTGGAATTTGGCCACAATGTTCCTAGGAGTTTCTCTTTTTGGATCTCTTTCAGGTGGTGATTGATGGATTCCTTCAGTACTTATTTTGCCCTCTGGTTGTAGAATATCAGGGCAGTTTTCCTTGATAATTTCATGGAAGATGATGTCTAGGCTCTTTTTTTGATCATGGCTTTCAGGTAGTCCCATAATTTTTAAATTGTCTCTCCTGGATCTATTTTCCAGGTCAGTTGTTTTTCCCATGAGATATTTCACATTCTCTTCCATTTTTTCATTCTTTTGGTTTTGTTTGGTGATTTCTTGGTTTCTCAGAAAGTCATTAGACTCCATCTGTTCCATTCTAATCTTGAGAGAACTATTCTCTTCAGGGAACTTTTGAACCTCTTTTTCCATTTGGCTAATTCTGCTTTTGAAAGCATTCTTCTCCTCATTGGCTTTTTGAACCTCTTTTGCCAATTGAGTGAGCCTATTTTTCAAGGTGTTATTTTCTTCAGCATTTTTTTGGGTCTCTTTTACCAAGGTATTGACCCATTTTTCATGCTTTTCTTGCATCTCTCTCATTTCTCTTCCCAGTTTTTCCTCCACCTGTCTAACTTGCTTTTCAAAATCCTTTTTGAGCTCTTCCATGGCCTGAGTCCACTGGACATCCACCTGGGGTGTCTGGGATACAGAGGCCCCACCCTCCACATCTTTCCCTGATGGTAAGAATATTTCCTCATCATCAAAACTGAAAGGCGGGAACATCTGCACCCCATCAAAATAGCTCTCTATGGTCTTATTTTGCTTCCTTTTTCTGGGCATTTTCCCAGCCAGTTACTTGACTTCTGAGATTCCTCTGCACCCCCACCTAGATCTGCCCAGCTAGTGCTTGGGGTCTGAGATTCAAATGGGATTTCCTAGGCAGGCACGGCTGCTATTCAATGTGAGCTTAAGTTCTGGTGCTCAGGTGGGGGCAAGGCCGTCTCCCAGGCTCAGTTCCCTCAGGGGGTTTATGCAGAGACCTGAACTTCTGCCTGCCTGCTTGGGGAGTCCCGGGCCGCTGCTGCTGCCCCTGCCGCTCCCTCCACTGCTGCCTCCCGAGGAGGCCCAAGCCACGGAGACACTCCACTCCCCTCTCAGCCAGCCCAGACATCTTTCTCACTGACCTGTAGAGTCTGTGGGCGGAGGGACCTTCCCGGCCACCAGAGGTTCCATCCCTGAAGCCTGCTCGGATCTGCTCCTCTTGGCCACCTGGGAAGGGCAGTGGTGGGCTCCGCTTTCCAGGGCGCAAGGGACCTTGGGGATGGCTCTCCAGGGCTCTCTGGAACTGAAATCTCTTCCACTGTGTTTCTGCGCACCTTGCAGTGATCCAGAATTTGTGGGGAGTTCTTCTTGTAGGAAATATATGGGCTGTGGGTTCGGAGCTAGCATACATGAGTCTTTCTCTTCTGCCATCTTCCATTTGTTGGGTTTTTAAAAATTGTAAATCAGGTTTTTTCTTTTTTATTGATTTTAATTGTTTGGGATCCATATGGGGTTCACGAATAAGAGAAGTAGTTCAGAGGTATGTGGAAAATCTTGTTATACTATTAAGTATTTAGAGTGCTCTTTTTCACTCCTTTCATCTGACCTACAGAAATGAGCCTGTTTTGCTGTCATGAATTGGAGCCATAGAAAGTTTAGGATGTTATTCTCTTTCTTGTCACTCCTTATCTCACAGGAATGCAGAATTTCAATGATAGGGCTTCAGCAGCCATACACTAAAATGCATAGCTGGGAAGGAAGGAAGGAAAGAAGGAAGGAAGGAAGGAAGGAAGGAAGGAAGGAAGGAAGGAAGGAAGGAAGGAAGGAAGGAAGGAAGGAAGGAAGGAAGGAAGGAAGGAAGGAAGGAAGGAAGGAAAGAAGGAAGGAAGGAAGGAAGGGAATGTAGCCTAAATTAGCTTTTTCTTTTTGCTTTCATGTCAGATTATTGACATTGAGCTTAGAGTATGCTAAACCTTTCTTCTTTTTTTAAAAATGGACATTAAAACCTTATTTCAAACCTTATATGAAAATTTCAAACCATACATTTGGGAAGTTAATTGTTTTGAACCCAGGTGTAAGACATTATATTTATCCTTCAATATTTAAATTATCTAAGGAGCGGATTAACAGACTACATACAGCTCATGGGCCAAATCTGGCCCAATGTCTGTTTTTACATGGCCCTTGGGCTAAGAATAGTTTTTATATTTGTAAATAAAATTTTATTGTATCTTAAAATGTAAAAACTGTTCTCAACTCACAGGCTATACAAAAACAAATTGTGGACCAGATTTGGCAGTCTGGCTAGTAGTGTAGGAATCCTTACGAGGGGACTAAATCTTGAACCATTTCCAGTTTCCTGGTAATATATACATAAAAGGCCAACACACAAGGAGTTGAGGGCTCCTCAGTCCTAATGTGCACTCGTAATTAGGATGCTACCATAGAAAGTGAAGAGGCTGAAAAGTTCTGTCCAATTGAAATGACGCTGTATCTTTCCTGAATAATCTGGCCATGTTATTGTTAAGTAAATTCTTTGTGTTAAATGTTAGCTAGTCTACAAATGTCTCATTTCCTGCCAATCTCAAGCATGAACTTCTAAACCAACCTGAGTCAGAACATTTAACATTAGTGGGCAGGATTAAACAGAGGACCATGTGACAGAAAAGGCAATGTGGAAGAAAGGGAATCCAGGGTTATTAGATGACCTGATGTGGAACACTTATGGCTAGAATCTGCTCTGCTTCTGGCTATACTTCCAGTTATATACTTTTGAGTTCATTATGATAAATGGGATAGAAAGGAAGTCATCACAGACCTAGTAGGATTAAGAAGTGAACATTCATCCAGCAAACAGAGATAGATATGAATTGCTCTGGGTCTTTAAGAACGATACACTGAGATGAAAAAATGTAAAATGTCATTTGTTGAACTTGCATAAATTCGTATTTGGCAGTGATAGTCATTTCCAGTTCCATCATCTATGGGAGACCTGAGCCCTCCAAGAAGACTAATGAATTTTGGAATTATCTAAGATCTGTGTTGGATAATCTGCTTCAGACTTTTTATATGGTATTTGGGAGGCCATTATGAACTTTGCTGTGTGTACTCTGTTGAGACTCTTTAATACAAGGCATTGGGAGAAGGACCTGAAGAGGGAGACTTTCTGAGGATCTTTAAGAATCCAAATTTCAGACAAATATATCATGATTTGCTAAGGTCAGAAAGTATGTAAAAGAGGAAAGGTAATGGAATGTGTGTAAAGAAATCAGACCACTTTACACTGTTTGAAGGAACTTAGGCTATATAGCCCAAGTGATGGAGGACTTAATAACTGGTATAGTATAGAAAACACTTGAATCATCCCTTGGTTCCCTTTTCTCTATCCTCCACCTCAGGGGAATGCTGAATCAGTTTTAAAGGAGGGAAAATTTCAACCTCATTCCAAATTATGTAGCATTTAACTTTCTCTCTGGGACTTTCAGTGAGGAACCACATTGAAGTCATCTGTGCACATTTATGCCCCAAAATGAACAGTACTGTAGGTACTGAGTGCCCCCCAATCCTGACAGAAACAGGGAATGCAAACACATGATATCTAAAGTAGAGAGTGTCTTCAGCTAGTATTTAAGTAAATAGATGTACAGGTAGCTTTGTTTGTATATTATATTTTTTGGGATGTTATGGGAAAAATGATACCTGTTAATATTAAAAGTACTATATAAAATCTGAAGAAGTGAACATTGTGTATGTAAAATTAAATGATAAAGCCAATCACAAAAGAACTTTATGATTTTTGTTGTTTAGTCATTTTTCAGTTATGTCCAACTCTTCATGACCCCATTTGGGGTTTTCTTGGTAAAGATACTGAAACAGTTTGCCAGTTCCTTCTCCAGAATATTAACATGCATTGTATATAAATTAATAAAGAGACACAATCACTTCTCACTATGTTCTTCTCAAGAGATCATTCTGAATACTGTCTAATTCCTGTTATGTGTTCAATTTATATGTCCCTGCTCTATCTAATGGAGTCCTGTATCATCAATTTTTTTCATCAGGCTAACAAGCCTAAGACTAATTTTTAATTTAGATAACACAACTTCATTAATTGGATCCTATCCTCCTAGGGTCACTACTACACTAGACGAGTCTCTGGTGGCCTCTTTTCCAGAGCATAGGTGAATGAATAGCAGTCCTCAGATGGGTGTTCTTAGCTTTAACAAAAAGATATCTAACGAGTTCAAGATCTTCTTACATTTTACTCCCCTCTAAAAACTCTATGATTCAACCATACAAGAACTACTTGTTTCTCAAACACAACACAGCACTCCATTGTTCCTGCTTATTTCATTATGGTTCACCTATAAAATAAACTGATCTAATCTCTTGTCAGATATATCACTGACTGATACCTCTTCTCCTATACCTTGCCTAGTAGGTGGTATGGATAGATCAATAGGATTATTATAGACTCGTGTGTCTACCCCAAGGCTGACAGCAGAGGCTGATTGGCTATCAGTATGTTTATGGACTATTGTTGATTATATTTATACCTTAGGAATCTATGTAGCAACGTATCTAGGCAATAAAAGAGTTTTCTCTGGCTTCAGTCTTCCCACCTTGTAATAGTGAATACAGTCTCCTTCACTGAAAACATTTTCAATCAACATATCTGGATCAGAAGTCTTTAAAAACTGATGGATGGTCTCTTTTGCCCAACATTTCCCAAGTTTTGTGTCCATCATTTTTTTCTCACCAGTTCATTAGAAAATCTAATGATACTAGATTTATACCTTGCTTGCTCATATTTGGGCAAGAAATATGCCATTAGAAAGTCTAATGAACTGTCCTCTGAAAGATGGTTGTGGTGAACTGTCTTAATAGGGCCTACTCAATTCTCAGGGGCTATTTTGGTTTTTTTACCCAATCTCTCAACAACCTTGTATAAGTTATCTTTCTATCAGTCAACCAACTTTTATGTTCCTTGAATGCCAAGAACTCTGTGCCCTTACTGAAGGTCTTGAGAATATACTTCAGCAGCAAAATTCAGCTCAGTGGCTAGCTGGAATCTCCCAGCCTCTCTCTCAATTGAGAATTATACTGTGTTCCAGTGATTATATAGCCTCCTTCATCCAAGGTCCCAAAGGAGGAGTCAATAGGCAGTAGGCATGTTTCTTGCCCAAATATGAGCAAGCAGGGAATAAATCTAGTAGCATCATTCCTGGTGAAATTGTATGCATATATTAGAAATTATGCATATTGAATACCCTGAGACTTGGATCCTGTCCTGAGAGTTCCAAACATGTTCAAGCATTCAATTAAAATGTTCAGGCTGTATGTATCCAAAATTTCCTTCAGTAGCTTGATCTCAAAGTTCCTACCTTGGTCAGAGTGAATCCCATTAGGGAATCCATAGATTAAAAAAATATCTTGCTCACAACATTTGAGCGATAATAGATGCTTTCCTGTTTCTAGTTGGGAATGCTTGTGCATACCTGGTGAAATGGTTGATCACCATTAAGATGTGATATGTTTTAACTATTCCCTTCCAGGCATAGAAAATTGATATAAATGCATACCAAAGGCTTGTTGATATTCATATTCTCCAGATATATACCACAAATTTATACCATTTTCCTTTGTACACATCTGGCACAAGTTTCACACTTCTTGGTGACATCTGCAGTCATCTTGATCCAATAAAATCTATTTCTTCTCATCTCCAAAGGTTTTTTTCTTTCCTTGGCCCATATGCCCAAAGTCATCATGCAAGGTACTCATGGCAGCATGGAAGCACCATCTGCTTCCTAGTGGGATCAGTGAGATCAGTGTGACAGTTCTCCATGGCACAGTTCCAACTTCTGCCATCTTTTCAGCAGTTAGGTGCCCTCTGCTGACTGGAACTCAAGATTTTTAGAATCACTACTTTGTTTTTCTGGCTTATTTCACTTCTATGGTTGCATTATCAGCTATTCATTCTCACTGCTGGTCACCCCCCTATAGACGACAGTGGCAGGGAAGGTAAGTTAATGAAACAAGGTCTGCATATCCATTTAATATGCCATCTTCTGAAAGTCTGAAACCCTCAGTCTAATTCTATTTGATAATGGTCCAGTTTATTGGGTATCAGAGAGTGTTCTCATGCCATCTTCAGACATCATCCCAGCTCTAGTATCATGTAGTAATCTGGATAAGGCACCTGAAGCCACATCAATCTTACCAGGCATCTAGTATATACTGATTCATAACTGATTAGAGTGTCAGTGGAATTTTTCTCCAGATACATAACCTTTGTACTTCCTAGTAATAACCTAGCCCACTTCAAAGATAAGAATTCAAGCTTGTGAGCAGAGAAATGGGACACATTTTGTCAAACCTGTGCTAGTAAATGTAGTTGGTCTCTGGTGAGAGACTGGACAACTTGTCTGCTAACAAAATAGTCCCAGAAATGTATTTTAAATCAGACTTGGTTGATTGAGTGATTAAAAATTAAGTTGAGATACACTACAGCAAGCTTGAGATTCCCTAAGGAAGTGGTAGACATCAAAAGGACAATAGACACTGTGGGTTTGGTATGTTCAACACTGACTAAAGCATCAGCACTTATCAGAATTAATTCTACCCTTTTCAAATTTCTGACAGGATTTTGCAATTAACAACAGTGCAGATTAAGCAAAAGTTTATATGGTACAGGACAGCTCCAAGGGTGACTTCTGTGTGAAAACAAAAGTGTCAATCGGGTTGGCATAAGCATCTAGGTGGTATAGCGGATAAAGTGCTGGGACTGGAGTCAGGAGGATCTGAATTAAAATCTGGCCTCAGACACTTGCAAGCTGTGTGACCCTGGACAAATCACTTAATCCCATTTGCCTCCATGTCCCTATCTGTAGAATGTACTGGAGAAGGAAATGGCAAAGCACTTCAGTAACTTTGCCAAGAAAACTCTGAATGGAGTCCTGAAGAATCAAATATGACTACTCTTATAAACAATAACAGAGTCCATTCCAGTGTATTGATAAGGCAGTTGAAGAAGATTTTGAAGTCCTTGAGGCTTTTTCATATTTGTTTCTCCATCTATCACAAAAAGACTCTGTAGGTTTTAAGAAAATTTTGCCTTTCCCAGTTCTGGTTCTCTTCAATCACATGCATGAGTGAGGTTTTTCAGTGGTTAAGCAATAGTAGCATTGTTCTAAGAAACTTGCAGTAATGGTCACCAAAATTCTTACGTCTCTAGGATTCTATGGAGTGACCATTTCAAAAATGCTTCTACCTTCTCTAAATCAGTACTCACAATTTGTTGGGATGCAATGTGGTCCACATACTTAACAGAAGTTATGCAAAATTAGCACTTGTCAACTGAAAGATTCAGACAAGTTTTCTCCAACTAATCCAGTACTTTTGTCAATATCCCTCGTGTTCTTCCACAGTTCTGTCAAAGATGTAATATCATCAAGGCATGCTAACACTTCCAGGTAGTTTGTGCCCCCAGCTACTTATTCTATCAGCCACTGGAAAATGACTGATACCCCTGAGATCACTTGAGGCATATATTCAAACTTGTAAAAATCCATTTAGGCAGATGAAAGGCTGCATTTTCTTTGTTCCTCTTTAGACAAAGGAATCTGGTACTATGCATCGAAAACCGTTGGTTGCCTAAGAGATAATCGAGGGCTTCTTGAGCCCATGGAATTATATACTGGTTCCTTACCTTCGTTCAAAGTCCAGTGGTCTACTCACATCTCTGTCTTTCCATTCTTTGTTGGTACCACTACTCTCGGTGATGAATAAGAGTTGCTAGATTGTGTGATAATGCCATTAACTGGCCTTTCTTTGAAAAGGTTTTTGACATTTTCCATCGTAAAAAAGAAATCATTCTAAATCTTTCTCTGAGTGATCAGAAATCAGTGAGAATGATGCTATGGGGTTTATTTCAAACATTCCGCATCCCATTCATGCAGAAAAAACATACCTGTCCTCTTGATAAGAATCAGCCTCATTCCATTCTTCTTGTACAAAGGAGTTCTCAGGTCAAAGGGAGGCCCTGCCCCCAGTGCAAGCCACCAGGGAAACCCTTCCTCCAGTGCAAGCCAGCAGCTAGGCCTTGAGGCCCAATGAAAGCCTTCAGCAAGGCCCCAAGTCCCAAAACAAAAAGCTTGAAAAAGTGCCAGAGCAGAACCCAACACATAAAAATACTAAGTAACAAATTAGGCAGAAAAAAATGAGGAAAAAACACACACCAAAAAAGAAACTTGACTTTAGAAAGTTACTATGGTGACAGGGAGGATCAAGAAACAAACTTAGAACATGATAGTAGTGTCAAAATGGCTACTGGTGAAGCCTCAAAGAAACATGTAATTTGGTCTCAGGCGCAAAAAACTGGAAGCACTTTCAAAAGATTTTTATATTTTTTTTAAATTTTTATTAATTTATTTGTTTTTAGATTTCTATAATCACTTCTGTGAGTCTTAGATTCTCTTCCCCTCCCTCCTCTCTCCCTACCCAAGACAACAAGCAATCTTCTATGGGTTCTAAACATACATTCTTAATAAACACATTTTCATATTAGTTATGTTGCATAGAAAAACTAAAATGAATGGGAGAAATCATGAGAAAACCCCAAACAAAACAAAACATAACACAAGAGAAAATATTCTGCTTCATTCAGCATTCCAATTCCATAGTTCTTTCTCTGAATGTGGATAGCATTTTGCCTCAGGAGTCCTTTGGGAATGTTTTAAGTCCTTGCATTGCTGTGAAGAGCTAAATCCACCAGAAAATTTCCTTGCACACTCTGGTTGTTACTGTGTACAACGTTCTCCTGGTTCTGCTCCTTTCGCTCAGCATCAGATCATACAAGTCCTTCCAGGCCTCTCTGAAGTCTTCCTGTTCATCATTTCTTATAACACAATAGTATTCCATAACATTCATATACCATAACTTGTTCAGCTATTCCCCAATTGATGGGCATCCCCTTGATTTCTAGTTCTTGGTCACCACAAAGAGAGCTGCTATAAATATTTTTGTACATGTGCGACCCTTTCTCATCTTCATGATCTCTTTGGGATACAGTCCTAGAAATGATATTTCTGGGTCAAAGGGTAGGTACATTTTTGTAGCCCTTTGAGCATAGTTTCAAATTGTTCTCCAGAAGGGTTAGATTAGCTCGCAGCTCCACCAACAGTGAATTATTGCTTCAACTCTCTAACACTTATCACCTTCCTGTTTTGTCATGTTAGCCAACCTGATAGGTGCGATGTGGTACCTCAGAGTTGTTTTGATTTGCATCTTTCAAATCTATAGTGATTTAGAGCATTTTTTTCATATGACTATAGATAGTTTTAATTTCTTCCTCTGAAAACTACCTGTTCATATCGTTTGACCATTTATCAACTGGGGAATGACATGTGTTCTTATAAATTTGACTCAGTTATCTACATATTTGAGAAATGAGGCTTTTATCACAGACACTAGTTGAAAAATTCTTTTCCAGTTTTCTGCTTCCCTCCTAATCTTGGTTGCATTGAGTTTGTGCAAAGTCTTTATACCTAGATCATATATACAGAGTCAGGCATTGCTCTATGCAGTTTCCGCCACACTGTTATCCAGTTTCCCCAGCAGTTTTTGTCAAACAGTGAGTTCTTATTCCAGAAGCTGGGATCTTTGGGTTTATTAAACAGCAGATTCCTATATGCATTGACTATCATGTCTTGAAAAAAGATTCTTTAAAGAAAATTAGAGATATAAAAGAAAAATTGGGAAAAGAAATGAGAGTAATGCAAGAGAATCATAGAAAAAGAGTCAACAACTTAGTAAAAGAAAGACAAAAAGTATCTGGATAGACATACAAAAATTCACTAAAGAAAATAACTCCTTAAAAAATAGAGTTGGCCAAGTGGAAAAGGAGATACAGAAGCTCATTGAATAATTTATTAAAAATTAGAATTGGGAAAATAAAGAGGTGAGAGAGGAAAGTACTGGGAGAAGGAGAAAGGGGAAGATAGAATGGAATAAATTATCTCACATAAAAGAGGCAAGAAAAAGGCTTTTATATTGGAGGGAAAGAGAAGAGGTGAGAGGGAATGACTGAACCTTATTTTCATCAGATTTGGCTTAAGGAAGGAATAATATACCCACTCCATTAGGTATGGAAATCTATATTATCCTACAAGAAATTGGTGGGAAGGGGATAAGAGCTGGGAGGATGATAGAAGGGAGGGAAGATTGAGGGGAAGGGATAATCAGAAGCAAACACTTTTGAGGAGGAACAGGGTCAAAGGAGAGAATAGAATAAATGGGGGTGAGATAGGATGGATGGAAATACAGTCAATCTTTCACAACATGACTATTATGGAAGTGTTTTGTATGACTACACATGTACAACTTATATCAAATTGCTTACCTTCTCAATAAGAATGGGTAAGAAGGGAAGAAGAGAGAGAATTTGGAACTCAAATTTTAAAAAACAAATGTTAAAAATGTTTTTACATGCAACTGGGAAATAAGATATACAGGAAATGGGGTATAGAAATCTATCTTGCCCTAATAGAAGGGGATGGATGTAAGAGAAGGAGGGGAGATAGAAGGAAAGGCAGATTAGGGAAAGGGCAATCAGAATGCATGTTGTCTTGCAGTAGGGGAAGGGAGAGATGGGGAGAAAATTTGGAAGTCAAAATCTTGTGGAAGTGAATGTTAAAAACAAAATAAATTCATTAATAAGTAACAAAAAGAAAATGAATAAAGAATTTTTAAAAATTGGAATTGAGGAAGGGGAAGCTAATGATTCCATGAGACATCAAGATATAAAAAAAAATCAAAAGAAAAAAGAAAAAACAATGTGAAACTCCTCATTAGAAAAAACAACTGACCTGGAAAATAGATTCAGGAGTGATAATTTAAGAATTGAGACTACCCAAAAGCCATGATGAAAAAAAAAAAGACCTGAACAACATCTTTCAAGAAATTATGAAAGAACACTGCCTGGTATCTTACTTGAAAGAGATCCAAAATTAAACATAGGCAAATTCTAGTACCCCCAAGTCAAAGAGAAAATACTGAAGGCATTCAAAAGGAAACAACTTAAATGTCACAGAGTCAGAATTACACAGAATTTGGCAGCTTCCACATTAAAGAACTGGAGGGCTTAGAATATGATACTACAGAAGGCAAAGGGGTTACAATTACAAGTACTCCCTACCTCACTAAACTGAGTATAATCCTTCAAGGGTCAAAATGGATATTTAATGAAATAGAGGACGTTTAAGCATTGCTGATTAAAAGATAAGAACTGAATAAAAATTTTGATCTTCAAATACAGAACTAAAGGAAGACATAAAAAGATTAAAAAAAAGAAATGAGAAGGAAAAAAGCATGAGATTCCATAAGATTAGACTATTTATATTCCTATGTGTCAAGATAATACTTGTAACACTTAAGAACTTTATTACTATAAGGGAAAATAGGTGTATGTATATATATATATACATATATAAAAATACATATTTTATATATGTATATGTATATATATAGCAAGAATATCTCCTTATTAAGTGGCTTTGATGAGATAGTACCCCCAAAAACAAATTAAATGGGTGAGAAAGAAAATTGTACTGGGAGAAAAAGGAGCAGGGGAGCAGGAATGGGGTAAATTATCTCACATAAAGAAGGCATGTAATAGAAGAACCTAATGTAATGAAGGGGAAGATATAGGGTGAGCAAAACTTGAACCTTACTCTCATCAGAATTGGCTCAAAGAAGGAATAACATACACACTCAGTTGGATATAAAAATATATATTACCCTATAAGGATGAAAAAAGGTATGGGGATAAGAAAAGAAAGAAACTGGTAGAAGGGAGTGAGAATTGGGGGAGAAGGTTATCAGAAGTAAAGTGCTTGTGAGGAGGGAAAGAGCAGGGAGGGTAAGAGAGATGGGGGTAATCAAGGGGAAAAGAGAATGGAGGCATAACAAAGTTATCATAACTACAAAGGTGAATGAGATGAACTCACACATAAAATGGAAATAGAAAGCAGAATGGATTAAAAACCAGAATCCTACAATATGCTGTTTACAAGAAACACATCTGAAGCACAGAGACAGAGTAAAAGTAAGGGGCTGTAGTAGAATCTCTTATTCTTCAACTGAAGTGAAAAAAAAAAGCAGGGATAGAAATCATGATGTCAGACAAAGTCAAAGCAAAAATAAATCTAAATAAAAGAAATAAGGAAGGAAACTATATTTTTCTGAAATGTATCATAGACAATGAAGTAACATAAATACCAAATATATATACATTAAATGGTATATATCATCTAAATTTTTGAAATTGAATTAGTCACAGGAGGAAATAGACAATAAAACTACTAAAGGGAGACCTCAACTTTTTCCTGTCAGAAATAGGTAAATCTAACCAAAAATAAATAAGAAAGATGTTAAGGAGGTGAATAGAATTCTGGAAAAACTGAACAAGAAAGCTCTCTGGATAAAATTTAATGGGAATAGAAATGTATCTTTTTCTCAGAAGTATATGGAACCTATGCAAAAATTGACCATATATTAGGACATAAAGCCTCACAATCAAATGCATAAAACATAAATATTAAATGCATCATTTTCATATCACAATGCAATAAAAATTACATTCAATAATGATCAGTGCAAACATTGATTAAAAATTAATTAGAAACTAAACAATCTAATCTAAAAAATAAGTAGGCCAAGGAACAAATCATGGAAACTATAATTTCATTAAAGAAAAATGACAATGAAACAATATAGCAAAATTTATGGGATGCAACAAAAACAATATGTAGGGAAAAATTTATATCTCTAACTACTTGCATCAGTATGGAAAGAGTAGATCAATGAATTGGGCATGCAACTGAAAAGATTTTTTAAAAGAACAAATTTTTAAAATTCCCAACTAAATACCCAATTGGAAACTCTGAAAATAAAAGGAGAGATGAATAAAATTGGAAATAAGAAAATCATTGCACTAGTAAATGGAACTAGAACCTGGTTTTATGAAAAAAACAATAAACTAGATAAGCCATTTGTTAATTTGATTTTAAAAAGGAAAGAAAAAGAGCAAATTACTAGTATCATAAAGATGAAATGAATTCACAATTGAAGAAGAAATTAAAACAATTATTAGGAGTTATTTGCACAATTATATGGCAATAAATGTGACAATATAATGACTAAGTATCTACAAAAATACAAATTGCCCAGATTAACAGAAGAGAAAATAGAATAATTAAATAGCCCAAATCCTAGGAAAATAAGTTGAATAAGCCACCAATGAAATTCCTAAAAAAATACTCAGGGTCAGATGGATTCACAAGCAAATTATATCAAACATTTGAAGAACAATTAATCCTGATAATATATAAATTATTTGGGGGCAAAAGGCAAAAGAGTCTTACCAAATTCCTTAGTCAAACCAGGAAAAGTCAAAACAGAAATAGATTATACACCATTTCCCTAATGAATATTTTAATATTTTAAATAAAATACTAGCAAGGAAGTTACAGCAATATATCACAAGGATCATGCACCATAATTTATATATCAGGTGGAATTTATGATGGGACTGGTTCAATATTAGGAAAACTATCAGCATAAGTAATCATATAAATTATAAAACCAACAGAAATGATCTGTTATCTCAGTAGATTCGGAAAAAGTCTTTGACAAAATACAACACCCATTCCTATTGAGAAAAAACACAGAGAGCATAGGAATAAATGGAGCCTACCTTAAATTAAGTAATATTTATCTAAAACCATCAGCAAAAGGGTAGAGCCAAGATGGTCAGGGAAAGGCAGTAATTCATCTGAGCTCTCCCCAAAATCCCTTAGAACACCTTTATATAATGTCATAAAACAATTCCTGGATCAAGAGAACCCATGAAAGGATGGAATGAAATAAGTTTCCAGCCAAAGACAACTTAGAAAGTCAGCAGGAAAGATCTGTCACACCAGGGTAAGAGTGGAGCACAGTGCAGCTCAGGTCATCCCAGCATATCACATTAGTCTCTGAATCAGCAGCAGCTTCAGCTGCTTCCAGATGTCTCAGACCACAGATAGTGAAGGGGTTGAATAACTGGTCAAAAGGAGATTACAGGGGTCTCTTTACTAGCACTGAGGCAGGACTCTGTTGCTTTGTCCATACTCAAATCTAGGTTGAAGTCTTGAGTGGCAGTTCCAGAGCAAGGAGGAGCACTAGCACACCAGAGCTTTCAGCTGCAGTGAAGTGAGGACCTTCCTCATATTTCCAGAGCAAAAGAAAAACATACCAGAACACAGGCCAGGAGAGGAGTAAATACTACCTTGGAAGAATTGGAAACTTACAGGTCCCTAGCAGCATCTCTGAAAACAGATGCACAAAACCCCTGAAGCTTGGGACAGTGCACCCTCCAGCCTGGAAGCAGAGCCCTATTTAAACAAAGAGTAAAATGTCAAGAAATAGACTAGGAAAATGAGCAAACAACAACAAAGAAAATTGACCCAAGAAAGTTACTATGGTGACAAGGAAAATTAAAACACATACTCAGAAGAAGACAGCAAAGTCAAAAATCTTACATCCAAAGCCTACAAACAAAATATGAATTGGTTTCTGGTTTTGGAAGAACTCAAAAAAGATTTTTTAAATCAAGCAAGAGAGATAAAAGAAAACTTGGGAAGAGAAATGGCAGTGATGGAAAAAAAAATCATGAAAAAAAGACAACAGATTGGTAAAGGAAACAAAAAAATGAAGAAAATAGTACATTAGAAAACAGACTAGGCCAAATAGTAAAAAAAGTACAAAAAGCCAATGAAGAGAAGAATGCCTTAAAAATCAGAGTTGACCAAACAGAAAATGAGGCACAAAAGTTCACCAAATAACTCCTTAAAAAGCAGAATTGACCAAATTGAAAAGAAGGTACAAAAGTTCGCTGAAGAATTGGAAACTTACAGGTCCCTAGCAGCATCTCTGAAAACAGATACACAAATTAATTAATTCCTTAAAAATTATAATTGAGTGAAATTGCCTTTATGAGTAATCAAGAAACACTAAAACTAAATCAAAAGTGAAAAAATACAAGACAATATGAAATAACTCATTGGAAAAAATAACTGATTTGGAAAACAGATTCAGCAGAGTTTTTAAATTGTTGGACTACCAGAAAGCCAAGAGACTAGATATCATGCTTCAAGGAATTATCAAGGAAAACTGCCCTGATATTCCAGAACCAGAGGGTAAAATAGAAATTTAAAGAATCCACTGATCCCCTCCTAAAAGAGATACCAAAATGAAAACTGCCAAGAATATTATAACCAAATTCCAGAGTTCCCAGTTCAAGGAGAAAATATTGCAAGCAACCAGAAAGAAACAATTCAAGTATCATGAAGCTACACTCAGGATAACATAAGGCTTAGCAACTTCTATATGAAAGGATCAGAGAGTTAGGAATATGATATTCTGAAAGTCAAAGAATCTAGGATTACAACCAAGAACCACCTACCCAGCAAAAGTAAACATATTCCTTCAGGAATGTATTCAATAGAATAGAGGACTTTCAAACATTCTTGATGAAAAGGCCAGAGCTAAATAGAAAATCTGACTTCCAAATACAAGACTCAAGATAAACTTAAAAAGGTAAATAAGAAAGAGAAAATCATAGGTAATTTAATAAGGTTAAGCTGTTTTCATTCCTATATGGGAAGATAGTTGTAACTTATAGAAATTTTCTCACTATTCGGGAAGATATATATATAGACAGAGGGCACAACTGTGAGTTGAATATGAAGGGATGAAATCTAAAAAATAAAATTAAGGGGTGATAAAGAAAAATACTGGGAGAAAGGGAAAGGGCGAGGTAGATTGGGGTAAATTATCTCACATAAAAGAGGCATGAAAAATCTTTTACCATGGAATTGAAAAGGGGGAGTGAGTGATCCTTCCTCTCATCAGAATTGGCTCCAAGAGGGAATAACAAACACACTCAATTGCATATAGAAATCTATCTTACACTACAGTAAAGTAGGAGAGGAAGGGAAAAGAGAAAGTTAGGAGATGGTGATAGAAGGGAGGGCAGATTGGGGGAAGACAGTCAGAAGCAAAACACTTTTGAAGAAGGACAGGGTGAAAGGAGAGAGGGAATAGAATAAATGGGGGTGGGGAATAGGATGGGGGGAAATAAAGTTGGCAATACTAACTGTAAAAATATTTGAAGCAAGTTTCTCTGATAAAGGCCTCATTTCTCAAATATATAGAGACCTGAGTCAAAAATAAGATAAGTGATAAAAAAAAAATATGAAGAGTTTTCAGATGAAGCAATCAAAGCTATCTATGGCCGTATAAAAAAAATGCTCTGACTCACTATTGATTGTTGAAATGTAAATTTTAAAACAGTTCTGAGAAACTACCTCATACTTACTTGATTGGCTTAATAGGACAGAAAATGAAAATGACAAATGGTGGAAGGTATGTGGAAAAAATGAGTCAATTCATTTTTGATGGAGTTGTGAACTGATTCAACTATTTTGTAGAGTAATTTGTAACTATGCCCAAAGGGCTATAAAACCATGCATACCTTCAGACCTACCAATGCCACTACTAAGTCTGTATCCCCAAAGAGATAAGAAACAAAAAAGAAAAAGGATCTATATGTAAAAAATATTTATAGCACTTCTTTTCTGGTGGTAAAGAATGAGAAACTAAGGGGATGCTCATCAATTGGGGAATGGTTAAACAAATTGTGATATATGATTATGATGGAATATTATCATAGTGTGAGAAATGAACAAGATACTCTCAGAAAAACTCAGAAAGACTTACATGAATTGATGCAAAGTGAAATGTACTGTGTACAAAATAACAGCAATATTATATTATTTATTCTCAGAAATACATTGATTCAAGACAAATCTGAAAAACTTATGATGAAAAGTGCTATCCATCCCCACAGAAACATCTGGTGATATCTGAATACAGATTAAAGCATACTTTTTCACTTTCTTTATTTTTCTTGAGAGTTTTTTCCTTTGGTCTATATTTTCTTCCACACTTTGACTAACATGGAAATGTTTTGCATGACTCCATATGTATAACTTATATTAAATTGTTTGCCTTCTCAATAAGGGGGAGGAGAGGTAAGAAGGGAGAGAATTTGGAACTCAAAACTTTTAAAACAAGTGGTAATTGTTTTTACATGTAGCTGCAGGAAAATAAAATGCTAAACACAATTCAGAAATAAATTTAAAAAATTTTTATTATCTATAATGGAGATAAGCTTGAAGCCTTTCCAGCACAATCAAGGGTAAAACTAGTATACCCATTATCACCACTATTATTCGATGTTGTACTGGGAATGCTAGTTATAGCAATAAGAGAAGAAAAAGAAATTGAAGGAATTAGAATAAACAATGAGAAAATAAAATTATCATTTTTTGCAGATGATATAATGGTATACTTAAAGAATCCTAGGGAATCAACTAAAAAGCTAGTGGAAATAATTAGCAACTTTAACAAAATTACAGGATACAAAATAAATCCACATAAATCATAATGATTTCTATAATATTAACAACAAAGTACAGCAGCAAGATATAGAAAGAAAAATTTCATATCAAATAACCATAAACAATTTAAAATACTTATGAGTAGTCTACCTGCTAGGAACTACACAACTTAAATATGAAACATTTTTTACATAGATTTGCATTAAACAATTAGAAAAATATTAATTGCTCAGAGGAATGTAGGGCCAATATAATAAAAATGAAAATTCTACCCAAATTAATCTATTTATTTAATGCCATACCAAACTACCAAAAAATTGTTTTGTAGAGCTAGAAAAAAATAATAAAATTCATCTGGAAGAGCAAAAAGTTCAAAAGTATCAAAGGAATCAATTAAAAAAAAAACAGTGAAGGATAGTGGTCTAGCCATACCAGAACTCAAATTGTATTATAAAGTGGTTATTATAAAAAACAATGACAATGATCTGGTACTGGCTAAGAAATAGAGTGATGGATCAGTAAAATAGATTAGGTACATAATATATAATAGTAAATAACCATAGTAATCTAATATGTGATAAACCCAAAGATACAAGTTTTACTCACAAAAACTCATTATTTGACAAAAACTATTGGGAAAACTGGAAAACAATATGGCAGAAACTAGGCATAGACCAACATCTCATACCATATACCAAGATAAGGTCAAAATGGGTACATGATTGGCACATGAAGGCTGAAGCCATAAGCAAATTAGGAGAGCATGGAATAGTTTATCTATCAGATCTATAGATATGGGAAGAATTTAGGACCAAACAAGATATAGAGAGCGATATGAAACGTAAAATAGATCATTTTGATTATATAAAATTAAAAAGTTTTTTGTACAACCAAAACCAATGCAACCAGAATTAGAATGAAGGCAGAAAACTGGAGGAAATTTTGCAGCAAGTATCTCTGGTAAAGGCCTCATTTCTCAAATATATAGAAAACTGAGTCAAATTGATAAAAATTCAAGTCATTCCCCAATTGATAAATAGCCAGAGGATATGAATAGTAGTTTTCAAAGAAATCAAAGTATCATCATACTTTAAACATTTTCTAAATCACTATTGATTAGAGAGATGCAAATTAAAACAATTTGAGGTACCACCTCATAGCTGTCAGATTGGAGAATATGACAAAAAAAAGGAAAGTTATAATTGTTGGAGGTGCAGGGGATATGGGAAAACTGGGACAGTAATACACCATTGATAGAGTTGTGATCTGATTTGACCATTCTGGAGAGCAATTTAGCGCTAAGCCCAAAAGGCTACAAAACTTTGCATACCCTTTGGTCCAGCAATATCACTACTAGATCTGTATCCCAAAGAGATCTTTAAAAGGGAGGGAACCTATAAAATATTTATATAAGCTCTTTTTGTGGTAGCTAAGAATGAAAAGGACACCATCAATTGAGGAATGACTGAACAAATTGTAATATATAATTTTGAAGGAATATTATTGTGCTATAATAAATGACAAGCAAGGTGATTTCAGAAAAATCTGGGAATACTTACATGAACCAATGGAAAGTGAAGGGCACAGAAGCAGGAAAACATTGTACAGCATAACAGTAATATTGCTTGATGAAGAACTGTGAATGACAACTACTCTTAGCAGTATAGTGATTCCAGACCACCCCAAAGGACTCATGATGAAGCATGCTATCTTCCTCCAGAGAGATAACTGCTATTGTGTGAAGACGGAACAAAGCATGCTTTCTTTCTTTTTCTCATTTCATATTTCCTTTCTTTTTTCGTTTTCTATTTGTATTAGTTTTCTTACACAAAATGACTAATATGGAAATGTTTTACATGATTACACATGTATAACCTATATTGGATTTCCTACTATCTCAGGAAGGGGAGAGGGAAAGAAGGAAGGGAGGAACAGAATTTGGAACTCAAAACTTTTTTAAATGTTTAAATTTGTTTTAACATGTAATTGAGGGGAAATGAAATATTATTTTAAAAAACAAAGGAGTCTTCAAAGTCAAATACCTCCAAATTTAGTTCAGCAACTAAAGTCAGTGCTTCTGTGATTTTTGCTATTACCTTTTGTCTCTGTCCTCATTTAAGGCACTTTAAGATTTTATAATCAAAATGTACAGGTATTGATTCCCAGTTTGTTAAATCCAGTATCCTGTTAGAAATTTTAAAAGAGTAGAATTAATTCTAGTCAGTGTTGATTTTCTAGTATTAAAGGATATAGACATACCAATACCACAGTGCTAACTTTCTTTTTGCTACTAAGAAGTTCCTTAGGAAATACCAATCTCACCATGATATATCCCAAGTAGGGATAGTTTTTATCATTTGTAAGTTTGGAGGAAGTCATGGGTTTGAAAGGTATTAAGGATAAGATGATAAGCTCAGTGTGACTATCCTCAAGAGACTAGGGTGACTTCCTTTTATAGCTATATTTCAGTTTTCTAAAACTAGAAAAGATGGCATCAATTTTCATAAACAAACTTTCTTATTTCTTTCTCTAATATACTATATGTAGATATATAACATATAGGACCTTTAGATCTTCAAATTTAACAGATGGTGGATCTGTTACTTTGGGTATTGCCTGATGGAGATGTGTTCTTGTTTTAAGCCTTCATCCTTCTTTCACCTGATCATCTTTGGGCCTCTCTGTGTGGCTATGCACTGCTAGTGAAGCTCCCTTCTGTGACCCTGTATTGTTAACCAGAGAGTTAAAGATCTTCCCCATCCATTAATGGGTCTTTCCATTAAGGAATGCTTGATTAGGGGAGGCTCACACCTTTTGCTAATTTGCAATGCCCTGGTTCTCAATGGTTGTGATGCCCTCTAGCCCTGAAAAATGTGTAAATGCTCTGAGGTGAGGTTTTACTTTGAGACTTACACATTGGAAGTGTTGGTTTGGCCAGATGAGACTCTGGGCAGCCACTAAGAAACCCTGGCTTTGAAAACTCAGAGGTTGGTGGTTCTCTCTCTGGTATCTATATATGTATGGTCAGACAGTTGCATCAGTCTGTTGATCTGTGATGTATGTATTGCTTACAGACAACTGGAAATCCTATCTGTTGATTATTTCTTGGTATTTTTTCTAAAGTTCAGGGTGCTGACTTTTTCCCCTGAAGTAAATGAATGATATATGTGTTTGATTAAAGTGATTGTTGACCCCTCAAAAGTTGCTTTCCTTTTAGAAACGCAGATCCAAGAACCTGTACAGCAAGCCCTCCTGTATATGTTGAGGTGCTTGCTTTTACAGACCCACACTCAAGTAGAGAGTCTTAAATCAGCTGAAGTAAGTCCCCTATGTAGGTATGCAGCTTCATGCTCAACATACTCTTAGCCAATCAAGATGCAGATCTCCTTCCATATACACAACATATAGCACAAGACTACCCCCAGCTTATCTGAGAGGGATAGGGCTACACATTCTTTATCCCAAATCTGCCTTTTTTTCCCATTACCCCACTCTCTGATCTTCGGTTGGGGAGGTAGGTGATGCGGTGGATAAACTACCAGGTCTGCAATCAGAAAGACTCCTCTTCTTGAATTTAAACCTGGCCTCAGAAATTTACTATCTGTGTGCTCCCAAGCAAGTCACTTAACCCTGTTTGCCTCAGTTTCCTCATGTGTAAAATGAGATGGAGAAATATCAAACTATTCCGGTATCATTGCCAAGAAAACTCCACATGGCATCATGAAGAGTCGGACTTGACTGAAAACAATTAGACAACAACAAAAAAACCTTCTGCCTCTATGTACTCCCTCCTTTTCTGCTGCCTAAAAACACTGTGTCTCCCTCCCTCATCTTTTAAAAACTCGCACTTGATCCAAGCATTCATGCTCTCAATGATCCTAGATCTTTCCTTCCCTTAGAAGTAAACCTCGATTCATCTACTTCCTTTCCTCACACTCACTTTTAAACTCTCCGCAGCCTGGCTTCCAACCTTATCATTCAACTGCTTTCTGCAAAATGACTGATGATCTCTTCCTGGATATCTCAAATTAATGACTGCTAGTGGTCTTTTCTGAAACTCAGTATCATCTTCAATTCCTCCTTTACACTCACTTCACTTAGTCAATCTGCTGTGAAATATTTTATATTCAAAATATCTTTCATGTTTGTCTCTTTTCAACTCAGTCACTGCTCTTGCACAAGCTTTATCACCTTTATCAGGTAGGTTATTATAATGGACATTTATTTGGCTTTCTTGCCTGAAGTTTCTCCCTACTCATCCTGAATTCAGTTTATTCTTAACTTAGCCACCAAAGTGATTTTTGTAAGGTACATCTGACCATATCGTTACTATTGAGTTGTTTCAGTTAAGTCTGACTCTTTGTGACCCTATTTAGGGTTTTCTTGGCATACATACTGGAGTGGTTTGCCATCTCCTTCTCCAACTCATTTTACAAATGAGGAGACTAAGGAAAAGAGGGCTAAGTGACTTGCCTAGCACAGCTATTAAGTACCCGTGGCCAGATTTGAATTCAGGAAGATAAGTCTTCCTGACTCCAAGACTGGCACTCTATCTTCTTTGTCACCTAGCTGACCATATTACTTCATGTACCTTCTCAATAAACTTCTGTGGCTCCCTCTTATCTTCCAGGATTCTCTGTCCATCATTTAAGCTCTTCACAACCTGGCCCCTTCCTATCTTCTTCGTCTTTTCAAACTTTATTCTCTTCCTCACAAGCCACACTGTAACCACAAAGGCTCCTTATACATTCCTCATACATGGCACTTCATCTCCCATCACCACGCATTTGCACTAACTGGCCCCTATACCTGAAATGCTCTTCCTCCTCACCTTTGACCCGGTCAGCTCATATCCTAACTTCTACAAGTGGTCTTTCCTGGTGCAGGTCCTCATCCTCCAATGGGTCTCTTGCCCAGTGCCTTTCCTCTAAGATTAACTTCTATATATACTATCTATAGCTTGTTTGCACACAGGGATTTGAATGTTGTCTCTCTCCCCCCATTAGAAAATGAGTTTCTTGAGAGCAAGAAACATGTTTTTCCTTTCTTTGTATGCCTATTGCTTATCACAATGCCTGGCACATACTAAATATTTAATAAAGACATATTGATTCACTGATGGGGCAAAAGGAAGGCAAGGATCACCATCTGTAAGATCAATAGTGTAGCTTTTACCTTTGTGTGTTTGGGTGGGAGGAGAGGATTTCTTCCCTTACTGCAATTGCTTTTCATTCTCTTTTATTTGTACTTCTTTTAAGAGGCAGCTGGGTGGCTGTCAAAGAGGCAGCTAGGTAGTATAGTAGATAGAGTGCTGGTACTGGTACTAAAAACACCATTTCTCAGGAGGACCTGAGTTCAAATCCAACCTCATATACTTTACTAGCAGTTGTGACCCTGGGCAAATCACTTAACCCTGTTTACCTCCATGCCTCCTGTATAAAATAAGCTGAAAAAGAAAATGGCAAACCACTCTAAGTATCTTTGCCAAGAAAACCCAAATAGGGACATAGCAATTCAGACATGACTGAAATGACTCAACAACAGCATGGAGTTAGGAAGAATTGAGTTCAAATCCTGTCTCAAACCCTTTCCAGCTGTGTGACACTAGGCAACTCACTTAACCCATGTCTTCATTTGCTCATCTGTAAGGTGAAGATAATAATAGCACCTACCACCCAGATAAAGATAAAGATGAAGATAGAATGAAATCATATTTGTCAAAGTGCTTTGTAAATCTTAAACCATTATGTAAATGCTGTTATTATTTTTACTTTATATGACACATTTTCTTTATTTCAGATAAAATTAGATAAAGCTTGTCTTGGTCACAATCTTTACTTCAGCTACAGATCAGAATTTGGGAACTGGTAAGAACATTAGGTGTCATCTAAACTTCCCCTCCCCCATTCTAAAGATGAGAAAATTGAGGTCCATAAAGGTTAATTGACTTATCCAAGGTCCCATAGGTAGAAAGTAGCAGAGGAAGGATTTGAATGCAGGTCTGCTAATTTCAAACCCAGTACTCTTTCTAGTATTCATATCAAAAATTACATGACCTGTCACTAACATTTATTTAATTGCAAATGGCTAAATGCACATCCCTGTGACATTTCATTAGAGATATCCCTTTAAATTTATGTAAGTCCATTAATAATTAGTTTTAGGTCTGATCATTTAACCAGATATGAATCTATTAAATTTCACTATTACCTAGCCCATATTTCTCCATCATTCTACAAGATAATATGAGATTCTTTGCTGCAGCATTCCTCTTATCTCTTGGTCTGGTAACTCTGCAAAAAAAAGGGAAAATAAGTTTAGTCTGGCATGACCTATTATTTCTGAAATCGTGCTGGGCTTTTAAGTGATCATGGCTTCTCTTTCAAAGTGTTCACAAACTGTCTGTTTAATAATATTTTCTAGAAATTTTCCTGAAATAAGCAAGTCCCTTGACTGATATTTTGAAGATTCAGCTCTCTCATTTTTTGAAAATCTCTAAAATTTCCTTTTTCTAATCGTGCCACAAGACCATAATCATATCTGTCATTTCCTTTATTATCCTGCAATGTAGCCCATATTGTCCTGGTGACTTGAATTAATCAAGGGAATTTAGCTGTTCTCTTATTATTTCTTCACTTCTCCTGGATTTTAACTCCCTACTACAATGCATTTGCTCTGTCTTTTCTGATCCAAATATCATTCCCGTTGGCAGACAAAACAGAAATAAAATAAGAGTTAATACATCATCTTTCTTTCTGTCACCTAATATCATCATCATATAATCACCCCTGGACTGTGGGACCAGCCTGTCATCCCTTCCCTTCTTTGATCTCCTCCTTTGATTTCCTTGGATAGCCTCTTCATCACAGGAGAGGTTAGTCCAACTGACACTGAAGGGGAAATGTATTAAGACATTAGATATAAGTTCAGGGTAGTCTCTACTATGCTAAAGTCCCCCAGTTTTTGTTCTGATATGTCTTTTCCCATTCTTATCTCTTCTATTTATTCTATTTGACCTTCCCAATACTTTGACCTTCCCAATACTCTCAGTGTCATTGTAGCCATGCCATATTTTTTTCCTCAGGATATTAAGAGATTTATCTTGGGAATCTCTTACCAAATTTTGTAAGCAGTCTGGTCATTTACTTAGTCCCAAACATAATGAGAACTTAACTCCTGAACTTTTCCCTGTTGACAGGTTAAGAATTCTGAGGATTCAGAATTCAGTTGCTAATTCTTGTTCTCTCTATATTCTCAGTACATTCTTACTCATTCATTTGCACATTTCATTCAAAATATTTTTGGTGTCTTCTATAGACATAAAAACACAAAGGAAACTCATAGGACACTGGATCTAAAGTCAAGAAAGGATGAGTTCAAATACAACCTCAGACATTTACCAGTTGTGTGACTCTGGGCAACTCATTTAACCATTGTCTAATTTGGTTTTCTCATTTGTAAAATGTGGATAATAACAATAGCACCCGCCTCCAAAGGTTACTGTAAGACTCACATGAACTATATGTAAAGCTCTTTATGAACCTTAAATCTCTTCATACATTCTAGCTATAAATTATAACCAACAGAACTCTGGGGCTTTCTTTCAGCAAACTGGCAAAAATGACAAAAATCATAATAAACATTGGATTTGTGAGGAATTGTGAAAAGACATGTGTGCTGCATGGATCTGCAAATGATCCAACTATTCTGAAAAGTTATTTAGAATTATGCTAAGAAAGTGTCTAAAATGGCCATGCCTTTTGACTCAGAAATGCCACTGCTAGACATATACCTCAGGGAAGTTAAAGATAGAAAAGAAGGTTGTATATATAGTAAATCAAAATGGTTATAAGAGCACTTTATGTAATAACAAAAAGTTGTAAACAAAATAAGTATCTGTTGATAGTTGGAGTGAAGGGCAGGGTGACCAAACAAATTGTGATATATGAATAAAATGGAAGATCACTGCACCATAAGAAATTATAAACATGAAGAATACAGAAAGGAATGTAAAAACTTATTTGATGAAAAACAAAATGAGCAGGACCAGAAAAACAATATACTTGAGGACTAGCTGAATGGGCTGCTAGGCGGTACAATGGATATAGTACCAGCACTAGAGTCAGGAAGACTCATCTCCCTTAGTCCAAACTTGGCCTTAGATACTTACTAGCTGTGTGACCCTGATCAAGTCACTTAATCCTGTTTTCCTCAATTTCCTCATCAACACAATAAGTTGGGGAAGGAAATAGCAAACCATTCCAGTATTTCTGCCAAGAAAACCCCAAATGGGGTCATGTAGGACATGAATGAAAAATGACTGAACAATAATACAAGACTTTGATGATGAAGATGATGATGATGATGACTAAATAAGTCATGGAACACTATATATATTATCAGTATTGAGAGATATGCTGATTGCTTTTGCTGAAATGCTTGTTTTTCTCCTTATTTTTTATTCTTTGTTATAAGAAATAATTCTCTGGGGAATGAAGGGAAAAGAGTTTTGAAAATGAAGGTGAAGTGAAAACAAAAGATTTCAATAAAAATAATAAAATCAGGATAATGAAGATAAACATAGTATTTGTCTTCAAATGAAAGCCAGGGGGAAATATGCCAGATATGTTTAGCCTCGAAGTAAAAACTTAGAGTAGGATGTTTAATAAGAAGTCCCAGGGTAAGAGACTAACTTTGATATGTCAATCAAGGTTACGTGGATACTTTATAATGGTCATTCTGAGTAATGTCTTCCCCTTGGTACCTATTTACTTCAGAGATTAGAACCAATTTTCCATTTTTAAAGGAGGAGAGGCAGAAGGACAGAAAAAATTAATCATAGGTTCCTGACATGTCAGTGGAGGTATTAATAACAGAGAGAGGAAAATAATTCAAGTCTCTGCCTCTATGAAAGCTTCAGCAAATCCCGGAGTCTCTCATGGAATATTCTATGGCCTAAATTCTCTGGACAATTTCATGGAAACAGAAAACATGAGTCTCTAGACTTTGATAAAGATTTTCATGTGACCAAACTTCTTATTCCATTATTGTGGGGAAAATTGAGAGGTATGAGCTAGGGTGAATTTGAAGCCAGAGAAATGGCTGAACCCCAAAGTTCAACGCTTATGCAACCTCAACTTGGAACGAGTCCTCCAGTATAGTACCCTAGGTAGCAGTGACTTAGATAAAATCATATATATCATGTTTAGCATGCTTCCAAGTGACACAAATCTAGAAGGAATAGTTCACACACTGTGTGTGCCTTGATAAACCAGAACATGGCTGCACATGCTACATGCAGAGGAAAACATCCTCTACATTTTTCACAGGCTACCTGAAATCCTTTGACTTGCCCATGGGCAATGGGTTGTGCAGGTCTGGACTAGAGTATTGGTCCATGTATAATGAGTGGACATTTAGTCAGGATAAATGTAAAGCCTTACATTTGGATTCAAAAAGTCAACTTGACAATGATAAGCTAGAGAATAGTAGTTCATCTAAGAAAAAGAATATCTGGGGGTGTTGATGTGTTATAAGCTCAGAATAAGTCAACAATTATATGGTGGCCAAGAAAGTTAATGCAAACATGACCTGCATTAAGAAAGGGACTACTGGGGGGTGTAGCCAAGATGGCAGAGTAGAAGGAAGGACCTGTAGAAGCTCCTCCCTATAGCCCATAAAATAGCTCTAAAAAATGACTCTAAACAAATTCTAGAGCAGCAGAAGCCACAAAATGACAGAGTGAAAGAGATTTCCAGCCTAAAATAGCCTGGAAGGCTGACAGGAAAGGTCTATTGCACAGAGCATGGAGTACAGCCCAGCATGGGCCATGCAGTTTGGTAGTGACAGGACCAGAGCAGGTTTCAGGGCACCAGTGATGGCAGCAGTATCCAGACTGCTCAACCCACAAATGCCAAAGCAGCTTCAAAGGTCAGTGAAAAAGCTCTTTCACCTGGATGAGAAGGAAATGTGGTCCAGTAGTACTTGGCAGCAGCCACTGCAGTGGCAGCAACCATTTTTGGAGCCCTCAGCTTAAAGACCCTGGGGAAATTGAATGGCTGATCTGGGTCTCAGTCCTGAGTGGCAGCTCTAGTGTGATAAGGAACACTGAATGGTGGAGCTGATGGAGCTGATGGAGACACTGGAGAGGGAATTGTACTTGCAGATCCTGGACAGAAGAGTGCTTGTGGTTGCTCCCAGACCAGAGTGCAGGCAAGAGGAGGAGTAAACTACTCTCCCTTGATTGTGCCACCTTGGAGGAACTGAGAACTTACAGGTCCCCAGAATATACTGCCCTCTTGACAAAGGATCCAAAAGTCAAGTAACTGACTAGGAAAATTCCCAAAAAAGGGAAAAAGTAAGACTATAGAAGACTACCTTCTTGGTGAACAGATATTTTCTTCCATTCTTTCAGATGAGGAAGAACAATGCATACCATTAGAGGAAGATCTAAAAGTCAAGGCCTCTGCATCCAAAATCTCCAAAATAAATATGCAATGGTACAAGGCCATGGAAGAGCTCAAAAGGAATTTTGAAAGTCAAGTAAGAGAGGTGGAGGAAAAATTGGGGAGAGAAATGAAAGTAGCCAAAAGTGGAAAAGGAGGTTCAAAAGCTCCTTGAGGAAAATAGTTCTTTAAAAATTAGAATGAAGCAGATGGACGCTTTCAATTCATGTGAAACCAAAAAATTACAAAACAAAACCAACAGAATGAAATAATAGAAGATAATATGAAATATCTCATTGGATAAACAACTGACCTGGAAAATAGATCCAGGAGAGACAATTTAAAAATTATGGGACTACCTGAAAGCCATGATTAAAAAAAGAGCCTAGACATCATCTTTCATGAAATTATCTAGGAAAATTACATTGATATTCTAAAAGCATAGGGTAAAATAAATATTGAAAGAATTCATCAATTACCTCCTGAAAGAGATCCAAAAAGAGAAACTCCTAGGAATATTGTAGTCAAATTCCAGAGTTACCAGATCAAGGAGAAAATATTGCAAGCAACTAGAAAGAAATAATTCGAGTATTGTAGAAAAACAATCAGGCTAATACACAATTTAGCAGCTTTTACATTAAGGAATCAAAGGGCGTGGAATAGGGTATTTCAGAAGTCAAAGGAACTAGGATTAAAATCAAGAATCTCCTACCCAACAAAACTGAGTATAATACTTTAGCAGGGGAAATGGTCATTCAATGAAATAGAGGATTTTCAAGAATTGTTGATGAAAAGATCAGGGCTGAATAGAAAATTTAATTTTCAAACACAAGAATCAAGAGAGGCATGAAAAGGTAAACAGGAAAGAGAAATCATAAGGAACTTACTAAAGTTGAACTGTTTACATTCCTATATGGAAAGATAATATTTGTAACTCTTGAAACTTTTCTCAGTATTTGGGTAGCTGGAGGGATTACACACATATATCGATAGAGAGAGCACAGGGTGAGTTGAATAGAAAGGGATGATATCTAAAAAAATAAAATAAGGGGTGAGAGAGGAATATGTTGGGAGGAGAAAGGAAGAAATGGAATGGGGTAAATTATCTCTCATAAAAGAGGCAAGAAAAACTTTTACAATGGAGGGGGAAAAGGGAGAGGTGATAGGGAAAAAGTGAAGCTTACTCTCATCACATTTGGCTTAAGGAGGGAATAACATGCACACTCAATTTGGTCTGAAAATCTATCTTACCCTACAGGAAAGTAGGGGAGAAGGGGAGAAGTGGGCTGTAGAGGGATGATAGAAGGGAGGGCAAATGGGAGGAGGGAGTAAGTAGAAGTAAACACTTTTGGGGAGGAACAAGGTCAAAAGAGAGAATAGAATAAATGGGGGCAGGATAGGGTGGAGGGAAATATAGTTAGTCTTATACAACATGATAATTATGGATGTCTTTTGCAGAACTACACATATATAGCCTATATTGAATTGCTTATCTTCTCAGTGGGGATGGGTGGGGAGAGAGGAAGGGAGAGAAGTTGGAGCTCAAAGTTTTAGGAACGAAGATTGAGAATTGTTTTTGTATGCAACTGGGAAATAAGAAATATAGGTAATGAGGTATAGAAATCTATCTTGCCCTACAAGAAAAGAGAAAATATGGGGATAATGAAAGCGACGGGCATGATAAAAGAGAGGGCAGTTGGGGGGAAGGGGTATTCAGAATGCATGGTGTTTTGGGGTGATGGTAGGGGAGAAGTGGAGAGAAAATTTGGAACTCAAAATTTTGTGGATATGAATGTTGAAAACTAAAAATAAATAAACATAATAAAAGAAAAAAAAGAAGGGGAGTACCATTGAAGTGTAAGATAATAGAACTACTGTAGTCTGAGCTAGTAGGTCTATATCTGGAATACTGTATGCAATTCTGGCTTCTATATTTTAGGAATAAAATTGATAATAAAATTAATGGGAGTGTTTGTTGTATTTGTCCTTCATTCATGAAGAGGACCATGACATCAAGATGATGACATGACTTGCAGTTGACTTTGATGTGAGTGAGGGAGGACCATGCAAGGTCATGAGCCTCACTTTCTTCTCCTGAGTCATCTGGATCCAGTGGCCTGATATTCATCAGGATAGCTGGATATGATCCAGGAGACCCTGGCCCTTTCAGGCTAAGATCTTATAACTCTGTCACTTTGAGTGAGATACACCCATTCAACAATAGGCTTCTTTAATTAGTTATTCAAGGGATTGCCCCTTTAATCAAAAATAAATAAATAAACTGGGAGGGCAAGATCCTCAGGGTTCCTGGGTAAAAGAGAAGCAATTACTATTTAGCAATTATAATCACTCTGTGCTAGGTGGGTGGGGACTAGTTGTCCAGTCTATGAGCTCCAGAGTGAATTGGGTTTAAGGCTTGATTTTTTGAGCAAGAAATGTAGCTGGTAAACCTATCTTCTACATGAAATCTTTCTTGATCCCATAATTTCCTCCCAAATGACCTTGTATTTAGCTGCTTCGTATATATCTTCATTTATTCGCTTGTGTATTTATGATATGATATTTCTGATATTATGACACACACATTATAGGTGCTTGCTGTTTCCCCCAATAGAATGTAGCCCCATTGCAAGTGAATATTATTTCAATCTTTGTGTTTGTATCCCCAGGGCTTAGCATAGTTCCTGACACATAGTAGGTGCTTAAATTCTTACTTGCTGCTTAGTCCACTGATTGAACTAGAATAAGGAAAGGTCATACTATGCAAAAAAAAAAAAAAATGATCCAAGGAATCAGGAATGTTTACTCCAGAGAAGACTTAGAAAGAACATGATACCAGTTTTCAAGTATTTAATGGGATGACACTTGAATATGGAAATGGACTTGTCATATTTAACCCAAGAAGAAAGAAGTAGGGGTAATGGGAGGAAGTTTCAGAGTCAATTTAAGGATTAGGTGAAGTAAACCTTCCTCAGAGTTAAAGTGCCCTGAAAACAGAATAGGGTTCCTTCCCCACCCACTTAATAGTAATTTATTGTTTCCAATTACATGCAAAGATAATTTTCAATATTCACTTTTATAGGATTCTGAGTTTCAGATTTTTTTATTCCTCCCTCCCTCATCTCCCTCCCGCCATATCACAAGCAATCTGATGTAGGATATACATGTACAATCATATTAAACACATTTCCACATTAGTCAAGTTGTGAAAGAAGTCAGAATAAAAGGAAAAAAAACACAAAAGAGAGAGAGAGAGAGAGAGAGAAAATAGGATGCTTCAATCTGCATCCAATACTCCATAGTCCTTTCTCTGGATTTGGACAGCATTTTCCATCATGAGTCTTTTATAATTTTCTTAGATCATTGTATTACTGAGAAGAGCTAAGTCTATCCACAGTTGCTCATTGTACAGTGTTGTTGTTACCATGTACTGTGTTCTCCAGATTCTGCTCACTTCACTCAGCATCAATGCATGCAAGTCTTCCCAGGTTTTTCTGAAATTCACATGCTCATCATTACTTATAGCTCAGTAGTACTCCATTACATTCATATACCACAATTTGTTCAGCCATTCCCCAACTGGGAGGCATCCCTTCAATTTCCAGCTCTTGGCTACCACAAAAAGAACTGCTATAAATATTTCTGTATGTGTGGGTCCTTGTCCTATTTTTATGATCTCTTGGATACAGATCTAGTAGTGGTATTGTTGGATCAAAGGGTATGCACAGTTTTATAGCCCTCTGGGCATAGTTCCAAATTGCTCTCTAGAATACCTGGATTAGTTCACAACTCCACAAACAATGCATCAAGTGTTCCAATTTTCCCACATTTTCCCCAACATTTATAATTTTCCTTTTTTGTCATATTAGCCAGTCTGATAGGTGTGAAATGATATTTCAGAAATGTTTCAATCTACCTTTCTACAATCAATAGTGATTTAGAGCATTCTTTCATATAAGTATAGATAGCATTGATTTCTTCATCTGAAAACTGCCTATTCACATCCTTTGACCATTTATCAATTGGGAAATGACTTATACAGATTAGGCTTCTTTAAGAGGCAGTGAGTTTCCCTTCCCTAGAAGTCTATTACCAAATGGTTATTCTGCTGAAACATTAGCCCTCTCCTCTGGCTTAACAGAGTTTGTCTTGGCCACCTACCTAAAACAGAGCCTTGATGGTCTGCATGGAGGCAGGAAAGGGGGCTGTAACCTCCAATGCTCTCTCTCTGCAAGTGCCACTTCAGCTTAGCAGAGGGAGGCTGCTACAATCAAACCCAGGGGCAGAGGAAGTACACTTGTGCTCTGTGGTACATCTGGAAATTGCCCCTTTTGGCCTTCTAATGGGATATTTCTCCAGCAGAGTCATGATTACTAAGGGTAATGAAGGCAGTAGGAAACCTGGGATATTTGTAACCTTTTCTTTGTTTAGATCTCAAGCACTGAAAACAGCAGCCTGTGCCCTAGAGAGTGCTTCCTTTTTGAAGGAGTTGTTGAACAACTGAGAGCCACTGAGTTCCTGCATGGTTTAATTAAAATAGATTCCATAGCCAATTCTCCTAGCAATTAAATCGGTTACTCATGCCTCAGTGCTGGACTTTAGGCAGGCTGACATTCTTTTCTCTACCATGTTTTCCTTTCAAGATAAATATCAGTTGCAAGTAATAGTAGTTTCCCATGGGAAGTCATATTACAGTGTAGCTACTCCACAGGTCTTTCTGTATGTCACTGTCTTTGAACCCTCTTGACCTGAGTAGATTCTATTCTCTCTACTCTCTTCTTCTGCAACCCCTACCCTCAACACAGCCCCAAATTTCTGCAAGCTTTCTTCCACTTACATGCTTTTTCAATCCAGTATGACTGCTTCTAATATTGAAAACAATAGAAAGAAGTATCTGTGAGTAATAAATTCTTAAATGTCCATGTTAAATAAAATTTATGAAAAATACATTCTTGGGCTGGCTCTGATACTACTTATGTGACCTGGGGAAAGTCATTTGATGTTTCTAGACCTCAGTTTCCTCATTTGTAAAACTGGGCATGGACCAACTGATTCTGGCTCAAATTCTAAGTTTTTATGATCCTGTTAACTTGTCCCTTGCCAACAACAGCAGAGATCACTGGTGAAAACACAAGTTTGTGATAACAAATAGAATTTGCATTTTAAAAAATACTTTCCAATTTTCCAAAAAGGAAAGAGAGCAGTCAGCAGACTCTTGGTCGGTGAGCTAGACTCTGATTACTGGGGAAATTCTCAAGCTTATTATTAAAGATATGTTTGGGGAACATTTAGAAAGGGAAGTTGTATTTATAAAGAACCATCATGTCTTCATCAAGAACAGATAGTTCACGCTAGACTAACCTCAATTCCTTTTTGAACAAGATTACTAAACTAGTAGTTGAAGGGATTCCTGTGGTTATAGTTTATCAAAAAGCTTTGCTTGTGATAAAGAAACTCATACTATTCTTACAGAGAAGGTAAAAAGATATGACTTAGACAACAGAGTCAAGCAGTTTCCAGCATATCCCTGATATGAGATGACATGCTGAACCAGTAATGGAGCCAAACTTAGACTCCAGTACACTGTTAGCCTTAGGACAAAACCCAAGTCACCCCACACTAGTTTCAATTCTGAGCATTTCTCAAGGTTAACTGAAAAGTTATCTTTAAAGTATAAAAGGTCATATCTGGGAGGTCTTAAGACTTTGACATCTGTGAGTATTATTCTTGCCTTGGGTCTTCATAATTTTTCAAAAGTTAGCCTAAAGGAAGGCAAAAATTACCGAGAGGAAGGATATGGGAAAATAATTTCTATGTCTTTCTTTCCCAATAAGCTAGAAGGCAAAGGAGATTTCATCAATTAGGAAAAAAGAAAAACTCATATTTCATAATAGTATTGTCTAAGTCTGCCTGCAGCAATGACTTCTGGAGGTTATCTCCATAAGCAGACTGAGAGGCACTCTCCTTTTTAATTTAAACAAATCCTTAGATGCAAGCATTGGGAAGTCAGAGAAAAATCGAACAGAGGATTTTAAATCCCTAGAAGTGGGGCACTTCGTATAATTTCTATACTAAAAATATATTAACTAAGATCCATCCTAAAGTTAGTTTTTGCTTCACACTGCTCACATAACTTCCATATTACTTCCATTCAGAAAGATAACCTGGAGAAGGAAATGAATGGACAAGCCTGGTCAGTGATGGCCTGTCCAATAACGACAGATCTACAGTGCTTAAGTTTCTCTTTTCATTATGTCCCATCAGATTTAGGCTATAGCTGTGTAAGGTCAAATATGGATTTCATGTTTAATGTAGAAATTTCATGTCGGTAATTTCATTATCCTTTATGGAGTTAAGTGAAACAACCTCACAGCTGGTATCTTGACATCTCAGAAAGCAGGCTGTAATGTCACCAGGCTTGTTTGGGGGAGTGCACTGGTTGCTAAGGAACCCCCAAGGTTCTCTAATCTCCTCATGCTTATACTACTGCAGTAGCCTGCTGGTTGATGTCCCTTGCCACAAGTTTATCTTCATTCAGGTCCATCCTTCATTTAGTTACCAAAGTGATTTCTCCTAAGGCACCTGTCTGATAGTGTCACATTCCTACTCAGTGAACTCTGGTGGTTCTCTATCAGCTACAGCCGCCATGTCACACTCAAATAGAAACAGGGCCACCAAACTTGATATCTGTGAGCCACATATTGACTTGGAAAACTCCATATTAATATTATGTATGTTTTGTTGTATTTTTATTTATTTTGTTAAATATTCCCTAATTGCACTTTAATATGGTTCAGACAGCACTTGGGGAATGTTGTGCTCATGTGGTTCGAAACCTCTCACTTACAGGATCAAATATAAAATCTGCTGTTTGATATTCAAAACCTTTTATAACTTAACCCTTCCTCAATTCGCCTTCTCAGTCTTCTTAGACCTTATACCCCACCTCATATTATCCTTGCTGTTCCACAAGGATCTAGAATATCAAGAAAAATTATGAAAATAAGTAAGGATGAAGGGGAAATAGCACTTTTAGATCTCAAACATTATATAAAGCAAGTCACCAAAACCATCTGGTATCAGTTAAAGAATAGAGAGATAGATCAGTAGAACAGAATAGAAATTAGGAAACATTAGAAATCAATCACCCTATGTTTGATAAAGTGAAAAACACAAATTACCGAGAGAGAAATCTCCCTATTTGATAAAAAGCTTTTGGGAAAACTGAAAAGCTATCTGACAGAAAAAGCAAACAGACAAAAATTTAATAATATACTACATTCTAAATGAATACATGAACTTAATAACAAAGATTACATACTGTTAAGAAAATTAGAAGAGAAACAGATAATATACTTCCTAATAGCTATGGGTAGAAGATGTGTCTTTAACAAAACAAGAGATAGAGACAATTGAAAAAAGATAAAACAACTTTGATTACTTGAAACTGGAAAGATTCTTCACGGACAATATTAATGCATCTAGGATAAGAAGGGAAATGGTCAAATGGGAGGAAATATCTTTATATCAAATTTCTCTAATAAGAGTTTGGTGTCCAAGATATATAAATAATGAATAAATATATACAAACAAACATATGTGTGCATATGACTAATTACCATTAACAACAGATAAATGGTCAAAGGAGATGAAAAGCAGTACTCAAGAGCAAAATTCACAACCACATAAAAAAAATGCTCCAAAAACATAATAATAAAGTACAAATCAAAACAACACCGAGGTTTCACCACACATTTTGTCAAAAATGACCCCAAAAAGGCAATAATCAGTGATGGAATGCTTATAGAAAAAAATAAGCACACTAAGACATTGTTGGTGGAGTTGTGACCCAACCATTTTGGAAAGCAATTTGAAATTATGCAAATAGTGTTAATAGGCTTTAAACTAGAAATTCAATAACTGGACTTATATACCTGAGGAAGCTTTTGATTGAGAATATATTCCATATATATATTCCAAAATATTTGTACCAGTACTTTTTTGTTAACTAAGAACTAGAAACAAAGTAAATGTCAATTGATTATGGAATGGATAAACAAATTGTGAGATGTGAATGTAATGGAATATTACAATAACATAAGAAAATTATATGTGTATGTATATATATATATATATATATATATATATATATATATATATATATACAAAGAATGAAGAGAAGCATGGAAATATCTATATGAACTGGTGAAGAAGAAACAAGAAAATAATATACACAGTGACTATAACAATGTAAATCAAAACGATGACACACCAAAAAATCAAAACTAAACATAATAAAATTATAAAGTTCAAGCAGGACTGAAGAGAAATGAGAAGACATCCTCAACCTACCCCTTCATAGAGTTAAAAGTCCACAGGTGTTACACATTACACATCTTTTTTAACTTTTGCAATATATTATCAGTTGCGGTGACTTATTTTCCTTTCTAAAAAATACTATTTTTCATATGGGATGGCTCTCTTAGAGGGAGTAGGGTAAGGATACATGGAACAATTATAGTGATGTTAGAAACAGAAAAGTTCAATAAAAACATTTTTAAAAAGAAATTGCCTTGTCATAATAGATTAAGCAGTAAAGTGAAAATAAAAAGAATGTACTGATCACCTCGTGAACTCCAAAATAAAAACTCCTAGTAATATCAGAGATGAAATCAAGAACTTCCCAGGTAAAATAAAAGATACCAAAACCATGCAGAAAGAATTCAAGCTCTAAGTATAATCTAGTTTTTGGCACATGCTATTGCTGAGAGGTAGGCCCCAAAGAGGGAGATTATCAGGGACATACTCTTAGGAGACTGTAGGACTGGTACAAGTAATGTACATTCCATGTTGATCTATAATACGGTAGAGATCAGCCTCTTTCCATTAACTGTATAGCCACAGCTGCTCAAGTCTTTAAAATTATAAACCTGGATCCCAGCTTCTGGGATAAGAACTCACTGTTCGACAAAAATTGCTGGGAAAACTGGTTAACTGTGTGGCGGAAATTAGGCATAGACCCATGCCTGACACCGTACACAAGAATAAAGTTCAAATGGGTACATGATTTAGGTATAAAGATTGATACCATGAATAAACTGGAGAAGCAAGGAATAGTGTATTTATCAGATTTATGGAGAGGGGAAGAATTTTTTTTCTAAAGAAACGATAGAAAGCATTATGAAATGTGAGATGGATAATTTTGATTACTTTAAACTGAAAAGTTTTTGCACAACCAAACCCAATGCAACCAAAATTCGGAGGGATGTAGTAAATTGGGAAAAAATTTTTACAGCTAAGCTCGGGGATAAAGGCCTCATTTCTAGAATATATAGAGAACTGACTCAAATATATAACCATGCAAGTCATTCCCCAACTGATAAGTGATCAAAGGATATGAACAGGCAATTTTCAGGGGAAGAAATCAAAGATATCTATAATCATATGAAAAAGTGCTCTAAATCACTATTGATTAGAGAGATGCAAATCAAAACAACTCTGAGGTACCACATCACACCTATAAGATTGGCAAACATGACAGAACAAGAAAATGATAAATGCTGGAGAGGATGTGGGAGAGTTGGAACACTAATTCATTGTTAGTGGAGCTGTGAGATCATCCAACCCTTCTGGAGAACGATTTGGAACTATGCCCAAAGGGCTACAAAAATGTGCATACCCTTTGACCCAGCAATATCACTACTAGGACTGTATCCCCAAGAGATTGTAAAAACGGGAAAGGGTCCCACATGTACAAAAATATTTATAGCAGCACTCCTTGTGGTAGCCAAAAACTGGAAGTCAAGGGGATGCCCATCAATTGGGGAATGGCTGAATAAATTATGGTATATGAATGTAATGGAGTACTATTGTGCCATAAGAAATGATGAACAAGAAGACTTCAGGGAGGCCTGGAAGGACTTATATGATCTGATGCTGAGCGAAAGGAGCAGAACCAGGAGAACTTTGTGCACAGCAACGACCACAGTATGTGAGAGTTTTTTCTGGTAGACTTGGAACTTTGTAATAACACAAGAAATTACTGAGAAAAAAGAAAAATCCTAATGTCGGTCTTCTAAGGCAAAATGCCTTCCACACTCAGAGAAAGTAATATGGAAGTCATTTGCAGAATGTAGCAGATCATGTTTGTGTGTGGGTGGGTTTCGGTGTATTATGTTTTGATTTGTTATATGATTTCTTCCATTTATTTTAGTTCGACTACATAGCATGACTATAGTGAAAATGTGCTCAATAGGAAAGTATATGTAGAACCTAAACAGAATTGTATGCTGTCATGGGGAGGGAGGGGGGTAGTGGGGGAAGGGTGGGGGGGATAAAATCTTAACTTTAAGGAAATGATTGTAAAACATTAAAAAAAAATAAAATAAATAATAAAAAAAATTATAAACCTGGAACATATTCTCTCTCTCTTTTCTGACCTAATCCAGAGGTAAAGGATTCATTCATTCACAAAAGGCCTGCCTGAGAATCACCTTCTCCTCAACAGACAATATGGTTACTAAAGCAGGCTTGCAGTTTTAGTCAGCTTTGTATATACTTTTCAGATCTAGGTACAGGAAGAGTGGAATCCTGGATCTGAAAACTTAAGCCATGGAAACCTAGGAGCCTAAGATGTCAAGACGGATGTTATAGTCAACTTAGAAGAGAAGTCCTAAGAAGCAAGGTCCTTGGCCACAAGCCTGGGATAGGCTTTAGTCTTGAATTTGGTGGGTCTATTATATATGAACTGGTTTAAGCTGTGAATCTTCTTCCTTCCTAGAGACTGAAGTGGTGAAGGGGGTGGGGATTTTGACCGCAGATGTTGTAGAGAAATATTTGTATGGTTGTTCTTATTCTGCTTTCAAAATGAATATTCCTTGGTAAAAGCCAAATTTTTAAAAAGCTAAACAAAAGTTTTGGGTTCAAATTCCAGCTCTACTAAACTATTTATTGTCTGTGTGACCCTCTTTGGGGCTTAGTTTTGCCTAAAAATGAGAGAATTACACTGGATATTTCCTAGAGTTCCTTCCTACTCTAATGCTATGGTCTTTCATCCCCTTTTTAGATTTTATTCTTTCATGTTATCTGTCTTTTCCTTTTAGTATACGACACAAACCCTTTATAAAGATGTATTTCCCCTTCCGATTTGCTTTGCCTTTTTTCTTATATCTATTCATCAATCAGCAAGCATTTATAACTAGATTTTGATTAGAACAAGTAATGAAATCCATGAAGTGGACACATTATTTGAATTTGCACTGTTTTGTTATAATTATATGGCAATTGGTTCTGGTCCAGTGAAAAGATACAATGAAAATTGGAATTATGAAAACACTCTATCACAGTCATTATTTGCAGTAATTACGACCTAGATTTTAAAGAATTTTATTTAAAGTTTTGAGTTCCAAATTCTATCCTTCATTTCACTTCTCTTTTCCTGAGATGGTAAGCAATCAGATATAGGTTGTACATGTGCAATTATGTATAACATTTTCTACATTAGTCATTTGTACAAGAAAATTTGAATAAAAGAAAAAAATGAAAGGAAGTGGAAAAATAGCATGCTTCAGACTGTAGTCAAGCAATATCAGTTCTTTCTCTGGAGGTGGATAGTAAGCTTCATTAATCCTTTGGGATTATCTTAAATCATTATATTGCTGAGAATAGCTAAATCATTTCACAATTCTTAATCAAACAAGATTTCTGTTACTGTGTACAATGTTCTCCTGGTTCTGTTCACTTCACTATGCCTCAGTTTATGTAAATCTTTTCAGGTTTTTCTGAAATCATTCTGCTTGTTATTTCTTACAGCAAAATAATATTCCACTACAATCATATACCACAACTTGTTTAGCCATTCCCCACTTGAAGGGCATCCCTTTGATTTCCAATTCTTAGCTACCACAAAAAAAGAGTTTATATAAATATTTTTGTACAAATAGGTCATTTTCCCCTTTTCTGGATGTCTTTAGGATATAGACATAGCAGTGATATTTCTGAATCAAAAGGTATGTACAGTTTTATATCCCTTTGGGCATAGTTTCAAATTGCTCTCCAGAATGGTTGAACCAGCTCACAACTCCACCAACCGCGTGCACTACTAGTGCATTAGTGCCCAGTATTCCCACATCCACTCCAACATCCAGCATTTTCCTTTTCTGTCAAATCAGCCACTCTAGTAGGTGGTACATCAGAGTTGCTTTAATTTGTATTTCTCTGATCAATACTGACTTGGTGCATTTTTTTTCACATGACTATAAATAGCTTTGATTTTTTTTTTGTATGAAAATTATCTGTTGACATCTTTGACTTTATCAATTGGGAAATGACTGGATTTTTATAAATTTGACTTCATTCTCTATCTATTTGAGAATTTAGGCTTTTATCAAAGATACTCATTACAAAGATTTCCCCCCTGCCCCCAGCTATCTGCTTTCCCTATAATTTTGGTTGTATTGTAGTTTCTATGCAAAAACTTTTTTTAATTTTATGTAATCAAAATTATCTATTTTATATTTCTTTGTCTTCTTTGGTCCTGAATTCTTCCGTTATCCATAAATCTGACAGATAAACTATTCCACACTCTCTTAATTTGTTTATGGTATCATCCTTTAAGTGTAAATCATGTACCCATTTTGACCTTATCTTGGTATATAGTGTTAGATGTTAGTCTATACCTAGTTTTTGCAAACTGTTTTCTATTTTTCCCAACAGTTTTTGTCAAATAATGAGTTTTTGTTCCAAAAGATTGGATTTTTGGGCTTATCATATATTAAATTACTATTGTTATTTACTATAATGCCATTGTCCATAGTATCTTTCAGCAAAATATAGTTTCCTTCCTTATGTCTTTTAATTAGATTTATTTTTTGCTTTTGCTTTTTCTGAGATCATGATTGCTACTTCTGCTTTCTTTGCTTTAGCTGAAGCATAATAGCTTCTGCTCCATACCCCTAATCTTTACCCTGTGTATATCTTTCTGCTTCAAGTGTGTTTGTTGTAGGATTCTGCTTTTTAATTTATACTGCTATCCACTTTTATTTAATGGGTAAGTTCATCCCATTCTTATTTATAGCTATAACTGTGTATTTCCCTCCATGTATTTTTCTTTATATATCCCCCCACTCTTATCCCTCACTCTTTCCCTCCTAATCGGTGTTTCACTTCTGATCGCTGCCTTCCACAATACACCCTCCCTTTTATCAGTTCCCCTCTCCCTTCTGTTATATGCATCCCTTTTTACTTCCTTATAGGGTAAGATAGATTTCTATAACTGAGTATGTATGTTATTCCTTCTTTGAACCAATTTTGATGAGGGTAAGCTTTAAGTTTTGCATGTCACTCCATCATTTTCTCCTCCATTATAACAGTTTTTTCATGCCTCTTTTAGTTGGATAATTTACCCCATTCAATCTTCCCCCTCCTTCTTCCAGTGCAGTTTTCATTCTCACACCTCTATTTTGTTTTGGGGGGACATCACCCTATCAAAGTCACCTCATATCCACATTCTCTGTGTACACATGCTCTTCTTATATTAATAAAGTTGTTAAGAGTTATGAATATTATTTTGTCATATAGAAATATAAACAGTTGAACCTTATTGAATTTTTTATATTTTCTCTTTCTTGTTTCTTTTTTTACCTTTTTATATTTCTCTTGAATCTCATATTTGGAAGTTAAATTTTTTGTTCACTTCTGGTCTTTTACTTAGAAAATCTTAAAAGTTCTTTATTTTGTTAAATATCTATTTGTTAAATATCTATTCCCCTGAAAGATTACAATCAATTTTGCTGGGTATGAGATTCTCAGTTGTAATGATATCTTCCTTGTCTTTGAATATATCATATTCCAAGTCCTCCATTTCTTTAACATGAAAGCTGCCAAATCCTGTGTAATCCTGACTATAGCTCAACAACATTTGGATTGTTTCTATTTGGTGGCTTTCAGTACTTTCTCCATCATCTGTGAGCTCTACAATTTGGCTATGATGCTCCTGGGAGTTTTCATTTTGGGATCTCTGTCAGAGAGTGATCATAGATTCTATCAATCCTCTAGTTCCAATATGTCAGGATAGTTTTCTTTGATAATTTCTTGAAACATAAATTCTTGAAAGATAATTTCTTGTCCAGGATTGTTTTTTTATCATGGCCTTTGGGTAGTTCAATAATTCTTATATTCTCTCCTCTAGATGTATTTTCAAGGTCAGTTATTTTTCCAGTGAGAAAGTTCACATTTTCTTCTTTTGTTTTTTTTTTGAGTTTTATCATATTTTGATGTCTCATAGACTCATTAGCTTCCACTTGTTCAATTCTAATTTTTAAGGAATTATTTTCTACAGGTAGCTTTTGTACTTCTTTTTTTCTACTTGGTCAATTTTATTTTTAGAGAGTTATTTTCCTTAGTAAATTTTGTATATCTTTTCCTGTGTTATTTCATGGTTCTCTTGCATTGTTCTGAATTCTTTTCCCAATTTTCTTCTACTTCTCTAATTCACTTTTTCAAATCCTTCCAAAAATTCTTGTTAGGCCTGAAACCAAATTACCTTTTTCTTTGAGGCTTCACATGTTGCCATTTTGTCACTATTGTCCTCTTCTTTTTTGGCAAATTTATTTATTCATTTGTTTTCAGTTTTCAACAATCATTTCCATAAGTTTTAAATTTTCTCCCCCTCCCTCAACCATCCCTTCCCAAGATGGCATGCGATCTTATATGGGCTCTACACATACATTACTATTAAACACATTTTCACGTTAGCCATGTGGTACAGAAGAATTAAAACAAATGGGAGAAAGCATGAGAAAAATTAAATAAAAGCAAACATAACAAAAGAAAAAATAGTTTATTTCACTCTACATCCTGATTCCATAATTCTTTCTCTGGATGTGGATGGCATTTTGCATCATGAGTGCTTTGGAAATGTTTCAGGCCCTTGCATTGCCAAAAAGGGCTAAGACTATCAAAAACAGTCATCATACACTGTGGCTGGGTATAATGTTCACCTGGTTTTGGTCACTCAGTATCAATTCATGTAAGTCTTCCCAGGTTTTTCTGAAGTCTATCTGTTCATCATTTCTTATAGCACAATAGTATTCCGTGACATTCATATATCACAACTTGTTCAACCATTCCACAATTGATGGACATTTCCTTGATTTCTAATTCTTGGACACCACAAAAATAGTTGCTATAAATATTTTTGCACATGTGAGTCCTTTTCCCATTTGTCTGATCTCTCTAGTATACAGCCCTAGAAGCCATATTGTTGGGTTGAAGGGTATGCATATTTTTATAATCCTTTGGGAATAGTTTCAAATTACTCTCCAGAATGGTTGAATCAGCTCACAGCTCCACCAACAATTAAGTAGTGTTCCACCTCTCTCACATCTTCTCCAACATTTGTGATCTTCCTTTTTTGCCATGTTAGCCAATCTGATAGGTGTGATGTATTACCTCAGAGTTGTTTTGATTTGCATCTCTCTAATCAAAAGTGATTTAGAGCATTTTTCATATGACTATAGATAGCTTTAATTTCTTCCTTTGAAAACTGTCTGCTCATATTTTCTGACCATTTATCAATTGGGGAATGACTTGTATACTTGTAAATTTGACTAAGTTTTCTATTTACTTTAGAAATGAGGCCTTTATCACAGATAATACTTGTAAAACTTCTTTCCCAGTTTTCTGCTTCCCTCCTAATCTTGGTTGCATTGACTTTGCTTGTGCAAAAACTTTTCAATTTAATGTAATCAAAATTATCCATTTTGCATTTCATAACGTTCTCTATTTTTTGTTTGGTCATAAATTCTTTGATTCTCCATAAATCTGACAAATAAACTATTCCTTGCTCCCCTTATTTATTTATTGTGTCATTTTTATACCTAGATGTTGTACTCATTTGTAATTCATTCTGGTATATGATGTCAGGAATTGTTCTATGCCTAGTTTCTACTATACTGTTTTCCAGTTTTCCAAGCAGATTTGTCGAACAGTGAGTTCTTATCCCAAAAGCTAGGGTCCTTGGGTTTATCAAACCAAAGACTGCTATAGTCATTGACGACTGTGTTATGTATGTAAAGATACTCCTTTATTTCTTAGCTAACACCAAGTGGTTTTGAGGATTGCTGCTTTATATTATAATTTAAGATCTGATATGACTAGACTACCTTCACTACCATTTCTTATTAATTCTCTCGATATTTTGGACCTTTGGTTCTTCCAGATGAATTCTGATATTATTTTTCTAGCTCTATAAAATAGTTTTTGGTAGTTTGATTGGTATGGCACTGAATAAGTAAATTAAATAAGTAGAATTGTCATTTTTATTATATTATCTTGGCCTACCCATGAGCAACTGATGTTTTTCCAATTATTTAGATCTGACTTCATTTGTGCAAAAAATGTCTTGTAATTGTGTTTATATAGTCCCTGAGTTTGTTTTGGCAGGTAGACTCCCAGATATTTTATAGCGTCTATCATAACTTTAAATGGGATTTCTCTTTCTATCTCTTGTTGTTAGACTTTGTTAGTAATATATAGAAATGCAAATGATTTATGTGGTTTTATTTTGTTTCCTGCAATTTTGTTAAACTTGTTTATTATTTCAAGTGGTTTTTTACTTGATTCTCTAAGTATATCACATTGTCTTCAAAGAATGATAACTTAGCTCCTTCTTTGCCTATTCTATTTCCTTCTATTTCTTTTTCTTCTCTTATTGTTAAAGCTAACATTTACAGTATCATATTTAATAACAGTGGTGATAATGGGCATCCTTGTTTCACCCCTGATCTTATTGAAAACACATCTAGCTTATCCCCATTACACATAATGCTTATTGATGTTTTTAGGTAGATATTACCTATAATTCTAAGGAAGGCTCCATTTATTCCTATGCTCTTCAGTGTTTTCAATAGGAATGGGTGTTATATTTTGTCAAAAGGTTTTTCTGCATCTATTGAGACAATCATATGATTTCTGTTAGTTTTGCTGTTGATATGAACAATAATGCTGATAGTTTTCCTAATTGAACCAGCCCTTTATTCTTGGTATAAATCCTACCTGATCAAAGGTTATTATTCTTGTAATTATTCTTGTATTATCGTTGCTATAATCTTTTTGCTAATATGTAAACTTTTTGCATTTATATTCTTTAGGGAAATTGGTCGATAATTTTCTTTCTCTGTTTTGGCTCTTCCAAGTTTAGATCAGCACCATATTTGTATCATAAAAAGAATTTGGTAAGACTCCACCAATTTTCCCAAATGATTTATATGGTATTGAAATTAATTGTTCTTTAAATATTTGATAGAAATCACTTGTAAATTCACCTGACCCTGGAGATTTTTTCCTAGGGAGTTCATTGATGGCTTGTTCAATTTCTTTTTCTGAGATGGGTTTATTTAAAGTAATTTACTTCCTCTTCTGTTAATCTGAGCAATTTATATTTTTGTAAAATATTCATCTATTTCACTAAGATTGTCAAATTCATGATCATACAGTTGGGCAAAATAATTTCTAATTATTGTTTTAATTTCCTCTTCATTGGAGATGAATTCACCCTTTTCATTTTTGATACTGGTAATTTGGTTTTCTCCTGTTTTTAAAATCAGATCAACCAATGGTTTATCAATTTTATTGGTTTTTTTTTCATAAAACCAGCTTTTCGTTTTATTTATTAGTTCAGTGGTTTTTTTTTTAATTTAAGTTTTATTCATCTCTCCTTTTGTTTTCAGTATTTCTAATTTGATATTTAATTGGTGATTTTCAATTTGTTCCTTTTCTAGCTTTTTCAGCTGCATACCCAATTCATTGATCTCTTTATTTTACTCATGAAAGCAGTCAGAGATATAAAACTTAACCTAAGAACTGCTTTTACTGCATCCCATAACTTTTGGTATGTTTCTCATTATTGTCATTCTCTTGAATGAAGTTATTGATTGTTTCTATGATTTGTTGTTAAACCCACTCATTCTTTAGGATTAGATTATTTAGTTTCAGTTTAATTTTTGGTCTATCTTTTCATGGCTTTTTATTACATATAATTTTTTGCATCATGATCTGAAAACATTGCATTGACTATTTCTGCCTTTTTGCACTGGATTACGAGGTTTTTAATGCCCTAGTACATGGTCAATTTTTAGTTTAATGTACCACTGAGACAAAAGATATATTCCTTTCTAACTTCATTCAGTTTTCTCCAGAGATCTATCATATATACCTTTTCCAACATTTTATTCCCCTCCTTAACGTCTTTCTTGTTTATTTTGAAGTTAAATTTATCAAATTCAGAGAGAGGAAGATTGAGCTCCCCCATTAATATAGTTTTTCTGTCTATTTCTTCCTATTACTCCCTTAATTTCTCCTCTAAGAATTTGGATACTATAACACTTAGTGCATATATGTTTAGTAATGATATTATTTCATTATCTGTGGTGTCTTTTAGCAAAATAAAGTTTTCTTGCTTATCTCTTTTGACTAGATCTATTTTTGCTTTTGCTTTGTCTGGGATTAGGATTGCTACCCCTACTTTGTTTTACTTCAGCTGAAGCATAATATATTCTGCTGCAGTCTTTTACTTTTACCCTGTGTGTATCCCCATTCCATATCTTTCCTGTAAACAACACATTGTAGGATTATGGTTTTTAATTCATTCTGGTATCTGCTTCCATTTTATGGGAGAGTTCATCCCATTCACATTCAGTTACGATTACTCTTTCTTTGACTACTGTCCTCTTCTAAGTTTATGCCTTGATCTTCCTTCTCATCATAGTAACTTTCTATAGTCAAGTTCTTTTTGTTTGTTTGTTTTGTTTATTTTCTACCTTTTTTTTTCTGGTGACTTGGTGTTTTCATGTGAGAGTTGGACTCTAGTTCTGCACTGTCCCAAGCTTTTTGTGCAGGGGCTCAAGATCTTACTTTTGAATTTCACTGGGCTTCAGGCCTTAGCTGTTTGCTTTCACCAGAGAGTAGGCTACCCTTCTGGCTTTGGAGAGGGTTCCTATTGACTTCCCCTGGGTATGGACCTTGTTGCTGGGTTGCTATGGAATCAGGGCCTCTCTGTTAACAGACCCTGGAGTAGAAATCTTATTTCTGATCTGCCCTGCTGCACTGCTATGGAAACAAGGTCTCTCTGTTGCTAGGCTCCAGGGGCAGGGTCTCTCAATTGGTCAGCTCTGGGGCAGAACTTCACTAATGGTCAGCAATGGTGTCAAGACCCATCTAGTGACTTTTGCTGGAGATGAGGTTGTTAGGGTAAGGCCTCACAGATTGCTCAATTGGCTAGGGGTCTGCTGTTTTGCAGGAGGCTGGAGCCTCCCTGGTGGATTATCCCAGTCTTAGAGTTGCTGCAATCCCTTTGCTGTGAGGCTGGCTGCTGCTGCTGTTCTTGGACCTCACATGCCTCCCACCCTAGTGAGACAGACTTTTCCTGCTATGCTGATGAGCTGCTTCTCTGCTCTTAAATCATTTCTAAGGCAGTTTTCTAGTTGTTTGGATGGGAATTTGGGATACATAACTTCAGAACTGATGCACTAGCAGCTAGGGAGATCAAGGTAGACTTCATGTAGAAGTTAGCACTGAGTTCAGTTTTGAGAAAAACCAAAGATGTATGGACTTTGAACCCCTCTACCCAGTGGGCAAACAACCCAACTAGTGGTTCCCAGTACCTATTTGCTTTCTAGAATGAATACCATCATATTTGTAGCCTATTTACAATATAAGGCACTTAAGTTGGTATTACCTTACTTGGTCCATAGCTCAAAGGAATTTCAGTGGGGTATCTATCTCAGTGGATAAACACTCATTAGCAACATGTTATCAGTCCACAATTCTTTATGGAAATCATAAGTAACTTCACTTGAAAAGTAGTTTTCTCACCTCCTATATGACATTTTTCCTTATCTATCTCTGCTGCCTTCCCTACCAATTCCTGTGTATATTTTGTATATGTTTTATGTATACTTAAATGTGTACATATTGTCTCCCTTGATAGAAAGTATGCTTATTTAGTGCAAGGACTGTTTTACTATTGACCTGGTATTCCCAGTGCCTGGTGCAATGTAGGTATTTAATGAATGCTTATTAACTGATTAACTGCTTGTTGATTGAGCAAGGTGGAGATTAGAAACATATCTGATGGGCAATTCGCCTATCCTTCGAAATTTGATAATATACAGCTGCATTTTGGAGAGAAATCCTTTATAGTAATTCTTTTTGTTGTTCAGTCACTCAATCCTATCCAACTCTTTCTGACTCCATGAATCATAGGCCCTTCTATTCTCCACAATCTCTCAAAGCCTCTCCAAGTTCATGTTCATTGTTTCCATGATACTATCTTGTCTTCTGATCTTCTGCCATCCACTTTTCCATTTGCCTTCAAATTTTTCCAGTGTCAGAGTCTTTTTCTATGAGTTCTGCCTTCTCATTCTCATGGCCAAAGTATTTAAGCTTCAAGCTTCAGTATTTTACTTCCCAGTGAATAACTTGATTTAATTTATTTAAATGTGGATAATTTGAGCACCTTGCTGTCATTGGAACTCTTAAAAGTCTTCTCTAACACCCCACTGATTAAAATTTTCCAATATCCCACATTTGTATTATAACACAAGCAATGACTTTGTATACCCACATCCAGGTCTAAAATGGATCCCCCAAAATTTAAAATCTCCTTTAGAAGGAGGGTAATATTTTCCCCAAGAACAAATAAAGGTAGAACAATTTCATACATTCAGTCTAGGTAGTATAAGAGAGAAGGTTCCCCAACTCCCAACTCTATGCAGTCACAAAGAGCCCCTGGAATGTAATAACTAGTTTTTAATGAGGTGCTACACTTTGTAAAGATGTGCCTGTTCTGATCCTTTTATTAGGAGGGAACATCTCCCTAACTGAGGCAAGAAGAGAACAAAATGATTGTCTAAGCAAACAAATTAGTCACACCTCTGTCAGCTTTAAGCAACTAAGAGTTGGATGAATTTCTTCAATTGAAGAGTGGTAGATATTGTAAGCTAAGACCTCTCTGTGGACTAGGTCTCTGGGAATTGGGGAGGGCTTTTTTTCTCTTCTCCCTCTGCATTGGCTGTGAAACTCTGAATGGGAGATATGAAAAGAACATGAAACATTAACTCCTTTGGAGAATCACTGCATCCTTTGACTATAGAAACATCTTCCACACAGGGATGCAGAGTCACCAGACAAAGGAAAAAATTTCAGAAGCATAAGCCCTGGCAGTAGAGAAAAGAGTCAAACTATCAAAAAAAAGTATATCCTCAGTCTCAGTTCAACAACCCATTGAGGAGAATAATATACCCAAAGGGATATGAAGGTGATCCATTCAAGAGAGAAAGGGGAAAACAAGGACTTCCAGGAGCCAAAATGGTGGAATAAGCAGTAAATCACCATAACTCTCTCATATTCACCACCAAACAACTATAGAATAGCTCCCCAAAACAAATCCTGGAACAGCAGAACCAGTAAAAATATGGGATAAAACAATCTTTGAGCCCAAGAAACTTGGAAAATTAGTAGGAAATACCTGTCTCAATCAGGTAAAAGGGAAGTGCAGCACAGTACAGTAAGCATCCTAACAACCCCCATCTTAACAAACCAGCAGGAGATCCTGAACCCCAGTGCATTGAAACAGGCAAACACCAACACCAGGATTCCACCCATGTAACTCAACATAGCCAGGAGAACCAGCAGACTCCAGGTCCAAGAACTAACACATGATACAGTACAGCCACAAACCATCAGGCATCCTCTAGTGACTAGACCTCCACATGCTTTAGGGGAACTGCAGAAACACCCCCATAGGACTTAATATATGCCAGATATCACCACTGGTATCCCTATAGCTTCCAGCAGCAAGAACCACCTCCATGTTCCCCCTCAAAGCAGCACCACACACAAGGGACCCCATGGGCCTCAGGGCAAAATCAGGGCAGCACGAGATAAATAGTCAGGGTCTGCCTCCACTGGCACAAGAAACATAGACAGTGCCCTTTCTACCCTGGGAGCAGAGGTCAAATGTAAAAGAAAGGAAAGATGATTTTAAAAATGAGCAAAAAAATACCAACGAAATAAAAATCTGACCATAGAAAGTTATCATGGTGACAGGGAAGAGCTAGACACAAACTCAGAAGAGATCAACAATGGCAAAACACCTTTGGACAAAATCCCAAAGAAAAATGTAAAGTTTTCTCAAGCCCAGAAAGAACTCGTGGAGGAGCTCAAAAAGGAGTTTAAAAATCATATAAGAGAGGTAGAAGAAAAAATGGAAAAGAAATGAGAGTAATGCAAGAGAATTATGAAAAAAAGAGTCAAGATCTTGGAAAAAGAAAACAATTGCTTGAAAAGCAGAATTGGCCAAATGGAAAATGAGATACAAAAATCTGCCGAAGAAAACAAGTGCCTCAAAAGCACAATTGGCCAAATAGAAAAGAAAGTACAAAAGCTAATTAAGGAAAACATCACCTTAAAAGTTAGAATTGGACAAGTAGAAGCTAATGATTCTATGAGACATCAAGAATCAAACAAACAAATTCAAAAGAATGAAAAAATAGAATAAAATGTAAAACACTTCATGGGAAAAACAACTGACCTGGAAAATAGATCCAGGACACACAATGCCAGAATCATTGGACTACCTGAAAGCCACAATCAAAAGAAGGACCTGGACAACATCTTTCAAGAAATTGTCAAGGAAAACTGCTCTGATATCCTAGAACCAGAGGACAAAATATGCATTGAAAGAATCTACTGACCAGAAAGAGATAGCAAAATAAAAACTGGAAGGAACATTTTAAACAAATTTCAGAACTCTCAGATCAAGGAAAAAATACTGGAAGTGGCCAGAAAGAAACACTGAAATTAGCTCAGAGCCACAATCAGGATTACAACAGAACTTAGCAGGGGCAATATTAAAGATCAGAAGTCACAGAACATGATATTCCAGAAGGCAAAGGAGCTAGAACTACAACCAAAAATCACTTACCTGGCAAAATTAAGCATAATGAATTAAAGGGAGGGAAAGGGTGAAATAGAAAGATTTCAAACTTTCTTAAGAAGACCAGAATTGAACAAAAAATAATTTATCTCTAGTCTAAATACCCCAGGGAAGCTTAATAAGAGAAAAAGAAGGGGAAGAGCCAAGACGGCAGAGAAGAAAGAGATACATGTACTAGCTCCTAACCCGCAGCCCATAAAATACCTGCAAAGAGGAACTCCCAACAAATTCTGGAGCAGCAGAAGCCACAGAACAATGGAGTGGAGGAGATTTCTGTTCCAGAGAGACCTGAAAAACTGACACAAAAGGTCTGTCACATACTGGACCCAGAGCAGAGCCCAGCCCTGCCTTGGCCACAGCAATGAGAGGAGTAGATCCAAGCAGGTTTCAGGGATGGAATCTCCAGCAGCAGCACAGGTCCCTCCATCCACAGGTGCCAAAGGTCAGTGAGAGGGTCTTTTTAGCTTGCTGAGAGGGGAGTGGGGTGTTTCCATAACTCAGGACCCCTCGGGTGGCAGCAGTGGAAGTAGCAGCAGACAGGGGCTCCCAAAGCAGACAGGAGCTCTGGTCCATTATTGAAGATCTCCCAATAAACCCCCTGAAGGAACTAAGCCCAGTGTGGTGGCCCTGCCCCCAGCTGAGCACCTGAACTTAATCTTACACTGAATAGCATCCCTACCCCCACTGAAAGCCCTGAGGCTGGGAAGCAGCATTTGAATCTCAACCCCCCAGCACTAGCTGGGCAGAACTGGAGGTGAGGTGGGTGTGGAGAGGAAACTCAGAAGTCAAGTAACTGACTGGGGAAATGCCCAGAAAAGGGAAAAAAAAATAAGACCATAAGGTTACTTTCTTGGTGAACAGATATCTCCTCCCATCCTTTTGGATGAGGAAGAACAATGCTTACCATCAGGGAAAGACATAGAAGTCAAGGCTTCTGTATCCCAAACATCCAAAATAAATATTCAATGGTCTCAGGCCTTGGAAGAGCTCAAAAAGTATTCTGAAAATCAAATAAGATAAGTAGAGGAAAAATTGGGGAGAGAAATGAGAGAGATACAAGAAATGCATGAAAAAGCATGAAAAATGAGTTAACAGCTTGTTAAAGAAGACCCTAAAAATACTGAGGAAAATACCACCTTAAAAAATGAACACAAACTGCAGAACAGGTACAAAAAGCCAAATAGAAGAATGCCTTAGAAAGCAGAATTGGCCAAATGGAAAAGGAGGTCCAAAAAGTTCACTGAAGAAAATAATTCCTTAAAAATTAGAATGGAGCAAATGAAAGATAATGACTTTATGAGAAATCAAAAAATTATAAAACAAAACCAAAAAATTGAAAAAATAGAAGACAATGTGAAATATCTCATTGGAGAAACTGTTGACATGGAAAATAGATCCAGGAGAGACAATTTAAAAATTATTGGTCTGCCAAAAAACCATAATCCAAAAAAGAGCCTAGACATCATCCTTCAAGAAATTATCAAGAAAAACTGCCTTTATATTATATAACCAGAGGGTAAAACAGAAATGAAAAGAATCCACTGATCACTTCCTGAAAGAGATCCCAAAAGGAAAACTCTTAGGAATATTGTAGCCAAATTCCAGCGTTCCCAGGTCAAGGAGAAAATATTGCAAACAGCCAGAAAGAAACAATTCAAGTATTGTGGAAATATAATCAGGATAACACAAGATCTAGCAACTTCTACATTAAGGGATAGAAAGACTTGGAATGATAAGGCCAAAGGAGCTAGGGTTAAAACCAAGAATTACCTACCCAGAAAAACTAAGTATAACACTTCAGGGGAAAATTGGTCATTCAATGAAATAGAGGGCTTTCAAGCATTTTTTATGAAAAGACCAGAGTTGAATAGAAAATTTCACTTTCAAATTGAAGAATCAAGAGAAACATGAAAAGGTAAACAGGAAAGAGAAATCATAAGTGACTTATTAAAGTTGAACTTTTTACATTCCTACATAGAAAGATGATATTTGTAACACATGAGACCTTTCTCAGTATTAAGGTAGTTGTGAAGAGATAGAAAGATAGATAGATAGATAGATAGATAGATAGATAGATAGATAGATAGATAGATAGATAGATATAGACAGACAGACAGATGATACATGGTGAATTGAAAATGAAGGGACGATATCTAAAAATAAAATTAAGGGGTGAGAGAGGAATATATTGAGAGAAGGAGAAAGGGGGAGATAGAATGGGGTAAATTATCTCACATAAATGAGGCAAGAAAAAGTTTTCACAATGGAGGGGAAGAGGAGAGGATTTAGCTTAAGGAAGGAACAACATACACACTCATTTTAGTATCTTACCCTACAGAAAAGTAAGGGGGAAAGGAATAAGAGAGTGGGAGATAATATAAAGGAAGACAAATTGGGGGAGGAGGCAATCAGAAGCAAGCACTTTTGAAAAGGGACAAGGTCAAGGAGAAAATAGAATAAGTGGGGAGCATGATAGGATGGAGGGAAATAGAGTTAGTCTTTTACAACATGACTATTATGGAAGTGTTTTGCATAACTAAACATTACATATAACCTATATTGAATTAACAGCCTCCTCAATGAAGGTGGATGGAGAGAGAATAAGGGAGTGAATTTGGAACTCAAAGTTTTAAAAACAAATTTTAAGAATTGTTTTTAAATGCAACTGGGAAATAAGATATACAGCCAATGAGGTATAAAAATCTATCTTGCCCTACAAATAAATAAGGGGGGAAAGGGATGGGGAGGTGATAGAAGGGAGGGCAGACTGGGTGAAAGGGAAATCAGAATGCATGATATCTCAGGTTGGGGGAGAGGACAGATGGGGAGAAAATTTGGAACTCAAAGTATTGTGGAAATGAATGTTAAAAACTAAAAATAAATAAATTTATTAATTTAAAAAAGGAACAAACTGAGATTAAGTGACTTGCCCTGTGTCACAAAAATATTACATATCTGAGTCTATATTTTAACTGAAGTCTTCCTGACTCTAGACTCAGAGCTCTATCCATCACACTACCTAGCTACCCCACATCACTGTATCTGCTGGGTTTTGACTTAACATGGGGTGGGTAAGGGAAGCATACAAGTAGAAATGCTTGGTCCTTCATGGACTAATCAGTCACTACTCCAGATTTGGCAATCCTGGGGGCCTGGGATGACCACAAGACTCATAACTTATATTTTCACATCACAAAAGTATTAATGGAGCACGCAGGCTACTAAGTATTCCTCACTCACCACACAACCAGTCCATTTTCTCTCATAATTGTACTTTTTTATATAACATCTTTTGACCTTTTCTCTACTAATTCTATTAAATGATTTAAACCTAGTAAGTGTGGCATTTTATTTACTTCAAATTTGGAAAAATAGCTGGCCAATGAGACTAGTACAAAGTGGGGAAAGTGTCTTCCTGCTAACTCGTGAAACTTGAGAGTGTATTACTGTTCAAGCAAAATATACAAAGGTTCTGTCATATTTTCTTAGGATACTAGAATTTAAACTTGTGTCAGTGCAGTAAATGCTGTCTCTTTTTCCTTTTCTATTTCCTTTTCTTCCCTACCTTAGTACACCAAGCCCAGACACTTTAACTATAGTCTTATGTTTGAGCAAAAATGAATAATATGTTTATCAAGTACCATTTCTGGAAGAAATCAGTTATTCTACATTTTGCTACTCATTAGCCCGGGACATTATTTTCTGTTAAGAATAATGAGCTATTGGTTATCTCCTATAGACAGGACAAGAGGCTATGATTTATTTTAATGATTTGCCCTTCACTGAACTAAGTGTCATTAAGCATTCAACTTGGTAATTTTTTTTAATTCATTAAAAATAAAAACTTTCAACACTACTCAAAAAACTTCTGTAACAAACAACAAGAACACTTAATTCAATTGAGACTAGCCAAGGACAAAGTAATCTGACGAGAAAAATCTTAAAATGATAATTAACTGAATATGATAACTTCTGTTGTTCAGTCATGTGACCCCATTCGAGGTTTTCTTTGCAAGGATCCTGGAGTGATTTGCCATTTCCTTCTCCAGCTCATTTTACAGATGAGGAAACTGAGGCAAACTAGGATAAGTGGCTTGCCCAGGGTCACATAGCTGGTATTTGAGGCCAGATTTTGAACTCAGGAAAATGAGTCTTACTGGGTCCAGGCCAGCACTCTATCCACTTCACCCTCTACCTGCCCTAATATAGCTTTTAACATTTTTCAAAAGGAATGTTGATAGCAATTGCCATAACTAATGTGTATTTATGAGAATATGTCACTATCAGGTATTTCCAACACAATTTGGTCTGGACCTCAGAGTCAAGAAATTCCTGTGTGGAAATTCCCTCCATATGCATTAAATCCACAACTTTCCTGTAACTTATACTCTTAGAGCAGCAATTTTCAATCTTTTTGGTCTCAGGATACCCTTACACTCTTAAAAATCAATGAAAACCCCAAATATCTTTTGTCTGTACCTATTAATAATGTATCGTATCTGTTGAAACATCTTACTCTTATTATTAAAATAATGTTGACCTCACAGACCCCCTGAAAGTATCTCAGGAACTGAAAGCTGAGTTGGAGGCAAAAAACTCTTCTGTGGAAGAAAAATGGCAATCAGGTAAGATGATGGAGATGGTGCCTAAAGAGGTGAGAGGCCATGAAAGTAGAAACAAAATCAAGACAAACTACAGGAGACTGTCTAGCCCAGCTGAATGAAGGTCAGAATCTGAAGTCATTGAGTTGCTCGAGTGGAATCAGATCTAACTCCCAAGGTAGCGCTGAAGTCTGAGGGCTCGGGATGAGTAAGGCTAGAGTGTGGCATTCAGAACCAATGTGGAACAGAGCAGAGGACAAGCAAAGAAGGAACAGAGGAAAGGAGAACACAGGACACAGCTAAGTGGAGGTCCTCAGGCATTCTCTCTGGTAGAGTTCACTGCCTCTGACCCCGTTGGGTGGGTCAAGAAGGGAAGTGTGGGGAGTATCCAGGGATGGATACTACATCCTATCTTTCCAGGTTTCTTTTTTAAAATAATATTTTTCCCCAACTACATGTTAAAGCAATTTTTAATATTTTAAAACAATGTTTTGAGTTCCAAATTCTATCCATCCCCCCTCCCCACCTCTCCTTCAGAGGATAAGCAATCCTATATATGTTATACATATCCAATCATGTAAAGCATTTCCATATTAGTTATTTTGTACAAAAAAGACTCAAACAAAATAAAAAAGAATTAAAGTAACAAATAGAATGGTTACTTTACTCCCCACCCCTAAAATAAATGCATTGCAACCACGTTCCTGCAATCCAGAGACAATGACTTCCTTGATATTGCTCAAACAAGACACATCATCTCCTAACTTGGGGCATTTTCTTTTGTTTCAGATAATGTTTTATTTTCCCCAGTTACACATAAAGAAAATTTTTAACATTTTTTTTTAAATTTTGATTTCCAAGTTGTCTCTCTCCCTCCCTTACCACACTCCTCCCTGAGATGGTAAGTAATTTTATTTAGGTTATGCATGTTCAATCATGCAAAATGTTACCACATTGGTCATGTTGTGAAAGAAGATGCAGATGACTTGGGGCATTTTCAATGGCTGTCTTTTATGACTGAAAGTCTCTCCTTCATCATCCTCATTTCCTGACTTTTTCAGGTGTAACCAAAATGCCATTTCCACAAGAAGCCTTTCCACATTCACCTTAATAATAGTGCCCCTAATTTATCTTGTATATATTACGATTGTACATTATTACTCACATTTTGTCTCCCCCATTAGACTATGAGCTCCTTGGGAGCAGGGATTATTTGGGGTTGAAGTTAGGAGGGGTTTTTTTGGTCTTTTTTTTTTTTTTTGTATCTCCAGCCCTTAGTACAATGCCTGGAAAATAGTAGGCTCCTAATAAATGATTGTTGACTGACTGACCAAATGATTATAACTAGTGAAAGAAACATAGTAGGGAAGAGTCCCCAAGTATAATCTCAGGTTAGCATTTCAGAAATATTTACTAAACCAAACTCATTTGTAGGGTAAAGAAAAAGAGTTTCCTGCTTTTAGGCAACTCTCTCTGTACCCTTTTCTCATAAAATACAGTTTAGCATGAAGTCACCCTTCCCAGAAATTTCAGTATTGCCAAATCTTACAATAAAATGCACTAACAAATCATTTAAATATTCATATCAGCACAATTCACATCTGACTGCCAGGGCTGTATTGGGTTTAAAAACACATATCCTGCACATGGTTTGCCTTAAGATGTTTTCTATATGAAAACACATTCTAAAAATTGAAGCCAATATTTAGATGATTAAATTTATTCTAAATAGCTTTAACTAAAGTTTTAAAGGTTTAACTTAATTCAGTGAATTCAAATTCAAAGTAATTGGTTGCCATAGATACAGTGCTTCATACATATATTTTTCTAAGTTCCCTGAGCATCTTCCAGAAGCCCAGCTCTGGGAAGCCCTACACCTAAGCTAGAAATGCCCAAACTCATAGTTAAAACAGGGTAGTTCACATTCCAGGCTTTGTTTATAACTCCATTCAGATTCTTAGTAACTGTAATTATATGTTTTTAAGATTTTAAACTGTAAGATTGTGGTAGAGAATTATTTCTAAGGATTATCATAACTGATAATCCAGTATATTATTTGTCCAGAATTCTCCTCCCTTAATGCTTGTTAAAAGGATCTTTACTGTTAGACCATAAAGACACCTCCCCTGGACAGTGGTTTTCTAAGTTGACATCTGACAACATCAGTGTTTTTGGAAAGTCATTTTAATTTTGTCTTGCTTCTGTTGACATATTTTCGTTTTCTACCACATTCGTTTCTTTCTTCCACCCAGTGAGACCTCCTTTGTAACACATTTTTAGAAGAAAAGCAAAGTAGTTTCACAAAACTAATCAATACATTTCCCATATCTGATAGGATATGTCACATTTCATATTTGTTGTCACTCATATTTTACAATAAAAAGAGGGAGGGAGGAAATAAACATTTATTAAGCATCTACTATGTGCCCAGCACTGTGTGAGTAATAGTTCATTTGTTCCTCACAACAACCCTAGAGGTGTTATTAATAGTCACACTTTAAAGCTGAGGAAACTGAAGGGGAAAAAAAGTTAAGTGATTTACCCCTGGTCACACAGCTGGTAAGTGTCTGAGACTGAATCTGAACTCTGGTCTTCCTGAAACTGAGCCTAACATTCTATCCACCAAACCACCTAACTGCCTCTTAAGAGGAGGAAGACAGATTTTTTTCCCCAATTCTTCTCTTGGACTAGACTTGATCACTATAATGGCATGGCTTTATTTTTTCATTCTTTCCATTTAAATCATTGCGCTTATTCTATATATTGTTTTCAATTAAATGAAATCATATATGTTATTATCTTGGTTCTGCTTACTTCGCTTTGTATCAGTTCATACATATCTTTCCATGTTTTGTTGCGTTCTTTGTATTCATCTTTTTTCAGTGTAGTCATACTCCATTACAATCAGGTATTGCAATTAGTTTATCCATTTGCCAACTGATGAACACCTAATTTATTTCTAATCCTTTGTCACCTCAAAATGTTCTGCCATGACAGTTGTGTGAGTGTGTGTGTGTGTGTGTGTCTCACCTTTCTTCTGCCTTTGACTTCCTTGATTCTAGGCATCTCTAGTCATTTTAGTCTCTCTTTTTTAAAAAAAAAAAAAGCATAATGCTAATTTCTATATTTAAAGAATAGTTGGGCCAATGCATTTCTCTACTAAGAGTATACTAGGGTTTCTGTCTTCCTGCATCCCTTCCCACGTCGGATTTTATTTTAATTGAACCTGAATTTCTTTGATATAAGGAACTCCCTGTGAAGAACTTCTGCCAATTCAGATAAGCCACTTACAGTCTTGGAGTGTTGCCAGGGGGCAAGATTAGATGATTTGCCCAGGGCAACACAGTCATACGTATCTGTCAGAGATAGAACCAAAGATAGACCTTCTAGACTCCAAGGATTCTTTCCCATCCATTATTTCATGCTGTCTCTAGCAACATTAACTCTTCTCATCTTTTGTCATCTTAGGCAAATTACGGGATATGAGGTGAAACCTCAGAGTTGTGATTTACATTTTTCTTCTTATTAGTGATTTGAAGCAATCTTTCATAGGGTTGTTAATGGTCTGCAATTCTTTTGAGAACCTTTGCTTTATATCCTTTGGTTTATCCACTGGGTAATGAGTCTTAAGTATTCTATTTTTGTGCTAATTCCCAATATATATCTTGTATATCAGACCCTTATTAAAGATATTTGATGCAATGATTTTCCCAAATCATAGTTTCCCTTTATACTCTAGTTATATTTGTTTTGTTTAAGCAAAAATATGATTCTATTTGTGAAGTTGACATTATGTATTTTGTCAGTAAATCAATCACTAAATGTCTAAGTGTGTATTATGTACTAGGCACTGTGCTACATGCTGGGGAGACAGAAAAAGACAAGAGTCAGTCTCCTGTCTTCTGGGGGTTCCCGATCTAATAGGAGAAGATAATACTAAAAGGAAGCTGAAAAGTGAAGGAAGAAAGGGAGAGGGAGAAGGTACCCAAGGCAGGCATATAGTAGGTTAGGAAATGATGGAAATTATGAGATGACTACCTCAGGCTCCCTCTCCAAATGAAAGATCTGAGAACTTTCCATGTCTATCCTCCAACCTCTCCTGTCAGAAGTAGGGGTTAAAGTTTAGTGATCTTAATAGGAGTATGAGTCTCTGGAGAACGTAATTAAGTTCAAGAGAAAAGTTGTGGGAAATTATGAGATTTTCTTTCTGATTTTCTTTGTATCTTTTTCAGTTAGGAATGTTCCTCCTAGATATGGTAATAAAAGATTATCTCTATATCCTCCTCCAATTTTTTATGAGTTAAAGTTTTGTTAGGCATCCATTTGTATTATGTTATAATGCATGATGTATGATGCTTGTCTAAAACTATTTTAGGTCAAATTGCTTTCCTGCTTTCCCAATAGTTTTCATCAAATAGTGAGGAGTTGGGTTGTTTTTTCTTTTTACAAGTAATTTATATTCTATGTTTTTTGAATACTGAATTATTGGGCTAAATTTTTTTTTCTGATTGTTGTATCTCTAGTTCTGTCTATTTTTGAAAAATAATACCAAGTAGTTTTGATGCTTTATAACATAATTTGAGGTCTGAAAGTGCTATTCCCCATTACTAACTTTTCATCATTTTCCTTGATGTTCCAGACTTTTTGTTCCTCTAAATGCATCCTATAGCTTGATTGGTAGGATAGTAAATCTGAAAATTAATTTAGTAGTATCATCATGTTTATTATATTGACTCTCAACGACTATGAGTTTCTAATTAATTCCCTCCATGGCACTGACTCAGTCTAACTTGGCCCTTCCCCATTTAAACCACAAGAGGTGGCAGGTACTGATTCTTATCAGTCACCTAAGGAAAGGGGGTAGAGGAATGTATAATGTAAATACCTCAGAAACTACTCAAGGGCAAAGCGATACTACCCAAGGGAAATAGACCTGGAAATACATGTAGGCCCAGTACTTTCCCATTAGCACTTACTCTGTGATCTATCCTAAGGGCTCTTCTGGACCCTCCTGGCTTTAGAGAGATTATCAGTAGTAACTGTTGCTGTTTCCCTCCCAGCCTGATGTCTGTCTTTTTCTTTGCCTCATTAAAGGGGCCACGCCCTGGCTACTTCTTAAACAGGCCTATTCAATGAATGGGCATTACCTTACCCTAAGTGATTACCTTCAAGGACCTTGGCCTAAAGGGACCAAGATCTCCCAGTTCATGCTGAGTCATCTCCAGTCATCCTGATGAGTACCTGGTCACTGGATCCAGATGGTTCAGGAGGATAAAGTGAGGCTGGTGACCTGCACAGCCCTCCTTCACTCAAAACAAGTCAAGTGCAAGTCATGCCATCATTTCTGCAATGGCATGGTCTTCTTCGGCAATGAGGGATGAACACAGTCTTCCAAACCCTTGACTTAGTAAAATTTCTAATGAACTATGATCATGTCACTATTCTATTGAAATCCTTTGAGGTTTTCCATTGCTGATGAATAGTAAAAACTCCTGAATTTGAAATTTAAAGTCCTATGCAATATGGTTCCTCATGCATCCTTGCTTGATATTTTTTTCCTCCTAGTGCTTTACCTGGACTTCTTTATACCTTTCATACATACTATCTTTCCTATTATAGAGGGCTGCTAGGTAGTATAGTGGGTAGAGTCCTGGATCTAGAGTCAGGGAGATCCAGGTTAAAATATGACCTCTAAATAGAGTCCCTTTCCTGATTTGTGGCTATATCATTTCCCAGAATTGGCCCAAGGCTGTGATTCAATGGTGATACTAAGGGAAAACTCACGTCTCTGTAGATTTCTTTCTGTGAACAAGTATTCAATGAATTTAATAAGCCTAGTACATAGCGTACGGTGAGTATTGCTGTGCCTTTGCTCCTTGTCTTCTCTGCAGCACTTCTAGGTGATCAGGGATAAACTCTGTAGCTTATAGTAGTTTTGAAAGGATGGGAATGTGGAATTTCCTGAGGAAGCTGCTGTTCAGTCGTTTCAGGTGTGTCTAACTCTTCATGATTCCATTTGGGGTTTACTTGGCTAAGATACTGAAGTGATTTTCCATTTCCTTCTCCTGCTCATTTTGAAATATGGTAAACTCAGACAAATAGACTTAATTAATTTGCTCAGGATCACATAACTAGTGAGTGTCTGAAACCAGATTTAAATTCAGGTCTTTCTGATTCTATCCACTGCATCTCCTAGCAACCCTTCATGAGGAAGCAGCAAATTTTGGGAAACATAAGCCAAAGTCAGAACAAGAAAGAAAGAGCCAGTAATGGAGAAAAATAAGTAAGGAGATAATTACAGTCAAAGAACTTTTCCTGGGCTCTCTTCTGTTCATAACAGAGAGCCCCTGTTGGTATCCCTTCTCTCATGCAGTATCAGTGTTTTCACATACTGTGAAGGAAGGGTTTTTAAACTTTAAAGTGTTACCTCTTCTATCGTGATGGCAAAGACTGCATGGCTCTTCACTGTATCTCCCCCAGGCTTCCATATTTTGAATTTTCAATGCTGAGATGCAGCGGCTACTAAACAATGAAACCCCAGCATCAAATAGTCCTCAAGGTTTTTGTGTCCAATGGGCAAGTCACCAATATGTTGACTTTTCCCCAGCTTGTAACTGAAGCCCCTAAGTGTTGCTACACTAGGCGTAACCTTAATATAGATTAGTTATTTCTTTTCTTTTTTTTTTCTTTTACAAGGCAGCTAGGATGCTAGGCCTGAAGTCAAGAAGACTTATTTTCCTGAGTTCAACTCTAGCTTCAGACACTTACTAGATGTGTGAACCTTTGTCACTTAACCCTGTTGCCTTAGTCTCCTCATCTACAAAATGAGGTAGAGAAGGAAATGGGAAACCACTCCAGTGTCTCTGCCAAGGAAACTCTAAATGAGGTCACAAAGAGTCTGACATTGCCAAAAACAGCTGAATGCTTTTTCCCCTAAAGTCAGAGTTCATAGTCCCATAGATTCACCTTTCCCCCACTACTCTGGGGAGCCTATTAGTATCAATTATTAATGGAACTCAATAAACTTCAAGGCTAGAAAAGGATTCTTTTTTTTCCTTTTTCTCTAACCATTGAGTAAAGATTGCCTTCCCTGTCCTATATTATACTTCATTAGATCCTAGTTAGTCGGTGCCTTTGTCTTTTCATCTATAACCTCTATAACAAACATGCAGAACAGAATAAAAATATCTTTATCTAGAGGAGGAAACCAATCATTGAAGTGTAATGAACAAATTACCCAGATTCAATAGAACAAGAAATACTAAAAAATAAGTTATGCCATTCACCATTTGCACTCTTTAGCAACCCTCCTTTTCACCCTGTTTCTGTATCTTGCCTCTCTCTGTTGCAATGGTCTCTCTGTCTTCAATGGTTGGAATTTCTCTTATCCCATACACTTCTCAATAATCCCAATCATTTGGTCTCTTTTAAACTGGGAAAACTAATGTGGCACGAATTAGTACATTTTAAGCCTAAGGGAAATAATACAGCCCACTATATTCCTTCATTATAGTTTTGACAAGTTTATTTTAAATGATAAGTTAAGGGTATGATTCCCATTGCTCTGAGCCCCCAGTTAGGAAAATCCCTAACCTTTAAAAAGAGGTTTGGGTCTCTGCTTCAATTTACATTTATATCCATCTCTAAGTTCATCTAGCCTCTTTGTTGAGGCAAAATTAGGTTGCTAAAAACATCTGGGTAATGAAACAGAAGGTTGTATTACACTGTTCAGAGAAAATCATTTTCTTTGCAATATCTTTCAGTTTTTGAAAAAAGTAGGCACAACCAGTCATAGTCAATAAATATTTACTAAAGAGCCCCACATTATGCTTAGAGCTGGGGATACAAAAAGAGACAAAAGATAGTCCCTGCTCACAATCCAAGGAAAAGACAAGAAGCAAACAAATATGTATAAAAAACTACATGTAGGATAAACAGGAAATAATTTTTAAAAGGAAATCACGAGAATTAAGAGGGGTTGGGAAATGTTCCTTGTTGATGGCCTCATTTGATATCTACTTTCTCTGTCAAAGCTCAGTCCTACTTTCTCTGTCTTTTTGATGCAAGAGGCATCTTTTACATATATACATACAAGAGGGTCTTTTCAGTTCAACTTTGTATTGCCCCACTCTTCCTCTCTCAAATCTCTATTTGATTCTAAGATGGCTTCTCTTTGTTTTAAGGGGTTCCTAAGAGTGAGACCAATGTCTCACACAATGACCTTGATTGATTCCAGGAGATGTTTAGGCTCTGTTCTCAATCAGAACTGATTCAATCAAAAAGAGTTCATACCTAACAAAGATAATTACTTTAAGTGAAGGGGATGATCAGTGGAACCTCATCCTTATACTACTCCACCCTTAACACACATCCCAGAAGTCCATGGGGCTCATGCAGCATTAGACAACAGTTTCCTGATAAGGCAGTATAGGGAGCTGGGGTGAATACATATCCCACAAGAATCTGAGAATGGAAGAAAGTAGTTTTGCTAAATAAATGACGAGAATATTTTCTCTTTCATTTCCCTTATTATTTACATTGGCTTCTATTTTAAGAATATGTCATAATATGGTTATCTCTGCCTAAGTCAAAAATATTCCATGAAAAATGAGGCCTTGTGAGAAGTGATTTTGAATACATGAGTGACCTAAACATATTCCAGGATCCTAAATGTGCTAGTCAGGTTCCATACTTGGAATTCCAGAATAGCCAATTCTCCTTAGCAGACAATATTTCTTTGTATAAATATTCTTAAAAGTTTATTACTAATACAAAGATTTTGACTTTATTTTTGTGGAATTTTGGGGGGCAGAAAGTCTGTGTATTTTTCTTTCACAACATGACTAATATAGAAATATGTTTAATACGACTGTACATGTATAACCTATATCAAATTGCTTACTATTTTAAGGGGAAGGGGAGGGACAGAAAGGAAGAAGAGAATTTGGAACTCAAAATTTTTTTTGAATGTTAAAAATTGTTTTTACCTGTATTTGGGGAGAAATATAACTTTTTTTAAAAAAAGTTAGTTGCTAAATGGTTGCTTCTTAACTATACCTCGTACATTACCATTGGATTTTGAGAACCTACCTAGCAATCCTTTGCCACTCTACTCTGACTTAAGCATTTTATGTATACATAATTACACTCTATTGTTAAGCTGCCAGTTTCTTGAGGAAATCAAGACAAGTACATTTCTCCTCATGCTTCCTAGGCAGCCAAGCTCTTCTTACTCTAGCTGGGGTCTGCTCTGGAACTAACACCTGCATTTTGGTAGAAACAATTGAGCTACTGTGTGGCTGTCATAATGTCAAAACCAGGATTCACTCTATCAGTCAATCAGTTAACAAGTGTGTATTAAGTGCCTGCTATGTGCAGATCACTGTCCTAGGCACTGAAGATACAAAGAGAAAAAAAAGAAAATTAATCTCTATTAATGAGAAACTTTCATTCTGATGGAGATTCAATGTGATCCTGGCCACACCCCTAGAAGGGATCTGCCCAGTCCAAATACCCACATCCAGCAAGGACTGTGCCTTACAATTGCCTCTACTAGACTGAACACTATTCCAGATACCTACAATACCCTATACCTGCTCTGGGACCTTATGTTTCCAGGAAAGAAGCGCAAACTAGCATGTGAGCATATAAATTCATATTCCTGTCCAATCTGCTTTATAGGAGCAATAGAAAATAAGGAATGATTCCTTTCCTTGAGATTGTCTTTGATCTTTCAGAACACACTTAATCTAGGAAGTACTTACGTTCTTAAGTATTCTTATCAAAGGAGACTTACTCCCAGACAAGCAATGTAGTGGAGTTCCCAATTTCCTCTTTTCACAATCACCTCCAGATCAAATTTCCTGAATTAACAGTCAAAAGCTGATTTCTCTCCATGCTGGTGCTACAAACTCCACCTGGATTCTAACAGCCCAGCTGGGATCTTTTTTATCTCTTACATCTTCACCAATAATAAAATCCTTAGAACTGGAACTTAGCTGTCAAGTTTGTTGATGAAGCGTGATGCTAGTGAACAGCTAGTTCCCTGCATATAGTTGTTTTGACCTCTACAAATGCTATTTGAGCAAAAAGTTGGGTCTAGAAAGTTGTCAGCAGCTATGACAGACCCCAAAAGCTGATATATTGACTAGGAAAGGGGCATTTTTATCTAGTCATTTGCCTGCCTATAACCCCTACTCTAAAAGTGTCTTCTCTGACAAATGAGAGTTGTTTAACATCTGATCTCCTTGGCTGAATACAAGCAAAACAAACAACTTGGCAATGCATAAAGCTGTTTCCCTAGGGTCCAGTATAACCTTGAATGTATAATAATGTGAAGGGAAGGCAGCTGAGTTTCATTTGTGCCTAGCATCAGAAAGGCGAACCCCCAAGGTTCATTTATTCTTAATAACCTCAGTTCCAGGGATCCTGTCAGCCTCAGGCTAATGACAAGAACACCACCTGCTTAGGTGGTTGGCTTAGCATAGAGGAATAAGGATCTAATTGAGATTATAAAAAAAAAAAAATGACTGCATTGACTGATGTCAGGGTTTGTTAATGTTTGGACCCCACCAGTCAGGTTTTAAAAAACTGGCTCAGCAGTGGTTCTATAGCCTTCCAAGACAAAGCATGCCTTAGCACTAATCAGAAATGACAAGGGAGATAAGATAAAGTAAAATGGTCAGTTCCTTTCCACCTCTTTCCCCTCACTCCCTCCCTCCACTATCCCCTCCTGCTTTGATTCGTCTGTACTGGGAAATCCTGCAGGTCTAATGCCATAATCACTTAGAGAAGATATTCCCTTCCCATAAGAAACAGAGAGATTCTATTTACCCTTATTGTCTCTCATCTTTCTTAGGGTTCCAAAATAATTTTCAACTACAGTGTTAACCAGCTGATCTGTTAGGTTTTATCTCCATCATATCCATCCAGGATAATCTGGATAATAATTATTCTTAATAATCTAGGATAATAATTATTACCAAATAATATCACCACTAGGAAATTCATCATCATAAAGACTGTTTTAGCTTTGCTACTCATACTTCTCCAGTTGGAGAGCTGGAAGGTCCTCCCTAGTCTCCCTTTACAGAGAGTTCCAAATGCCAACCATCTCTTCATTTTCTACTAGCTGCTTGGTTTCAGCTCATCATCATCATGTCCTGACCCTACCTTCTGGCACTGCCCCTCCCTTTTTTCATTTGTGTATTGTCTTCCTCCATTACATTGTAAACTTCTAGAAGTCAGGAACTCTCTTTCTTTTTCTTACCTGTATCCCCAGGGCTTAGCACCATGTCTAGTACTTAGTAGGTGCTTAATAAATGTTTACCACATTTTTTTATTTAAAGTAATCTTCAACTACAATGATAACTAAAAGTTCACCTTGCTTGTGGTTTGAGTTATTTATTGTCATAAAGGAAACTATAATATGTTATCCAATCTCTTTAACCAGAGGGTCTTAATCTAACATCTATAGACTCTCAAGAAGTCCATAAATATAAAGATTTCGGGGGGGGCTAGGAACCTGGAACTTTTAATATTTTGATAATAGCATTTCACTACAATTCACTTTCTGTGTAATCTAATGTATTTTATTCATTTAAAACATTCTGAGAAGGGGTATATAGACTTCATCAGACTAGAAGGAAAAAATGATTAAGACAAGCAATTCCAGTCTTACTGTAATCAGTTTAAATTCCTTACTATAATTTCTTGCAATATAATACTATATTGTCCCCAAGGGACAAAGATTGAAAAGACTCAGGTGGGGGCAACCACTTCACCCCACAGAGAGCTCTGACCTTGAGTCTTAAGTGCTTCCTTCCCACATTTGGACTTGAAAGACCAAGAAGCTAGACTTGAAGGAGCGAGAATTCTGGGAGGTAGAAGCAAGAAAAGGCCAAGAAAAGGAAGAGACTGGAGAAAGACATCAAAAGCCAAGAATCTTGATGTCTGATAGAGTGTAGATAAAGCCTACATGATCCATGTCTGGGACAGGACCCATATGCTGCTCGAATCACTTCAGTTTGGAGTTCCAGACTCTGCCAATCTTCTATCCACTCCTCATGCCAGCAATATCTCCACTTCTGCCTGCCCAGGAAGTAGCTTTCCTTGGGTTCTTGTTGACACAAATCCCAAGGCAGTAAAGAATCAAGGTGCCAATCACTGGAAATTTTACTATAGGAGGAGTAAAAGGATGATTCCAAAGTAGCCAATTCATCCTAGGAAAGCTTTAGTGTTTGAAATTAAAAATTGACCTCTTAACAAAATACAAGTGGGCTTATCCACAGTCTATTCTTCTTTACCTATTTGTGTCAAGAAACCCTTTAGTAGTAAGATAAAATACATAGAATCATAAATAAATAAAAAGAATGATAAAATCAATTGGAGTGGGCAAAGTCAAGATGGCAGAGTAAAAGCACAAACTTACTGCAGCTCTCCCCCCAAACTCAGCCAAATACCTATAAAAAATGACTCTAAACAAATTCTGGAGCTGCATAATGCACAGAATGATGGAGTGAAGCAAATCTCTAGCCCAAGATAGTCTGATAGGTCAACGGGAAGCGTATATCATGCCAGGCTGGGAGCAGAACACAGTCCAGCATGGGCCACACTGGCCAGACAGGACCTGAAAAGTTTAGCAGAGACAGAATCATGCACACAGACTTCACAACCCCAAAACACTAAATAAAAATTGGAAGGTTAGTGGAAAAAACCTATTGGACCTGTGTGAGAGAATAGAGTGGTCTGACCCCAGCCCCAGGGCAACAGAGGGGGCAGAGGAGCCTCCATCAGGGACAGCGACAGCTGCTGTCTTCTGGAACTCTAGATCCACATATTGTGGGGGGATCAAGCAGCTGACAGTATACTCCCCTGACTCCCACTGGAAGCAGAGAACTACCTTGACATTGAGCTCAAAAGTCAAGAAACTGGCTGGAGAAATGAGCTATAGAACCTTACTTTGGTGATAAGGAAGACCAAAATATACAAACAGAAGAAGTCAACAAAGTCAAATATCCTACATCCAAAGCCTCCAAGAAAAATATGAATTGGTCTCAGGTCATGGAAGAGCTCAAAAAGGATTTTGAAAATCAAGTCAAAGAAGTAGAGGGAAAAATTGGGAAGAGAAATGAATGATGCAAGAAAATCCTGAAAAACAAGTCAACTGCTTGCTACAGGTGACCCAAAAAATTACTGAAGAAAATACCACCTTAAAAAATAGACTAACCCAAATGACAAAAGAGTCCCAAGAAGTCAATGAGAAAAATGCCTTAAAAAGCAGAATTTCCCAGATGGAAAAGGAGGTCCAAAAGCTCACTGAAGAAAATAATTCCTTAAACATTACAATGGATCAGATGATCCATTCTAAGGAGTTTATGAAGAAACAAGAAATTATGAAAGAAAACCAAAGGAATGAAAAAATATCAGACAATGTGACATATCTCATTGAAAAAACAGCTGATGAGGGGGCAGAGCTAAGATGACAGATTGAGAGAAGTACTCACCTGAACTCTAGGACAAATTCCTTCAGATACCTCTCAAAAAAGAATCTGAACAAATTTTAGAGTGGCGGAATCCATTAGGAGAGAGTGTGGCAGATTTCTAGCCCAGGACAGCCTGGAAATTTAATGGGAAGGATCTGTTGCACAGGGCTAGAGGAGTACAGAGTGCAAAGTGCATGGGCTCTACAAGTGTGGGCCCAGTCATAGCAAAGCTGAGAAGGAAGCACTGGGCAGTCAGAAGCAGCAGCAGCAGTGCAGATTCTTAAACATATCAGCCTAGGATGGGAGCCCAGTGGAACTGAATAACAGAGAAGCACAGAATCCCAGGCAACAGTAGCAGCTGCTCCTGAGACTATAAGCCGCAGAATAAATGTCTATAAGTCACCTACTTGAACTTCTGGGAGCCAAGATGGTGGAGTGATCTGTAAATGCTCTCACCCTTCCCTTGTTGACCTTGTAAAACCCAGAGAATATTTCCCCAGGAAAAAATCCTGGAATAGTGGGATTACTTGAAAGGGTAACAGTCTTCTAGAACATGAGGCCAGGAAAATTGGAAAAATTCTTCTGCGGCTGAAAGGGACCAGTGAAGGACAAGGATATAAGTCATTCCCCAATTGATAAATGATCAAAGGGTATGAACAGACAGTTTTCAGAGGAAGAAATTAAAGCTACTTATAGTTATATGAAAAAATGTTCTAAATCACTATTGATTACAGAGATGCAAATCAAAACAACTCTGAGATAGCACATCACACCTATCAGATTGGCTAAAATGACAAAACAGGAAGATGATAAATGTTGGAGAAGATGTGGGAGAGGTGGAACACTACTTTATTGTTGGTGGAACTGTGAGCTGATTCAACCATTCTGCAGAGCAATTTAGAACTATGCACAAAGGACTATAAAACTGTATATAGCCATTTCTTCTAGGACTGTATCCCAAAGAGATCATAAAAATGAGAAAGCGTCCCACATGTACAAAAATATTTATAGCAGCTCTCTTTAGGGTGGCCAAGAACTGGAAATTGAGGAGATGCCCATCAACTGGGGAATGACTGAACAAGTTGTGGTATATGAATGCAATGGAATACTATTGTGCTATAAGAAATGATGAACGCAAAGACTTCAGAGAAGCCTGGAAGGACTTATATGAACTGATGCTGAGTGAAAGGAGCAGAACTAGGAGAACACTGTGCATAATAACAACCACAGTGTGCTAGGAATTTTTCTGCTCGACTTAGACCTTCACAGCAATGCAAGGACCTAAAACATTTCCAATGGACACTTGAGGCAAAATGCCTTCCATATCCAGAGAAAGAACTATGGAATTAGATTGTAGAATGAAGCAGAATATTTTCCCTTATGTTATGTTTTGTTTTCTTGTGGTTTTTCTCATGGTTTCTCCCATTCATTTTAATTCTTCTATGCAACCTGACCAATGTGACAATGTGTTAAATAAAAATGTGTGTGTAGAACTCATATAAGATTGTATGCCATCTGTGGCAAGGAGTGGGAAGTCAGAGGGGAGGGAGGAGGAGAAAAATTAAGACTTATGGAAGTGATTGTAAAAAACTGAAAACAAACAAATTATCATAATTAAAAAAAGAAAAACCAACTGACTAGCCTATTAACTTATCAAGCTGCTTGGGCAATTTCCCTGATCAACCACACTATGTAGATGACAGCTCTAATAATATTTAAAATAAATACCTCACAGAAATATTGTGAAGAAAGTCTTCTCTGGGTGCTTGCATTATATTTTCTTTGCTCTAAAAACTCTTGGTTTTGGCTATGACATTCCTGGTGGTTTCCATTATGGAGTTTCTTTCAGGAAGTGACTGGGTTCTTTGTATTTTTACTTTACTCTCTGGTTCCAATAAATCTGAATATTTTTCCTTTATGATTTATTGAAATTTTTATCTAGTATCTTTATTTTCTAGGGGGGAGGGGAACCTGATAAAGTCATGGTTTTCAGGTAGTCTAGAGATTCTTTGTTTTAATATATACTTTATTTACTTTTCAGTTCTCAGTCCTCCCACAATAGTGTTTGCTTCTGATTATCCCTTTCCCCAATTTACTGTCCCTTCTATTATCTTCCCTCTCCTATTCCCTTCCCCCTTGCCTTCCTGCTAAGTAAAATAAATTTCCTATCCAATTGAGTATGTGTTTTTCCTCCTTAAGCCAAATCTCGTGAGATTAAGGATCACTCATTTGTTTTCATCTCCCCCTCTTCCCCTCCATTGTAAAAGCTCTTTCTCCCCTCCTTTATGTAAGACTATTTGCTACATTCTACCTCTCCCTCTCTCTTACTCCTAGTACATTCCATTCAACAGTGCATTTTTTTAGGTATTCTTTTTCATATTCACTCACTCTGTGCCCTCTGTGTGTGTGTATATATGTATGTATATATATACACACACGTACATACATATATACACACATATAACATATATACATACACACATACATACATATATATACCTACACATATGTAATATACATACCCATACACAGCTATATATATTCCCTCTAACTACCCTAACATCGAAAAAGGTCTCATGAGTTACAAATAACATCTTTCCATGTAGGAATGTAAACAGTTCAACTTTAATGAATTCCTTAAGGTTTCTCTTTCCTGTTTACCTTTTTCATGTTTCTCTTGATTCTTGTATTTGACAGTCAAATTTTCTCTTGAGCTCTGGTCTTTTCAACAAGAATCCTTGAAAGTCCTCTATTTCCTTGAAATTCCATTTTTCCTCTGAAGTATTATACTCAGTTTTGCTGAGTGGGTGATTCTTGGTTTAATCCTAGCTCTTTTCACCTTTGGAATATCATTTTCCAAGCCTTTTGATCACTTAGTGTAGAGGCAGATAAATCCTGTATTATTCTGATTGTATATCCACAATACTTGAATTTTTTCTTTCTGGCTGCTTATAATATTTTCTCCTTGACTTGGGAATTTTAAAATCTTGCTACAATATTCCTAGGAGTTTTCCTTTTGGAATCTCTTTCAGGAGGTGATCAGTGAATTCTTTCCATTTCTATTTTACCCTCTAGAATATGAGGGCAGTTTTCCCTGATAATTTCTTGGAATACGATATCTAGGCTCTTTATTCGATCATGCAGTAGACACTTTCTGTCAATCTTCCAGGCTATCTTGAGCTAGAAATCTGTTTCACTCTGTCATTTTGTGGCTTCTGCTGTTCTAGAATTTGTTTAGAGTCATTTTCTGCAGGTATTTTATGGGTTATCGAAGGAAAGCTAGAGCAAGTTCATCCTTCTGCTCTGCCATCTTGGCTCCACCCCCTCATCCAGTGATTCTTAAAAGATCTTTTCTTGACTCATTTTATGTCAGGTTTTATATGAGATAGCTTATATCTTCTAAGATTGTTTTTTTTAATCTTTTAAATTTGTTGAATATTTCTTGTTGTCTCCCGGAGTCATTAACTTTTTATTTGGTCCATTCCTATTTTTAGGGAGTGTGTTACTTTGTAAAGATTTTTGTATCCATTGCAGTAAACTGTTAATTCTCTTTTGTGGAAAAACTTTATTATTTATTAATATTGTTTAAACCTAGCTTTGGATATTGGAATATTATTTTACCTAGAATATATAGGTCATGCTGACCCCATAAACCCTCCAAAGGAGCAGGATATTACTGTAAGGAATGCTTGGACTTCACCTTAGGCTTGTGTTTTGGCTTTACCCAAACATTGAATGTTTAGGCTTGCCTGTTGATATGTATCTCAAGCAATCTATGTGCTCTTTTTGGAGACTGCCTACATATAGGCCCTATGCCCTTGTCTGAACTCTGATATAAAACTCACAAAGGCTAAGGGGGGTAGGGTAGGAGGGGATGGAGGGAGTTATACTGTTTTCTGGCTTTTGCCTCTGCTGAACTTAAAATTATTTATAAATTTTTTTTCAATTTTGGGTTTGTTCTTGACCAATACCTTCCAACTCTTTTTCTAGAGCTCTCATTTACAAGATAGTGTTTTAATGTTTTCTAAAATATCTTGCTTCATTTATTTGTGGAATTCTAGGGTCTGTGTCTAAGCTGTGTTTTTCTTAAGGTTTCTCCTATAGAAGTTTTTGAGTTATTCTTATCTTCTAGGTTTTTGTCTTGGTTGCCCCTAGACCCACAATCATTCTTCCTGAGGGCCTTTTTTGTTCTTTATTGTTCTTTATTGGTCCAATCTTTACTTCCTGAAATGGGACTTTGTGTCAGAACCAGGCTCTATGAACTCCTGGAGAATGTTCAAGTGTAACCTGGTCTTCGTTTTTATTATCTGAGGTCCTATTGCTTTGTTCTCTGACTTTTGAGGATTTTGTTTCTCCAGTATCTGAGGGGTGACTCAGGCTGGGAAGCTGCAAACTTTCAGTGTATCCTGAGTGGTCGGATGTAGCACATAGTCTGATCATTATTCTCTTTGAGCTTTGCAGGTTCCTTGACCATGGACACGGTCTGGGAAATCCAACTACATGTGGCTCAGCCTTGATCCACAGTTTACAATCCACTTATTACTCATCCATAAACCCTGAGTCATGTCTATTGGATCACTGAAAGAACTGTAGAACCATATCTGTTGTAATTCATGCTTGGTTTACTATGATCTGTGCTAAAAAAAAAAAAAAAAACCATCTGTGGTTTTAACTTGTACATCCAGTTGCAATTCAGATTAATGTTCTTTATGGGTCTTTGTTGGAAAAGTTGTAGAAGAGGAGAGACTTAGGCTGACTGCTCTCTCCTGTTCAATCGTCTTTGCTTTCTTGACTATAATTCAATTATCTATCATATGCTGAGGAGAAATTTTGGGGAAAGCTTGTGACAAAAATTACTCATTGAAGGCAGCCAGATGACACAGTGGATAGAATACTGGACTTGGAATCAGGATGATTCATCTTCCTAAGTTCAAATTTGGCCTCAGACACTCACTAGCTGTGTAACTTTAGGCAAGTCACTTAATCCCATTTATCTCAGTTTCCTCCCTATAAAATGAACTGCAAACTACTCCAGCATCTTTGCCAAGCCCAAAATGTAGTCTTGGAGAGTCAGACACAACTGAAAAATGAACGAACACTCACTGTAGGTTTTGTATGACTCTAGGCCATTTGTTAGATTAATCCTTCCTAACAATCCTTCCTAGTAATTATTCATTGTATAGTTACTGAAATTGTATCCAATGTTATTTGTAAATCCGGATGTGAAAGGGCAGCCTTTCCTTGTATAAATGTGATGGGATTATCCTTTCTATATCCTAGAGCAGAAGGAATGCCATGCCAAGTAGTGTAAAGTGTGAGGCTACCTTAAGACCTAATAGATTTACCAGACATGGGTCAAGCATTTGGGATTTTTAGATTTTGTATTCACATCTGAAGAAGAAAAGAGAATTGTGTATGTCTTGTGCAAAAACACAAAGAAACATCTTGTGTGGAATAAAGGATCACATCAAAACATCCATTTCTACAAGTTTTATTTGCATCACAAAAGACTCTAGCTTTGGGCTCTTTGGAGTCAGTTTTAAAACTTCCAGTTTGTCAACTCAAATTCTTAGGTTTTATATCCAAATAAACATGCTACAGGAATCTCTTGAATTTGGTGATTTCTATTTCATTACCCTATTAGTCAAATCAAATTACACTGACATGTATATTTCTGAAAAGATTTTGGTGGAAGAGAAGACAGAACAATTGGCTATCATAAAATCTGAGGGGTTTTCTGTGATCTTTCTTTATTTCTGTTATTCCTTTATCAGATGATCTATCTGTTTAGCACTAACAACTGAAGACTAAAAGATCTAACTACAGAGAAGAAAAGTAATTGATCCAATTTTATTTCTACCTCACCTTTTGTAATCTTTCCCTTTCCGTTTCTTTCTCCATCAGAGACTCCATGAGCCACAAGCTTCAATAAATTCAATTTCTGTTGAGTTACAATGAACAAAACCTTCCATATTCTCCAATGGACCAATAGAGAAAGAAAAGGATGCAAATTTCTCCTGAATTGCTTGGATTCAATGCATTGCTATAGATAGAGACTCTTGAGTTTTCATTTGATGGTACAATTAAAAGGTTTTTCTTTAGGTGAATTGGCAAACTGTGCTCTTCAGTCCCCTTTGACTTCAATGGGATACACTGTAAGGATGAAGAAAACCTGGCAAAACTCAAGAGACACAAACTAATGCATTAGATGAAGAAAAGAGAGTTAAATAAAGCTGTATCTTTACCAGCTTCAACATATTCAATGTTTTATTTGAGTTAGTTACATGGAACAAAATTTAATGAAATGCAAATTTCTCCTGAGTTGCTCGGATTTCGATTTAGAGTTGGAATTAGAAGTCATCTAATTCAACTCTCTCTTATTACAGATAAGAAACTGAGTAGTTATGTTACTTGCCCAAGGTCATAGAGATATTAAATACTAGAGTAAGGATTTGAACTCAGGTTCACTATCCAGTATTCTTCCCATTTCCCTAAATAAGGAGCCTGCCATATTGAAATAAAAACCCAAACCATCTGTCCCACTGATCATATCTTTTCAGAATGGAAGCCCCTTTGGTGTTAGGAACACTTCATAATAAAGAATGTAAAATCTGTGGGACACTAGCACTACATTTGAATCAGAAGTGCAGCAGTCATTTGGAGCAAGAATATTATAATTTCTTCCACTCCCAAGGACTCCTCAGCACTAGTCAGTCACCAGAGAAACATTAGAGCATTTTCTTTAAACCTATTAGACTTCACCTAAGATTTTCTTTTCCACTTTCCTCTTTAAGAGCTGTGGTGAATTTAACTCAATTGTTCATATCTGAATGGACTGTGACTTGTATATTAATATGTTAATGAATTGTAGAAATCCAGAAAGTACCTACTTGACTCTTAAGTAAATAGAAAATGGTAGGTCTAAAAGGAAATGTCTTAATAGCTAGGCTAACGCCTAATGGAGTTTTTGTCTAATGGATAATGAGAATCACCCCAACTCCTCAAATAGAAGTGAGGTGAACACTCCTTTCCCTGAATTTATATGGATTTAAGAGCTACTCTCGTTAAGCTCAGACAGGAGTAATTGGGACTTTTAAAAATGCTAATGGATTTACCGAAAAGCCATTGACTTGTATGCCTGGCTTATGATGAGTGACCTTGAGATCATGGAAGATTAGCGAACTGATACAGTAACAGCAATATTGTTTTAGAACAACTCTGGGCAATTAGGTCATTCATTATAAATATATTATATTTATAAATATCCAAATTACAAAGAATTTATGAAGGAAGATGCTATCTGCATCCAGAAAAATAACTGATAAATAGAAATATGAATGTAATGGTTTTACATATATATATACATATTTGTGTCTAATGGTAGCCATCTCTAGGGTAGGGAGTAGGGGATGGAAGAAAAAAAAAAAGTTACATGATAACTTTATTATATATTTTAAAAGAGTAGCAAGTAGTACATAATAGATTTGCAGTTTCATATACAATTTTTTTTTCTATTCCAGTTATGGAAATGTTTATTTCTTACGTTTAGGATAAAAAAGATAAAATTTGAAAAAAGATTAGTGAACTGGAACACAATGAAAGAAATAGGTGCAAGTAGAGAGAAAGAGATAAGGGAAACAGTTCAATTTTACAGAATGCAAATGTACAGAAAAATACAGAATATAAATTTACAATATACTCCAATTTAGGAGAATGCAAGAGGAACGGGCACAAGGTACAAAGAACAACTTCTTGAAATAATGTAAGGAAACTACAGAAAGAAAAAATGATTAAGCTGGAAGAATCTGGGAAAGGATAAAAACACTACAGCATCAAAATCCAGCATCTGACTTCACAGAGAACTATTTTTCAGACCATAGACCAGGGTTGAGCTGAAGAACCAGAAAGGAATGACTGAGGAACAGAAGAACCAGAGTCCAAATTATAAATTGGATAACTTGTGAATGAAATCTAGACCAGTATAGGTCATAATTCATGATTAGGACTTGTGGTTAAGATCATTGTGGGGAATGCTGTAGAGGAAGTCAACTCTCCTATCTACATCCCAGGAAATACATAAAAAGGACCCCAGTTATAGCAATGATAAAGAAAACTGAAAAAAACAGAAATAAACTCCTCTATCTAGTCCATAACTGCACGAATAAGACAGCAGGGAACCAGCAGAGGTTGGGAGATGTATCACTCCAAGGAAGTAGCATCAGCTGAAATAAATGAATCTGAAGCCTAAGGTGTGGCCCCAGGGAGTAGTCCTACAATACTTTAAAGGAGCCATGCTACGGAAGTCCCAGGAAAGGGTATAGAAGGGTACATGCTACACAAGTTCCAGGAAAAAGGGCTAGAGGTCAACAGAGACTGAGATGATGTCAGGAAAGCCAACATAGACTATGGTAAGCAGACCCTCCTGTGGTTCTTATATTCCCTTTATCCCTTTTTAATCCCTCCTTTTCTGATTTATTCTCCAAAGTTCAAATTTGTTTTGCTTTTGACTGTTCCTTCCCTGAGTCTCCTCTCCTGATTCAACTCCTTTCTCCCCTTCACCTGCCCCTGACTGTTGCCTTGATATTTTTTTCCACCAAACTGTGTGTGTGTGAATGTGTGTGTCCCTGTATGTTTGTATCTGTGTGTGTGTGTATGTCTGTGGGGGGGAGGGGTTAGGTATGGATGTGTAGGTAGAGTGGGAACCCACTTTTTGGTTCAACTGTCTGACTTTGGGTTAGAGGAGAAGAAAACACAACCTATACATTATTGAAAATAAATTTTTCTTCTGAAGAAAGCTCAGAAAAGATTCTTTCCTTTTAGAGAATTCCTTAAATTCTAGGAGTCCTAAGATCATACTGGAGAGTAATTCCTCCCATCTTGGTCCATTTGGTTGGAGGTCAATATATCAATAATCAAGGCTAGAAGATAAAAAGTTTAATTAGCATCAGCTTAATGGGCAGCTGACAGTTGGATAGCAACTCTACAGACCAAAGAGAGATGAACACACGTAAATATATGTTTATGTTTGTATGCATATATTGTTGGTAGAAATACAACCAAAGTGACTTCATTTTGTAAAGTCCCTCTCTCTTGTCCCTAGTCCTGTCTATTTCCTAGCCCTGCCCCCTTTTATGGCCCCAAGAGTGTTGCAAAAGCCAAAACTCTTATTAACAGATATTACAACAACTCTACCAAACTGTGTTTATGTGTGTTGTATGACCTTCTGATAACCATGAAACAGCCTGGAGCCACCTGGAAAGTCCTTCACTTCTTTTCTATCTGTATTGTAAGGTATGATTGAATTTTGTTTCCACAAAAATTATATAAAATTATAATTCATACTGATGGCTAATATCAGAGACTTGTATAAGGCAGTGGTAGGGAATGCTGGTGCCTGAAAATTAGCAAATCTACTACTTTTCTTTGAAGACCTCTTCCTGTATATCAACAAGAACCTTACCAGGCCAGGTCTCATACACGAAGGATAAGAATGAGAGCCATAGACCCACCTTTATTATTGATATCTTGGGTTCTTGAAAATCATGCTTTTGTCAGTTCTCTTAGCAGTTGAAAACTCCTTTTGTCATACTATCTGATGTAAACAAAAGGGGAGGGGACTAAGAGTATTCCTTTATTAAAGAATAAAATAAATGAAGATGTAATCAAGGGATGGAGTTTAGTGAACCCTGGAATGCTGATCAATGGGATTCAAGGCATGAATCTGGATAAATTATTAAGACATGTAACTAGCTTAACTTGGGCTTGTGCTGGCTAGGAGGCCAAGTTACCTTTCTGTAAAAGACAAAATAAAACTCTTTTTTTCTAAATTCACTCATGGCCTGATAGAATTCTTGGTTATTTCTAACAGCAAAAACACCCATCTCTGAAACTCAGTAATCATATCCCATGTGGACTTTCCTAGGTGTACACATACCCTGGGTGATTGCTATATGTTGAACCTTCTAATGTCTAATTCATTCTCTCTCTCTTTCTGTCTCTCTCTCTGTCTCTCTGTCTCTCTCTCTCTCTCTCTCTCACTCTCTCTCTCCATATATATATATATATATATATATATACATATTTATATATATGTATGTATGTATGCATATCCCTCTCTCCCTCTGTACATATGTATACATGTATAGCTACCTTTATATAGCCTTAGGGCAACATTATGAGGATCAAAAAGAGTCTAAGGGGTGAGGTTGATCAGCCACTTTCCTTATTTTGAACATTGAGTAATAGGGACCGGTTTCAAATGGGTTTTTGCGGGGAGAGGCAGTAAGGAAATGTCTTAATCTTGAGGTTGTAACTTGTTAACATTGTTTTCTCAGGAGTCTCCAAAGATTGGGTGTATTTCCATGGGGATGTTTCCCTGTAGTTAATTCATCAAACCATCTTGGTAGAGCCAAGGGGTGCTGGAGGTCTCTAGTCAATATTATCAGAATATCTAGGTGTAGGGGGAGACTTCTAACATAGGGGAATTGTGTATGTGTGTTCCTCCTTCGTTGCCGAAAAAAGACCATGCCATCAGAGAAATGATGACATGACCTGCACTCGACTTTGTTTTGAGTGAGGGAGGGCTGTTCAGGACACCAGCCTCACTTCTCCTCCAGAGCCATCTGAATCTAGTGACCAGATATTCATCAGGATGATTGGAATGATATAGGATGAGGCAATTGGGGTTAAGTGACTTGGCCAAGGTCATACAACTAGTGAGTGCCAAATGTCTGAGGTGAGATGTGAACTCAGGTCCTCCTGACTCCTGAACTGGTGCTCTATCCACTGCACTACCTAGCTGCCCCAACATAGGGGAATTATCCTGTTGTTGAATAACATACATACTGAAGGGCTGTCTATTTATACAGTCCTGTAACTCCCTTTCTTTGACTAATAAGGTTACCTTTAACCTTCTAAGGTTACTTTTTCTGGGAAGATGTTTTCCTCAAACTCAAAGGTCATAGGTTTTATTCATTTTCTCTACATTCCCTCCTCCTTTCTCTAGTCCCCTCCTTTCCCTCTTCCTGGCATCTGTATGATTCATAGAAAATGTAGCATCCTTTCAAGTGGTCATAATTCCTTGCCTCTTCCAAGGATTTTTGCTTGTTCTTTGATTAAAAAGCAGAACAGACTTTTCCAAGAGCACAAGGAAAGGCCCTGGGGCCTGTTATTTTTTTCTGTGTCAGTCTATTAAAGAAGAAAACACATCCTCCCTCCCATCTGCACCTTTGGCTCTGTTTTGCTGTCATATTTCAGGAGCTAAATGGAGTCAGACCTGACCAGCATTTGAATAAAAGGCCTTGAGAAAAGTGTTGGGGGAAGTGAGATGAGAGTCTGGGGAATAAGTGTCCTCCTTCTCACAATCCTATTTGGTTGTGGTGCCAAGCAAAGGGCATGGTTCATTTAACATGTGGCCATTGCAGAATCTTGAAGATAAAATAGTTTTCACTGAGGTTTGGGTTGTGTAATTTTGCCTTCAAATCTGCTCTTTATCCTGACTCTACTATTTGTCTGTGGTGCTGCCATTTACTTAGTCTTCCACATTCAAAACCTTGACATTTTCTCTCCCCATCTCTTTTATGAAATCAATGATCACATCCTGCCAGTTCTGCTCTCCAACATATCTTAAATCTATCCTCTCTCTATTTTCACTGCCACCATTTAGTTACATGCCTTCATTTCCACTGTCCTGAACTATAGTTATAGCCATAGATGCTAAAAAGGTTTTCTGACTTCCTCTTTTTCCCTTTCTTATTCTTCATTCAATTGCCAGAATAAATTTTCTTTTAAAAAATGCATTTATATATATATATTTTTTGTATCACCAAAATTTTCCCATTCTCTTCCCAGAAAACCATTCCATAAAACAAATAATTAAAAAAAACAAACAGAAAAAGAAGCAGAAAAACATCATCACAGTTGATAAATATATTGAAAAAGTCTCAAAATATGTGCAATGTCCCACCTTTCCAGAGGAGTAAAGTGGGTATATCTTTTCATACTTTCTTCGGTGTCATGCTTATTTTTTGTAATTTTTCAAAATTTTCTTTTTTTTATATTTCTTTCCATTGTGACATTGTGACATTGTGTATGTCATTTTCTAGGCCCTATTTACATCACTTAACATTAGTTCATTTAGATCTTTTTGTGCTTCTTTGTACTTACCACATTTGTTCTTTTATACATCATAGTAATATTCCATTCCATCTTCGTTTAATCATTTCCCCAATCAATTGGCCTATATTTTGTTTCTATTTCATTGTGATTACAAAAAGTGCCACTCTAAATATTTTGGTATACTTAGAAACTTTCTCTTTATCCATGATCTCCTTGGAGTATAAGCCTAGTAATAGAAAATCTGGTCAAAGGGCATGGACATGTTAGTCACTTTATTTGCATAATTCAAATTGCTTTCCAGTATGGTTGTACTGATTAATAACTCTACCAACAAGGCACTAGTGCGTCAATTTCCACAACCCCTCCAATGTTAATTCTTTTAACCTTTTGTCATCTTTGTGAATTTATTGGATGTGCGGTGAAACAGACTTTTTTGATGTGCATTTCTTATTACTATTGATTTTGAGCATTCTTTCATATGGTTCAAAATTGTTAGTAGTTTGCAATTCTTTTGGGAAATATTTGTTCATATTTTTGACCACTTGAACTAATGGAGGATACTTTTGGATACAAAGAGAAAGACACAGAGAGAAATAGAGAGAAAGACACAGAGAAAGAAACAGAGAAAGTTTGTGTGTGTGCATATATACATACAAAACCCATTAAAACAAAATATACATACATTATAACCCATGTCTATATCTTAATCATTTGTATATCTTGGCTAACGAACCCTTAGAGAAACTTGATACAATAACTTTTTTTTGCCATTGACTGTTTCCTTCTTATCATAGGTGTGTTAATTTTGGCTGTGCAGAGGCTTTACAGATTTATGTCATTAAAGTTACCTATTTTGTCTTCATTTGGGATGTGTGGGTTGAGAAGGACTAGCACCTTTGGTGTGAAAGCTTGCCAAACCCTTTTCAGGGCTGCTCATCCACCTTTGGTGTTTACCTGTCAACCAACTCTCACCTGTGAGTCTAAGAACCTGTCACATGAACAGCAGACATACCCTTGTAAAAACATCTTGACAAAGAGGCTACACCAGGTTGAGGGTAACCAACAGATCTTAAACCCATTAGTGAGTTTAGGGGGATATCTATCCCATGCATGTGAAGACCTTCCCCAGAAGAATGGGTGGATGAGAACAATTTGTTACAAGAGCCATAAAGGCAACTGAAGCAAGCAATGCGGATCACTTAGAGCTTGGTCAGACATTGAAAACACCAAGGTCATCCATGCATCCCGGGTCATCACCAATCATCCTGACTTTTGTCTTACTACTGGACTTTAATGACACTGGAAAAGAGAGTAAGGCTTTGTGTAACTCTTCCTCACTTAAATCCAATTCACCTGCAAGTTCAGACATCGCCCATGATGTCATAGGAGTTCTTCAAAAACAAAGGATAAGTGACAACGTGGCTTTCCTTCTACCCCTCATTTTGGTAAGAATAGCTCTCCCCATAACTATGAAAACTATATCAGCTTCCCTTCTAACTTTTTCATAGTATGATTTTTTAATATTAATATTGTCTATCTATTAGAATATGTTATAGAATACAGGGTTGGTCTAAGCCTGCTTTCTCCCAGACTGCTTTCCAGATTGCCAGTTTTTAACATGTAAGGAGTTATTTTCTAAGTAATTTATATTTTCTGCTTTATTGAATGCTGGGTTATTGAGTTCCATTGTCTCTGATTCCCTTGACTGGTCTATTCCATTAATCTACCTCTCTATTTTTAAATCATACCAGACAGTTTTGATAATTTCTGCTTTTTAATACTATACAGTTAGAAGTCTGAAAGTGCTATTCGCCACCTTTATTTTTATTATTTCTCTTGTCATCCAGAATCTTTTATTTTTCTAAATGAATTTTGACATTTTATTGATTTCTATAATGTATCCTTTTGATAATTGGATTGCAATAGCTTTAAAAATGTAAATCAATTTCAGTAATATTGGCATTTTTATTTATTGGCAGGGTACAGCCATAAGCACTGAATATTTCTCCAACTACTTAAGTTGTTCTTAATTTCTTTAAGGAGTACTTTGTAATTGAATTTATATAAATGTTTTAAGTGCTTTGGTAAATTGATTTCCAAATATTTTATGCATTTGATAGTTATTTGGAATGGTATTTCATTTTCTATTATTGCCTCTTGGATTTTGTTATTCTTTTGCTGTTGGTATTGTTACTGTTATTGTTGTCTTTAATTGCTATATTTATCTATCTTTCTTGTATTTTTGTTTCCTGGGGTGATTGAAAAGCAAATAATTTGTTTGAGTCTAGTTTTCTTTGAAGGAAGGCTTCTAATACCATTTTTTTTAATTGAACATCTTTTTTCATTTATGGTTAGGCTCAGCTTTGCAAATTGACACTTTGGGTTGTATCTTGGACTCCTTTTCTCTTTGGAATACATTATTCCATTCCCTTCTGTGGTTTCTGATAGGTACAAAATAGTCTTATATTATTTAAATTCCCTTTCCTTTATACTTGGAGATCTTTCTCCTGGTCAGTTGCAGAATTTGTTGTTTATCATTAGAATTACAAAATGGAATTACTATATCTTGGAGTTTGCAGCACAAGGTTCTTTTCTGGAAATTATCTGTGAATTCTTTTGATTGGCTCTTTGTTTTCTGTGTTCAAAAGTTCTGAACAGTTTCCTTGTATTATTTTTTGCATTATGGTATTCAGGTTCTTTGAATTGTTGCTTTTCTGGGAGACTTATCTCTTTCAGTTATCTCCATACACCTTATGTTAATTTTTTTTTTGTTTCTCTTCTTTCAGATTGTCCTTCATTTCCATGTATTTACATTCCCAGTCAGTTATTCTCTCTTTTATTTCTTTGTTGAGATTTTATACTATGGTTTCAGTTGTTTTGTTTTTTTTTTTAATTTGCCAATTACTTCTGATGTGTGAGCCATAGATTCTGCTCTTACAATTTTTATTTCTATCTTTAGCTAGTCAGAAATATCTTCCTATGGTTCCATACTCTCTTTAGAATTCACAGGGTCCTATGATTCATTAGGTATTGATTAATTTTCTTTTGTTATTTATTCATAAATGTCTAGAAATGCTTACCTGATCTGTAGTCTACATTCTTTTTTGTTATTAATATCTTTCCTGTTGGTCTATCTGCTTGTGTTCAAGGTTTTCATATGTTTTCTTCCACCTGAGATGCTTGATAACTTAAGGTATGTTTTTTGACCTTTACATTTCCCTATTATTCACTTTCTGACTGATTCACATATTTTTTTGAGACTGGACCTCAAACTGATCTTAACCTCCTCACACAATGGGCAATTCCCATTTCATCAGCCTCTTTCTGTATGTATGACCCTGCACAAGTCAATTAACCCCTGTTTGCCTCAGTTCCTCAACTACAAAATGGGGACACACTGGAGAAGGAAGGAGTAAAGCACTCCAGTAACTTTACCAAGAAAACTCCATAGACATTGTCTGTATAGATGCAGATAGGACTGAACGGCAACAAGCTGTTAATCAGGTTTTTGCTTCAATGGAATTATTGATGACAAAGGGTAGAATCAGTCAAAATTGCTTAATCTCTTGTGCATAATTCCTATAGGGTAGATTGGAGGATTGTGAGGACTGAAGAAAGTGTCTAGTCATCCATCTTTTGGTCATGAGAACCAGAAGAAAAATAATCCTTTTTTTATGCATAACTCTAGGCATGTCTCTCCACTCAAAAATCTTCTGTACTTCTATTGCCTATCAAATACATTGTGAACCCCTTAGCCTGGCATTCAAGCCCTATCCCATAATCTAGGACTGTATTTTTCCATCTTTTCTCACATTACTCCCTTCTACACACTTTATTCTCTAATCAAACTATATTACTTTCTGGCTGTGAATGTATCCTTAGCTTTCCTACTTCCATACTTTATTCATAGGATGTATAGAATGTTCAGGAGAAATAACATCTCCTGCATGAGGACTTGCTAAGCCATTTTCAAGACTGCTCATCAACACTTGGTGGTCACCTATCACTCAAATCTCCCCTGTGGCTTTAAGAAGCTATAGTATTCCTAGCAGCCACACTCTGGTAAACAGTCTAAGCAGAGGTGCTAAGTCAGGTTGAGGGTAACTATGAATTAGGGGATGTCTACCCCAAATATGTAAAGATTTCCCCCAGTGGAATGGGTAGATGCAATCAATTTGTTCCAATGGCCATGAAAGCTACTAAAGCAGGCACTTTGCAGTGTTTAGAGCTTGACTGGACATTAAAGACACCAAGACTCTCCACTACATCCTGGATCACCACTAGTCATCTTGATTTTTGTGCTGACATTGGACTTTAATAACTCTGGAAGAGAGAGTGAGGCTGCTGACCTTGTGCAACTCTGTCTCATTTAAATTCAATTCATGCATGAATCAAGACATCACCCCATGATATCATTGGTCTTTTTCAAAAATGAAGGACAACAACCACCTTTATTCACAAAATTCCCTGTTCCTGAAACATTCTCCCACCAAGAATGCTTTCTCTTTGTCTGTTGGTTTCTTACCTATCCTAATTGAATAGATATGTAATCATTGATTTAGGCCTGGAAGAAACCTTAGATGTTCTCATATAGTTAAGCGCCTTCATTTTGTAGATGAGGAAACAGGCTCAGAGCAACAAAGTGATTTACCTATGACTATAGAGTGGCAGAGCGAGGATTCAAACCCAGATCTTCCTACTTCAAAGCAGAATATTGTTCCCTGGGGGGCGGAGCCAAGATGGCGGAGTAGAAGGACGCACGTTTACAAGCTCCGAAACCAAAGCCCACGGAATTGGTGTAGAAAGAGTCCCCCATAGATTCTGGGTGAGTGCAAGGTGTGCAGAGGCAGAGTGGAGGAGATTTCCATTCCAGGGAGCCCTGAGGACCCGTCCCCAGGGTCCGGCGCGTCCCCGGAGAGTAAACCCGACCCCCAGCACTGCCCTGGCCGAGGCCTCAGAGAAGCGGATCCGAGCAGGCTTCAGAGACGGAAGCTGCAGCAGCCGGGAAAGTCCCTCCGCCCACAGAAGCAGGTCAGTGAGAGAGGCCGGGCTGAAGGAGAGGGGAAGCGGGGCGTCTCTGTGACTCGGGCCCCCTCGGGAGGAAGCGGCGGCGGCGGGGACGGGGCCAGGAAGCGGCGGAGGCAGAGGCGTGGGCTGGGGCTGAGGCGGCAGCGGCCCAGGACTCAGGAATCCCCCAGCAGCAGGTAGGATCTTCATTACGGAAGATTCCCGCATAAAACCTGACGGAGCTGAGCCTGGGAGACGGCCCTGCCCACAGCCCGCTCTGTTGCTGAAAGCTTCTGCTCGGGACCCCCAGGGGAGCTGAGATTGGGAGGAGGGCCCCCCACCCCGCCCCCACCCGCTCCATTCTTGAAAGTCTCTGCATAAAGCCCCCCCCCCAGGGATCAGAGTCTCGGAGGCAGCCCTGGCCCCACCCCAGCACCTGAACTAAAGCTCACTGATTGACAGCCAGCAGGAGGAAAGCCCATTTAAATCTCAGAGGCCAAGCACTAGCTGGGTGGATCCAGGCGGGGGTGGAAAGGAATCTCAGAAGTCAAGTAACTGGCTGGGAAAATGCCTAGAAAAGGGAAGAAAAATAAGACTTTAGAGAGTTTTTTCCAACAAATGCAAATGATCCCGACCTTCGGATCTGACGAAGATGAGGACGTATTCTTGCCATCAGGGAAAGACGTGGAGGGCGGGGCCTCAGTACCTCAGACACCCCAGGGGGGTGGTGGGTGGGCTCAGGCCCTGGAAGAGCTCAAAAAGGATTTTGAAAAGCAAGTTAGACAGGTGGAGGAAAAACTGGGAAGAGAAATGTCAGAGATGCAACAAAAGTATGAAAAACAGGTCAATTCCTTGGTAAAGGAGACCCAAAAAAATGCTGAGGAAATTAACACCTTGAAAAATAGGCTCACCCAATTGGCAAAGGAGGTTCAAAAAGCCAATGAGGAGAAGAATGCTTTCAAAAGCAGAATGAGCCAAATGGAAAAAGAGGCTCAAAAGCTCACTGAATTTAATAGCTCTCTCAAAATTAGAATGGAACAGATGGAGTCTAATGACTTTATGAGAAACCAAGAAATCACCAAACAAAACCAAAAGAACGAAAAAATGGAAGAGAATGTGAAATATCTCATGGGAAAAACAACTGACCTGGAAAATAGATCCAGGAGAGACAATTTAAAAATTATGGGACTACCTGAAAGTCATGATCAAAAAAAGAGCCTAGACATCATCTTCCATGAAATTATCAAGGAAAACTGCCCTGACATTCTAGAACCAGAGGGCAAAATAAGTATTGAAAGAATCCATCGATCACCACCTGAAAGAGATCCAAAAAGAGAAACTCCTAGGAACATTGTGGCCAAATTCCAGAACTCCCAGCTCAAGGAAAAAATCTTACAAGCAGCTAGAAAGAAACAATTCCAGTACTGTGGAAATACAATCAGGATAACTCAAGATCTAGCAGCTTCTACATTAAGGGATCGAAGGGCATGGAATAGGATATTCCAGAAGGCAAAGGAACTAGGACTCAAACCAAGAATCACCTACCCAGCTAAACTGAGTATAATACTTCAAGGGAAAATATGGTCTTTCAATGAAACAGAGGACTTTCAATCATTCTTGATGAAAAAACCAGAGCTGAAAAGAAAATTTGACTTTCAAACACAAGAATGAGAAGAAGCATGAAAAAGGAAACAGCAAAGAGAAGTCTTAAGGGACTTACCATGAGTGAACTGTTTACATTCCTACATGGAAAGACAATATTTGTAACTCTTAAAACTTTTCAGTATCTGGGTAGTTGGTGGGACCACACATACACATGTACACGCATGCACACACATACACACATGCACACACATACAGAGATAGAGAGCACAGATTGAACTGAATAGGATGGGACCATACCTTAAAAGAAACTAAGGTAAATGGTGAGAGAGAAATGTAGGGGGAGGAAAGAGAGGGAAAGGGAAGGGGGTAACTATATGTCATTTAAGAAGCAGGTAGTTTTTCTTAGTGGAGGGAAAAAGAGGAGAGCTGAGAAAAAAAAAAAAAAAACAAGAAGTTTACCCTCATCACATTTGACTAAACGAAGGAGTGAAATGCACACTCATTCTGGTATGAAAACCTATCTTACAGTATAAGAAAGTGGGGGAGAAAGAGATATTGCAAGGGGGGGGGATGATGGAAGGGAGGGCAAAGGGAGGAGGGAGCAATTTGAAGTCAACACTTGGGGAGGGACAGGATCAAAAGACAGAAGAGAAACAATGAGGGGCAGGTTAGGAGGGATGGTAATCCAGTTAGTCTTACACAACACGACTATCAGGGAGGACATTGGCAAAACTACACAGATATGGCCTATATTGAATTGCCTGCTGTCCCAAAGGGAATGGGTGGGGAGGGAGGGATGAAGAGAATTTGGAACTCAAAGTTTTAGGAACAACTGTTTAGTATTGTTGTTGCAACTAGGAAAGAAGACATACAGTTAAGGAGGAATAGAAAGTCATCTGGCCCTACAGGAGAAAAGAGAAGATGGAGACAAGAGAAGGGAGAGATGACAGAAGAGAGGGCAGATTGGAGATAGGGAAAATTAGATTGCTTGGGGTATTGGGGTGGGGGGAGGGGAGAAAAGGGGAGAAAATTTGGAACCCAAAAATTTGTGAAAATGAATGTAAAAAATTTAAATAAATAAATAAATTTAAAAAAAAAAAAAAAGAATATTGTTCCCTTTACTTACCACCTCCTATATTAAACCTTCTCTAATATCCTGGTTTATAAAGACTTTTCCTCATCCAGCATGACATCGCATTTGATCTTACAACTGTCTACTACTTTGATCAGGTGTTATTGTGTACCATAGTTACTTATGTTTGTTTCTTTTTCTCCTCCTGGACTAAAAGCTCTGAAAGAGTATTTCTCCTGGCCTTTGTATCTCCCCTAGCCTAGAATAGTATCCCACACACACTTCATAAATGTTTTCTGGATAACAAAAGATAGGTGCTGGTTTAGCATACACATGCAAGTTCAATCTGAACTTTTATTTGCATATTTAGACATTTTTGAGCTTCTCTGGGAGGATGGAAATAAAGACAAGGAAAGACATCAGCATTCCTCAAGACATGTGCCTTTTTCCTATTCAGCCTTCTATCATCCGTGTTTCTGGCATTCATGCTTCTATTTTTCTCCTTATCCTTTCCTTGTGGTTTTTTTTTAAATCTTCCTCCCCTCCACTCCTCTTCTCTCCTTTCATAGAGCTTTCCTCACAACTTCATGCTGATCCATAAGCCAAATAAACAAATTTTCCTATTCTCCTCCCATTCCTTGACAACAGCCAGAAAATCAGCCAGATCCAACCAGCCTGGCTTCTTCTAAGAGGTCATTGTTCCAAATGCTATTTGGGGAGCACAGAACAAGAAAGAAATGCAAAGCTACAAGGCTTTAGATATAATCCACAGCCTCCTTACTAGCTGACAGACAAGGCAACCAAACCTCCCTTTAGCACAGAGAACCAAAGCCTGCTTAGTTTCTGACACTTCTCTCCCTCTCACTAGCTGTTACTATCTGCTCCCTCCCTCATTAATTAATCTTTCTTAACTGAGCAAGCTTCCTTTTGAGCCACGGTTGGCAGGTGCTGCCTTTTTAGAGCCCATATTTTCACAATGAGCATCCACAGGCTGTGCAGCTTCATTTTGAAAGGGCCACCAAACCCTGACAGGCAGGACTGTGGTATGTGCTTTGTTCTCAGCACAAATGTTCAGGGGAGCGTCATGAGCCATATGTATTCTGAATTCATATGCACAACTACACAAATCCTCTTGGCCAGCTTGCTAGTACTTTACCAAGGCTACCTCTTGTGCTTAAATGGAGTCTCAGCTCCTTTCAGCTTCCTGTTCTTTGTCCCTTTTTCTCTTTCAGAACCATCCCCATCATCACTGTTCCCTTCCCCACTCTCACTGTTAAGCTAATGTCCTCTTTGAAGAAATGAAATAGACAAATCACTAAAAGCTTAGTTTGGGGGTTAGGGATACAGATCTCAATTGGCCCCTCTGCCCCCAGAGTCATTTTTACCTACAAAGGGCTAATGCTTGAAACTCCGCCATTACAAATTAGTCCCTTTAAGTAAAGACATTTCCCGTTATTAAAATATAGAGTCCTCTGAGAAATACTAACCTATTAAGTTATTCTCAGACACAAGCACTTCAGAATGAATTTATGAGCTATTTTCCGACAATAGCAAACACATGAGGACAGGATTTGCTACAGAGAATGGAGGAGAGCATAGAATTAAAAAATTTTAGAGTTGGAAGTGACCTGAGAAAGCATCTAATCTAGGCCTTTCAATTTGCCCTTGACCTTAAATGAACTTCTGAAAAAGAAACTATAGGGTGGTAGGGTGGCTGAGAAAAAAAGACAAAAAGGCAGCTGAGACAGGAGAAGCTGTACTGGAGAAAGTGGGGGGTCTGGGAGAAGCTTATATGACTGCATGTTGAATTATCTGAGCAGAGTTGAATAATGACCGGTTGTCATTGAACTTCAAATGGAGGGTCTAGAATCCAAGATGCACTGGACAACCGGGTGGAGAAAAGCCTGGACTAGGTAAACTCCTAAGTCAGTGGTACCTGGGTACAAGCCAGGAGGAAGGGAGAAAGTGACTTGAATGCCCTGGGGCTGGTAAGGAACTCCAGTCTTGTAAATATCGCCACCCTTCCTCTTTCCTTCCTTCCATCAGAGAAGCTGCTTCCTTGTTTGTCAGTTAATCCATCACTTCCTGCTTTATCTTTCTAATTAAAGGAGAAGAGGTGAAAAACTATTTTTCCCTCAATTTGGGGTGAATTACTCTCTGTTTACTTTGAATGTCAATGTGATTTAAGTTGTACTTAATGATCATCAACCAAAATAATATGTCGAGCCAGATGTAGAGGGGAAATCAAAGCACTTAAAGTGATAGGACACATTTTTTCTTCAGGGTTCAATGGAGTGGGGTCCAGAGGCTATTAGAAAGGAAAAGTCTATGCAATTATATTAAATTATTTAATTATATTTGCAATATATATGCAATTATATTAAAGATTATTTGAGCCCTAGACTTACTTCCTTTATGATTGTAGTTTAAGACAAAGAAATTAGATGAGAAGAGCTACGCTGCTGGGAAAACAGCTATTTTTTTGCCTAAGATTATGCTGGAGCAGCAGTCTATTGAGGAGGGTGGAGGGGTGGTTGCCACTTTATTCAGTGCATAAGCTTTTGTACAGTTGGGTGTACTAGTTGTCATTGCTTGGAGCTCTCTAGACTTATGGGTCTCACTCTCATCCTCTCCCTAGAAAGATGAGAAAACTAAAGGTCATAGAGGGTCATGCAGGTAGTTCATATTTTCCAATTCAATTATTTTTCTGCTACAATGTGCTGCCTTCAGATCATAGAGCATGGCCCTAAAAACAAGCCTTAGTGGTACGGCCTTGAGTAGTGAAGGGGAAATCAACTAGATAGTTGAGAGAAGCACCATGGTAAAGAAGAAAAGTACTAAAAGGGTGACTACCAAAGAGAATATTTGCCTGCTTCTTGATTTTTCTCAAGGCTGGCCCTATCTTAATGAATCTTGGGGAAATATTCAAGATAAAGAAAAGCATGCCCTATGGTTTAGTCTGTTGTTCATTTATTTCAATCTTCTCTGACTCTTTGTGACCCCATTTAGGATTTTCTTGGCAAAGATACTGAAGTGGTCTGTCATTCCTTCTCTAGCTCAGGGTCACACAGATAGTAATTGTCTAAGGCCAGATTTGAACTCACGAAGATCAGTCTTCCTGATTCCAGTCCCCACACTTTGCCACCTAGTTGCCCTGTCAGGTTTAACTGGGCTGTACTCTAAATAACTCAAACATCCTTTCCTTGAGAAGAATTTGTTTCTGGTCCCATATGACATAAATAAACTAAATGTTAGGTTTATCACACTAGCCAATGCTCTAGTAAGAAAAATTTGTACTCATAAAAAAAAATGTCCTGGAATCATTACTGATTAGAAAAATGCAGATTAATACAACCTTGAGATATTATTTAATCCCTACAAGATTGGCTAAAATGATAGAAGGGGAAAGTGGCAAATGTTGGAAAGGATATGGATAAACTGAGACATTAATTCATTGTTGGTAGAACTGTAAAATGATCTAACCATTTTGGAGGTTCCATTTAAAATAACTGTGGACAATATAAAATACTTGGGAGTCTACCTGCCAAAACAGAAACTATATGAACACAACTATAAATTACTTTTCACACAAATAAGTCATATCTAAACAATTGGAAAAATATAAAAAAATGACAATTCTACCTAAATTAATCTATTTATTCAGTGCCATATCAAACTATCAAAAATTATTTTATGGTGCTAGAAAAAATAATAAAATTCATCTGGAAGAACAAAAGCTCAAGGACATCAAGGGAATCAATGAAAAAATTCCAAAAACAAAAACAAAAAACAAAACAGTGGTCTAAGCATGCTAGCTCTCAAAATGTATTATAAAGCAATAATTATCAAAACAATCTAGTACTGGCTAAAAAAATAAAGTGGTGGATCAACAGAATAGATTAGATACAAATCACATTATAGTAAATGATCATAGTAATCCAGTACATGATAAAACAAGCTTTGATCCAAGCTTTTGGAACAAAAACTCGTTATTTGACAAAAACTGCTGTGAAAGCTAGAAAACAGCATGGCAGAAACTAGATACAGGCCAACACCAAGAGAAGGTCAAAATGGGGACATGATTTACACACATAAAGGGTGATACCACAAGCAATTAAGAGAGCACGAAATAAGTTTATCTGTTGGTTTGATGGATAAGGGAAAATTTTAGGAATAAAGAAGATATAGAGAGCATTACAAAATGTAAAACAGATAATTTTGATTATATACTATTTAAAAGTTTTTGCATAAACAAAACCAATGCAACCAAAATTATAAAGAAAGCAGAAAACTGGGAGGTGGAAGGAATGAGTCTAGGCAAATCACTTAATTGCTGCCTGCCTCAGTTTCCTCAATTATAAAATGTGATTAGTACTAGCACTTATCTCCCAGAGTTGTTGTGTGGATTAAATAAGATAATAATTGTAAAGTATTTAGCATAGTTCCTTGAACATAGTAAGTGCTATATAAATGTTAACTATTATCATATAAACATACATATACACTCAAATACATAATCACACTATTGAGGGTTTTACTTTTGGTTTTATTGTTACAAAGGAAGATGCAATCTGAAGGGAGTGGGACAGGGGATAATTCTGGGAATAACTGTGATTAAAAATGAAATGATAATTTTTTTTGAATTTAAAAGATTTTATAAAACAATCAGTTTGAAGATATCAGATAGGTTTAAAAGCAAAATCCTTCCCAGTCTCTACACTCTGCTACTCCTTTTATTTGGAGTGGTATTTAAAAGACCGATGCTCATTCATACCTTTATCCCATATTAGCCTCATTGGTGCTGGAAGGGCCCTAAAAGAATGTTAAGTCTCTGTTCTATAAAGGTAAGGGAACCGAGCCACAGAGCAATTGCCAACACTAGAAAGATTACTGGAAAAATATCTAATGTTGCCCACTGGTATACAATTTCTTTTTCCTCCCAATCCCTAAAGCACTTTATCCCTTTCTTAAGATATTTATCTTACTTACATACCTCTTTTATTTCTTCTAACTGATTACAAGTTCCTTGAGGGTAGGACAATCTCATTCACTTTTGTATTCCTCACAGCACTTTCTAATCAGTCAGTTAATAAATATTAAGTATTTACTATGTGCTGGCCACTCTGCTAAGCACCACAGATACGGCAGGAAGCAAGACAGTCCCTACTGTCAAGGAGCTCACAATTTAATGAAAGCACCTCAGTCAATTCAAATAAAAGCCCACTATTATGAGCTATATGTCAGGAGCTTTTGGCCTCCCGCCTCAAGCACTTTCACTCTTGATCCAGGCAGCCGGAAGGAGAGCAATGGAGATATAATATGGGGTTATTTGCTTTATTCTTCTTAAGGGGATTGCCAATAATGGGAGCACTCTCCTACAGTATTCCCTAAGCCTCAGTGGGACCAATCAATCCACATACAGCATTCTAGCTTGTGCATTCCCTACTTATTGACCAGTGCTCACTTGATTTATAGAGAAGCAAACAAAGATGGCAATTTGCCAGCAATAGCCTCACAAATTTACATTAACTTTAGCAATAGTATGATGATTTAGCATAGCTCAGGTGCAGTATGCTATTTACAACTTAACTCGAATGTTTATATTGTTTTAATATTATAATATGATGCAAAAGTGTAGTGAGATTGTTTATAAGCCATGAATCTAGAAACCGGTAGATGGTTTATGGCCATGGATCCTGGAAACGAATTTCTTCAAAATAAAACAAATCCACCTTACATACACTATGGAGTCAGATTCTTTTTGCTAAAAGTGAAATGTATCCCATTAAATATTGTTCAGTCATTTCAGTCATGTCAAACTCTTTGTGAACCCATTGGGGTTTTCGTGGCAAAGACACTGGAGTGGTTCACCATTCCTTTCTCCAGTTCATTTTACATATGAGGAAACTGAGGCAAACAGGGTCAAATGACTTGCCCAGGGTTACACAGTAAGTAAACATCTGAAGCCAGATTTGAACTCAGGAGATGAGTCTTTTTGACCCCGTGCCCAGCACTCTATCCACTGCACCATCCAAATGCCCACCCACTAAATATTACCTGTAACAAGTGAACCAGTCCATTAACCTGAATGTAGACAATAAGGCAGAGTGGTATGGTGGAGAGCCTGCAGATTTGGAGTCAGAGCACCTGGGTTTGAAATCAAGCATTGCCACCTGTGTGACCTTAGGCAAGTCATACTTCCCAAACACTCACTTTCATCCTCTAAGAAAACACGAGTTTGGACAAAGAAAATCAACAATTTCCAGCTCCAATCTACGTGATTTAGAGGAAATAGAAATTCTCATTGCAATGGTTATCTGCTGGAAGGGATTATAGGATTAGAACTGGAAAGAACCTCTTTAAGATTATCTAGTACAGCCACATCAAGCTCAAATAGAAGCAGGGATAGACTGCATATTGACTTAGAAAACTGCATATTAATAGTATCTATATTTTATTGTATTTTTACTTCTTTTGTTAAAGATTTCCCAGTTACATTATAATCTGGTTGTGACCACATTCTAGAGTGCTATGGACCCTTGGGCTTCATGTTTGATACCTCTGATCTGGTATAAAACTATACTCATTTTAAAAGTTAAGGAAACCAAAACCCAGAGAGGTTATGTTGTAGGCAGGGCTCTAAAGCCAGCACCCTCTTAGTTCATGTTTGATATTGGGAGGAAATGAGGTATTCATGAGGCACTCAACAGAAAGGTTTACTTTGCCCTAGGGCTAGCTCCTCTAGCATGAGGGCCTGCAAGCCCTTTTCAGGGTTACTCATATACCTTTGGTCTGCCTTTCATATAACCCTTACCTATGTCTCCAAAGAAGCTGTAGCACACACAGTGGCCATACCTCAGTAAAACAGTACTGGATGGAATAAATGGAGTGAACCATGTTGAGGGTAACTGATAAGCCTCAAACCCCTCAGTGAGTTAGGGGGATCTCTACCCCAGCAGAATGGGAAGATGAGAACAATTTGTTCCACTAGCTAACAACGTTGAAAATATTTAGTGGGTGGACATTTAGGTGGTACAGTGAATTGAGTGCTGGGCCTGGAGTCAAGATGATTCATCTTCATGAGTTCAAATCTAGTCTAGGCAACATTGAAATAGGCACTGTGGAGGACTTCAAGTTTGGTCAGACATGGAAAACACCAATGTCATGCAATGCATTCTGGGCCATCCCAGTTGTCTTGACTTCTATCCTGCCACTAGATGTCAATGACTGGGAGAGAGAGTAAGGCTGACAACATTATACAAATATATCTCATTTAAATCCAATTCATTCACAAACCAAGACATCATTGTCATTAGTCATCTTTGAAAACCAAAGGACATACAACAATGACTTTGTCCTAACCCAACAAGGATATGCAACAAGGACTCTTAGCTTCTCTGGATGTGGGCCCCCTCATCTCCATCTGGAAACACTGTGGTCAGTGAATCATCAAGTTATAGAGATTTCTGTAGTCTTGAGAACCCACCAAATCTAAGAGGCTCCAACTGCAAGAAACTTGGATCTTTCATGCCCTCAGACCAGCAAGTTGGATCCAGGCTGGTTGATTGGGGAAAGAAAGATGTGTCAAGGATAGGGAAAGTCTGCTGGTCCTACCACACCCAGCAAAGGTCCAATAGTGGCCAAGGCAGGATTTGAATTTAGGCGCTCTAACAGTAACTCTAGCAACATTGTGTCTCCAACATCAGAAACTGTCCAGTCATCAAAAATTAAGTACCTTGTCACGGATTTGAGCAAACAGCTGAGTACATTCAGTCTACTTTCAGCAACGACTTCAGTGAAGTCCCATTGTGGATGTTTAATGTGCCTGGCACTGGGTTGTGTGCGTGTGAGTGTGTGTATAGAGCTTGAAATCCATTTCAGTAGTGCAGCTGCTTTATCAAGTCTTTTCCCCAGGAAGTGATTTAGCCTAATGATTGTGAACATCAATGATTTCTACTTAATTGGGACAGCTTTCAGTGTAAATTCATCCTTAATGGTGGAGATCCATTTGGCAGGTGCCAAGTAGTGCTTAACCAAGTGCTAAATAGGTAGAAAAGACCTAATTCTGGCCTTTCTTAGGTTAGTTGCCAAATACATTGAACTTAAATGAGGTACAGGATGTATGAATTATTTAAAATATTTTTCTAATTGCTGAAGAGACCTATTCCAGTTACCAAAGGGCTTGTTATAACAGGTGTGCAGCTAGGGGAGAGAGAAGGCCAGTAAGAGTAACTAATGATGTTTTTTAATGTCCTTCTACCCTCCCGTTCTGTTCCCACAGCATCCTCTCCTCCCCCATCCCCACTTTCTAACATCTGCCCTATTACTATTACTATTATTCTAAACCCAGTCGCTATTTTGAACTTATGCATTTATCAACTCACCGGGTGAGAGACAATGTCATACTGTTGACAGTGTGGCTGAGGCTATTATAATAAAAATAATAATCCAAAATGCAGAAAGGAAGGACATGACACATATTTTAGAAAATGGGGAAGTACTGCTATAAGGCAAAGTAGTTGTTTTTTTTTAAACCCCATAACTTTCATAGTCAAATGCCCTGTATTGGCATCAAAGTAGCCCCCATAAGAAATGATGTTCTCCTTCTAATGTTCAAAGCACTTTAGAGAGTTTACTTGTGGAATCTTCTTCAGTCTACAGTAATTTTTTTTCAATATAATAAAGTGGAGTAAGTCCATGTTCTTTGAGGGTCAATTTGATTTCAGAAAATAACCAGAAGTCATTTAGAACTAAGTATGGTAAATAGGATGAATAATCAAGCCAGGGAATATCATTTTTGCTAAAAAAAAAAAAAAAAAAAAAAAGGCATACAATAATGAATTTGATTTTCCTATGAGACTCATATACTAGCTCTTAAGGAAATTTCCAAGCAAGAGTTCCAGAAATGTTTGAAAAATAGCAACGTCATTGGAATAAGGGCACAGCCCTCATTACCTCACACTTGTGCTTTGCAATAGCCTTCTGGTTGTTCTCCCTGTCTCAAGTCTCTCCCCTTTCCAGTCAGATCATCCTCCACTCAAATTAACCTTCCTAAAACATAGGTTTAATCATGTCATTCTTCATATTTAATAAATTCTAGTGTCTCACTTTTACCTCCAATATCAAATATGAAGTTCTCTGTTTGGCATCCAAAGCCCTTTATGACATGGTCCCCTCTTATCTTTCCAAACTGTGTTCATCTTTTTAGGTCATCTTCATGACCTAAAAACACTGGCCTCCTTGCTTTTCTTCACACAAAATGTCCTGACTCCAGGCATTTTCCTTGGCTCATGGCTCATGCCTGGAATTCTCTCCCTCCTCATCTGCCTTCTTTGGCTTCCTTCAAGTGTCAGCTAACACCCCACCTCTTCTACAAGAAGCCTTTTCTGATATCCCTTAGTACTAGTGACGTCCTTCTGTTGATTACTTCCAATTTATCTTGTGTATTTGTGTGTGTCTATGTTTATCTGTATGTGTACACACACACACACACACATATAGCTTTGTACTTTGCAAAATGTCTTTCCCATTAAATTGTGAAGTCCTTAAGAACAGAGACTGTTTTTGGCTTTTCTTTATATTACCAACATTTAGCCTAGTGTCATCCACTGCATCTCAGGACATTGCCAATCATTTTGACTTTCTTTCTGCCACTGGACTCAATGACTTTGGTAGAGAGAGTGAGGCTGAGGACTTTGTGGAGTTCTGCCTCACTTAAATTAAATTCACATGCCAGTCAAAACATCACCTCTACCCTCACCCCCTCCCCCGATGTCATTGATCTCCTAGAAAACGAAGGACAAATAACACATATAGAAAGCACTTAAGAAATTTTTGTTGACTGAATGTCCCTTAAGATGATTGCTTTCTATAAGCTGGCCCTTGCATACCCTTTTTAGCCTTATCCCCCAATACTCTCCAAAATAAACCCTCCATTATACTCAAACTGATCTATTTAGCTCCCAAATATAAAGTGTCTATATTTGGTCCTTCGTAGTATTTATAACTGAAAGGAATACTGGACAGTATGTAATCCAACAGCCTTACCTTAAAGAATTTGAGACACAGAAAGGTGACATAATTTATTCTAGGTCACACTGGTAGCAAGCAGGAAACTCAAAACTTGAATCCAATTCCAGTTTCAGGATTCTTTCTTGTATGTCATGTACACACACACAAACACATTTTCCTTTCTTTCCAGTTCCCTAAACCCTACTTTTTCCTTGCAGGCCTAGTTCATCCTATGTCCTCCATGAAATATTATCAGACAATTATAGATTATCTATTATATGCATAAATTCAGAGTTGAAGGAATTCTAAAGATTAGTGAATTCAACCCCCTCATTTTCCAAACAAGTAAACTAAGACCCAGAGAATTTAAGTGACTTACCTAAGCTGGTATCTGAACTTGAGTCCCTGGTCTCTATTTCTAAATCCACATCTATAAACAAGTCGTTTCCCTCCTACTTAAATATTTCTCATTTGATCCCTGTAATTAGATCTCACCTCCTCTTTGTGGTTCACTCTTTGAGAAAGCCATCTACACTAGATTCTTCTCTAGTTCTCTCCTCTCATTCTCTCCTTCTTAGGTCTATGCAGCCTGGTTTCCAATTTCATCATTCAACTAAAACTGCACTCTCCAAAGTGGTCAGTGTTCTCTTAATGGCCAAATCAAATGGTCTTTTCCTCAGACCTTACCCTTCTTGAATTCTTTGTAGCATTTGAAACTATTGGTCACCTTTTCCTCATGTACAAATAGATATAGCTTATATATAGATATAAATATATACATGAGGAAAAGGTGACCAATAGTTTCATTATATATATACATATATATATAAAATTTCAAAATATATAATTATGTATTCAATATGTACTCAGTATATTCAAATTATATATGGATGTACCTATATATGTATACACATATATATATGGGTTTTTCAAGACAATATTCTATCCTTCTTCTCCCCCATTGGTCTGACCATACTTTGCCTCATCAAAATCTCCTTTGCTGAATCTTCATTCATGTCATGCCCATTTAGTAGTATTGTCCCCCAAGGATCTGCCTGAGTCTTTTTCTATTTTTTGTTCTGTACAATCTTACTTAAGGATATCATCAGTTCCAACTTATCTCTATCATCATCTTTATGCAAGATTCCCAAATATATATATATATATATATATATATATATATATATGTGTGTGTGTGTGCATATACTTAGATGTGCATATGCATACACATATACATATATATGTATATATCCAGCCCCAGCCTCTCCTGAGCTATGGTTTCACATGAACTAACTGCCTTTTTGATATCTTGAATTAAGTGTCTCACAGGCGTCTCAAACTCAACATGTCCAGAATAGAACTCATCATCTTTATCCCCAAACCCTTCCATCTTCTGAATTTTTCTGTCACTACCACATCCTTCCAGTCATGCGACTGACAATCTTGATGTTATCCTTTGCTCCCCACTCTCATATGTTCCAAAATCCATCAAGAAATCTTGTCATTTCTATCTTTATAACATCTCTTGTATATGTCCCTTTCTATCTGCTCACAGATACCACCCAAATTCATGACATCATCACTTCTCATATGGGCTATTGGAATAATCTTCTGATTGATCTCCCAGGCTCAAGTGTCTCCTTATCTGAATCTATCCTTCATGCAGCAGCCAAAGTAATTTTCTTAAAATGCAGATCTCACCATATCATCCCTCTACTCAATTAACTCAAGTTATTTCCCATTGCCTCCATAATTAAATATAAAGGTCTTTATTTGACATTTAAAGCCTTTACCTGTCACAACCTTCCCTTTCCTATTTTTCCAGTATTCTTAAACCTATTCCCCTCCACATGCTTCTTTCATCCCACAACACTGGTCAACTTGCTGTTTCTCAAAAATTGTGCCCCATCTCCTTTCTCCATCCTTTTGTATTGATCATATGAAATGCCTCAAATGCTTCCTTTCCCTACCTTTTTCTCTTGACTTTCCTGACTTCTTCAAGTCTCACCTCAAATACTAACCTCTATTCCATATTGTGACCCCCTCCTTGAGCCTCCTTAAACTTCTTTAAATTATCGCTTTCCCCAGATTCTCAGGGAGAACTATTACCAAAAAAAAAAATTAAGCCATTCACTATGAACTAACTCCCTCTTCTGCCTTCCTCATATCCCTCAGACTTCTTCCCCACTATCTCTTCCTTTACCATTACCATGCATGAAGAGGAGGCTTTTATCTTTTCCAAGGCAAACGCCTCTAGATATACCCTTCATCCATTCACTAGCAAATTCCCCCCATTATCATTCCCATACTCTAATCTAATCTCTACAGTTCTTTCCCTGCAGTCTATAAATATACATCCTTTAAAATTCATCATTTGATTCAAACATCCCTACTAGATCTCGTCCTAGATCTCTATCTAAATTTCTTGAAAAAGTCCTTCATATTAGGTACCTCCACTTCATCTCTTCTCATTTGCTTCTTAGCTGTCAGCAATCTGGCTTTCAACCTCATCATTCAACTGAAACTACTGCCGCTAAATTTACTAGTGATCTCTTCTTTGCTAAACCTAATGGTTTTTGGTTTTTTTTTTTCAGTTCTCAGTTCTCATCTTCTTTTGCCTCTTTACAGCCTTTGACATTGTCAATTTCCTCTTCCTCAATTTTTGTTGTTCAGTTGCTTCAGTCTTGTTTTCTTAGCAAAGATACTGGAGTAGCTTGTATTTTCTTTTCCAGCTCATTTTACAGAGGAAGAAACTGATATAAATGGGGTTAAATGACTTGCCCAGGGTCACACAGCTAGTAAGTATCTGAGACCAGATTTCAACTCAAGAAGATGAGTGTTCCTGACTCCACTGTACTGTGCACTGTACATCTTGATATTCTCTCCTTTCTAGGTTTTCATGACACTTCTGTCCTAGTTATCCTCTCCTTACTTGACAACACTCAGTCTTCTTTGCTTATTCTTCATCCGGGTCTTGTCCTCTTACCAAGATTGTCTCCCAAGGCTCTGTCTTGAGCCTTCTTCTTTTTTTGCTCTAAAAGATTTCACTTGGTGATTCCATTTAGCTCTAAATTATCTCAATTATCATTTCAATGAAAATGATTTCCATATCTTTATATCTATCCCTTATCCAACATGCTGTGCCTTTGGTACATTGAGGTCCTGACATTAGGGCATTGAGATCTTTCATTGATGAACTGACTCTGTTGAAAAAGTCCTTGACTCATGGCGACTAAATGGTAAGAGAAGGAGAAATGAGCTTCCATATTTACAGGATGAAAACAGACTCTATATAAGAAGCTCATAAGAAAATCTCTTGAGTTCAGAGACCATTTCTTAAAAAGAGATTCTTTGTATTCCCCACAGCACCTGGAATAACTCCTCAATAAAGATATATTGATTTGATTTGATTCAAAGACAGCACAGCCCTTAGCACAGAGGACAATCATCTGTCTTTTGGCAGTAATCAATACAAAAGCTACAAACAAACCTAGAGGGGAGAGAAAATCATATGATTGTCAGGATGGTGAAATAGTTGCTTTTCACAACTTGCTGAAACCCAAAAACCTCAGAAAAAGGAAAATGTGCAAGATAGAGGGTAGTTAAAGCTGAATTTACAAGATGAGAAAAAAAATATTGCACACAAAAGAACATCTAAAAACAGAAATGCCTAGCACTCAGGCACACTGTGTCCCCTCAAAACCTATGTGGTATTTGTCCAGAGAGGCAAGTACATGTGATCTCACAGGTTTGTGCTTCAGAGTGGGGTCCCTGCCTCAGCATTCTATATCAGCGACTCCCCTGGTCTATTTTATTTCTCAGTTGTTTTCGGTCATGTATGACACTTCGAGGCACCATTTGAGGTTTTTTTGGCAGAGATACTAAAGTGGTTTGCCACTTCTTTCTCCAGCTCATTTTACAGATGAGGAAACTGAGACATTGGGTGACTTGCCTTGTGTCACATAGCTAGCAAGTATCTGAGGCCAGATTTGAACTCAAAGACGAGTCTTCCTGATTCCAAGTCCAGTGTTTTATTTACTGTAACACTTAGCTGCCTACCACCACCAAGACCCAACAAAAAGAATCTAAAAATGGTCTCTCTCTCCCTCCCTCCCTCCCTTTCTCTCTCTCTCTCTCTCTCTCTCTCTTCCTCTGTCTCTCTTGCTCTCTCTTTTTTTCTCTTTCTCTCTCTGTATACATACACACACTCACATACATGCATGTATATGTGTGTATGCCAATATACTATATACATGTGCATATGTGCATACATGTATGTATGCATATATACACACACATACACATGCATACATGCATATGGACACAATAGGATCAAGAGGAGGGCCAAAAGTAAGAAGGAAAAATAGAGGTAGGCAACAAAGATTATAAGAAGGGAAAAGCTGAAAGATCAAAAACTCAAGTGAAAAGAGGATGCTAGGTAGAGGCAGTGGATAGGGCACTGAATCTGGATTCAGAAAGACACATTCAAATCTGGCTTCAGATACTTAACGACCTGTGTGATCTTTTGTAAATAACTTTTACCTCAGTCTACCTCTGGTTTCTCTTTTCTAGAATAGAGATAACAAAACTACCTTGGCATCCACCACCCAGGTGATGGCAACAACCACTAGGGTTGTTGTGAGAATAAAATTATCAATATTTGTAAAGTGTCTTACAAAACTTAAAATATTATATAAATACTAGCTATTACTAAAGACTAATAATTACAAATCTAACTCAAAAGAAGAAAAATTGTCAAGAGAATCTCATAAACACAGAAGCAAAAGTGAAAGAATACCCAGAATAGTATGAAAAAAAATTTACAGTGAAGGAAAAGAAATCAAAATTCCCCAGTCAAGATGAGACTTCTGTGAACTCCCCAGAAATCATGAAATCATAGCCAAAAAGTTCATAATAGTTCAATAGAGAAGTCCAACTTACAGAAATTGATTGAATTGAGTCTATCTCATCACTGCCCAATGCCCCAGGGTATCTGGTATGTCAGTTTCTTGTGTGGTTTGTCTCTACAGTTCCAGAAAGACAAGGGTTTGATTTGTAACCATTCCCCAGTGAATTGCACACAATAACACACATTCCCTCTGGGAATGCTCTTGAGGAGAGCAATTCTAAAAAGAGCCACAACTTATACAAAAGGAAAGAGAACCTTAAAACCCAAAGAGCTATCATGTAGTCATGCATATCACCCTAAATGAGATCATTCTAATTCTGTCTTACACTCACATCCCACAACACTCCGTCACCACAGAATTATATCCATCAGTCTCAGGCATACTAACAGCTTGCTGCCACTATCACCCATCTTTAAATAGTCTCTGGTTAAGCGTAATAATTAAAGTCAGGATGACACTTCCTGGAGCAGCTCTTGTATATAGATCACTTCCTCCCCCATACATTACAGTCTATTGCTTTTCTGCACGTGCTTGTGATGGAGGTGGATTTTGAATCTAATATATCTGCTCCTTTGGTTTTTCCCTTAAAACTTCATTTGAAAACCTGGAGCTACTTCTTGTAAGCTCCGCAGGACTGCCACACAAAAACCATCCCCCACCCCCATACAACCACATTGATATTCAAAATTTAGCCAGATTCTTGCATTCTTTTTTTTTTTTAATTTTTGAGTTCCAACTCTCAGGATTTTGTTGCTTTGATAAGATTTTCTACCTCCTGTGTTTTTAATTCCCTTTCCAATTTTTTCTTCCATAGCTCTCATTTCCTTTCTAATTTTCTTCTCAAGTGCTCTAATTTCATTTACATTAAGTCATTTTTCAGTTGTATCAGACTCCCTGTGACCTCATTTGGTGTTTTCTTAGATATTGGAGTGGTTTGCCATTTCCTTCTCTAGCTCCCTTTACAATAAGGAAACAGAGGCAAACAAAGTTAAGTAACTTGTCCAGGGTCACACAGCCAGAAAGTGTCTAAGACCAGTTTTGAACTTAGCAAGATAGTCTTCCTGACTTCAGACCACACACTCTATCCACTGCACCACCTAGCTGTCCCAATTTCATTAATAAAAACTTTTAAAAAATTCTTTTGTTAAACTCTTCCTGCATCTCTTCTATGAATTCCAGCCAAAATTGTGTCCAAGCTATGTTTTCCTCTTTGTTTGTAGATGTTTTTGAATAATTCTCTTCTGGGTTTCTGTCTTGAGCATCCCTGTCACTATCATAGCTTTTTACTGGAGGGGTGGGGGAGACAAGAGAGTATGGGGGCAAAATTCTTTTTTTTTTTTTTTTGTTTATTCATTCTTGTAGCCTACTTCCTGGCTTTGGACTTGATATTAGGACTCTATGCACCTCTGAATGGAAGATTCAGGCTAGTCTTGTTGCTATTTTCTTGGGGTTATTGAATATTGTATTATTTCAAGATCTCAAGCACAGGCTGGGGACCTGTAAGCCTTTGGTATTCCTAAAATGGTCTGGTCCAGGGCAAAGTCTAAAGGATGCTTCCCTGTCTGAACTCTGCAAGTTCCTGCTCTGGGTTTGTGTCTGAGCAATGCTAGACTGCTGTTGGACTCAGTCACTATCAACCAGCTACTCTGCTGATTCAAAATGCCAGAACTTGTGGCTCCTCTTTGGTCTGGAATTCCTTCCCTGCTTATTGCTCTGTAGGCAAGAATCTGAACAAGAAAATTAAACTGAGACCTTGCCTTGTTAGGGAGATCTAGACCATACTGCTACTTATTGCTTCTATACTTGCTTCTCATTTAGGGCCCACTAATCACTACACATCAACACAGGTCCCTTCCTTAGTTACTCTGGATCCATGACCCAGAACTGAGTAATAAGCAACAGAGCTGCTACTTGGTGCCTGCTCCTGTTGTGATATCCTGGTATGGGTCTGGGGATGTCCTCTTGCCCCAACCCACAGCTTTTTCCTGTACTGGAGTGCTCATGCCATGGCATGTTCCAGGGTAGATCCTATCTTCAGTTTGCATAGACCTCTCTATTCTCCCTCCCTATCCTGATCTGGACTGGAACAATGACTCCCTATGACTTTTTCTTGTATTTAACTATCAGGATAAAGTCTGATGCATTTTCTAGATCTGTCTAGGGGAACTAGGATGGAGGAACAGTTTGCTGTACTTCTGCTACTCTGCCATCTTGGCTCCATCATTTCACTTTAGATATGTCAAAGTTTAGATCCCCACTGGATATCAAGAAGTTATGCTCTGCAAACCATTGACAATGTAGAACTAGAACTCAGAAAAAAGTTGATGAGATCTCCAAAAGAATATATGAGAAGAGAGATGAGAGTCACCTACATGGTTCAATGGCAAGAGTGCCAGCATGTAGGCAGGAAGACCCAAGCTCACATCTGGCCTCGGACACTTACTTACTAGTTATGTGACCCTGGACAAGTCACTTATCCTTGTTTGCCTCAGTTTGGTCTAATGTGAAATGAACTGGAGAAGGAAAGAGCAAACAATTCTACTATCTTTGCCAAGAAAACTCCAAACCAGGTCAGAAAAGCTGGACACAACTGGGAAAACAACTGAACAAAAGAGAGGTGAGAAGAGGGATTGGTGTAGAATCCCAGTGAGTGTCTGAGAAGAGGAGATGGTTGGTGAGCCAACAAAAGAGCCTGAAAAGTTATTGGATAAGTATTTTAAAAATCAGTTTATAAATATTTATAAAGTGCCTACTATGTACCAGGAACTGTGCCAAGTGCAAAAAAAGCATAGGAGATGTGCTAAGTGCAAAAAAGACAAGCCTTGCTTTCTAGGAGTTCATAGTCTAAAGGGGGGACAATATGTAAATAACTATATAAAGAAACTATGCAGGATAAAATGGAAATAATCAACAGAAGGAAGGCACCGAATTAAGAATGATCAGGAAAAGCTTCCTATAAAAGATAGAATTCTAGCTCCCACTCAAAGCAAGTCAGGCAGTGGAGACAAGACAAAATACTATTAAAGGTGTGAGGAACAGCTAGTGAAAGTACCCAGAGATGGGAAATGGAGTGTCTTGGTCAAGGAACAAGGAGATCAGCGTCACTGGATCCAAGATATGTGAAGAGGAATAAGCATAAGAAGACTGGAAAAGTGAAGAATTTTAGAGGCCAAATAGAGGAATTTATATTTGATCATGCAGGCAATAGGGAGTCGCTGGATTTTATTGAGTAAGGTAGTGATATGGTTAACACTGTATGTAGGAAGATCACTGACAGTTAATTGAAGCCTAGACTGGAGAGGGGAGAAATTTGTGGTCCAAGAACCAACAAGCAGACTATTACAATAGTCCAGGTATGAATTTATGAAGATATGAACCAGGGTGGTAGCAATATAAATGAAACTATAATAATAGCTTGAGAGTGTCAATGTGAAATAAGTTGATTTTTTAAAAAAAACTTTAAACAAGACCTGAATATTTCTGAAGACATCAGATAAAGAGCTGATGGATGAGGAGATATTGAAGATGAGAGAGGGAATTATTGACAGCACAAATTCTGGGAAGAGACAAATAGGGATGGGATCAAGGGTACAGATAGAAGAGTTAGTCTTGGCAAACAGAGCCATCCATGCTATAGAGATAGGGACAAAAGAAGAAGATGAATACATAGAAGGATTTTGAGATATGGAATGGGGGGGGAAGAAAAATACAGTCATAGCAAATGTCCCCTATTTTCTCTGCAAAGTTAGAGATGAATATATTTCCTGAGGGGGTGGATGCAAGGTTGAAGCAAGGTTGGGAATTGAAGGGAGTGTGATGAAAAGTATTCCAAGGAAAAATAAAAGGAAAAACTAGCCTAATATGCAGGGGGAGGTGGGGAATACTTGGAAAAGTTCACCTAGCCTATGTAATAGAGCCTTGGTTCCACTCTCCCACAATAATATAGACAAGCCACATAACATCCCTAGGCCACAGATTACTTCTCTGTACAATGAGGGGTGGGACTAGATGGCTTCTGAGGGACCTTTTAGTTTAGCTCTGTGGTTATGACTATATTGAATTGTGTGTACATACACATGTATGCTTTATTACATATACATACATGTATATATACATATAATATGTATGCATGCATACTTATGTACACTAAATCTGTAAATTAACTAAGGTGTTATTGATGTTTTTATTTTATCTTATATGTACACACATATATGTGTATATACCTACACATGCATACATATATTTGTTTACAAATGCATACATATAGGTATACATATAAGCTCTATGCTTATAATAAACATCTATTGTCTATGTATATATAGACATACACATATGGATGTATATAATAAAACTCAACAATACCTAAATTAACTTATGGATTTCTTACCATACAAGTAAAACTGCCAAGTAGTTACTTCATAAAACTGAAAAAAAAACAAAAAACCCAGAAGTTTTAATTTGCCTAGTAAGGAACTTGCTTATGTCGATCCATCTAGGAATGAGGAATTTTCTGTGAGGAGGAAAGGAGTAGAAAAGATCTTGATAACCACAGGATTTAGTCCTTTTGTGTGATTAGACCTTTCTAAAGTAAAAGCTGAAAACCTATAGATTAGTATCCTGCTAAGGCAGATCAACAACTCCTCTCCTTCAAGGAAGAGGAAGTCACAGCAGCAGATGACACTCCTGTTGTTGACAGCATCAGCTCAAGAGAAAAAGAGAGAAGAGTAAATTCATATGTAAAGAAAAAAAGCAGAGGACAGAGTTTCAGTAGACAATGGCTGTGAGGACATAGTGGAGCATTATTATTTTCTTTTACATGATTATTGCTTCTTTACTCTTTGACCCACTCATTATTTAACATTTCATTGTTAATTCTCCATTTGAGTTTGTGTCTTTTGTTTGTGGTCCCTGAACCAATTCTATTTTTATTGTGTTAGAATCTGTAAAGGATGTATTAATGATTTCTGTCTTTTTTTCTACTTGTTTTCAATATCTCTGCAAGGGAGTATGTGATCAATTTTTGTTAAAGTTTCAAGGGGTGCTGAGAAATAGTTATATACTTTTGCTGTCCCATTTTGAAGATGCTGTTCCATTTTTAACTCTAGTTTCTCCAGCAATTTGTTCAGTTCCATATTTTCGCTTTTGTTTATTATTCTGTTAGACTTATCTAATACTGAGAAGAGACATTGAAGTCTCCTGTCACTACTGTGTTACTGTCTGCCTTCTTGAAGCCAAGATAATGCTTCATTTACGAATTTGGATGCTAAGCCATTTGGTGCATATAAGTGTATTACTGATATTGGTTTATGGTCTGTGATGTCTTTCAGCAATATAGTTTCCTTGTTTATCCCTTTCTGTTTTTTGAAAGTTAATTTTTGCAGTGTAATGGAAACTCCTGCTTTTTTGGATTCGTATAATGCATAATAATTTTTTTCTAACCCCGCAGTTTTATTTTGTGCATGCATTTGTTTTTTAAATTTGTTTCTTGTAAGTAACAGATTGTTGTGGGATTTTTTCTCATCCAGTCTCACTTTGCTCTTGTTGTATTATTGGATTGCTTAATCCATTCACTAACACTGTATTTGTCTGGCTGTTTTTCCACAAAATTGGCCATTTTCAATGTTTGTTATCTATACCAATTTTCTAGGTGTGAGGTAAAGTTGTGATTTGCATTTCTTTTCATGTTCTTTAAAAATTTATTTTCATATTAATAATCTTTCATATAGGTGTCAATATTTTGCCATTTTAGGCTCTTGGTCTTAGCCTATTTATGTCAATTCCTTATAGATTCTAGATATCAAACCCTTTATATCAGAGACATATATAATGCAAAGATAATTTTCCTTGGAATCAATAGTTTCCTTTTTTATCCTACCTACATTAATTTTAGTTGTTCAAATTTGTTTTCAATTACATGTAATCAAAATGATTAATTTTATTTTTTGTGATCTGCATTATCTGATTAAGAACCCTTCTCCTCAATTTCACTTTTAAAAAAATTCTTCATTATAGGAAATTGTTCTGTGGGTGCCAAAGAGGGAATATATTAAAAAATGAAATGATCTAAAAATCAAAGATAAAAATTTTTTCCAAGAATTATTTCCTTAGCTATAGTCATGAAGAATGCCATTTTCTTTTTTCCTTAATTTTTAAATTATGTAACCTTTTATTATTAAAGTTGAATGTACACTTTTTAACTCCTGTACTATAGTATAAGATGCTCATCTAAACCTTTTATTTTTGCCAAGCTTATTTCTAATTTTCACAGTAATTCCTGTCAAACAGGAATTTCTTTCCCCAAGAATTTATGTTTGTTCTAGAATTACTGAACACTGGGTTTTGAATTTCACTTCATATTCTTCCTTATCTATGTTTATCCCACTGATCTGCTTTTCTAGGCTTAAGTCAATATGAAATTGTTTAGGTGATTATTTCTTTATAATTTAATTTGAAGTGTAGAAGGTATTTCCCTTTCTCTCCTACTTTTTTCATTATTTCTCTTGAGAGTATAAAGGTTTTATCCTTCCAAATCAACTTTGCTATTACTTTGTCTATATAATGTACAACCTTGGTAGTTTGATTGGCATAGTACTAAATCTGAAAATTGATTGAAGCAGTATCATTTTAAAAATTATATTCATGCTTTCCAAACATAAACAATAAATATGCCTCCAATTATTTGTTATTCTTTTTCTTACAAAGTGTTTTATAATTGTATTTATACAATTCTGTACTGTGTATTAAAATTTGATTCCCCTATATTTTGTGAATACTCTAATAAAATTTCTCTATTATTTCCTCCTGAATTACATTAATATATAGAAATCCTAGTGGTTTTTAGATGTTTATTTTCTATCTTTCTACTGAAACCATTAATTATCTCAATTAGTTTCTTATTGATTGTACTGGATTTTCCAGGCAAACTATCATGTCATGTGAAAATGGTAATCATTTTGATTCCTCTCTTCCCATATTTATAGCTTTAATTTCTTTATCTTGTTTTATTGCTATAATGAATAGAGGGGGCAATTTGTTTTGGTCCTGTATTTATCGGTAAAACTTTTATGTCTCTGTAGGGCAAATAATGGTTGCTCTTGGTTTTAGACAAATGATTTTAATCCTGTTAAAACTGGCCTTTTATACCTATGCTTTTTAGGGTTCTTAGCAGGCTAAATTGCATTTGTTGGTATCACCACATGGATTTTTTAATTGTTTTTAAGATTATATCAATTGTTTTCCTAATTCTGAACCAAACTTACATCCATGGATATCCATAGATAAAACTTAGTCATAAAGAATAAATGTCATGGTTGAAATTCTGAAGAGACAAGGGAAACCAATTTTGTTGGAGAGGAAAAGGGAGAGTTGTTTGAAGAAACTAATGGGAACCCATCAATCAGCTTAATTTTTTTTTTAAATGTAGATAGAAGATGAAAGGGAAATCAGGTATTAGAGATAAATATAAGAATTCAGCATAGTCATAGCAAGAGTATAAGGAATGATAAAATTCCAAATAAACCAAGACAAGTAAGGAAAGATAAGGTAAATGGAATTTTTTTTCTTTTATTTTATATTGGGGAAAAGAAAAAGATCAAAGAAGGCATAAGATCATTGATTGCTATGGATGAAATAATGATAACTGACAACAGAAAAAAGAATTACTTTTTGCTTGTTTTATCTGTTAAGAAGAATTACATTTACAGCGGATCTATCAGAACAAAAACGGCTAATAGATACATAAGGAGATGCTGAGAGACTCAGTAGATAGATCACTGGGCCTAGAATCATGAAGACCTGAGTTTAAATCTGGCCTCAAATTCTCACTAGCTATGTGACCCTGTTGTTGTCATTTTTCAGTTGTATCTGATTATCTGTCATCCTATTTGGGGTTTTCTTGTCAGAGATACTAGAGTGGTTTGCCATTACCTTCTCCAGCTAATTTTACAAATGAGGAACTGAAGCAAAGTTAGGTGACTTGCCCAGAGTTACACAGGTAGTAAGTGGCTGGATTTGAACTCATGAAGATGAGTTTTTCTTCTTCCAAGCCTGTCGTCCACTATGCCACCTCACTGCAAAGTCTCTTAGCTTCTTTTTGTTTTAATCCACTAGAGAAGGAACTGCCAAACCACTCCAATATCTTTGACAAGAAAACTCCACAGACTAGAATATGTTCCATTGGGTCACAGAGTTGGATGCAACTGAATAGCAAAGAGAGTACTTAATTGCACCTGATGAATTCAAGGTGCCTGGGCTAGTTGAACTGTTTTCTCAGGCCCTGAAACAACAAGGAAATGTGGTTGCTGATCCATTATTTCTCTTGAGATATAAATATATCATCTCTCCAAATGAACTTTGTCAGTCATTTTGTCTATAATTCTTTAAAGATCTCATGGAGAATGAGAAAGTTTCTATAGGACTAGAGAAAGGAAAATACTCTAATTTTCCAAAATGGAGACCAATAGAATTTGTAAATGATAACTTGATGAGATTGACTTCAGTTTCTCCAAAAATCTAGATAAAAGGCAATTATTAATATGAGCCAGCATGGTTTCAGCATCAAGTCATATCATATCATTTACTTTTTTGAAAGGGTTACTGAACTGGTAGATCAGAAAAAGACTATAAACATAGCTTATATAGATTTTAGTGTTCCAGGCATGTCTTTTTTTAATTTAACTTTTCTCAATTACATGCAAGCAAAAATTTTTAGCATTCATTTTTCACAATTTTGATTTCCAGATTTCCTCCCTCCTCTCCCCTCTTCCCTTCTTGAGAAGGCAAGCAATTTGATAGATGATACATGTGTAGTCATGCAAAACATATTTTATTCCACGCATTTCTAATGCCTCTTAGAAAGGACTGAAGGTAATGGATCAAAGACACATAAGGAAGATAGGAAATGCATATAGAAATATGTTACCCAGACTCATCAGATTTCCCTTTCCTTTGCCCTTGAAGAAATTTCCTGCCATTTGATTTGTGGACTTGAGGAAGAAAAGAGATATCTGTCCACACTCCAGTTTTTCTTCTAAATACCCAGAGCAAAGGGCTGCCTTGCCAGCACTGCTGCAATAGTCAGTCAAGTTTCAGTGAAATGAGAACTGGGATTGTTCCAGAGAAGGATGGAAGTATGTATAGACACCTGGAATACTATAGACCTACTGCAAATAAGAACAGACAGGTAGAGTAAGGGTAAGAAAAAGCACTGAACTGAATTGAATAAGATGAAATTCAAGGAAGAAATATAAAGTCTTATTCATAGGTTAAGAACATCAATTTCACAGGTACAAAATAAGAGAGGTATGCTTAGATAGCATTTTGTCAGAAAAAAACCTAGGGGTTAGTGAATCATAATAAGTTTAATTATAAGGCATTATTATGATTTAGAAACTTTAAAAGGCAATGTGGTCTTGGACCAGATTAAAAGAAGTATAGTTTCCAGGAAAGGGGATATGATAATACTATTGCTCCCTACATATTCCCTACATATCTTGTGATAATCCTGTGGGTGACTGTTCCTAACACTATAGTTCACATATATCCACCACTGTCCATTAACAATTCAGATAGTAGACTTAGTCCTTAGTGAAAAACGTTAGTTAAATGGCATAGGAAGGACAATAATCACAAAATATCCCTCCCAAAACCTGAGGTGAGCACTACCATAAATGTTCATAAAGACCATGGACAAAAGGGAATAGAGTTGGCATAAAGTACAAAAATAGTGAGACACACACATAGCAAAGAAAATCCCAGCCATGGCCACTGAAAATCCTTTTCTCCCTTTGTGGAATCCTCATGAAGTTCCCCTTAAGTATAGTGCTCTAATTGGCTCTGAGTGTTGATGTCTTTGAGCCACAACTACCACTTCTTCATCAGGAGGGATCATGGTCCCTGAAGCTACCTTCCCTTGAAAAATTCACAGACTACTTTGAATCCAGATTAATATGTTCCCTTCCTGGTGTCTATTTGATCTCATATTACATTGGACAATAGTGAGAGAGGTTGAATAGGCAAATTAGAACCAAATCAGAAAGGGGAAGGAATGATAGGATAAGAGATTTAGATGTTATCCAATAGGTCCTAAGGTATTATGGTATAGAAGAAAGAGCACTGATTCTGAAGTGAGAGGATATGAGTTCAGATCCTGCCTCTGATATTCACTGTCTATGTAACCTTGAGTCTTTGACCTTTTTAACCTCTCTAGATCTCAATTGGCTTATCCGTCAAATGAAGGTATTGAAATAGATACATTCTAGCTCTAAAACTATTATCCATAGAATTTTAGAAGTGGAACAGGACTTTAGTAATTTGGTCCATTCGCCTTATTTTACAGATGAGGAAACTGAGGTTCAGAAAGAATAAGCGACTTGCCCAAAGTTGCATAGCTATCTAGTAGTCTTTATAGGTTATTGAGCAGAGGAATGATATTTTCCAGGAAAGGGAAAGGGCATTCTAGGAAAATTCATTTTTGATAAGGTACTGGTACTGGAAAGCTTTCTCTCAAGCAGAAAGCAAGTTGGGAAATGCCTACTTGTTAGTATGCCAAGACACAGCTGCATCTTTCAAGCCTGATTAATACTTAATGTGATTGTCTTCAAAATCCGTCAGCATTTGGCAGAGATCAGGAGAATGCTAGTGACAGAAGCACAAATATTTGTATTAGGACTATGCAGTCTGCCGAGGTTATATGATTAATAAGTTTTGCCTGGCCACCCACAGAGATTTTGTTTTTCCAATTTTTCCTGCAGCAGTGTTAACCAAAGTGCTAGAATGGTGGTGAGAGAAGTGTTTTTGTGAGGAAAGGAGATGGAATTTTTTGCATGTGTGGCTTTAGGGTCTTTTTTTTCTTTTTCTTTATTTTTAATTATTGAAAGGGTAGTCCATTGCTTAAGGGAACTGACTGAAGAATTTTTTTAAAAAAACTCTCACAAATCCTGTTGGAACCAGAGCATACATTCTCAAAAACTGAATTCTATCAAAACAGACGTTCTCCGAAGAGAAGAAAAAATGCCAAGAAAGTACTTTAATTTTTTTAAATAAATAAATGAAACAGAGATGGGAATAAGGGGAAAGGCATGATTTGGCTTCTGGGAGAATAGTAATGGAGGGTTTTTTCCCCTCAAAGATGAAAAAATACTCAATACTGTGATTTCAGTAAATCAAAAAAAAAAGTCACACAAAATATTTCTGAATATGAGATGACTTCCCAAAAGTAGGTTATGGATTGGAGATTGATTAATTGTGCAAGCTTACAGTTATAACTAGCACAAGTAGAAGTTGATGGTCTCATTTTAAAACACTGACTTTGCTCCTTGCCAGGACCCAAAACAGTCTTCTCATGACAAGCAAAATGTGATTGTAAAGAAGACCCACAGAAGCTACTTTCCTAGCTCATTTTGACACTGGGCATGGGGAGACTCCTAAAATGACAGATGATAGTAGACAGAGACCTAGCCCATGGGTCAGGAAGACCTTACCACTGATACATTGTGGTGCAAAGGGGTTGGAAAACCTCAGTTCAGATCCTGCATCTTTACTTCCTACTTGGGCCAGCACTTAGATATCTCTGGTAAAATGAGCATTTCAAATTAAATGACCTCAAAAGTCTATAAATCTATGATCTTTTTGTGGCACTACTTTAGGGTAGTTTCATTTGCATTGAAGGACTGGGTCCTCAAAGAGTAGCTGACTACTTCTCCACTCAGAGTACTAGGAGTAATCCTGAAAGGCTAATAATTTTCAGTGTGATAATTCCTGAGCCCCCATCCATATGCCCTCCTTTATCAATCATCAAACAGAACTCTATTAGCTTTTTTAAAAAGAGATTTACTGAAAAGACATATTAAGAATGGATGTCACAAAATAATCGCCCCCACCAATTAGGGGGTATACTTGTACCCCTTGTACACACAAGTTTCCTGGGTAGAATGGATTCAAACTTGAAGTAGTAGTGAGACACACATAGAACACATGTGGCAAAGGAGAAACTCATAATGCCTAGTGACTAAGGGTCTTTTTTATCCCTTTGTGGAGTCCTTATAAATTTTTCCATATGTGTAACCAGACACGTGCTAGAGTCATCTCATACCAGCTCATAAAAGCCAATTATTAAATTCTTAATGTGAGTGTTTCCTCTTCGGAGATGATCAAATGTGATAAATCAAGGCTTCATTAATTTTTTCTGATTACCTGGACTTAAGAAAGTGATAGAGAAAATGTTAGTAATGCAGATTAAACTTAACAGTGACATGAATACATTTTGTTTCCCAGAGAATCAGGTTTTAAACATTCACCTTGGATGTAGCTCTCCACTGGACTCTGTAAGTGTCAATGCCTCCCTGGAATCTCAAGCCAGCACTTCTCCCTGTAACAAGGAGTCATGATCCCTGAAGTTCCTATCATGCTTATGGACTTTCCATAGCTGTCTTCAAATACTGCTTCTATGCAGACTCTGCTACCTTCTTCAGATGCTGGTGGAACTTCAGATGTCTTTGACAGAAGATTAGGATCTCCTGAACTCACAAGATTACTAGTTGGGTAATTCTATCTCAAGATACTCATTCATCTAAGATGAACAAGCACCAAATAAACAGAGATTTCACCTACTCACAGCTCTTAATGCCCCCTCCTTGATTCTGAGAGAAGCTCTCTATTTATATAATATTGCCTCTGAATGTAAAGATTTTAACCCCCAGGTCCCTTTGGGGAGTATATTTTGTGAATCCCACTGGGTCCAACCCTCACCAACCTCATCTAGTAATATTAGGTTTGGGACTCCTTTCCCATCTCAGGAACACTAGAAAGTCCTCTATTTCATTAAATCTCTATTTTTTTCCTTTTGTATAATTGGACTTGGCTGTTGCTGGATAGATTATTATTGATTGTAATTGTAGCTCCTTTGCCTTCTAGAATATAATATTCCCTCTTTTATGCCTCTGACTGCTAAATCTTTTGTGATTCTGACTGTGGCTCCATGGCATTCAAATTATTTCTTCCTGGCTGCTTGCAGTATTTTCTTCATGACCTGGGAGTTCTGGATTTTCGCTATATTTCTGGTAGTTTTCAGCATGGGATTCTTTCAGGTGGCCGGTGAAGTCTTTCAATTTCTACTTTACTCTCTAGGTGTGTGATACCTGCGCAGTTTTCCTTTATCATTTTTAAAAATATAATGTCTAAGCTCTTTTGTTGTTGATGATAGATTTTTGGGTAGTTCAATGATTCTTAAATTTTCTCTCCGTGTTCTATTTTCCAGGTGAATTATTTTCCCTGTGAGATATTTCCATCCCAAATGGTCATATGGATTATTTGTGTTCAAATTTTGACAGTCATTCAAGTGCATATTGGTATGATCAGCCACAGCCAGACACTCTGCACTGATCCCAATATTGTGATGTTATTTTGATCCTCTTTGAGCACAAAGGATAAAAAACAACATTTCATATTTTATTCTATTTTTTTTCAGTCTTTTGACTTTGTTTTCTTATTTCTTTATAGCTCAAGGAATCATTAGCTTCCAATTAAATTATTCTAATTATTAAAGACTTATTTTTTCAGTGAAGTTTTCTACATCTTTTTTCACCATTTAGTCAGTTCTGATTTTTAAGGAGTTGTTTTGTCTTCATTATTTTTGATTCACTTTTCCCATGCTGTTAATTCTCTTTTCATAATATTCTTCCAGTACTCGCATTTATTTCCCCAATTTTTAATCTACTGCTCTTATTCTATTTTTGAAATCACTTTTTGATCTTTTAAAAATCTCTTTTCTTGGGAGGTGGAAGCAAGATGGTGGAGTAAGAACAGCAACTCACGTAAGCTCTAAGACAAACTCCTTCATGTACCTCTAAAAAGAGAATCTGAGCAAATTTTAGAGTGGAAGAATACACGAGACAGAGTGTGGCAGACTTCCAACTCAGGACAGACTAGAAGGTTGACAGGAAGGGTCTGTTGCATGGGACTGGAGGAGTGCACAGCACAGCACCCAGCACCAGCCCAGATAGCACCATAGCAAGGTCAAGGAGAAAGTCTCAGGCAATCTGAAGTAGCAGCAGCACTGCAGTTTCTCCAACGTATCAGCCCAGTACAGGAATCCAGTGGAATTAAGCAAGAGACAACTGCAGAAGCCCAGGTAAAAGCAGCAGCTGCTCCTGACACAGATTAAATGTCTATGAATCACCTACTTGAACTTCCAGGTGCCAAGATGGCAGAGTGATTGGTAAATTGGAAAATAATTCACCTCCCCTTTTGACCTTAAAAAACTCAGAGAATATTTCCCCAGGAAAAATCCTGAAACAGTGTGAACAGCCAAAGAAGTAAGTAGTCTCATAACCCATGAGGTTAGGAAAATCACAAAGTGGGGTCCCTCTTGCTGTGGCTGAAGGGGACCAGTGCAGGACCAGAGTTGTCCCAGACAGCTCTACCTCATCAAACTGGAAGGAGATCCTGAGCCCCAGGGGAATGGAACTCGTAATCATCAACCCCAGGACCCCAGGTGTGCCTCTCAGTATAGCCAGGGGAATTGGGAAGACATCAGCACAGATGGGGTTCACCAACTGCTGTGCTTGCCTATGCTCTAGCTCAGGAGACTAGACCTCCTGTGGGGAGACCACGCCTCCCCCACACGTAATGCAGCTAGCTCCAGGGCAACTTGAGGGAAACTCAGAATGACATCACCTGGCCTCTGCTTTGGCACACCAGCCAGCTCAGCATCAGGTAAGCTGCAGCATTTTAGCTTCTAGCTGAAAGAACCAGAGATCACAATACACAAAGATTCGTGTTCTAAGAGTCACAGAGTCTCCGTGCCCCAGAAACAGAGATATACTTCAAAAGCCAGGGAAAGGGTGATCATCATGAGCAACAAGCAAACCAGAAAAGATAAGACCATAGAATGTTTCTGTGGGACAAGGACTAAAACACAAATATCAAAGAGGTTAGCATTGAGATAGTACTCCCATCTGAAACTTCAGAAGGGAATATGAACTGATCTCAAGCTCAAAGAGCATTCTTGGAACAACTCAAGAAGGATTGTAAAAGCCATATTAGGGAAGTATAAGAAAAACTGGCCAATGATTTTAAAAATATGAAAAAAGAATCACAGATTAATTTAAAAGGGAAGTTGAACAAATGGAAAAGGAAGTACAAAACCTAACTAGGAAAACTGGACAAATGAAAAGGAAGTACAAAGTGAACTGGAGAAAATAACTCCTTAAAAGGAATAATTGGACAGATGGAAAAAGAGATGGAAAAATTAACTGAAGAAAACAGTCTGTTAAAAATTAGAATTGGGCAAGTAGAAGCTAAGGACTTTATAAGACATCAAGAATCAGTCAGAATCTAAAAAATGAAAAGATAGAAGAAGATATAAAATATCTCATTGGAAAAACAACTGATCTGGAAAATAGATCCAGAAGAGAAAATCTAAGAATTGTTGGTCTACCAGAAATCCATGATGAAAAAAGAGCCTGGAAAATGTCTTCCAAGAAATCATCAAGAAAAACTGCACAGAGGTCCCATATTCAGAGGGCAAAATGTCATTTAAAGAATCTATTTCACCTCCTGAAAGAGATACCAAACTGAAAACACCAAAGGACATTATTGTGAAATTCCAGAACTACCAAGTGGAGAAAATACTTAAAACAGCCAGAAAGAAATAATTCAAATACCAGGGAACTACAGTCAGGATCACACAGGACCTTACATCTCCCTCATTAAAAGATCAGATGGATTGGAATATGATATTCTGTAAGGCAAAGGAGCTGGAACTACAACCAAGGATCAGTTACCCAGCAAAATTGAGCATAATATTTCAGACAAAGAGATTGACATTCAAAGAAATAAGGGATTTCCAAACCTTCCTGATGAAAAGACCAGAGCTCAATGGAAAATTTGATCTTCAAATGCAAGTCTCCAGAGAGGCATAAAAAGGAAAACAGTGGGGGCAAAATACTAGTTATTCAATATGGGCAAACTGTTTGCATCCCCATAAGGGAAGATGGTACTTGTTAATCTGGAGAATTGATTATTTATCATGACATATAAAAGATAGAGTGAGTGAGTATAAATTAAATGATATGATGATAAAAATGTGATTTAAGGGTGTGAAGGGATTGTAACAGGAGATGTAAAAAGGAGGAGGAAGAAAAAGGTAAATTATATCACAAGAAGAGGCACAAAAACATATTACAGTAGTGAGAAAAAGGGGAGGGAGATGAGCATTGTTTCTGATTTACTCTCATCTTATTTGGTCCAAGGAGGGAACAATAAATCCAGTTAAGTATAGCAATCTAACTAGTTCTATAGGTAGTAGGAGGGGAATGAGGAAATAAGAGGGAAGGGAGGCTAAAAGAGAGGGAAGAAGTAATAAGGGAAAAGGGGAGTAAAAGGAAGGGGGAAAACTGAAGGAGGCTGTGGTCAAACTCTATTTGGAGGGGAAGGGAGAAGGGGAACTAAAAGCACAAATGGGGAGAAAGAGGATGGAGGGAAAGACACAGATAGTAATCATAACTGTGAATGTGAATGGGATGAACTCTCCCATAAAACAGAGATAGATAGCAGAAGGGATTAAAAACCATGATCCAACAATATGTTGTTTACAAGAAACACATTTGAATTGAGAGGATACACACAGGGTAAAGGTAAAAGGCAGGAGCAGAATATATTGTGGGTCAGCTGATGTAAAAAAAAAAGCAGGGGTAGCAATCCTAATCTCAGACAACGCAAAAGCAGGAATAAATCTAATAAAAAAAATAAGGAAGAAAACTATATCCTGCTAAAAGGCACCATAGACAAGGAAGTAGTATCATTACTAAACATATATGCAATAAGTATAGCATTCATATTCTTAGAAGAGAATTTAAGGAAGTGACAGGAAAAAAATAGACAGCAAGCTATACTAGTGGGGGACCTCAACCACCCTCAACTCTCTGAATTTGATGAATCTAACCTCAAAATAAACAAGAAAGAAGTTAAGGAGGTGAACAAAACTCTGGATAAGGTAGATATGATAGGTATCTGGAGAAAACTGAAAGGGGACAGGAAGAAATGTACCTTTTCCTCAGCAGTCCATGGCACATATACAAAAACTGACTCTGTACTAGGACATAAAAACATCACAATCCAATGCAGAAAGCAGAAATAGTCAGCGATCCTTCTCAGATCGTAATGCAATAAAAATTATATGTAATAAAAGTCCATAGAAAGATAAATGAAAAATTACTTAGAAACTAAATAATCTAATCCTAAAGAACGAGTGGGATAAACAACAAATCATAGAAACAATCAAACTTCATTCAAGGGAATGACAATAATGAGGCAACCTACCAAATCTTATGGTTCACTGCAAAAGTAGTTCTTAGGGAAAGATTTATATTATTGAATTGCCTACATGAATAAAATAGGGAAAGAGGGATCAATGAATTGGGCATGAAGCTGAAAAATCTAGAAAAAAGACAAGTTGGAAATCCCCAAGGAAATATCAAATTAGCAATACTGAAAACAAAAGGAGAGATTAATAAAATTGAAATTAAGAAAATTATTGAACTAATAAATAAAACTTAGAGTTGATTTTATGAAAAAAAAACCAATAATATTGATAAACCTTTGGTCAGTTTTATTTTTAAAAAAGAAAGAAGAAAATCAAATTACCAATATCAAAAATGAAAAAGGGTGAACTCACCTCCAATGAGGAAGAGATTGAAACAATAATTAGAAATTACGTTGCCCAACTGTCTGCCCATAAATTCAACAATCTAAATGAGATGGATGAATATTTCAATAAATATAAATTGCCCAGATTAACAGAAGAGGAAGTTGAATATGTAAATAACCCCACCTCAGAAAAAGAAATTGAACAAGTCATCAATGAACTCCCTAGGAAAAAATCTCCAGGGCCAGATGGATTTACAAGTGAAGTCTACCAAACATTTAAAGAACAGTTATTTCCAACCCTATAGAGACTATTTGGGGAAAATGGCAAAGAAGGAATTCTACTAAATTCTTTTTATGATACAAATATAGTTCTGATACCTAAAGCAGGAAGAGTCAAAACAGAGAAAGAAAATTATAGATCAATTTCTCTAATGAACATAGATGCAAAAATTTTAAAAAGATATTGAGAAAAAAATACAGCAACTTATCATGAAAATAGTACATTATGGTCAGGTAATATTTATACTAGGAATGCAGGGCTGGTTCAATATTAGGAAAAATATCAGGATTATTGATCATATCAACAACAAAACTAATAGAAATGATATAATTATCTCAATAGATGTAGTAAAAACTTTTGACTGTTTTCAACACCCATTCCTATTGAAAACACTTGAGAGCATAGGAATAAATGGAGCATTCCATAAAATAATAAGCAGTATCTATCTGAAACCATCAGCAACCATTATATGTAATGAGGATAAGCTAGATGCATTTTCAGTAAGATGAAAGTGAAAGAAGGACGTCCATTATCCTCACTGTTATTCAATATGGTACTAGAAATGTTAGCTTTAGCAATAAGAGAAGAAAAAGAAATTGAAGAAATTGGAATAGGCAAAGAAGAAACTATGTTATCACTCTTCGCAGATGGTATGATGATGTACTTAGAGAATTCCAGAGAATCAAGTAAAAAACTACTTGAAATAATAAACAACTTTGGCAAAGTTAAAGATTACAAAATAAACCCACATAAATCATCTGCTTTTCTTTTTTTAAATAAATTTATTTATTTAACTTTTACATTCATTTTCACAAAATTTTGGGTTCCAAATTTTCTCCCCATTTCTCCCTCCCTCCACCCCAAAACACCAAGTATTCTGTTTTCCCTTATCACCAATCTGCCCTCTCTTCTATCATCCCTCCCTTTCCTTGTCCTGTAGGGCCAGATAACTTTCTATTTCCCATTACCTGTATTTCTTATTTCCTAGTAGCAAGAACAGTTGTCCCTAAAACTTTGAGTCCCAACTTCTCCCCATCCCTTCCTCCAGACCCATTCCCTTTGGGAAGGCAGGCAATAAAATATAGGCCATATCTGTGTAGTTTTGCAAATGACTTCCATAATAGTCATGTTGTGTAAGACTAACTATATTTCTCTCCATCCTATCCTGCCCCCCCATTGCTTCTATTCTCTCTTTTGATCCTGTTCCTTCCAAATAGTGTTGATTTCAAATTGTTCCCTCCTCCCATTACCCTCCCTTCCATCATCCCCCCACCCTGCTTATCCACTTCTCCCCCACTTTCCTGTATTGTAAGATAGGTTTTCATACCAAAATGAGTGTGTATTTTATTCCTTCCTTTAGTTGAATGTGATGAGAGTAAACTTCATGTTTTTCTCTCAGCTCCCCTCTTTTTCCCTCCACTAAAAAGTCTCCTGCCTGCCTCTTCTATGAGAGATAATTTCCCCCATTCCATTTCTCTCTCTCTCTCTTCCCAATACATTTCTCTCTCACCACTTAACTTCATTTTTTTAAGATATGATCCCATCCTATTCAATTCACTCTGTGCTCTCTGTCTCTGTGTGTGCATGCATGTGTGTATTTGTGTGTGTATGTGTGTATGTGTGTAATTCCACCAACTACCCAGATACTGAAAAGTTTCAAGAGTTACAAATATTGTCTTTCCATGTAGGAAGGTAAACAGTTCAACTTTAGTAAGTCCCTTATGACTTCTCTTTGCTGTTTACTTTTTCATGCTTCTTCTCATTCTTGTGTTTGAAAGTCAAATTTTCTTTTCAGCTCTGGTCTTTTCATCAAGAATGCTTTAAAGTCCTCTATTTCATTGAAAGACTATTTTCCCCCCTGATGTATTGTACTCACTTTTGCTGGGTAGGTGATTCTTGGTTTTAGTCTTAGTTCCTTTGACTTCTGGAATATCCTATTCCACATCCTTCAATCCCTTAATGTAGAAGCTGCTAGATCTTGTGCTATCCTAATTGTATTTCCACAATACTGGAATTGTCTCTTTCTAGCTGCTTGCAAGATTTTCTCCTTGACCTGGGAATTCTGGAATTTGGCCACAAAGTTCCTAGGAGTTTCTCTTTTTGGATCTCTTTCAGGTGGTGATCGATGGATTCCTTCAATACTTATTTTGCCCTCTGGTTCTAGAATCTAAGGGCAGTTTTCCTTGATAATTTCATGAAAGATGATGTCTAGGTCTTTTCTTGATCATGGCTTTCAGGTAGTCCCATAATTTTTAAATTGTCTCTCCTGGATCTACTTTCCAGGTCAGTTGTTTTTCCCATGAGATATTTCACATTACCTTCCATTTGTTCATTCTTTTGGTTTTGTTGGGTGATTTCTTGGTTTGTCCTAAACTCATTAGCCTCCATCTGTTCCATTCTCATTTTGAAAGAACTATTTACTTCAGTGAGCTTTTGAACCTCCTTTTCCATTTGGCTAATTCTGCTTTTTAAAACATTCTTCTCCTCATTGGCTTTTTGAACCTCTTTTGCCAATTGAGTTAGCCTATTTTTCAAGGTGTTATTTTCTTCAGCATTTTTTTGGGTCTCCTTTAGCAAGGTATTGACCCATTTTTCATGCTTTTCTTGCATCTCTCTCATTTCTCTTCCCAGTTTTTCCTCCACCTCTCTAACTTGATTTTCAAAATCCTTTTTGAGCTCTTCCATGGCCTGAGCCCACTGAATATTTATTTTGGATGTTTGAGATACAGAAGCCTTGACTTCTCTGTCTTTCCCTGATGGTAAGCATTGTTCTTCCTCATCAGAAAGGAAGGGAGGAGATATCTGTTCACCAAGAAAGTAACCTTCTCTGGTCTTTTTTTCCCCTTTTCTGGGCATTTTCCCAGCCAGTTACTTGACTTCTGAGATTCCTCTCCACCCCTGCTTTGCCTCCAGATCTGCCCAGCTAGTGCTTGGGGTCTGAGATTCAAATGCTGCTTCCCAGCCTCAGGGCTTTCAGTGGGGGGTGGGGCTCCTATTCAATGTGAGATTAAGATCAGGTGCTCAGGTAGGGGCAGGGCCACCTCACAGGGCTCAGTTCCCTCAGGGGGTTTATGAGGAGATCTTCAACAATGGATCCAAGCTCCTGTCTGCTTTGGGAGCCCTGGTCTGCTGCTGCCTCCCGAGGGAGCCTGAGTTATGGAGACACCCCACTCCCCCTCTTGGCCAGCCAAACTGGCACTTTCACTGACCTGTGCGCCCATGGGCAGAGGGAACCACGCGGCTGCTGGAGGTTCCATCCCTGAAGTCCATCCAGATCCACTCCTCCCAGGGCCACGTGACTAGGGCAGGGGTGGGCTCTGCTCTGTGTCTGGTGCATGACGGATCCCAGGTGTCGGTTTTTTTGGTCTTTCTGGAACAGAAATCTCCTCCCCTCCATTGTTCCAGGGCTTCCTCTGCTCCAGAACTTGTCAGGAGTTCCTCCTTATAGGTATTTTATAGGCTGTGGGTTCAGGAGTTAACGTATGTGTGTCTTTCTACTCCGCCATCTTGGCTCCTCCCCCTCTGCTTTTCTATATATTACTAACAAAGCACAACAGCAGGAGAGGGAAAGAGAAATCCCATTTAAAACTATGGTAGACACTTTAAAATATCTGGGAGCCTACCTGCCAAAACAACCCAGGAACTATATGAACATAATCACAAAACACTTTCTGCACAAATGAATCAGATCTAAGTAAGTGGAAAAACATCAGTTGCTCATAAGTAGGCCAAGCTAATATAATAAAAAGACAATTCTGCCTAAATTAATTCATTTATTCAGTGCCATACCAATCAAACTACCAGATAATTATTTTCTAGAGTTAGAAAAAATAATATCAAAATTCATCTGGAAGACCAAAATGACAAAAACAAAAAGGGAACTAATGAAAAGAAATGTTAGGGAAGGTGGCCTATCTATCAAATCTCAAATTATATTACAAAGCAGCAATTATCAAAACCACTTGATACTGGCTAAGAAATAGAGTCATGTCATGGTCCTCTTAGAATAAATAAAGAATAAAGGACAAACACAACCTGTGAGTGAGTAGCAGCTCATCTCCTCTCCTCTCTTCCCTTCTGCTCTCCTCCTCTCCTCTCTTCTCCTCTGGTATTCTAGCCAGGCGAATGGGTGCATCTCACTCAAAGTGAGAATGTGATAAAAATTTAACCTAAAAGGCCAAGGTCTCACATCGTATCCTGGGTCATCTCCAGTCATCCTGATAAATAACAGATCACTGGACCCAGATGGCTCAGGAGAAAAAAGTGATGTTGGTGGCCTAGTACAGCCCTTCCTTACTCACATCAAAGTCAACTGCAAGTCATGTCATCATCCTCTTCAAGAATAAAAGACAGACACAATCCTTGAGTGAGTAGCAATTCCTCTCCTCTCCTTTCCTCTGGTGTTCTAGCCAGGGGAAGATACATTCCATGGCCAAAAGCTGCCTTTTTTCCTTTAGGTTTACTGGCTTCATCTCTTGCTCAGAGATCAACCCTAAAACTCAGTTCCCTCTGGAGCTAATTGACTGGACATTAAGTCCCCACCCACCTAGCACACAGTGAATGTAATAACTAAATAGTAATTTTTTCTCTTTTACCCAGACACCCTGAGCATCTTCCCCTCCAAGTTTGATTTTATTTTTTGTTTAAAGGGCCACACCTTGAGTAACTTAAAGAAGCCTATTTATTGAATGGGTGTATCTTACAAAGTGAGAATGTGAGCCTGAAAAACCAGGATCTCACACTGCATCCTGGGTCATCTCTAGTCATCCTGATGTATATCAGGTCACTGAACTCTGATGACTCAGGAGAAGAAGGTGAGGTTGGTGACCTTGCACAGTCCTCCTTCACTCAAATCAAAGTCAACTGCAAGTGATGTCATCATCTTGATGCCATAGTCCTCTTCAAGAATCAAAGACAAACACAATGTTCCCTGAACTCCCTAGGATTTATCTACTAAGTCACAGATTGGCGGGGGTGGAGGCAATTATCATTTTGTTTGCCCTTTATTTTCGAAGAAGGCATAGAGGAATGATGACATGATTTGCATTTGACTTTGTTTTGAGTATTGGAAGTTTCAATCACAGACCTTGGTATATTCATATGTTATTCTATATTCACATTTCCATGTATTGACATGGTCTACATATTTGTCATTTTTCATAGTAAGGTAGTAATCCATCATAATAAACATAGTGCATTCTGCTTTGTCAGATTCCTACTGTAGGGCATTTGGATTGTTTCTATTATGTGGCCATTATAAATTATGATCCTGTGTTCATCTTTGTACACATTTTTCCCTTTAGGGTTATTTTCTTGGGGTGTATACTTAGATCAAATTGCGCATCAGATTTATAGCTCTTGCTACATATTTCCAGATTCCCTTCCAGCAAGACTGAATCAATTCCTGTTGCTTCCAACTTGGTATCAGTGTACCAGTTTCCACTGAGTCCTGCCCTTCAATCCATTAGAACTGCAACTGGGATTTGATCACTTTTAAAAATGTATCTTTCCTAGTTTATTAGCCTCATTGAAAGGTAGCATGATATAATGAATAGAGGATTTGCGACAGAATCAGGAAAACCTGTGTTCAAGTTTTGTTTCTGGTACATAGTAGCTACACGATTAGAGGCAACACACTTGACCTATTTGTGTCTAATGGTAACCATCTCTAAGGAGGCAGAGGGAGGGAAATAAAAAAAGGAAAAAAAGAAATTTACCTGATATCTTTAGTATATATTTAAAAGGAATGGCAAGCTGTACATAATAGATTTGCAGTTTCACATGAAATCATCTTTTTTATTACACTATATTACAGAGATACTTGTTTTATTTCACAAATTAAAAATAAAATAAATATTGAAAGAAAGATTTCACTGACTTTCTTTATATTCATTGCTCTTATTGCATAATATTAATGCTACAATTTATTTGGTCCATTCATAATTGATGAGCATTTGCTTTGTTGCCTAGGTTTTGAGATCTAGAAGGAAAGAAAGGAGGAAGAGAGGAATAAAGGGAAGGAAGGAAGGAAAGGAGGGAGGAAGGAAGGAAGGAAGGAAGGAAGGAAGGAAGGAAGGAAGGAAGGAAGGAAGGAAGGAAGGAAGGAAGGAAGGAAGAGAGGGAGGGAGGAAGGGAGGAAGGAAAAGAAGGAAGGAGGGAAGGAGAGAGGGAGGAAGGGAGGAAGGAAGAAAACTGTTTTTTCAAAGAATTTTAAATCTAATAATACTTTCTATGAGTTTTCATATTCATTATCTCATCTGATCCTCAAGACAATTCCATGAGTTAAGATGAGTATTTGTTCTTCCACATTTATAGATGAGAAAATTGGGGAATAGTGAGTTTGAGAGGCTTGTCCAAAATCAATCAGTTAATTAGTAACTCTACATACTCTTAAGTTTCTTAAGATTTTCAAGAACCAGAATGAGAATTAATGTGTCCAAATTCCTGCCTTATCATTCTTTCCACTAGAACATGCTGCCTCCTACAAGATGTAAATGTAGATTCAGCAGTGCAGCACAAAATAGCAAAGACTGGAGAAATATAAGCCTAGTCTCAGGCCCAGTAATGACAGCTTTCATCTTTTTTTTTTATCCCTGTTTAAAAGAGCACAGTTAGCACTTTTGTAAAGATTTTACCTTGAACATCTCTGACTAATTAAGCCATTTCATCCTGGAGGTTTCTTTGTACTGCAAATGAATTCAGTTAAGGCTCCTGTGTGGTTTGCAGACATTTGACTACCTGAGGTATGGGGTGCCAAGAAAGAATGCTTGGAATAGGAAAAGGAGAACTGATAAACAGCTTATTTGTTTTAAGTAAAAATTACATATCCCCTCCAGCAATTTCATACTAAGCACTGAATTGCTTTAGTATAGAGGGTTAGAAAAAGCTAGGAAATATGTTTTGAAATGTAAAAAAAAAAAATCAACTCTGAAAAATTAGTTCCTTTGGAGAATAATGTAGAACCAAGCAATTATTCAGACATCCATGCTCTTTGTATAGTTCCAATCAAGAATTCATTCTCAAATCCTCATAAGACAAGGACAAGATCAAGAAACCAGGTGGTAAGGACTTGTCAAGGCTAACAGATCCCTAAAGATGTGCAGGTAGTATGATGAAAAAACAGCCGGAGTGATATTTCCTTCTTTCTGACATCAAAAGTAATTTATAGAATTTTAGAGCTGAAAGTGGCCTTAGAGATCATTTAGCTCCATCCCCACATTTTGTAGATAAGGAAACTGAGACTTAGAGAGTGCTTCCTTGTGAAGCAATATCAGAAATAATCGTACATAATGATAGATAATATCAATGTGTTATTTCAAACCCTTCAAAATAAAGGCTGCAGATATCAAGCTGCTTTGGAAAAAAAAGAAAAACATCATTCTAGTGTCACTAGGAGCCAGCACAGTATACTGCGCTAAAGGGTTTTGTATTTGAGTTCAAAGAAATTGGATTCAAATTCCTAGTCTCACATCTACTGGCTATATAATCTTAGATAAGTCACATAGCTTCTATGGGCCTCAGTTTTTCATCTGTAAAAAGGGTGAGACTAACTGATCTCTGAGTTCACATCCTACTTTAAAATAATAATCCTATGATCATTATTTCCACAACAAAATGCACTTCAAAACAGTGAAATAGCCATAGACATAGACACAGAAGGGAAACATATTACCTGCCCACCCAAATATAGTAGCCAGGGTTAATTTTTGTGTTCACAGAAATCTAAAATTGAGCAGTCACATTTCAGGAGTCAGAGAGCCCTAGGGAATTGCCCGGAAATCTTGATTTCAATTTCATTTCCTTTGTGACTAGTCTGGCTCTGGCTCAAATTAACAGGATCACTGTTACCCTGAAAAATTCTCAAGAGACTATGCCAATACTACCTAAGTCCCTCTTGGGATAGGGTCTGGCATCAGGATCTGATTTCATTCCTGAGATCAGTTCCAGAACAAATCTAGCTATCTAGGAAATTTCCAGTCTAGGACTAGTCCTAGAACTACTAGTTGTGTGGCCCTGAGTAAGTCATTTCACTTGTATTAGCTTCAGTTTTTTCATCTTAACAAATAGGAGGGTAGGATATCATAATAGCACTTTTTAAAAAATCATAACAGCTCCTATGTCAGGGCTCTTCTGAGACTCAAATGAGATAGCATATGAAGTGATTTATAAACTTTAAAGTGCCATATAAATGCTACCTATTATTACTGTTTTAATAGTCTATCAAAGCATGCAATTACTTCAAAGTAAAAGCATTTAACAAATGCATGGAGAGAGAAATAGTATCAAAGCATTTCCCTTGGAAATTTTGTTGAAGCAGATCCCTTTTGAAAGTAGACTGGAGTGAGAAGAAATGGTAGGTTATTTCAAGAGTTCTTTTTGGTGGTATTGAGCATAGCAGCTGATAGCTCATTTTATATAATGCTGGACCTGGAGTCCAGAAACACTTGAGTTCACATTCAGTCTCAGACATTTACTAGCTGTTCCTGGGTAAGTCACTTAAGCTCAGTCTGTCTGCCTCAGTTTTCTCAACAGGAAAATGGCTTTATTAACAACAACTTAAGGCTCAAATGAGATATTTGTAACGTGCTTGGCACATAGTAGGTACTATATAAATGTTTACTAAAACTTCATTCATTCAATAGTAGGTACTATATGAATGCTTATAAAAAATTCATTCATGCAGATGAGGAGAAATCACTTCTGAGTTCCTTCTGGCCAACAAAAAATGTTAAAAACTGAAAGAAAATGAAGGATAAGGAGTGACTGTAAAGAACACTGACTCTGGAATCAGAAAAATTTGAACCCAGAAGACCAAGGTTCAAACCCTGACTAGCTCTTTCATACTGGACAAGTCACTTAACCTCCACAGGACTCAGTTTTCTCATCTGTAAAAGGAGGGGAAAAAAGTAAATGTCCTCAAAGATTCCTTCTAGATCAACACCTGTGGTAAGAGAAGACAAGGAAAGCTAATGCCCCTAACCTTTCCTGAAAACAGCACTGCCCACCAGAACAGGTTCATAAAAGGGGTAACTGCATCACTTAGTGAGTACTAAGTAAAAAATATCTTCAGGAGCTGGTCTCATTGGTCTTTCAGTTCATGCAAAGGAGAAGAGCCAAACTGAGCAACATTCCTTTGAGGATGAAATCACAAACTATAACCCTAATTTGTGGTTTGGTAGGAAGAGTTTTGTCACTGAAAAAAATAGTATTGTTTGTTAAGGATATCAGCCCTTCCTTTCTCACTGAAAAAAAAGGGAGAAAATGAATCAGATCAGTTACTGAACTTGGCTTTAAGCTCAAAGGGAGAGCTGGGAAGCAGAAAAACTAACAGTGTCTCTGATTGGGAGTAGGACTATTAGGGATATATTAAAATTTCAGATTGAAGGAACAGCTGCTAAAGGCCCCAGACACAATAGTAATGATATTGGGCACTATTCCCCAGAACTTAATAAATCTCTCACAAATCTCCATCAGGCCAAGAAAAAAAAACAACCCGCATGAACCTCATTAAAACTACATGAATAAATGTCACAGCTCCTGAGGAATACCAACAAGCAATGAAACAGTGTAGGAAAGTCCAGAAAGTAGCTTCTCTTCCTCCTTGAAAAAGTGAGATAACTGAATGCCTCAGAAAGATTATGGGCTATCTGTCATTCAGTCAGTCAACTGCATTTATTAAATGTCTGCTCTATGTCACGCACTGTGAGAGGCACTAGGAATACATAGACAAAAATAAAATAGCCTTTAGCCTTACTTTTAACATTTCAAAGGATCATCTCCATTTTGGTTTTACATAATCGATCTGCAGTTTCATGTGCAATCATCTTTTTATTAATTTAGTATGTTATGGAAATGCTAGTTTATTTCATAAATTAAAAATAAAATAAAAATTTAAAAATCTATAATGTATCTTAACCAAAAGAACTAGAAAATATCCTTCTGTCTGGTCACCAAATGTTATAAAATCTAAGAATATTGCATATCTTAACATGATAGGTACTACCCTATAGTTAAAGGGACCTAGCATAGTTCCTTATTTGGGCAATGATCTTTTGAAAAAGTGCTTGGAAATATAAATCATCCAAGTACTAAACATAAGGTCATTATGTTAAACATATGTATCAAATTATTACAATTCAGTAACTTTCCGAATGTTGTTTATTCATTAAATCATGTCCAATTCTTCATGACTTCCATGGACTATGGCTTCTGCCTCCTCCACTATCTGCAAAATCTGTTCAATCTCATATTCATGGTTTGCATGATACTATCTTTCCATCTCACCCTCTGCCATCCCCTTCTCCTTTTGCCTTCAATCTTTACCAGTGTCAGGATCTTTCAAATGATTCCTGTCTTCTCACTATATGGGCAAAGCATTTCAATTACAGCTTCAGTATTTGTCCTTCCAGTGAGTAGTCTGAATTAATTTCCTTAAGTATTGACTTACTAGATCTCCTTGCTTTGAGAGCACAAGGGACTCTCAAAAGTCTTCTCCAGAATCACAGTTTGAAAGCATTTGTTCTGCAGCACATAGCTTTCCTTATAGTCTACCTTTCATGGCCATACATTACTACCAGAAAAAATAGCTTTGACCATAATGGACCTTTGTCATTAAGGTGATGTCTCTGTTTTTCAGTATGCTGTCCAGATTTGTCATTTCTTTCCTTCCGAAGAGCATCTTTTAATTTCATGGCTACAGTCACTATCTGCACTGATCTTTGAGCCAAAGAATATAAACTCTAACACTGCTTTCATTTCTTCTCCCTCTGATTGCCAGGAAGTGATAAGACCAGCTGCCTCGATCTTAGCTTTTTTGATGTAAAGTTTCAAGCCAAATTTTACAATCTCCTCTTTCACCCTCATCAAGAGACTTCTTAATTCTTCTTCACTTTCTACCATCAGAGTGATGTCATCTGCATATCTGAGATTGTTGATATTTCTCCTAGCAATCTTAATTCCAGCTTTGATTCATCTATCCTAGCATTTTGCATGATGCACTCTGCATATAAGTTAAACAAAATGACAATATACAGCCTCATTATTTTCCTTTCCCCAGTCTTAAATCAATCAGTTGCTCCATGTTCAGTTCCGACTGCTGTTTCTTGATCCACACACAGGTTCCTTAGGAGACAAGTAAGACGGTTTAGTAATTCTGTCTCTTCGAGGATTTAGCATATTTTGTCATGATCTACACAGTCAAAGGTTTTAAGTCAATTAAGCAGTATATGTTCTGTTTTGTTTTCCTGGAACTCCCTTGCTCTCTCCATAACATAATGAACACTGGCAATTTCGTCCATAATTCTCTGCCTCTTCAAAAACCAGCCTGTACTTCTGGTAATTCTCAATTCACATATTGCTGCAGCCTAACTTCCAGAATCTTAAGCATTACTTTGCTGGCATGTGAAATGAGCACAACTCTTTAGTAATTTGAACATCCTTTGACATTTCATTCTTTAGGATTGGGACATAATCTGATTTTTTCCCATCTAATGATCACTGTCAAGTTATCCAAATTTGATGACTTATTGAATGCAGCACTTTAACAGGATGATATTTTAGGATTTTAAATAGTTCAGCTGAAATTCCATCACCTCCACTAGCCTTAATATTAGCAATGCTTCCTAAATCCCACTTGACTTCATTCTCCAGAACATTCTCCAAAACCATTGTGATGTTATTGGTGGCACCACATATTGGTGAAATTAAGATTTTTCACCTACAGTTCTGCATATTCTTGCCACCCCTTCTTAATTTCTTCTACTTCTGTTATGTCCCTACCATTTTTGTCTTTTATCATGCCCATTTTTACATCAAATATTCCCTTGAAATCTCTAATTTTCTTGAAGCAATCTCTTGTTTATCCTACTCTATGGTTTTCTTCTATTTCTTTTGCATTGCTCTTTTTAAAAAAAATTTCTCTCTCCTTGCTGTTCTCTGGAATTCTGCATTCAGTTCATTGGAAGAGTCACTTTAGGTTCCTGATATTAGGGGGAACTTGGAACAACTCAAGATGCTTGTTATTTTGAAACTGGCATCATGGTGACTTCAGAGGACAATTCGGTTTCAACCCAGGCAGCAGCCATTGTCCTGTAGGGTCCAGTGCCAACACCATCAATTTTGAGCTCCAATTTGAAAAGGTGATGGGGTTTGCCTCTTGCCCAGGGCTTTGTGGCCTCCTCTATTGGCCCTCTTCTCCCAGGCTGGACCCATTCCACAGATGGCACACTCTCTGTTGGATTGCTGCTGTTGGTGGAGACCCAGTAGGGAATTTGGAGGAGGGTGCTCTGGGCTCTGGCTACTGTGGGGGGGAGGGAGGGGTCCTTTCCCCTCAGGTACTGCAAGTGCAGCCCTGAGGAAAACATCCAGAGGAATCCACACATCCATTTTGCTTCTTGCTATTCTTTTTCTTTAGGGTTTTGTTCATTTCTGCCTCCTGTATGATATTGTACACCACTGTCCATAGTACTTCAGGCATTTTATCTACCAAATCTAATCCTTTCAATTTTTTTTAATCACTTCCACTTCATCAAACTATGAGTTATGTTGTTCAGGGTTACCCAAGATGGGTATGTTACTGTGGAGAGTTCTGACAAAAGGGAGGTGTCTTTGCTAAGAAAATCCCATGGACATTTATAAGTAAGGTAGATCTTAGTGTGTGTAAAATGCATTTTTGTTATTCTTTCTTAGAGTTGGGCTTCCCAGGATCAATAGCCAGGTATTAGATATGAGTTCTCACAATTATGGTTCAAAACATCTCCACCATGCTTGTGCAGAGTTAAATAATAGTAAACAAAATAAACATCTGTGCTTAAATGGTAAACATCCACTGCGACTGTGCAGTGAGATATAGGGATGAGGTGATGGAAACTTGTAATACTATTGCTGGCAATATGCCTTCTTTGTCTATTGCCCTATAAAGCAGATAGGCACTGGTTAAGGGGTGGAAGAATCCTTAGTATTGAATGCATAAGTTGGAATGCTATGTGTGCCTTGAATGGCCCCCATCAAGGCTTAGAAAAAATCCATGTTTGCCTCAACTGGCCCCCATTGAGGCTTGAGGGGATTTAAGGGAGTGCACAAGCTGTGCCTGTCTCAATTGACCCCATCAAAATGTAGAGATAGTTGCCCCCTCCTTCTCTGACCCTGCAAAAATGGTGATTTGGGAGTGCTGTAAGAGTTTCTGGCACCATTATCAGCAATCCTCTTCTGAGAAAACTAGACTGGAATAAAGTAAAATTATTAACCCCAGGGGAGGAGCCAAGATGGTGGAGTAGAAAGATTCACATATGTTAGCTCCTAACCCACAGCCCATAAAATGACTATAAAAAAGAACTCCCAACAAATTCTGGAGCAGCGGAAGCCACAGAACAGCAGAGTGGAGGAGACTTCTGTTCCAGAGAGCCCTGAAAAAGTGACGCCAAAGATCCGTCACACACCAAGCCCAAAGCAGAACCCAGCCTTGCCTTGGCCGCAGCACTGAGAGGAGCAGATCCAAGCAGGCTTCAGGGACAGAATCTCCAGCAGCCGCGAAGGTCCCTCCTCCCACAGATACCAAAGGTCAGTGGGGGACTCTTTTTGGCTGGCCGAGAAGGGAGCGGGGTGTCTCCATAACTCAGGCCCCCTTGGAAGGCAGCAGAAGAGGCAGCAGCAGACTGGAGCTCCCAAAGCAGACAGGAGCTCAGGGTCCATTGTTGAAGATCTCCTCATAAACCCCCTGAGGGAACTGAGCCCTGTGAGGCGGCCCTGCCCCTACCTGAGCACCTGATCTTAATCTCACATTGAATAGCAGCCCCACCCCCCACTGAAAGCCCTGAGGCTGGGAAGCAGCATTTGAATCTCAGACCCCAAGCACTAGCTGGGCAGATCTGGAGGCAAAGCAGGGGTGGAGAGGAATCTCAGAAGTCAAGTAACTGGCTGGGAAAATGCCCAGAAAAGGGGAAAAAAAGAAGACCATAGAAGGTTACTTTCTTGGTGAACAGATATCTCCTCCTTCCTTTCTGATGAGGAAGAACAATGCTTACCATCAGGGAAAGACAGAGAAGTCAAGGCTTCTGTATCTCAAACATCCAAAATAAATATTCAGTGGGCTCAGGCCATGGAAGAGCTCAAAAAGGATTTTGAAAATCAAGTTAGAGAGGTGGAGGAAAAACTGGGAAGAGAAATGAGAGAGATGCAAGAAAAGCATGAAAAATGGGTCAATACCTTGCTAAAGGAGACCCAAAAAAATGCTGAAGAAAATAACACCTTGAAAAATAGGCTCACTCAATTGGCAAAAGAGGTTCAAAAAGCCAATGAGGAGAAGAATGTTTTAAAAAGCAGAATTAGCCAAATGGAAAAGGAGGTTCAAAAGCTCACTGAAGTAAATAGTTCTTTCAAAATGAGAATGGAACAGATGGAGGCTAATGACTTTAGGACAAACCAAGAAATCACCCAACAAAACCAAAAGAATGAACAAATGGAAGATAATGTGAAATATCTCATGGGAAAAACAACTGACCTGGAAAATAGATCCAGAAGAGACAATTTAAAAATTATGGGACTACCTGAAAGCCATGATCAAAAAAAGAGCCTAGACATCATCTTTCATGAAATTATCAAGGAAAACTGCCCTTAGATTCTAGAACCAGAGGGCAAAATAATCCACCAATCACCGCCTGAAGACACCAAAAAAGAGAAACTCCTAGGAACTTTGTGGCCAAATTCCAGAATTCCCAGGTCAAGGAGAAAATATTGCAAGCAGCTAGAAAGAAACAATTCCAGTATTGTGGAAATACAATCAGGATAGCACAAGATCTAGCAGCTTCTACATTAAGGGATCGAAGGGTGTGGAATAGGATATTCCAGAAGTCAAAGGAACTAGGACTAAAACCAAGAATCACCTACCCAGCAAAACTGAGTATAATACTTCAGGGGAAAATATGGTCTTTCAATGAAATAGAGGACTTTCAAGTATTCTTGATGAAAAGACCAGACCTGAAAAGAAAATTTGACTTTCAAACACAAGAATGAAAAGAAGCATGAAAAGTTAAACAGCAAAGAGAAATCATAAGGGACTTACTAAAGTTGAACTGCTTACCTTCCTACATAGAACGACAATATTTGTAACTCTTAAAACTTTTCAGTATCTGGGTAGTTGGTGGAATTACACACATACACACAGACACACACACACAAATACACACGTGCACGCACACACAGAGACAGAGAACACAGAGTGAATTGAATAGGATGGGATCATATCTTAAAAAAATGAAGTTAAGTGGTGAGAGAGGAATGTATTGGGAGGAGAGAGGGAGAAATGGAATGGGGCAAATTATCTCTCATAGAAGAGGCAGGCAGGAGACTTTTTAGTGGAGGGAAAAAGAGGGGAGCTGAGAAAAAAACATGAAGTTTACTCTCATCACATTCGACTAAAGGAAGGAATAAAATACATACTCATTTTGGTATGAAAACATATCTTACAATACAGGAAAGTGGGAGAGAAGGGGTAAGCAGGGTGGGGGGATGATGGAAGGGAGGGCAATGGGAGAAAGGAGCAATTTGAAATCAACACTGTTGGGGAGAGACAGGATCAAAAGAGAGAATAGACGCAATGGTGGGCAGTATAGGATGGAGGGAAATATAGTTAGTGTTAACAACACAACTATTATTGAAGTCATGTGCAAAACTACACAGATATGGCCATATTGAATTGCCTGCCTTCCCAAAGGGAATGGGTGGGGAGGGAGGGAGGGATGGGGAGAAGCTGGAACTCAAAGTTATTGGAACAATTGTCAAATGTTGTTCTTGCTACTAAGAAATAAGAAATACAGGTAATGGGGAATAGAAAATTATCTGGCCCTACAGGACAAAAGAGAAGATGGGGACAAGGGAAGGGAGGGATGATAGAAGAGAGGGCAGATTGGTGATAGGAGAAATTAGAATGCTTGGTGTATTGGGGTGGGGGAGGGGACAAATGGGGAGAAAATTTGGAACCCAAAATTTTGTGAAAATGATGTAAAAAGTTAAATAAATAAATTAATTTAAAAAATTATTAACCTCTTTGAAGCTGTCTTGTCTGTCTGACCAGATCAAGAGTGAACCTGTGCTAGCAAACCTTCTGTGTGCTATGTTTGCCTGTCTTATAATGTTATTAAAATGATAAAAAATATGACACTGGAACATGAGCCCTTCAGGTTGGAAGGTATCCAACATATTGCTGGGTAAGAGCAGGGGACAACTACAAGTAACTCCAGAAAAAATGAAGTGTCTGGACCAAAGCAGAAAGGAAACTCAGCTACAGATATGTCTGGGGACAGAAGGAAAGTCCAGTGGTGTAAAGACTTTCAGAATAACTGCTAATGAAGCTCAGCAAGGGCACTGTTCAACAAGCTCCCCTAAGTTGGGGTTCTCCATTGGAACTGCTCCTCTCTCTTCAGTATGGATTTGTTTCTTTCTTCTTCTGTGGAATGGTATTCTGAGCTAGGCCTGACTCAGTTCCCTGCTAATTTAGACTCTGTATTGTAATGCAGTGAGATGCTCGTGGGTCATTCAATGGTTAACAGACATAGATTTACTTAGTCATAATTATGGAATTCTAATAAAACTGCTCTCAGCCCCAACATTCTAATTTCCTTGTAGGTCCCACTGGACAATAGACCCACTGCCCCTACCTAGCCACTTCCCCCCACACTTAATATCCTAACTTATTCATATATGCCTCACTCCTCAGTAGAACAGTAAGCGTGTCTATATGATGAGATCCCAGCTATTGCCTCTAGCTAGTCACTGCCCCCAGACCCATTCCTCATATTTCCCACAGAAACAGCAGGTGTGTCCATGTACTCAAACACAATCACATTCATCTAGCTTTAGACAGGACCACAATAGTAAATCAATCAGAAAGCAGCACCATCAGGTTGCCCAAGCAGAATGTGGCCCCCAAAACAATAGAAGGGACTTTACCTAAGTAGGTAGTAATAGTGCAGTAACAGTAAAGAACTGACCTAGAGTGAGCTTGTGATGTAGAGAGGATTGTTATATTATCATTATCATACATGCCCCCAAATGTGTTTTTCTGTATGCATCGTGGGTAGTCTCATGCACAGTTGCACTGTAACTGTGACCCTCCCCTTATTATCTCATTCCTTAAAAAATCCCTCCTGCTTTTTTAATGTTCATTACTTCTGTTATGCAATTGCATATTTACATTATAAAAATCCATCTTGCTTTCTCTGAAGTTGCTGCTGCCTCTTGGAACTTAGCCAGCTTCATGAGTAGTGTCAATCTCAAAAAATGCCTATACTTGGATTAGAAATGGTTTGACTGAATTCTTTGAGATGGTACTACCACAATACATCAAGAAACCCGCAACAATAACATGAATATATTAAACCAGAATAAATATTGAGTACACCTTGAATTGAATCAGCTGAGCAAAGCTCCCTTGCCTGAATTGCCCATGGTAATCCACCCCAAGCATCAGAGTACCTACCCGGACAGAGCTCCTTGTGGCTGGTTTGTACTCAGGCAAGCAGGAAATGACAGTAATAGCCTGAACTTTTAATCCCTTGAACCAGTCTCCAAGGATAGACTCAATACCTTTTAAGGATCGACTAGTCTAACTTACATAGGAGCAGGGATTTGCATATTGTTCCTTCCACAAATGGTTTCTGTAAAAAAAAATTTTTTTAAACCTGAGCTGATAATTAATTCATAAAATTATAAAATGTGGCAGGCACACCTGGTTCTTTGGATATTCACTGGGAAAGACCATGATGGCATGAGAGGAAATCAGAGGCTCTAAGTAACACAAGTGAAGAGTGCTTTAGTGGAAAAGGAGCAAAGAAAAGCAGTAAAGAAGTAGTGAAGTCTGAGTTCTAGCCAAGGGACCTCAGAGATTATTTTACAATCTCTGTACCTGAGTAGAAGTCCCTTCTGCAATTATCCCAACCAATGGTCATCTAGCATTTGATGCTTTGAGGTCTATAGTAATTGATTGGCTTATCCTGATTACAGTCTTCAAGTATTTGAAAGTTTGTCACATGGATGAGAGATAAGAATTATTTTGCTTGGTCTCTGAGAGTAGAGCTAGTGACAATGGATAAACATTGAAGAGAAATATATTTTAACTCAGTTAGGGGAAACATCTTTCTAACAGGGCTGTCTCAAAGTGGAATAAGTGCCTGGGATGATAATCAGCTCACTTTCAAGCAGGGGGTTAGATAACCACTTTAAGACCACTTTGGTACAGGCATTCCTCACCTCACACCTCAACTATTGCAATAGCCCACTAATGGGTCTGCCTCCCTCAAGTCTCTCTCTACTTCAATCAATGTTCCATTAAGCCACCAAAGTGATTTTCCCTAAATCACAGATCTGACCATGTCAATTCCTTATTTGATAAACTCCTGTGGTTCTCTATCACTTCTAGGATCAAAGAAAATATCTGCTTGACATTCAAAGCTCTTTATAACCTAGCCCACCTCTTTTCAATCCAATGACACTGGCCTTCTTGCTGTTCCATGAACAAGATTCTCCACCACTGGCTAGGGACATTTTCCCTAGCTGTCCCCTACGCCTGGAATGCTCTCCCTCCTCATCTCCCCCCTATTGGCTTCCTTTAAGGACCAATGAAAATCCCACCTTCTACAGGTGGCCTATTCCAGCTCCTCTAAATTCTAGTGCTTTCTTTCTTTAAATCATTTCCTATTTGCCTTGCATATAGTCTGTTTGTCCATATTTGTCTGTTTGTTGTCTCTCCCATTAGAGTGTGTAAGCTTCTTGAGAGCATAGACTGTCTTTAGCACTTAGCACAATGCTTAGAACTTATGTTCTCATTATTCTAATTACTGAGTACTTAATAATGTTTATTGATTGACTGATTCTCTCAATGATGGGTTGAACTTGACTGGAGATCTCTTCCAACACAAAGAACCTGTGATGCTCTAATATGTTTAATGATAATTATTGAAAGCAGAAGCTATCAAGATATACATATATATATGGTATCATGTTCTATATTGTGGTATATTCTATATATGTGGTATAGTAAGTATTGAATTTAGACTCAGAATGACTTGAGTTCAAACTCTGTAGCTTCAGGAAACTCGTAAAGACTTGTTAGTTACAGAAAAGTCATGCTCTGTCTTACTGGAAGCAATCTTCATGCTGACAAGGAATTGGACCATTGAATTCTCCCCCAGCCACCACTGCCCTACACACATCATTCCCTAATTGTTTCAACTTATTCTCATACAATATCAATTCAACTTTATCATTATAGTTGCTCTCTTCTGGAAGATATATGTTTTATCAACATTTTTCTTAAACTTTGGTACCTAGAAATGAACACAACACTCCAGGTATAATTGGAGTAGGATGGGATATGGAAGAACCATCGCCTCCACATTCCAGGAAGTTGCACTTCTTTTAATGTAGACCAAGATCACATAGGCAACTAGATGGCTCTGTGGATAGGGTGCCATGCCTGGAGTCAAGAAAGCCTGAGTTCAAATCCAGACTCAGACATTTACTGGTTCTGTGACCCTGGGCAACTCATTTAATCCTGTTTGCCTCAGTTTCCTCATCTGTAAAATGAGCTAGATAACAAAATGGTGAACCAGTTCAATGTCTTTGCTAAGAAAACCCTAAATGGGATCACAAAGAGTTGGACATGACTAAACAACAAAAATCACAAGTTATTTTGGTTGCCATGTCATTACAAGGACTGAGCCATTTGAAAAATTGTTTTCTAGGGCAACTAGGTGGAACAGTGAATAGAGCAGTGGTCCTGGAGTCAGGAGGACATGGGTTCAAATGTGACCTCAGACACTTGACACTTACTAGCTATGTGACTTTGGGCAAGTCACTGAACCCTGATTGCCTAGCCTCCCCACTCCAAAAAGAAAAAAAAAGGAAAATTGCTTTCTAGGCAATGAGTACTTACTAAAAAGTTTTCAAAGTAAGAGGGAACTACATTTTGGGAAGCTCTACTTGGTAAAGATATGTAACATGTATGAGAAAAGAAAGAGACTAGGGGGAGACAATTTAGAAGGTTGTAGCAATAGTCCAATTGAGATGTAACATGGGCCTGAACTAGGGGAGAGGCAGGGGGAATTAAATGGAGAGGACAGATGTTAGACTGTAGAGGGCCAGTAACATGTGAAAGCTAAGAGGGACATAGTAGTCAAATGAGTTTGGGTGACTAGAAGAATTGCCAGGAAAGCAAAGAGAATGCCTATTAAAGAGGGGTAATATTAATAGTCAACTCTATGGAATAAAATCTCAGAATCAAAGGGGTTTGGTTTGGTTTTGGCGTGATTTTGTTTTAGGACTAGAGGGGACCTTAGAGTTTATCAAGATCAACCTTCAATCTTCAGATGAAGGAAATGAGGCCAGGTCACACTCCTGATCATACATGAATTATACTTGCAATTTAAGGAAACAGTTGTCATTGTTTTCCACAGGAAAAGTCCATTCCTTACACCTAGGACTGAAGAAGGTCAACAGAAAAGATTCACACATTTTTGGAGGCGGAGAGGAACCCAAATCAGGTATAGGAACTCCCTTTATTATGGTAGTAGGAAAAGATAATGAAATACCTTAGGTCATTAAATGTATCAAGTAAAGATATGAGGATATTCATATGGATTTTCAAGGAATAATAAAATAAGATGAAACCCACGAGTAACTCTGACCTCAGTCTCAATAGACCAGATTCAATTTCTTGGGTTTCTCTTTAATAATAATAATCTCTTGATGGCCTGTGGTACCCATAGAGAAATTATACATAGAATATATGAAATTAGCCCATGTCTGTCAAATGTTTCTCAACTTCCCTGCAAGCAATCAGTGGCATTAAACTTAGATTGGGTTTATTTAAAATTATAATGGTCAAGGAAAAGACATTCTATCATTCCCCCACTTCTCAGGTAGTTCTCTGAAATGGCTTCTAAGGAGAAGGGGATAAAGAATCCATTAGGAAGGAATAAAAGGAATGTGGTAATCCAGTCAGGGACAGCCGCGTATAACCTCACTTGCTCCCACAGTCCCAAAGGGCAGGGGTTGTGGGTGAGTAGTGTGAGATGTGCTCTCCAAGAAGATAAAAATCCAAATTGGCTTAAATAGGGTTCTTTTGGTGGGGGCAAGGGTAGTCTGCTCTGGTAGCTGCTATCTTATCACCAATGGGGTGATGGAATCCGGGAGCATGGGCCAGGAGGGTTTTCTAAAGATTTACCAGTAAGGCCTATTCAGGATGAAGAAGGTAGAGTTGTAATTATGCTGCCTGGAGAAAAAGGGAGAGGAGGGAATAAGTCCTTATTAAGCTCCTGCTATGTGCCAGGTATTGTGCCAAGTGTTTTTTCTTTATTGCCTCATCTGATCCTCACAACAGTCCTGGAAAGTAGGTGCTATTATTATCTCCATTTTACAGTTGAGGAAACCGAGTCAAATAGAGGTTAAGTGATTTCCTCAGGGTCACATAACAGTCTGAGGCTGCATTTGAATTCAGGTCTTCCTGACTTCAGGCCAGCACTCTAACTAGAGCTGTGTTCCATTTAAACTTCCAGTATACCAGTTGTATAACTCCCAGGAGAGTTATACAATCGTAATCGCCTCTGGCTGTTCAGAAGCATAGTAAGGGATGGAATGATGGGATGCTGTAGTCCCTTCCCATTTTCCATAGTTTATCTTTCCTGCTGTATTAGGTACTTCATCACATTTACTAAGGCCCAGCAGAATTGGGTTTAGTAACTATACTCAATATTTCCTGGTATCTTTCTGTAGATCTGGGAAAACTTTACAGTATCATGAAGCTCACTCAAGTCAAGAGCATATTCGTCCTTCCTGAATACTTTTCTAGATTCCTTACACCCTCCTCAAAGAGTTCACAGCAAAGTCTATCAGCCTTTTAATTGATGACCTCATCACAGTCCGTAGACACATCCACAATCTATAGTCATTGGTGAAGCTCCATTCTGAATACTAAGCTTGAGCCATTCAATAGCTAACCATCCATGGAGTCTATTTGCCCCCAAAACAGAACTGTGCAATGCTTCCTAGACTTGTGCCTGCTTTGGTGCTTACAAGTGTCTGTCCTTATTCAGATGCCTTGTCTCAAAACAAAGTCAAGGGCAAGTGATGTTATCATTGCTCTGGTGTTGTGGTTCTCTTCAAAAACAAAGGACGAACACAACAACAACCTTATCTGCCGAAAAAGCAGTCGTCCTCCCAAGTAGGAATCCTTTTGTCAGACCTTTACCTCTGACACAGCAAACCAGGTTTAATTTCAGATGTCTCTAATAATAATTTTGATGGGTAATGCCCTGACCCCTACTGGGACTTGGTAGCATCTGACTCATATCTCTCAAAGGTCCCTTAGCATCCCTGCAAGCACACTTGCTTATAAATGTGTGTGACATAGAATGCTAGACTTGGAGCCTCAATGTGAATCCTGACTCATTGACTAGTTATATGACCCTGGGCAAATCACTCAGTCTCTCTTGGCCTCAACTTCCTCATCTGTAAAAAGCAATAATAATAAAAATTATTTCAAAACAAGACCATAAATATACAGATATCAAGGCTATGTGGGCATATATATATAGCTATATACATATATATAGCTATGTAGATAGGTAGAGATAAATTGATTATGTAGATATGTATGTTGATATGCATATTTTATATATTTATATATACACATATATACATATTGATATGTACCTATATATACATACATACATTGCACATATGTTGTTCATTGTCTATTATCTTTAACCATAGGACAGATTTGCTTAAGGTAACAGTGATGAGTACATAATCTAATCCAACAACCATTTATTTAAAAATCTGATTCATTCAGAGAGCTGTGCAGAGCGCTTGGGACACGTACAAATCAAAAACTAATTCCTGCCCTCAAAGAGCTTACATTCCACCATTGCGAAATATCATATAAACATACAAGTATTACCTGATTATACAAGGAAGGAGAGAACACTAATAACTAGGGAGATCAGGAAGGGTTTGTTATATAGGAGGTGGCATATGAGTCAATTCCTGAAAAAAGCCAGGGATTGTAAAAGATAGAGATAAGATGAAAGTGAATTTCAGGCATGGAAGGGTTGCCTATTCAAAGGCATGAAGGATCGAGATGGAATGGCCAATTCATATAGTCTTTAGCAAAGCAATTAGGAAATCCCTTCTCATGAGCCCCATTTCCCCAAAATATTTGGCTCAGTTTCCTCAAACTCATAAAACTGCTTAATGAAATCCCTATATCACAAGTGGAATTGTGGGTCATCTTAGCTGGTTAAACATTTCTGCCAGCACCTTTCAGCTTCTGGTACATCTGCATACATCTAGCATAAGAAGCCAAGAGAAATTCCCTTGATGTAGTCCAGACCTGGCCAAACTTCCATACTCTATTGTCACATCTTTGATAGTCTTCACTGGGCACTCTTTCAATATGACATCCTCAGCTTCTTGCTCTCTTATATGGTGCCCAATCCAAAAGTTCTTGCTCACTACTTCCTACACATTCACCCTTCAGTTTCCTTTCACCTCCTATCTTCAATTCATGCCTAATAGAAATAAAATAAAGGAATCTCAAGAATCATTTCATCTAACATGTCATCTCTTTAATAAGTCTGTAAAGATATGGGTCAGATAATCATACATTTATCTTTTCCTAAGTGTAGCCTAGAATGTTTCAAAAAGGTTTTACAATCAGAGCTATTATACTCAGTCTTTTTATATTTATTTTTCCACTTCCAACCATTTCCCTCCCTCCTACCTCGCATTTTAAAAAGAAAACTCTTACAATGAATATTCATAGTCAAGTAAAATAAAGTTTCTCATTAGCCATGTCCAAAAAATACATTTCATTTTGTACCTTGAGTCCCTTACTTCTCTGTCAGGAGATGGGTAGTGCATTTCCTCATGAGTCCTCTGAAATCATGGCTGAACGTTATGCTGATCAGTTTTTAAGTCTTTGAAAATTATTTACTTTACAATATTATTCCTGTTGTAGAAATTGTTCTCCAGGTTCTGCCTCATACATGATAGATTCATTCCTTATCAGAAAACTGACCTTCCACCAGGGATAGTACCAGGTTGACATGAGACATGAGACATGCTAAAAATGGACAAGCAGACCCGAAAACCTTCCAGAGTCTCCAGCTTAATACATTCACCTCAGGGAAAATTCTCTTCTTGACATCTAGATAATATAGCCACCACACTCTGAACCTTACACCTGAACCTTACTTGTCTTACTTACAAGCATTCAAAATTGCCTAAAGACACCAGGTCAGCTCTTCTTAAACATCCTGACTAATATTATTTTGCATACTGCTATAAGAGAAGCTCAATGTGTACTCTTACATTTTGCTATAGAGTCATTTCAGTCATGTCTGACTCTTTGCGACCTGCTGGGGGTTTTCTTGGCAAAGATACTGGAGTGGTTTGCCATTTCCTTCTCCACTCATTTTACAGATGAGGAAACTGGAGCAAACAAGGTTAAGTGATTTGCCCAGGGTCACACAGCTAGTGAATATCTGGGGCCAGATTTGAATTTCCTGACTCCAGGCACAGTGCTCTATTTGCTCTGTCACATAGCTGCCACAATAGCACTAACCAATCCCTGCCCAAAACATATATATATATAGCCTACAAATTCCCTGACAAATGATCTTCTGCCTCTGCTGTAAGATAGCTAATGAATGAGAATTCACTACCTCTGTAGGCAACTTACTGCATTCCTTTGTTCAGAAGTACAGGGACTTTCACATAGTAAGCAATTCATGCTTGCTAAATAGAATTAGAAAGTTATTTTCTTATTTTATCCTTTTTCTACATGACAACTTTCCGAGTGTCCAAAAGAAGCCTCGAAATTTTCCATTCGTCAGGATGAGGACTCCTAGTTCCTCTAATCAACTCACATACAGGTTAATTTCAAGTCCTCTTGCTATGCTGACCATCTTACTGGGGACACATTCCAAATTATATCCCTTCTGTCACTCTGTATGTTATCTTCTTGCACCTTCTACACCATATTGCTGATTCACATTAAGCCTGCAGCTCACTGAACTCCCTAAGCACCCTTCACATGAAACAACTTTATTTGGCATGTAAAGCTCTTCAGAACCTGGCCCCATCCTACCTTTCCAATCTCCTTCCACTTTAATCTCTTCTATGCACTCTGTGATGAAGCTGTACTGATCTATTTGTGGCTTCTCACACAATATTCCATATCCTGACTTTGTACCATTTCACTATCTGTTCTCTATTCCTGGAATTCTCTCTTGCCTCCCTTCTGACACTTAGATTCCTTCAAAACTCAGCTCAAAGCCTATCTTCTGCAGGAGGGCTTTGAGCTGAGTTTTGAAGGAAGCTAAGACACAGAGACAGAGAAAGAGCATGCTTGAGGAGAAGCTAACAAATCCAAAATCTGGATGTGAAACTGTGTTTGTATAGGGGTGTCACCTAATTCCTGTTGAATAATACAGGTTTTGAGCAGAAAAGCATTTGAGAGATTATCTAGACCAGCAAATTTCAAAGGGTAAGTTCAGTGGTGTTCTGGTAAATGTTTAACAACTTCCTCCCCCCAAAAAAGTTGCACACAGGACATGATTTTATTTTTTAGTATATAATTTTAAGTTTGATCTATATCATTAACACTTTTTCCATCATTTTCTAAAGTGTAGAATAGTCACCAAAATAATAAATCAAGCCTTGATTTGTAACATTTGTTATCTGATGTGTAGGTAAATGCTCCCACTGAAAATTTAACTATTGTCTTTTGTGAGTCAGTTGAGATAGTTCCAGCATACCTCTGGCTTGGTTGCAAATTGTATGGAATTTTTATTTTCAAACACATGCACACCCAAGTCATCAATGAGCTTAATGGAGTTTATATTTGTGATCATTTTGCCAAGGTTAAAATACTCATAATGCTACGGACATAGTATGTTTGAGATTTCTTCAGGTATTTTTCTGATAACATCCCCTTTCCCACTCAATAATCTCCAATGCCTGTTGGATTTATATCCCTAAGAAATCCAAAAAAAGGTGAAAGGACCTATTTGTGCAAAAATATTTCTAGCAGCTCTTTTTGTGGTGGCTAAGAATTGGAAATAGAGGGGATGTCCCTCAATTGGGAATGGCTAAACAAGCTGTGGTATGTTATTGTAATGGAATATTATTGTGTTATATAAAAAATGACAAGCAGGATGATGTCAGAAAAACCTGAAAAGACTTCCATGAACTGATGTAAAGTTAAACGAACAGTACCAAGAGAACATCGTAAATAGTAACAGCAATATTGTACAATGAAGAATTGCAAATGACCCAGCTATTCTCAGCAATATGCTGATCCAAGACAATCCCAAAGGATTAATGATGAAACATACTATCGACCTCCAGAGAAGAATTGATATTGTCTTAATACAGACTGATGCATAATTTTTTTCACTTTTTTCTTTCATTTTTTAAAAATTCTAGTCTTTTTGTACAAAATGACTAATATGAAAATGCTTTACATTATTGCTCATGTAGGGAAGAAGGGATAAAACTTGGAACTCAAAACTTTTTTAAATGTTAAAAATTGTTTTAACATGTAATTGGAGAAAAATAAAATTATGTATATACATATATAAGCAAATACACACACGCGCGCACGCACACACACACACACACACACACACACACACACACACACACACACATATATATATATATAGGCTCCCTTTCATCTCCAGGATCAAATAAAAAATCCTCTGTTTGACTTTTAAAGCATTTCATGAATTAACCCCTCCCACCTTTCTAGTTTGTTTACGTTTTATTCTCCTCCATGTACTCCAGGTACAGTGAAACAGGATTTAAATTGGATCCCCCAATTTATCCTGTCTGTACCTTATTTGTACATAATTGTTTCCTGGTTGTCTGTCCTATTAAAACTATGAGATTCTGGAGAACAAGGACTGTTTCTTTGCCTTTCTTTGTATCCCAGACACTTAGCACAGTGCCTGGTACATAGCAAGAGCTCAGTAAATGATTTATTGAGAGATGGCCCATTAGATGTGCAGAATGACTGCCAAAACATGCAAAGTAGTAATTAATGGATTAATATCAGTCAAGAGGAAAGACTAGTAAAATGCCTCAGGGTTCTGGACTTTGTTCTGTTCTATTAAAAGAATGCTAAGAGATTGATGTGATGAGCAAGATTGATGCCCTTAGGCCGATGACAAAACATTTCTACCCCCAACCTGGTGGACAAAAAGAGTTGTAGAATGTGACATACACTGTCAGACATGGCTGATGCATTGGTTTACTTTACTTAATAGTAGTCAGTACATGTCATTATCCCCCATTAGAATGTAAGCCCCTTGCGGTCAGGGACTTCCTTTTTGTTTGTATCTGTATCCCTGGTGCTTGGCACATTGTATATGTGTCATCAATGCTTGTTAATTAACAGATAAAGTGGCTAGTGTTCTAGTAAATAAAGTCAAATCTATAGACATGCATGTATTTCTGTGCGAGTATGTGTGTGCATATACGTGTGTATACACATACATATTTGTTCTATGCATTTATGTGTGTATAACATTTATGTCACAAATTTGATGTAAGCTGATCGAGTATGGGGCAGGTGACACTCAACGTCTGGTGTTGGAAGTGTAGCCCACTTTCTGCTCAAGAGTTTCTTTCTGTAAATGCATAGGAAAGCAAACAATTTATTTATTAAATAATTAGTCAGACAGGAAAATGTTGCAGATCCACCTGTGCAGAAGATCATCTCTCATGCCATATGCCAGCCACCTGCCCTGCCACAATTCATGCTGCTTCAGACAGCAGGGCAAAAAGGAAACACTTAAGATGGGCAGTCATACCAAATAGAAACGGGGAGCAACTGAATCATACGTTAGGATCCCTGCAGGCAGCAAATATTGACTTGGAAAAGCACATCTTAATGTTACCTATGTCCTATTGAATATTTTTTTTTACTTTGCTAAATATATCCTAATTACATTTTAATCTGATTCAGGCAGTAATCAGATTTGCAGCAGGTAACATTATTGATACCTCTGGCATAAGGGACAGGACACTGAACTTGGAATCAAGAAGACCTGTATTCAGATCTGGTCTCATTGACTTATATAACCTGTGGACCCAGTTAGTTGACTTCTCTTTATTTTTCTTTCCTCATCCATAAAATGAGGAAGCTGGACATGGTGGCTTTTAAGATTCCCTCCAGATCTAAATATGTGCTTCCATGATCCCTCACTGAAAGAGGCTTGGTACTAATCTAAGTGTAACATGAAATGTGGCTCTGAATAACTGGGGACTCCTTGACTCCAATCCCACCCCATAGTTGAGAAATTTCCCCTATGTTTATGTGACACCAGTAATCAGCTTTCCTATGCCTATATGGTTGATTGACCATAGTAAAGTAAAACTGCAAAAAAATATGACAAATGCCTCCCCCAATATCTCCCACTTCTTTGGAGTGCCTGGGGGCCATCTCATAACATCTGCTCTGGAGTATCATGAAGAGAAAAAAGGGGGAAATGAGGAGGGCCGATCCAATCCAATAAACATATATTAGGTGCTTACTGTGTGCCAGGCACTATGCTAACCACTGGGGACAAAATTAATAGGAAGAAAGACAATCCCTACCTTCAAGGTGTTTGTATATAGGTGTGTGCATGTAGGTGTGTCCATGACTCTTGGAGTTTAAAATGGAAGGCAAAGATCATGTTGGGGAAGCAGCTGGTCTCCCCAGCCCTGCCTAATTTCCTGCTGTGCACTCAGCTGTCAGCAATAGCCAACAATACCCAGTGCTCTCAATGCTGCATTCCCCCTCCTCTCCTCTCCCTTGGTTCAGCCTTCTGTTCCTGTTCCTAGTCACACTACTTCCACATCTCTGGTGCTGGCACAGGTTTAGGTCACAGCCCCCATTGCCACACACAGTCTAGTCTCGACTCTCTGGTTGCTTATCCTGATCACAATAGACAAGTGAAGGCCAAGGACACCAGTAATAAAGGAACCCAATCCACAAAGCCCATCCCTATCTACCCACTTCATAGAAAAAAGTCCTCCTTTCTCTTTGCAGCATCTTTTGACCTCATGGACTAGAATGTCTAATTGGGAACTCTGTCAAGTGTTTAAAAAAAAGGTAGAGAAGGACAGCAATGGCACTTTAGACCCATGATCATAGTGTCAAATCTCACTGCCCCTTTTTTCTCTCATAAGATGAAACCCATCAGCCATCTCCAAAGCCTCCATGAAAAGGGATTTGTTTTAAAGAAAATCAGAAGTTTCTGATACAGCAAAATCATAATTATCATATCTAAAAATTAAAAGAAAAATAAAATATGAAATATAATCATGCTCATTCATCCACATGCTGTACTAGAAGAATAATCATTCTGATCTGGTTCACTGTGGAGCAGCTCCAACTCTACTGGGAATGGAGAAAAGAAATTATGGTGATCACCAAAAATGCTACCCTATCTTTCCCACTATCACATCAAGCCCTGGAGTAAATGACAGTACAGAATTTAAAAAGGACTTACCTGCCTTGGAAAAAGGGGATGTGGATATCAGTTAGTTGCCTCCAAAATAGAATATCTCTTAAAGAATAAAGGATAAATTCAAGCAGAAACTTTCTTATCACCCTTTCCCCAAACTACCTCCTCCCAATCTTCATGAACAAAAAGGATATGAATTCATACTCATGGATCTGTACAGCAGCAGCATTGGGAGTCCCGGATTATTCAGAAGTCTATTCAATAGGATCATGTAAACCTCAGATCTCTAGTGCTGCTTCTTCCAATCAAGAGGCTAGGGATGCTCAGACAAAATTCCTTCCCATAGCCCAGCTTCTTTCTCTGCCATTTTTCTCCCTACCCCTTCCCACCTCTGTGACATTTTTCTTTTCTCTTCTGGCTCATCACCCAGCATCTCTTGATGCCAACTACCATACCTAAGTATGGTAACCCTTTTACAGGTTCATAGAAGAAACATCTTCAGAGATCATCTAATTCTACCCCCTCTATTTTTACAAATTAAGAAACTAAGGACCAGGAAGGTGATTGAAGTGATTTACTCAGGTTCACACAGTCAGACAACAAGCATTTATTATGCAACCATGTGTAAGACGTCATGCTAATAAAAGCAAAAATGAAGTTCCTGACTTCAAGGAGCTCAAACAAAGAGGAGAGCATATGTAGACAACTATGTAAACACAAGATATACGCAGAAGGTGAATTAGAAGCATTCTCAGAGGGAAAGTATGAGGGAGGGAAAGAGCAAGACAACAAAGGAAGTCCTCCTTCAGAAAGAGGGATTTGAACTGACTATTGAAGAAAATCAGGAAAGCCAGGAGATAGGGGTGAGGAGGGAAAGAATTCTTTCATGGAGATACACCTGGTGAAGAAATTGGGAATAGGATGCCATTTGTAAGTGACAAAAAGAAGGCCATTGGATTGGTAGGTAAAGTATAAGAAGACTGGATGGTAGGAAGGAGCTAGTTTGAAAAGACCCATAAAAGCAGTGAATTAGTGGCAGAATTAAAACCTGCACCCAAGTCTCTTAAGTTCCAATATAGCATTCTATTTATTTCCCCAACTATGTCCCAAGTGAGAGGAACCCCTAGTAGAGTTCATCGTATTCTTCCTTCTGGCTCAAAATTAAACCTGCCTGCCAGATTCCACATTGCTGCATAAGTTACAAGATCTACCAGCAGTATAGTTGTTACTTACAAGCAGGTGGTGCCAAACTCGGTTCCCCTCAGGAGAAAGGCACCTGTGAGCAAGACTTGGGCACACAGATGCTGTCTGCCAGATTTCAGATAAAAGAGTCTGAGCCTGGCACTGCCAGGTCTCCTGGGGTTCCAAATACCCATAAAAAGCTTACATTGAGATCAGAAAAGACTGAACCCATCAGGAAGTCCCAGGTGCTAAATGGCTCTTCTCTGGGACTAGTTGATGACAAATGTGTCACGTCTTATTTGTTCCTACTGAATCTGTGTTTGGTGAATATCATTATCTCCCTATTAAGCCTGCTACCATCCTAGATCCAGAGAACACCAATCCCTTAGGTGAATCTCTAAATGGCTAACCTGTCATTTTTCATTTCCTACTCTGAGACATACTTATATTCAGGTAGGTCTGTAGCTAACTACATATTTATAGAGATATATTTTGAGGGGCTTGTCACATTTACATTTCTTTTGAATATGTGCTGACCTTGAATATTAAAATACATCTGCATAATCAAGGCTCATTGACAGATACTAAATTACAAAACAGCAAGAGTAAGAGCAGAGAAGGATAAAGAAATACAAAGGAGAGGAAAAGAGAGAAACCTAAAGAGAAGAATCAATTTCTTCATTTGTAAAATCGGAGTTTGATGAATAACCTCAAATTCTCATCGCACCTTCACAACATCACTTACCATCGTCTCCTCCCCACTCGCACAGCCGCCATCCTAATTCAAGACCTCCTCCCTTCTCCCCTGAACCCCTCAGTGGTCTCATAATTAATCTCCCTGCTTCTGCTCTCTCTCTACTTTAATTCATCCTCTATGCACAACTGATAGAATAGTATTCCTAAAGCACAGGTCTCACCATGTCTGACTCCCTTGCTCTAAATCCTTTAGTAGTCCCCAGTTGCTTATAGGATAAAATGCAAATCCTCAGTCTAACATTGAAGGACCTCCACACTGTGACTCCTATTTTTCCCATCTTCTCTCCTTTACAAACTCTACTTTCCAGCAAATAGGAACTACCAGCTGTTTTCTGAATTCAGCACTCTATCTCCTGCCTCTGGACATTCATACAGCCATCCCCTAAGCTTGGATTAGATATTCTTCCTCATCTCTACCTTTAAGAAACTTTTCTTCCTTCAGGACTAGACTCAGATGCCATCTCTCCCATGAAGCTTTAACAAGACCTCTCTTCCTCTTCAATCTTTTTTCGTATTATACTTATATACATGTTATACTTTCTTCAATAGAATAGAAATTCCTTAAGGGCAGGCAATTTTTTTTCTTTGTATCCCCAGTATCTAAGCACAGTGCCTCGTACATTGTACAGTATGTAGTTAATGTTTATTGAATGGAATGAAAGATAAAAAAATATGCAAACATCTGCATTTTTAAAAGAAAGACAAAATTCATCATGAAGATGTTTTCCTCCTTGTGCATATAAACATGAGGTAGTCATGTTATAAAGAGATGTTAGGGAATAAAACCATCCTCATTATAGGATACTTGTGTAACATCAAGATGATGCATCACTCAGTGCAATGTGAGACATGAAGTGTAGTAGGAAAATCAAGAGTCTGGGAGTCAAAAAGCCTGAGTCTCAGTCCCCAAAGCTGCTAATTTCCATGGGACCTTAGGTAAATCACTTAATTTATCATGACCTCAGTTTTTTCATCTGAAAAATAAAATGATAAGAGTACCTTGATTTATACGGTTTCTTACAGTTCTGAAATTATATGACATCATGATTTGACTAATAATACATCTGAAACATAAAAGAGTCACACCTTTTATAATTAAACTTTAATGGTCTACCCACATTCATTGGTTTTCGTTTTGGGGGAGGGGGTTTGAGGGTTAATTTTTGTATGATTTGATGATTCATTTTAATTTTTCATCTTTTTCCCCCAGGTCATCAGCATTGAAGTGAATGACATGGGAATTCTGTGACTCTGAGAAAGTGCAATCAACAAAAAGTCTGGGGAAAATAAGAGCTTCCATCTGCTTCTTTCCTTCTTCTTCCATGGCCCCTCCCACATCCCCTATCTGGGGAAGGACTCTGAGGTGCTGGGTGATGCTAGAAATGTCCTGAAACAAAGAAAGCATCAGGTGCATGTGGTTGAATTCTAGGTCATGCTGAACACATCTTTCCTGTTTTCCAAAAGGGATAATACAAAGGATAAAGAGAAATAGCTCCTTGAAAATACTTGCAAACCCTCAGTTAGAGACAAGATTATAATTTATTATACGTCTGGCTCTTTCATCCTTTCCTAGAAGGAAAGCTGAAGCAGCTGCAGGTTAATTAGCCTAAGAAGCAGTATCTCTTTCTGTATCTCTTTTTCATGAGTCTATTGAGAAACATGAGTAGCGATGCTCCCTTGACTTGATCATTCCCAGAGAGGAAAGACCATTTTTGTGGTCCTGGCAAATTTCCACAGGAATGTCTGTCTGCTACAGTAAAAGGGACCTGTGTGGACCAAGTTTTATAATTAAATAAGAATAATTCTTTCTTTGTTGTTTGTAAGGAATCTTTAATTTTCTAGGGGGAAGAGGGTACAATTTGTACCGGATGATCTTCTCTCAAGAGTTACATGGCTCAAAGTTACAGAGGAAATGAAGAATTAGAGAGGAGAGTTGAGCATCTAGGCATGCTAATTTGCTCTACCAAACAACCCTGACAAAAGAGAGTTGCTACTTCTGGTTCAAGTGGACTCTGAAAAGGGACTCCAAATCATTTCAAGATTTTAGTACCACCCATACATCCTAATTCCCAGCCACTTTCATAACCTAGTTTTATGGTCTTTTTATACTTTCTTCTATTCCCCACACAAATGTGGCAATATTGCTTTGACTTTTCACTTTGGATTTCTTTGGTTTCTCTACCCTGCTGAATATTTTCCCACTACAGGCACTTACTTTTCAACTTTCTTTTGTATGTTGTCTTAACTCATTAGATTGTAAGTACCTTGAAGGCAAGGACTCTTTCTTTTTTTCTATTTGTATCTCCACATTCAGCACAGTATCTTGACACGTAGTAGACACTGAATAAATGTTTTCTATGACTCTCCAATAACACTGGCCCCAATTCTTTTTTTACTGGCTGTCCCCCATACCTAGAATTCTCTTCCTTATCCTTACCTCCTGGTTTTTCTGGTTTCCTTCAAGTCTCCATTAAAGTCTCACTTTCTACAAGAAACCTTCCCCCGATTACCTCTAATTATCCTATATATAGCTTTTCTGCACATCTCTGCATGTTGTCTACACCATTAGAGTCTGAGCTATTGAGAACAAGGACTGTTTTTGGACTTGCTTTGTAGCCTCAGTCCTTAGTACAGTGTCTGGCACATAGTAAGCACAAATGTTGTTTACTTGTCTTGTTTTGACTTGACACTAGGCACTGGAAATGAAGGTCTGTTGAGGTAGCAAATGGAGGTCTTCAATTCCAAATCATCTGGATAAAAATGAGGGAAATTTGGAAGTCTAATTCCTCCCACCAGCTTGATCCATGTGTTTACATTTTGGAGTAAAGCGCACAGGAAATTAGTCATAATAAGAAAGTTTTTTTCCTAGCAATGGCAATCTAGTAAAAGGATATGGTGTGCTAAGAAATGTCTAGAAATTCTTTATCTATTAGACCATGGTGTTTTTACATGTTCAGAGTGCAGGAAGATGTAAACATTGTGCCATCCCTCTGGGACTATTTGGTTTCTTCCACTGTGCTCTGTGCCCATTTCAAATGGTCCTACCTATGCTTCTTCATCGAGTACCTTTTGTCTTAAGCACCCCCCAGAAGCTTTATAAAATGGTTGAGCTATTCGTGACCTATTCTGTGTCACTGCTGCTCTGAAGGAAGCACTGAGCTTAAATAGTTATAGATCCCAAGACATATGAAAGTGAAGATTATAAGGCACAGGAAAGCCCTGATGGTTCCCCACTGTACAATTGTATAAGGAGCAGTGCCACTTAAGTGTGTCATTGGTGAGAACCTTCAGGGATGCTAGTGTAAGTCCCCTGTCTAAGGTCAGTAGAAATAATTTCAAAGATGTTCAATGCCATATCCATACTTCATTCTCCTTTCCCTGAAACTGATGTGCTATTAGGAATAATACACTCTTCCCCCCCCCAAAAAAAAATTTAAAAAAACCTTTGGCAGAAAGTTAATATTTCCCGAGCTCAATTTCAGATCTATAAGAGACTAAACTAAATTTTCCACATCAGGTAAAAAATTATCATTGCCTTCAGAAGGCATTCATTAAAAATTTGGTGCTTGATATGATAGTTTAGAAACAGTACGTGCCTTGTCCAATAAACAAGTGATCAATAAATGATTAAGTACAAAAAAGAATGATTGCAGAGCATACTTAGGGGTAAGTAAGGCTGTGCCGAGTACACCCATGTACACACACCCTACTGCCTCAAAGGAGAGCTGAAAGGAACCTTAGAGATGATTTCATCCAACTTCCTTTTTAATAGATTAGGAAAATAAGTTCCAGGGAAGTTATGTGCCTTGTAGAAAATCATATAATAACAATAGTTAATATAGTGTTTTAAGGTACTATACATCTGTTATCCCACTTTATTTTCACAACAACTCTGGGAAGTAGATACTATTAGTATCCCTATTTCATAGATGAGAAAACTGAGGCTAAGCTCTGAGCTTTTGTGGCTTGCCAGGGTTACACAGACTCACAAAAAAAGTGTTCTGAGTATACATACTCACTAAGTAAATGTGGTGCCCAAGCCGGTGGGCATGAAATTGGGCCGAATGGAAGGATTGTGTTTAAGCTGAAGAGGGAGATCTGTTGACATCAGCTCCGTTTTCCTCCATTCCCATGACTTGGCGGCACAGTAATAGCTTGGTAGCTTATATCCAATGAGGGGAAATACCTCTATTTGAATAGTATTAAAGAGACATCAGGGAAACATAGAAGTGAAACCAGACTTCATGCCACTTTTCATGCTGAACACTAGGTGTCACCTTTGGGAATAACCAACACAAAGCTCCAAGCTTTTGTATCACTCCAGTATGAAGCTGATTAAATGACAGATGAATTGGTGGAAAATGGCCAGGGTGGAGAGGAAGGTCCCATTAATGGAGCAGAAGTAGAAGACCAAAACCCAGTCTCCTTATTATAAGCAAAACAGAATTAAACTTCTATTTAGGGGTTTGCTGCAAGAAATGAAAGGGTTTCAGGATGAGGATGGACTAGATATACTGGTATCAACCTGATTTGATTTTCTCTACCTTTATAATTAAGTTTCTTCAGAGAATGTCTTTGTAAATGACTTTAAATGAAAGGGGTAAGGGATAAAGAAAAGGAGTTCATTTGATGGGATCCTGAGCAGTGAAATTCACTTGATTGACATAGATAGAACCCCTAGAATAACATGATTAATTAATATGATTATGGAGATATTATCCATGAGGGAGTGGAGCCAAGAGATCAGTGAAAGCCTACCGAGAACCTGAGTGAAACCCAGGAAGTCTGGAATGTCTTGGGACCATCATCAATGGTGCGTATTGTTGTCTTTTGTACTCAAAGAGGAACAAAATGGCATCTCTCTGTTGCGGTCAATGTATAGCGTGACTGGGGCTGATCAGAACAATGCAGAGTGGTTGACATGTATCACATTTGTATTAGAGTTATCTGTGTACATATTTTATCAGTTCACTAGATTATTTTCTCCTTGTGGGCAGGGTAATTCTCACCGTCATAGAATTTGCAGCCTTGCCTGACATCTAGTCAAACATTTATGCGTAAGAATTATTACTATAAAACTGACAAGTGGTTATCTAGCTGCTGCTCAAAGACTTTCAAGGAGAGGGAAACTACGACCTCCCAAGGTGACCCATTCTACTTTTGGGCAGTTCTAATTGTTAGCAAAACTTTTCTGGCATCAGCCTAAATTGACTTCTTTGCACTTTTCAACCTTTGCTGCTGGTTCTGCAATCTAGGTCAAAAGAGAACAAGCCTAAAATACAATCATTCTGACAGTCTTTTAAGATAGAATATAGCTATCATATCCCCTCTGAATCCTCTCCTCCAAGCTAAAGACACACAGTCCCTTCAAGCAATCCTTGTGTCTCTTGGGCTCAAGGTCCTTTGGCCCATTTTAGTTGTTCTTCTCTAGATGCACTTTCTGACTTGTTAATATCCACCTTATACAATACAGCCCAGAACTCAATACAATATTCTAGCTGAGGTTTGATGAAGGCAAAGTATTCTGAGACTATGACTTCCCTATTCTTATAATCTATCTCTTACTGCAAAGATAACCTTAGCTTTTTGGATTGCCACATCAAACTGTTGCTTCATTTTGAGTTTGTTCTACAATAAAACTCCCAGATACTCTCCAGAAAAAAGGGTTATCTAACAAAAAGGAAGGAAAGAAAGAGAGAAAGGAAGGGAGGAAGGAAGGAAAGAAGGAAGGAAGGAAGGAAGGAAGGAAGGAAGGAAGGAAGGAAGGAAGGAAGGAAGGAAGGAAGGAAGGAAGGAAGGAAGGAAAATAAAGAAGAAGGAAAAGAAAGATGAAGGAAGAGAAAGAGGGAAGAAGCTGATTTTCTAAGGGAACTCCATTAGAGATCTGTATAATTGAAGTCTTCCCACACGAACTATATCATGCCTCTGTGCCAGTCTTGTCATCTCTTTTCCAAATACCTCATCTACTTATGAATAGCATTTATATACAGCTTTAAGATTTCCAAAGCACTTTACATTTTTTACCATATGATTTAGGGTTTTTTGCCCAATGACAAGATTATTTCTGCTTCTCCCTCCTTTAACCTTCACTAAAAGATTTTTGTTTATGCTTTCTCCCTCTGCTCCCTAGATTTTGCTGACATGCTTGTACCTTCTTAATGAGTAATGCTACTCACTTCCCACTGCAAGTGCAATTTCTTTTAAGTAAGGCATATTCTTCAACATCCGTGATCTAGTCATGGTTTCATCCCACTGAAACTCAGTGATCCCTATAAAGTCAAATTTGCCTTGGGTTAAAACCTCTCATGTCTTTTCTTTGTTGACTACTTTGTGCATTTCTATATAGATATTTGGTGCTATAGGTTTTGTTACTGATTCTTTTCTTGGATTTTTTTTCTCTCTTCTACATTTCGGGGTATCTCAGCTGCAGTCTTCTTTATCCTTTGTGGCTACTCTCTACAGTATCTAATTTGGGTGACATACATAAGCAGTCCTCCCTCCTGCATCCTTTTTAGTTTAAAACCCTTCTCATTAGTCTTGTAAGACACCTGGCAAACACATTCTCATGAGCTTTTGTTAGATACATTCTATCTCTTGCCAGAAATCTGTCATTCCCATAATTTAAGTAAGATGTGGTTCAGAAATCCAAATACCAGTCTGAGACGCCACTTTCTTAGCGAGCTGTTCCCTTCCCAAATTATTTTTTCTCTTCTACATCCCTTTCCTTCAACAGAAAGAGGAAAAAACACAATTCGTACATCTCTGATCATCATTTTCTTGCTCAAGAATTCATAATTGTTGGCAACATTTTTGAAGATACTTCTGAAATTCTAGCTTCTTTGATGTCTTGGCATAAATGATCTGTTAGCTGTATTCATGCCACCATACTCAGAAGAGCCTTTCAGCATTCCAGTCTAAATATGCCCACTTTAAAAAAAATCATTTGTGACTTGGGAGTTGTTTTTGTCAACTCTTTTGTTATGAGTGCACCCAGTTCTCATGGTAGCACAGCTGCTCAACTTTGCCATTCCCACAGTCCCTGTTACTTATGCCTATCTGATTAACCACAAGTGAGCAGTTATCATCTGCTTCAATAAGTCTTGGAAGGTTTTCCGTTATGTCTTAGATAAACGCCCCAGAAAGACAACAAACATCTCTATTGTTGTTAAGGTGAAAAATAGCTGTCTTACTACCTTATTAACTTACTGCCTTACTGTCACTGAGCAAGGAATCTTGCAGCTACTACTGTTCTCATCTTCTTCTGACCCTTATTTAGATCTCTCATCTAGTATCTTCTGTGGTTCTATTATAACATTCTTTTGAATATAAGCAGCTTATTCTTCTTAGAAGAATATGTAGTCTTCTATAATTATATATATATATATTCTTCTATATCTACATATATATGTATATATAATATATATATATATATATACTTCTATAATTTTATCCTCTTTAGGAAGAGTCTCCAATGCGTTTTAAACTCTCTTCTTCTTCTCCTTCCACCCACATTACACCCTTCCATTGTCCATCATCTTGACTTGGGTGAAGTTTCCCTTCTCCATGTCAGATCCCCTTTTTTCCATATGAAGTTTCCCTCCTCTTTCCTTTAGAAACACATTGTTCTATCTTCCAACCTGGAGTGGGGAAAGATGTTCTCCAAGTTCCTTAACCTTCTACAGGAGGAAAGTCAGCTTACACTTGAAACATTGACAACAGTTCCTTAGCAGGGCAGAAATACAACCAAAGAGCACAAAATATTTCTCTATTCTATAACTTCTCCAAATATAGCCTAATTATTTATGTACTTTAAATAACTCATACATAGGTAGAATCATGGGGAAATAACTATAAACATAAAAGAACAATATATTAACTGAGTAGCAAAAAAATGAGTATAAATAAACATTTATAATCACTTCTTTAGTTATTGAGCAAACTGAATGTACTGTAACATATATACAATTATTGTTGATTACTGCGAAATCTTTGACTCAGTTCTGCACTTGTAAGTTATCTATAGACTATATAAATATATGTAATTGTGTTTATATACACATATAAATATATGCTTATATTTATATATCTCAAGGACCAAAGCATAGTGTCAAATCTTGGACTCAGCAGAGACCTGTAGATGCTGGTGATTAAGGGTAATCCAAAGGGAGAAGGTAAGAACCATCCAGGGAAAAGAGGGTGAATGTTGATATCTTTCAGCTACAAACCTTTGTAATCAAAGAAAGTAAGCCAGAGATAGTACTGGATGAAGCTAGAATATCACATTTAATGGGAAAGAAAGTAGGAAGTGAGAAGAGAATTTGGGGCAGCAGTCTAAACAGAGAAAAGGCAGCAGTGAGTGACTCAAGGGGGACACATTACAAATAGGAGCAGCATTGCTGGCAGAAGGGCAATTTCTCTATGCATCTTTCTTGGCCCAAGATGGTTCACTTTTACAGAACAGTATGTTAGTCATGGCACCATTTTATTCTACTATGCCAGCTGGGTAAATGGCCTGAAAAAAAATGCCTCCTCTAGCTCTAACATTCCAAGTAAAAGACAAGGTTCTGATGTATAATGAATAAAGGAATGACAGGTATCCTTGTGGACTTAGGATCAAATGCAGTCTTTAGGGAGAGATTTTTAACCTGGGGTCTGTGAATTCATTTTTTAAAAATATTTAAATGACTGTATTTCAGTATATTGTGTTTCCTCTGTGCATTTTTACTTTATAAAATTACAAACATTATTCTGAGAAGGGGTCTGTAGGCTTCACCTGATTGCCAAAGGGTACAAAAGGTTAAGAACTCCTCCTCTAAAGTTTACTACCTATGTGACATTGGGCAAGTCCTATAATTTCTATGGGCTTCAGGTTACTCATATGTCCAATGAGAGAGTTGGACTAGATGACCTTTGAGATGACCTTCCAACTCTGAGTCCATGATCCTATGACCCACTGGACCAGTAATTTTGCAGCAAGGAAAATTTTTTAGAAGGAACTAAACTAAAAACAGCTTCAAGAGGTCAGGAAATCACCTACTCTACAATCCACACCATAAGACCATTAGATTAGATCAATCCATTGCATTATTAAGAATTTTTCCTAGACCTCATCACTTGCTAAGAGTTGACCTCAATAAAAATTGCTGCTTCTTTCTCTACTGTTCTCACTATCATCTCTCTGTCCTTCTGCCCCTGAGGCTCTCCCTCTCACTCATCTTAGAAGGATTCAAGAATCCAAAGTATTTGTCAGTATGGTATGGAAAATGAGGTACTATGAAACTTAGAGACAGAAGAAGACAGATGGCATCTTTCACAGCAATGGGTAATTCCCTGGGAATGTTCTTTCTGCACCAGGGCTGCAGGAAACAGGTCAAATTGGAGGCTGATTCCACCAACACTTCCCCTAGGGTCTATTGCCCAGGCATTTATGGAACACAGTCAAAAGCAATAAAACTGATCAGTTCTTTTTCAGGCTGGCCTAAATGTGCAATGGTGGTAGTGTAGGCATAGAGAGGTGAGGCAATCTAGTAGAAGCCCTAATATGAGGACACCTGGTTCTTTCTCCCTTGGTGTCTTCATTATGGTGAGTATGAATCAATGCATTTATGTCAGTCCAGGGACACAGCTTGTACTAACCAGAGCATAGATACATTCAATACCAGAATTAGGAAGTGAAGGATGTTGATCTGCATTGTACTAGATTTATACTTGCTCCTTTGTCAAGGGGCACGTCCCCGACAGCGGGAAGTGGAACCTGATACTAACTAATGAGAGCCAAACTTCTGCCCTTACTGTTCTATTTTCCCATTGCCCAACATAAATTGACAATTTGCAAAGCAACTCAGATTTGGAGGGCTAGTCCTTCCAAAAAGAAAGTTTTATTGATGCTTTTTATAACATACTCCTTTTTCTAACACATTTTCCCCCTCCTCACCTACCCAACCTTCCCTTGTAACAAAGATCCTTTTTTAAAAAATCAGTTCCTCAAAACCAACCAACATATGGAAATGCATCTGATAGCATATGCAACATTCCATTCCTGTAGTTGCCCCCCCTACACTTATCCAACAAAAAAAAGAAAAATATATTTTCTCATGTCTTCTTTGAGGTCAAACTTGGTCAACAGAATTACATAACCTTCAAATTTATTTTATTGTTTTTTCTTCTCACATTGTTGTAATCATTGTGTAAATTATTTTCCTGGATCTGATTGCTTCAGAATCATTTGCATATTATGAGTCATCTCATGTTTCCCAGAATTCATTTTGTATATTTATTATAGGGCATTATAAGCATTATAATTACATTATAAGCACATACCACAGGTTAGCCATTCTCTATTAAAGAATGGTGCTTACACATTTGTATATTCACCTTTATGTTCAGTCATGTACAACTCTTCATGACCACATTTGGGGCTTTCTTGACAAAGACTGGAGAGGTTTGTTACTTCCTTCTCCAGTTCACTTTGCAGATGAGGAAACTGAGGCAAATGGGGTGAAGAGACTTGCCCAGAGTCACAAGAGGTTAGATTTGAACTCAGGAGGAGAAGAATTCCTGATTCCAGGCCCAGCACTGTAATCACTGCACCGTCTAGGTACCTGTATGTAAGGTGATATGGATTTGTTTCTTTTTAAAGATGTAAGTTCCTAGGATTGTGACTTGTAAGCGACTCCACTGTACTTGCACATTATTATATAGCCATAGATAATATAAACATTTGAGCTTAACCTGTAAATAGCACACTTACCTGTTGTATGCTAACTCATCATGAGAATAACCAGTCAATGTAAATTTACGAGCTTATGGTTGGCTTGTTGCCTTCTGTCTGTTTCTCTATACATCAAGTGGGCACTGGTCAGGAGGTGCACATGATTCTTCACCTCATCCTCAATCTGCTGCCCTCAAGAATAAACTGGAATGACCCCCTATCAGTTGTTCCACTGTTGCTTTTCAGTCTAGCTCAATCTAACGTGAACCTGCCAGGAACTGAGCTACTACGTTACACCTGGCATAGCACTTGACAGAATTCAGAATTCAATGAAGATCAAAGGTGTGGAAGCCATGGGGGATGGGATGGGGTCCTGGGATGGCCCTCAACTAGTATGTGGTTTATTGTAGTCAAGATCCTGGAAGCATGTTCCCTTCCTCCAGAATGGGAGGATGTGCCCCCTAATCCCAAAGGCCTCGAAGAAGCCTTGATAAGAAGGGAGTTAGGAATGCTTTAGGGGCTGTAGGCTGGTTAATGTAACCCCTTTGAGAAAAATTATTGATAAACTGCTGTCATCTGAGGCCTGACTGAGGGAGGTTCAGGCTGATTTAGCCCAGGAACAGGAGGAAAGGGGGCATGGGAGAAAGTCCAAGAATTGTTAGAGACTAAGACCTGAATCCTTAGGGCTGGGATGGTTGCTGTTCCCTCTGCTCTCTCCACTCCCACAGCAGATTCCTCTGAGGAGGAGGAGGACCCTGGATTTATTTTAGTGGAGGAGGAAGAGAAGCCTCTTCCAAATGTCCCTCTACTAAAGGCAAGACCCATAGTGCAGCAAAAGATTAAGACTCAGCGGCTGTGAGCCCCTGAAGGGCAGCCACAGCCTTCTCCAAAAGTGTTGGAGCATTCCATGTTCAGACCATACACTCAAGCAGAACTGGTGGATCTAGGCACCTGCTTTCATCAGTGGAGTTCTGAACCAATGGCTGCTTCGTTGTTGAGATTGTGGGATGTAAGAGTGGATGGAATTTTGCTGTCTGGAATTGAGATAGCTAAGTTAGTCTCCATAACTATTCTTCTCACCCTGTGCCAGGGTTGCAGGTAGCCCACTGCACCCTGCTGGAATGGGTGATGGCAGCTACTCGAGCAGCTTGGACAAACCAAGGGGACCTACCCTTATTCCCTAGCCAATGGAAGACATGTCAAACTATAGCAGGTGTTAAGAGAATTTAGGCATGAAAAATTCTATGTATAATTTGAACACCCATGGGACTGATGAAGAGATTTTTACAGCAAGCATGAGGGACCTAGTGCTACAAATAGCCTCCTCCCATTGTTTTGGGCCCTTAGTATCTATACTGACCCTGTATGTGGGACAGCCCATCAATATGGTGACTCACACTGTTGAAGATCTAGGAGAGGCTGAAAACATGCACAGTAAAAGCAGGGTCCATACTGAGGTCACCAAGGAAAAAAAAGGAACCCAGAAGGGACTGTCAAGGTCACTCACATGCAGACGTGGGTCAATCTGATAGACGGTGGAGCATATAGGGATGTTAAATGGGCAGTCTGTAATGGCAAGCAAAGTAGGATCTTTTGCTGTTTGAGTTTTAGCTAATCAAGTTATCCCTTCTGCAGTTATGATAAGATACAAGCCTATTCCATCCCTATAACTGTAAAATAATTGCATGAATTTTTTAAGTTTATTGGAATATTGGAGGATATTCATTCCTCACTTGGCTCAGACCTCAAAATTCCTGTATAGTCAAACACACAAAGTGGGGTGGTGCGACTGGAGTGAGGGATATTCCCAAACCTTTGTCACCACCAAGGTGGCTGTCAAGACTATGCAGGCTCTGGGTATCTTTGATCATTCACAGGCTTGTGAATTGTATATTCATGTGACTCCAGAGGGATGTGAATGGCAGAAAATGGAGAGAACCTGACAACCAATGGGGTTCTGGTGACAATTATGGAAGGGAGCAGAGATGCAGTACTCCTTGATTGAAAAGCAGTGGTCTCCTGTGTACCACATCTTCCTTATAATGGAACCCGTTATAGAGGAGGCACCAGTAAGTGGGTACCACTTACCCCATAGCTGGATGGGTGCATGATTGGACTCAAAAACCAAGAAGTGGTGTATCACAGACCCCAGCCCTGGTCAACTGGAGTTCCTACCTCCAACAGTGAAGTTCAGTGTCTGCCAGTCTGCTGAGTACTGAGTTTCAGGCAGTTTTGGGACCTGTTACGTATGTGTCTGATAAGGAGGAGGAGGTTATTGATTTGACTGTGTGAGAAAGCCCCTATGAAGAAGGCAAGGACCCCCTGTCACCTGGTACATGGATGGGTCCAACTGGGGGCAACTCCCAGGGCTGTGGCCTTCCACCCAGGGACTGAAACTATATAATTGGAGGCTGGAAAAGGGCAAAGCAGTCAACATGCTGAGTTACAGCCATGTGGCTTGTAGTGACCCAAGAGAAGGCTCTTTGACCATGTGTACTGACAGTTGGATCATATTCCATGGCCTAAGGATATGGTTACCCACCTAGCATTCCTCCCAATGGTGGGTGAGCCATCAATCATTTTGGGACATGTACATGTAGAAGGATCTATGGTTCATAGGACAGCAGAAGGTGGTAACCAGGTATCATGTGAGTGTGCATGCCCTCTTGGCTTCACCAGGAAATGATGAAACAGATGCATTAGTGTGAGTACAGGCGTTTGAAGATGCTCTAGTCTAAGATGTGGCACAATGGTTGCATTAGACTATAACATACTGGGCCCCATATAATGTGGGAGGTTGTTAATCAATTTGCCCCAACCTATGAAGAAGTTATTGTGGCCAAATGTGACTGTGTGGCCAGTTCCAAAGAAGACCCCTGGTGCATACTACAGGCAGATGGCTCCAATGCACAGGGGCTCCAACCCCTGGAAAGATGACAAATTGACCATGTTAGGCCACTCCCACTTTCACAGGAGTATCCATATGTTCTGACATGTGTTTACACAACTACTGGACCATTAATGGGATTTCCCACCTGGCATGCTGACCAAGCCCAAACAAAGAGGGGACTTAAGCAATTGTTGGCTGCATATGGGTACTCTGAAGTGATGGAAAGTGACTGGGGCATTCACTTTTCTGGTCACACTATACAGTACTGGGCGAGAGACCAGAACATGTCTATGGTGCTTCCATGCAGCCTACCACCTGCAAAGGGTTGGCATTAGAGAATGATAAAAATGGGTTGCTTGAAACAGGCCTTGAAAGTGGAACAAGGGTGGACCACCTATTTGTGGTCTGTTATTCAAATCCTTAATGAGCCTCGGTGAGAACAGGCAACTCCACTAGATCCCTTTTGCAGTATGCTGCCTCTCCAATACAGCTACAAGTGAAGACTAAACATGAGCTGTTGAAACCAGGCTTGGGACACCAAAGCAATATCCTTTTGCCAGCACCTACCGTGCTGAACCTGGGAGATATGAAGGTCTGGACAGGGCCCAGGATTTTCAAACAGGCCTACACTCATTGATTAGCCCTGTTAGCCCCTTGTGGGGCAGGACTACAAGAAGAACTCCTTTGTGTGCCTTCTGTGATGGTCATGTGGCCAATGACCCTAATGGTGGTGTACTTGCATGCAAAGGAAGGCAAAGCTATTTTATGCAGACATTTGTATTGACTCTGTGGGTTTTCCATATGCCCCCTGGAGCTCTGCATATTGACCCCTCCATAACTGCTATTGGGTGAGGTGTAAGTCTGTGGTCAATATGGTTGGCTGTATCTCCCGTTTAATTGAACTGCTCGTTGTACCTAGGGAAGGCTGTACATACCAAGCCACACTTTGAAAACGTTGCCAAAACTGACTAATTGGGACATGCACATGCATTGACACTGTGCCACTGAATACTACCCATTGGACCTTCTTATTACTTTATAATGAGGTTGGACAGTTATGTATTGTAGTCTTGCAGAACTATCTGACCCTAGAACTCCTTACTGCATACCAGGGAGGGGTGTGTGCTATGTTACATACTGAATGTCGTGTTCATATACCTGATGCCCAACCAATGTTTCTGTAATCCTTCAGTAGTTGCAACAGGAAGCCTCTCCAATCATCGCCCTTTCCCAGGATCTTGTTGCTGAGTGGTAGACCAGTATTTCCTTGGGGGTGGAAGGCTATTTTCTTGGCACCACTCTGATAGCATGTTGTTATGGCCTACATTGTTGCTGTGGATTGTGGATGCAATGTTCCAGCTTTCTGACTCAAGGGTTGCTAAAGGTGTCATCTGCATAGATTGTAAAGGCCAAGATCCTGGAGGCATGGAGTGCATGTAAGGTGATATGGATTTTTCTTTTAAGTTGCAAGTTCCCAGGATCATAGCCAGTAAACAACTCTACTGTGCTTGAGCATTATTATATAACCATAGATAATATGAACATTTGAGCTTAACCTGTAAACAGCATACTGAGGCTGCTCTGTGCTAACTCATCATGATATAACCAAAGTTAACGTAAGCTTAGAAGCTTATGGTTGACATGATGCCTTCTTGCCTATTTCTGTATAAATCAAGTGGGCACTGGCCAGGAGGTGCGGATGATTCCTCACCTTGTTCTCAACCTGGTGCCCTCAAGAATAAACTGGAATGAACCCCCTATTTATTGTTTCCCTGTCATCCTTCGGTCTGGCTGAATCAGCAGCTGACCTCCCGTGTTACAGTACCCTATATCTCAGATATCAGACCTTTATTCAAAATGTTTGCTGCTTTTTTTTCCAAAATGAGTTTCTCTTCTTAATTGCATTGATTTTGACCATTCAAATGCTTTTCAAGTTGTCTATTTTATCTTCTGTGATATCCTCTATCTCTTATTTAGCTAATAATTCTCTCTCTAAATAGAATTGGAAGCAAATTTCTATCAATTTTTCTCCAATTTTAAAAATAATCTGACCTTTTATATTTAAGCCATTTATACAACCATTTGAAACTTATTATGCTATATGGCATAAAGTATTTATCTAAACTTATTTTTTTCCAAACTACTTTTTAGTTTTCCTAGCAGTTCTTGTAGAGTAGGTACTTCTTCCCTAGGTGGTTTATGCTCTTGTCCAATCCCTCAATTTTAGATGAGCAAACTGAGTCCCAGGGAAGTAAAGTGACTTGCTCAAGGTCACAAGTATTAAAGAGCAGGGCTGAGATTTGAACCTGAATCTTATGACTCCATATCCAATATTCTTTCTATTAAATCACATCAGCCTCTTTAATTGTGTGATGTTATGGAGCTTTTTACAAAAGGAACATTTACTTTAAAAGTATTATCACAAATATACAAACTTATTTCCCACCAATATCTGGGAGATGAAATTCCCCGTCATTCCTTACATTGCTATCTCTGGGGAGAGGAAGAAGCCTATTTCTTGACTAGCTCTATTCCTACATAGCACAATCCCAGTTCCAAGGTCAAAACCCCCATTAGGCTTGAGTCCTAAGTACCCTGTCTTCTCAGGGCTTGCATGTTGAGTAGACTGGCTGCGCTACCCCACCTATAATCCTGCGTCCAAAATCATCATGGCTCTAATGCCTGGTCAAGTGAGGATCACTGCAGGGCTTCTTATCTATTCAACCCCTTTTCAAGTTTTTTGGCATTGCATGGCCTAAGGACATGCACAGTGTATAGCCCACATGCTTTGTGTCAGAACCAGGGCTACAGTGAAATTACATGATACAACACGGTCAAGCAATGCCAGAAACTCCTGGATTCATTATGCATTTGATTTTGAATTAATTTTTGGTCATTATGCATTCAGAAACCTTTTACTCTTGCCAAATCTTTTGTCGACCCACAGTTTAAGAGTTAAGGGCACCTGAAAGTCTCTCCTCTCACACCAGATCAGTTCATGACATCCACACTGGTCACAGCAGAGAAGAGTTTAGATAAAAGTACTGAGGAAAACAAAGCTAAAAGTGGCAGAAAAGAGGTAAACTCCCCTGCCCCACTTTGCCCAAAGCTTGCCAGTTATAAAGATGCAGGCAGTCAATGAGAGGAAGCTACTCAATTGAGGTGATGAAGGAGGCAGAGGACTCCATGTTAAGCAAATTGAATATGCTCAAAGAGAAACCCAGACTACAACTGTATTTACAGAAGGTTAAGGTTTGGGGTTTTTTTTTCTTACACATGAAAAGGGTCTGGCAAGATAAGGTACTGGACACTGAGGTCCTCTTTCAGGCTGAACTGCCCAGTAGTTCAAGCTTCACAGAGCTTAGCTCCAATGGGCTGGCCACATTGTTTGAATGTCAAACATACATTCGCCTAAAAGACTATTTGATAGAGAACTCCCACAAGGCAAGTGCTCACATACAGGTCAGACTAAGCAGTACAAGAACACTCTCATGATGTCTCTAAAGAACTTTAATATTGATTGTGAGACTTGGAAGATTGCTGGCATAGAACCACCCAGCATGGCATGTCTACATCAAATAAGGCACTGTACTCTATGAGCAAAGAAGAATTGCAGTAGCTCAAAGGAAACGCAAGATGCACAAATCAAGAGATATCTCTATCTCTAATGTTCAAATGGATCATTTGTGCCGAACTGTGATAGAGCCTTCCCAACTCATATCGAACTAATCAGCCACAATCAAACACACTGTACCTTGGCCCCAATGCTGTGATGTCATCAGTCCTCATTGAGTATAAAGAACAAACAACAAATACAGGAAGGTATGTTACACATAAGTGGAGAAGATCAATTATCACATTTGTGGGTAACATGTTCTTGGATATAGGAAACTAGGAAAATGTACAGATTGACAAAGGCAACAAACAGCATAACATAATAGAGTATCAGTTCTGCAGATAGAGGCGCTAGGTTAGCATCCAACCTCTGCCACTTATTAGCTGGGACAAGTTGCTTAACTTACTCTCTGGCTCTCAATTTCCATAGCTATTAAATGAGGAAATTGGACTAGCTGATCCCAATAGTCCGTTCCAGTTCAAAGTTCATGATCTAAGAGCCCTTCCTGGGGACAGAGGGAACTGAACACAAATCAGGGGACAAAATGTAAACTGAAAGTCAGTATTGGTCAGTTTGAGGCTCCAGAGGCATGCCCTAGACCTAAAAGGCCTGAGAAAAGTGAAAAAAACCTTGGTGCTGGCATAGAGATTTAGACTGATAGGTTACAGTAAGGAATGGGGATAACAGTTTGTCAGAAATAAATCAAGAAGTAAAATAAGACATAGGAGAACTGTGGAGCTGAAAATGAGTCTTGCTCGACCTGTCTTTACAAATCTTTATCTTTTGATGGCGACTGCTTGGTTCTCCCTACCCCACCTCTCATCTCTCATGTCACTAGAATCCCTCCAAAAAAGACAGAAGGAAGAAAGTAGAAGCATGGGCTGCCATTCCCCCCTTCAAAAGTCTGTTTGATTCCAAGAAAGAAATAATCCACATTCACAAGGCACTCAATGGAGGTATGATTTATTGAGAATAAAATATACAATTAGGACATGTGACAGTTTGTGACACAAAACATCCTGGTACCTTGTATCTTGACCGTACAGCCTATATGAGGTCAGTTCAAGAGATGGTCTGTTCTGCCAGGACTTTGGATTGACCTGACTGACTTCTGGACATTAGAACAAAACAAGGAATATAAACATAGAGTGTATTCAAGCTTTTGTATCCTAATCACTTATTTGCATAATATTCCCAAGTGTACATGAGAGGTGAAAATAACTAGTCACTCTATGACCAAATGGATTGGATTATGAAAGGAAATGAATTCCAAGTGAAGAATTTGCAGAAAAGTCAGGAGTCATTATCTAGCTGAATGTACCTCAGCTGGACAGTGCTTTAGTTCTTCCCCTTCCCCCTCCTCTTTAGCCAGTAGCTGAGGGTGAAAAAGATAACAGCTGCCCTTCCAGAAATGAGACCAGGAGACCAGTAAGTTGACCATGCACCATTCCCTGAGGAAAGTAAGAGCAATCTGCCAAGCCAAGACATGAGGAGGCTTTACAGGAGAAGCCAGAGGAGAACCCTCTGGGGAGAGAAAAGACTTTAAACCCCTCCAGCTCTGGAGTTGTAAGTTGCCTTGGTTGTATGTATCCCCTATTTAAGTGCATGCCCATTTATACCCTCCTAGACTCTGGGTATTTGTAGGAGAGTACATGCCTGATATGTGGGTGAAGTTCTTTGTAACTGTTTGCTGCTATGCCATTTGTAAAAATGCCTTTGAAGAATCTTCTGACTCATTAAGGGGAAGCACATTGGTGAGGGCTCATATGGGTAACAACCCAGAAGGTTAACCTGATAACACTGGGAACAGTAATCACTGGGGATCCACACTGACAGTGGAAGTGTGAATTAAGTAAGTGAAGTGAGCTCCAATAGGAGAAAACACTTTCACTTGGACTGAGAGAGGCTTCATGGAGGAGGTGATATACGGGCCTTGAGAAAAAGGAAGGTACAGTTGTGATCTAATTGAGAGAGAGAGAGACAGAGATGCAGAGACAGAGAAAAAGATGCAGAGAGATAAAGAGAGACAGAGACAGAGAGTTCACTGTTAGGATACTTAACAAGGCTCAGGACATAGATCTTCAGTATCTCCTAAGTGCCTCAGACCAGCTGGATTAAGCTAAACTCTCCAGGGGAAGATTTATGCAAGACAGGGAGCTGTAAATAAAAGCAAGAGATTAGTACAATATGCCTAAATTCCATCAGTTAGGTTCCTACCTGGCAGATTTAATAAATGAGATATGTCCCTATTTGTGGATACACTAACACAAGCAACATCTTAATGAGGATGGCACAGAGTCAAATGATATGATGGCTATCTTTTAGTTGGATGGAAATAATACATTCAGGATGTCAAAAGATCTTATACCAGGACTCAAGAAACATTATATTCATCTTGAATTAACTAATTTTCACAATCAAAATACTGTGAGTGATAAGCTCCTGCCAAAGCGATTTGTGACCTGCCTGAAGTACCAATTATGCTCCATTTCATACGGTAAATCCATTTGATAACATGAGTTGTTGCAGCAATGAAAATCAATTTATTTTACTTAGCATCCGGAAACAAGTTTTGTAAATAAAACAAGAAAAGCAGGCCCCAGCCAAAGAGCAGCTGCATTCTTTTCTGCCCAGCAGGGCTTCCTGTAAAGACATGAGGTGTTATGTTTTCGTTTTGTTTTTTTTTTTGAAGTAGCAAAGTACATAAGGGCAAGTGTCTGGACCAGTCCATTGGGGCCTGGTGGCTATCTAGGGAAGTTGTCCTTTGACTGGGAAAGCTAGCTACCTGTTTCACCATACCAGGAGCCTAGCCAAATGAGTTTGAAGTAAATTGACAAACCTCCCAAGAGACAGCCAAGGAGAAACTTGAGGCAAACCATTTTGGCCATCATTTGGGGGATCTCAAAAAAAAAAATAGTTTGGAATCAGAATAAGGAAAAGTATTGGTGACTTTGGTTAAGATCAGAACTTCAGTTAGAAGAAGCCTGGGTACTTCCAAGAAACAATGTGGAGCCTGGCTCATAGCAATGGGAGCGGTTTGGAATACTTCTGAAAGGTCTTTGTGATATGAGCTTGGCTGTCCTTAACGAAAGGTGGGAGGTCCTACTACCCCACTGAGAGCCAAAGTGTGCTCATGTTCCTACAGATGTTGTTGCTTTGGCTGGAGTTTTTTGCTGTTATTATTCACACCCACCCAGGGCTCTACACACCTAGAGCTTTTAAGCATATAAGTTCTAGCCTGAAGTGGAATACAGCTGAGTTTTTACAACTCCTGAGAACACCAGAATGATTGGTTGCCATAAGACCAATAGCTTTTACTGTCTGTGGTGACACATTCTTCAATTTCCTGACCTGGTAATCAAGAAAACAGAGGGGTAACTTTTATTATTTTTTAACCTTGATGTGTATCATGTTTGACTAGGAAAATGGGTTTAAATTAGATTTTGAGTACTAATGAGTGCACTGAATACCAAACCTGGCACCAACTGAATTGGCCAAGGTCTACTCTATTTGGAGCAGTGGTCATGTTTTTTTGCTTTTTACCTTTTGGTTCTGGTCTTTTGGTTTGGGGGATTTTGTTTTGTTTCTGTTTTTTGAAATAGCCTTGTAGTTAAATTTTTTTTAAGTCAGGGAGGGATGTTATGTAAGAAATGGAGATGAATTTTGGGATGGCTAGAAACAGGTTTGTTTAATGGAAATGGTATATTGCATATTCAAGGACAATGTGTATAGGGTGCTCAGGTGAATTAACACCTCTGATTCAAGGGCTTGCTGAGCCCTTTTCAGGGACAATCATCTGCCATTGGTGTCTACCTAATTCACTGTGGCTCCAAGAGGCTGTAGTATACACAGTGGCCACATCCCAGTAACCCATCTCAACAGATGGGCTAAACCAGGTAGAGGGTAACCAAGAGGCCTCAAACTGTCAGTGAGTTAGAATGTCTGCCTCAAGCAAGTGAAGATTTTCCCCAATGAAATGAGTAGATGAGAACAATTTGTCCCAACAGTCATGAAGGCAGCTGAAGTAGGCACTGTGGAATACTTAGAGCTTGGTCAGGCATCAATGGCACCAAAGTCGTCCACTGCATCCTGGGTGATCTCCAGTCATCTTGACTTTTGTGCTGCCATTGGACTTGTATGACTCAGGAAGAGAGAGTGAGGACCATGACTTTGTGCAACTCTGCCTCACTTATATCCAATTCACACACAAGTCTAGATGTCACCCATGATGTCCCTGGTCCTCTTCAAAAACAGACCAACATTTAAGCACAGCAGAAATAACTCCCTTTGACTATAAATTTGCATTATGAGTTGGGTAATGAAAGATAAGTTCTCTAACAAGGTTAGGGCACAGGGGACTTCCATTGTTGAATGGTACATCCTTTGTAGTTTCCAAGGCTCCTCAGATGTCACTAAGTGTCCTTCATGAACAAGGCATGACTTTATTGAAGACTGAAGATTCCAGTTCCAAAATTAATGCTTTAACTGCTCCTTTAATTCAGTGATTCCTACCTATGAGCACCTCGCTCTTGAAGAACTTTTTTTAATGATAGTTTAGGATAGATGGATAGGACTTGTTTTAATGATAGTTCTGTATGAGAAAAAATAATAATCATGACTGTTATTATTATGTAGTACTTCAAGATTTAGATTATTAATTTTATTCTCATGACAATCCTGAGACATGTGGGCTATTATCATCATTTTACAAATAAGATGACAAGGATATGTGAAATTAGAACTTTGTGCCAATTTACCCAGTATCCAGTTATCATGGACACACTGAAGTATAGGGATCCTGGATAATTCTCCTTGTAGACTGAACTGTACGCTGTATGGTTGGCATGGTAGAGAACCTTGAAGGAAGGTGTATGTTGAAATTTGAAATTTGAAGGAAGATTGTATATTTCAAAGGAAAAGCAAGTTGTACATACTAAATTTACAGTTTCATATATAATCATCTTTTTTATTGTACTATGTTATGGAAATGTCTTATTCTATAAATTAAAAAGAAAAATGTTTGATTTTTTGAAAGATATTTATTTATATCAGATATTCTCAGCCATTTTTGTGTCACGGACCCTTTGGCAGTCTAATGAAGCCTATAGTCCTCATATTTTAAATACTTTTAAATGAATAAAATAAAATACATAGGATTATAAAGGAAACCAATTACATTCAATTACAGTTATCAAAATATTTTCAAAACAAAGTCATGTCAAGGACTCCTGACTTATAATGACTCTTGGGCAGTGGTTACAACCATTAGTTGAATGGTCCAGGGTCCAGAGAGAACAGAAGAAGATAATCTAAGGCTCTTCACTTCGAGGTCAGAGCCAATAGAGCAATTACCCTTACAACTTTGACAAGATACAGTTGTTTGCAGGGGCATTCTAGTGTCTATCAGTAGCATCATATCCGCTCTGCTGAACTCAGCTACAAAGACGATGCTTCCACAGAACAATAGACATTGGGGATTGTTCCACAATTAATCTGGACATAGGTGCCATAATGTTGTTATGGTGGATGCTAGATCGTTGATCCCCTTAATTAAAGATGCTGCTGCTACTTCTTCTCAGTGATGGTCTTTTTGCCAATGTTTGCCTTAGAAATATCAGTGCTATAACCCACATGGTTTTCAACCTGCCTTTGCTTGGAAAACTCATTATATTGGCCCTCTTCTTCCAGTGCTAGGAAAGAGATTTGAGCTCACTGTAGCTGATATATATTCAAGGTATGGGAATCACCATGCCACTTAAGTCTGCTACCGCTGAAGGCACTATCAAGGCCCTTATGGAATATACCCCTCTTCCTTTTGAGCCTTCGGCACCATTGTGCATTGTGATCAGAGTACCTATTGTGCTGTGATGGACATCTAGTATTGGGTCCGTTGACATCATTTCTACTGAGTTTTCCACCTTCGTGCCATTCTTAGGCAGCTAATATCATGGAATGCTTAAGTGTTGGGTTTTTGTTTTTTAAAAAAAAACAGTACTTTGTGATTACACCTCTAATTATCAGGGTTAGGTGTCCTGTCTCCCAGAGGCTATGTTTTTTATAAATCAGCACTACTCTCAAGAAGAAGGAAAACTCTCCATGCCAGAAATTTCTTACATCCAGCCTTTAAGATTATTTTTTGTATATAATCCCAGTTGGTCTTTCTTCAGCTCATCTTCCAATCCCTAACCTCTCATGGGATTTTTTTACTACCTGAGGAAGCAGTCCATGTTAACCTTAATTGGCAGGTTCCATTTCCATTAAGGGTTTGGGAGACCAAGGAGTAGATTATTGGGAGAAGCTTTACATTTTGATAATATGAAAGGAAATTGTTTTATAATTAAGGTGAATGGAAATTCACTTGGAGGAAAGGGAATTCTTTGGTTAACTTGTGATGTGAGTCCCTGGGTGAAGGTGGAGGTGAGTTTCCATCTAATCCCCAGATTAGAGGCCTTCAGTAAAGGCCTCTAAAGGGGTCAACATTTTGTACTCTTTTCCTGATGGGACTCTCTAAAAGAGTCCCATCAGGACTTTTGCTGTGATTGGAAAAAAGTGATTCTGCAGCTATTATAGCCTGGCCAGAATTTCTGTTTCTTTCTCTGCCCTTGCCTGGCACTTTACATATCCAGTGATATTATGCATAAAAGGCTTAGCCTGGAGGGGAAAAGTCTGTGGGAGAATAATGCTGAGCTTTTACTGTTCCGAGGAATGCCAAGTTGATTGGTTGCCAAGGGACTACTGAGCTTTTGCCACTGTTGGGTGGCTCTCTTGGGTGTCCTGACCTGATGATCTGGAAAGCAGTGGGGAGTACTTTTATCCTTTTCAACTTTGAAGTATATCCTTTAATGTTCAACTTTGTAAAGTTGATTTTAATTGGATATAATAGTTCATGAGCATTAGTTACATATCAAATCTAGACCTACTGGACTGGCCTATGAGAGTCTTCTAGTAACTAATTCACACTTACTGAGGATACTCAAAAATATAGGGCAGTCAGTCAGTTCATACCTTCAAGGAATTTATATCCCTGGTTAGATAAAATGTATTTACCTGGAAAGATAATGCTCTCAGGCAATAAATGATAAGCCTCAAATATGCAGTGTCAAAATAAAGATAAGAGAAGAGCAGACTGAGACCTGAGAAAGACCTTCAAGGTCAAGGTCCCCCCACGGCAGCTGAGGTCACCTTCAATGGTCCTGATCTATATCTGGCCACTGCACCTAGATGGCTCCAGAGGAGAAAGTGAGGCTGATGTCTTTGTACAGCCTTGCCTCACTGAAATCCAAATTCACTTGCAAGTCATGATATACCTTCCTGATGAATGAAGGACAAACAGTAAACAAAAGCAATAAGAAAAGATAAGAGATCATTGGGAGTGGTGGGGTCTGAATAATGAAGGACACAAGGATTTATTAAATTCCTAAAATGTGCCAAGCGCAGTATAAATGCTTTGTAAATATTTTCTCCCTTGATCCTCACCACAACACTGAGAGGTAGCTGCTATTAGTATCTCCATTTCATGGTTGAGCAAACTGAGGTAGACAGAGGTTAAATGAATTGACCAGGGTCACACAGCAAGTAGGCATCTGAGGTGAGATTTGAGCTCAGCTCTTCCCAACTCCTCTGATAACATGCTATGCCTTTTGCTACCTAGCTGCCTCAGTCCTTGAAAGATATAGAATTTGTGCCAAATGATGGTTCTCGGGAGAGAAGAGGGGGGAAGAAAGGACATGTGTAGACATTAAGGTTATTTGAAAACAAAAGATATAAATATATGTGTATATGTATTTAAAGATTAGGCAGAGAGGTGAAAGGAAGGTATTTTAGGCAAGGCAGAACCAAAAGATTGTTCAGAGGTAGAGATGTACAAGTGAATAAACTACTCTATCTTAAGTATGAGGTTTATGAAGGTGTGTGGTGGCATATAAGGCCAGAAAGATAATTGTAATCAGATTGTGAAGATCCTCAAAAATTAAACTAAGAAATCAAACCAACAGTAATAATAAAATTAGTCAATATTGATATAGCACTTACTATGTACCAAACACTCTGCAAAATGTTTTACAATTATTATCTCATTCGAACTTCACAACTGGAAGTTAGGCACTATTATTATTTCCATTTTACAGATGAAGAAAGTGAGGCAAACAGAAGGTAAGTGACTTGTCCAGGCTCACATAGCTCATAGGTATCTGAGGCCATATTTGAACTCAGGTCTTTACGACTCCAAAGGCAACAAGATGGCTCATTGGATAGAAAGCGAATCCTAGAGTCAGGAAGACCTGAGTTACAATCTAGCCTCAGATATTCACTAACTGTGTGACCTTGGGCTAGTCATTTAACCTCTATTTGCTTTAATCCACTAGATTTACTTTAATCACAAGAAGGAAATGGCAAACCACTACAGTATCTTTACCATGAAAAACCAATACAGGGTCACAAAGAGTTTTACACAACTGAACAATTGAAAAAACACCTTCTTAACTCCAAGCCTGACACTCTATCTACTGCACCACCCAGGTACCCCCTAATAATGATAAAAATGATGATATAGCATTTTAATGTTTGTGAAGTATTTCCCTCACAAAAACCCTGTGAATCAAATAGTACAAGCATTACTATCCCATTTCACAGATGAGGAAACTGAGGTTCTGAGAAATTAAATGACATCATTTATCTTCAGCTGATCTAGGCAGAGACCTAACTAGGTCTCCAAGTCCTATGCCTTAGCCACTATGACATACCTTTTTACATCTTGTAGGTTTACCTTGAAGATTTTTAAGCAGGGCATTGCCACGATTTGGAGAATGGCAGGCCATCTCCAAAATCATATCTTGTCACATGGAAGGCTACCCCCAAGAGAGTTACCAGTCAGAAACTGTCTTTCCTTTTACTAAGTGTGGCAGCCCTCATCATCAGCCCTTCAAGTTCAGTAACCAATCAGGGGACTCTCACTGAAAAGTCATAGATGGCTAAAAGCCAGGCCTCGCCCCCAGATCCCAACTCCTACATGAACTATCCGAAGTACAGAGATACTTTTTGCATGTGTTTTTGTAGGAAGGGGAAGTGGAGAGGACCACATCACATTTTTTGATACATTTTTGCATGCACATATATGTATGTGTGTATGTATGTACATAATACATATATATGTATGTATACACATACACACAGGTGTGTGTGTGTGTGTTTCCCCCAACAGAAAGTAAATTCCTTAAAAGCAGAACCTTTCATTTTTGTCTCCTTATTCCCAGAGCCTAGCACAAGGCCTGACAAATAGTGGGAAATGAATCAATTTTTGTTGATTGACTGGGTGTGGACTATGGGAAATAGCGAAATAATGACCAGAGAGAGTAGTATTTATTAAATGCCTACTATTTGCCAAGCAAAAGTGTTGACATTAGAATAGAGAATTAAACAATGTTTGGTTCAGACAAGACAATAGGCTTTCATATGTCCTCTCTATCTTTCAGCATCAATCCCAGGAAATTAACGTTTCCATTTGTCTATACTACCATAAATCTTGACAACTCCAGGAAAAGCAATGGGCCAACAGACATACTAGTGTATGAAGTATACGCTAATTTTATCCTTCTGTTTAATGGTTGAAAAATGCTCTTGATACACCAAATAAACATTTCTCCTAAAAAGTATTATTTATTTGTGAAATCCCTCAGGTAGAACAGCCATCACATATTTCTATATCTGCCAAGTATTAAAGAAATGAGGAAATTAACCCCTTACAGAAATAAAACAAATTCGTAATTTCTAAGGCTAAAGTTAACATATAAGCTAAGTATACTGGAGACGTGTTTTGAGGGCTATCCTGAGCATGCAGCATGGGGTATCGTTGTGTGAGTCAAAAGGAGGCAGAACGCACATCTCTAGCCTCTTCTTGCCCCACATTTCTCCAAAGGAGGCTTTATTTCCTGCCAGGAAGGGAAACAGGAGGGTGCCCTGTCCTGCTTTCCTCTGAGTGAAGGGGTACCAATGTAGAATTATATCTTGCTGCTCCCTTAAATATTCTTTTTTCTAAGGAATGTGATTTTCAGGTTCAAGCTAACTTCTGATTGTAATTCGTTATTGGGAGGAAACAGGACCCCAAGTTTCATATCCAGGGCTTAACTCCCTTCTTACCAAATACCAATTCCACAATGAACACACATAACAATTATCAAAAAAGCTCACTTACCTGATTCTATAGCAAAACAGAATTCAGAAAAAGTATACATAGGAAAATATAAACCAGATAACATAGAATTAAGAAGTTCTACTGTTAGGAGAGAGTTCTCCACCAAGAGAGAGTGCTGGGTCTCACTCGGGGAAGTTCCCCAAAGTCCCTAATATAGTAAGCTAGGAATTATTATTGTTGTTTGTTCTACATTTTTTAAGAGTACTAATGACATTGTGGGGTGATGACTTGTGCATGAATTCTATTTAAATGAGAGAGAGTTGCACAATCATCAGTTTCACACTATGTTCCAGAGTCATCGAAGTGGAAAGATAAAAGTCAGAACCACTGGCAGTGTTCTGTGATGCAGCAGATGATATTGACATCTTTGATGACTGATCAAACTCTAAGTATTTCATAACACCTTTGTGGTCATTGGAACAACTCATTCTCATCTGCCCATTCCACTAGGGGAAGTCTTCATATGCTTGGGGTAGATACCTCCCTAAGTCAACAATTGGTTAGAAACCATCAGTTACCCTCAACCTACTGCCCATCTGTCAAGACAGTTTACTAGAATATAGCATGCTACAGCTTCTTGGAGCCACAGGTGAAAGTTGAGTGTTAAGTAGGGATATGATGGAGCCCTCCAGCTTTGCTCATGTCTTCCCAGAATCTTTTCTTCCAGCAACCTGAAATGGGGTTGGCATCTTCCATCTTCTCTCTTGAAACCTAAAACTCCTGAACTCCAAAAGAGGGATATTGATTTCCAATGAAAAAAGAGTCCATACCAAAAGACTTTGAGACTGGCATTACGTAAGACAATCTGATAACCAACAGAGTTATAACTTAGAGTGGACACACTTCTTGTTATAATGAAAAGATCAGGAGATTGGGACTAGGAAGTCAGGAGATATGAATTCTAATCTAGGACATGGCATTAACTAGTTTCATGACCTTGGATAAGTCTTCTAATTCTGTGACTTATTATTTCTTCATCATAGAATGGGAATAATTGTCTTACCTGTCAGGGTTTTACCACCTCTGACATCAAGGGTCCTCTGATTTATAGTACAGCTCAATGAATATTATATTTCTGAGGGATACACATAATACAGGGGAATAAAAAATTAGAAATACAGAGAAAGCCACTAAAATATCCAGACTTTCAAGAGCTGCAGCTCTCAGTTGCAAAAGGGTCTTACTTGGCTTTCCTTTTCTCTTTCCTGTCAATACACTTTACTGTAGTATAAGGGTCTGACAACAGCTGCTTCCTGATACACAAATCAACTACTGTGCCCTCTTGATTGTGTCCATATGGCCACAACAGGTTGTTGTGAGAATTGAATGAGATAATATCCAAGTAAATCCTTTAAAGAGCAAAAATCCCATAGATAAGGTATTATTATTATAAAAGTCTGAGCAAACTGGAACATCTGGCATCTCCCAAACTGGCTTAAAATTTCCTACTACTGAGTGTTGGCTCAAACTGTACCTTATACCTGGAATGATCTTCTCTCCTTCCCTATCTCTGCTGAAGTTCTACCCATCCTTCAAGGTTCAGTTCAAATGCCTTCCTCCAGGATCTTTCCCCCCCCCATAAATTAGTGATCTCTTCCTTATCTGCTCTTACAACTTTTTGTACAACACCAGGACACTCAGTCAACTCTGCCTTGACTCCTTCCTACCTAACTTCTGCCCAGTCTCGGCCTAAATGCAAATTTAATCCTAGCTCCCTTTGTACAGATTTGACTAACCGGAGGAATGTTTTATTCCTCCAAAACCCGTTTCTTAAACCCTCATTTATGGAATGTGGAAGCCTAGGGTTTATGTAAATACCTCCATTCTACATTCCCCACCAGGTCAGTCCTTCAGCAGAACTTCTCTCCCAAAGCAACTGGTCCAGGAAAATTCTTCCTTAACCACACTATTCCATTCTTACTAGAGTAGAGGCTCATAACATACACACATATATAGTATGTATACATACACATATACATACATATGGGCATCTATATATATGTATATAATTACAGATACACAAAAAATATTTTTTGTCATTGTTCATTGTTTCGGTTGTGTCTGACTCTCCATGACTCCATTTTGGAGTTTTCTAAGAAAAAGTGGTTTACCATTACCTTTTTCAACTCATTTTACAGGTACTGAGATAAACAGAGTTAAGTGGCTTGCCCAGGGTCACACAGCTAGGAAGTATATGAGGCCAGATTTGAACTCATGAAGATGTCTTTCTGATTCCAAACCCAATGCTCTAATCGCTGTACCACCTAGCTGCCCTATACATATATGTGTGTACATGTATAATATATATGTATACATATGTATATGTACAAAAATATGGATAGATATATACGTATAAATTACATGTTGCATATGTTATACATATAACAACATATTTGTTCCATATATTGATAACAATATTTCAAAACAATTTTATTTCCTTTGTAATCCTACATATAAGACACTTTTGGGGGAGACGTGGCCAATGCAGGAATTTATTTTCCTTGACTATTCGTATTTGTTACAAAAGTTTTGCAACAAATTTCTTGTTCATTAAAAAAAAATTAAATTAGACTAACTGCCTTTTACTGCCCTGCCTTTTACTACCTGGGTGATTTTGAGGAATTTACTGCTTTTGAGGGTCTCAGTTTCCTCATTAGTAAAATAAAAGAACTGAGCAAGATAATGTCTATGTTTGTTCTCTCCTCTTTTCCTATCTTTCTCTCTTCTGTATGGCCCCCTGAAGCAAATATTATTAGCTGTATTTTTTATCAGTTCAATTAATGATAAATGTCATTCTTTCATATTTCTAGTGATGATAAAATCATCTCTTCTATCATACTATGTGGTTTATGAACCTTATGCCCTATGACTTGGACCGCATTGCCAGGGCTTTCTGAATCTTTTCTTCATGACTTTTTCAACCCAGTCAAATCCCTAAGTTGACTTAAATCTTCCCCTAGTTCCCTTTCAAGGTGATGAGTCACTGGCACTATTTGGCTCTCTCGTGCTATACGTCTTTACAGCCTTTAAATGGAAACTGCATGTGCATGCATCAATGTCTCCATAATCTCATACAAACAAGCTCTCACCCCAAAATACATGGAAGCTCCAGTATAACTTGACTGGAGAAGGGAAGGGGGAAGGAATAAGCATTTTTATAGTACCTACTATATGCTAGGCACTATGTAAAGTGCTTTGCAAATATTTTTCTCATTTGTTCTTCACAATAACCCTGTAAGGTAAGTACTGTTCTTTTCTCCATTTTATAGATGAAGAAACAGACAGACAGAGATTGTGACTTGTGAAAAGTCACAAATCTGCTGTGCCACCTAGCTACCTCAAATGTGTGTCTGTGTGTGTGTGTGTGTATATATATGTGTGTGTGTGTATATGTATGTATATATGTGTATACCCACACACATATATATGTAAATGTAGATATGCACATGAACAGCTATCTGGTCCAGTGGATAGAGTGCCAGGCCTAGAATCCAGAGGACTCAATTTCCTGAGTTCAAATCATGCCTCAGACACTTACTAAATGTGTGACCCTGGGCAAATCATTTAACCCTATTTCCCTCAGTTTCCTCATTTGTAAAAATGAGCTTCAGAAGGAAATGGCAAACTATTCTATTATCTTTGTCAAGAAAAACCCAAGTGGGATCACAAAGAGCTGGACATGACTGAAAACTACAGAACAGCAACAAAATATGTACACATACACACACAAATGTGTATATGTGCATGTGCATGTGTGTTAGGGTACAAATATGCACCACGTAGTTAAAGGCAAAGTATTTGGGAAGAAGGACTCTAGCACTTGAGGCAATGAAAGGTTTCATGCAGGAGATGATGTCTAATGGAATCTTAAAGGAAGAGAGGGACTCTAACTTGGAACTGAGAAAGAAGTGAATTCCAGGCACATGGACCCAGAGATAGAAGATAGTGTCATGAGTGAGGACAAGGGAGAAGACAAATTTGTCCAGATCACAGAATATGCAAGGGGTGGTTATGTTCAATGAGGCTAAAAAAGGTTAAAGCCAGAAGTGGGGCTTTAAAAACTAAACAAAAGATTTTATATTTTATCCAAGAAGCAATAGAAAGTCAATGGAGTTGGCTGAGTAAGAATCAAAGTCCCATGGTCAGAATGACATTTAAGGAAAATTACTCTGGCAGTAGAGTGTAGGGTGGAGTCCCACCCAAAGTTATTTGGATTCCAAGGCCAGTGATCTTTCCATTACACTATAATGCCCAAGCCTCACGTGTGGCTCCAAGAAGCTGTAGCATGTATAGTGGCCACATCCCATCAAGCCATCAGCAAACAGAGTAAACCAGGTTGAGGGCAACTGACAGGACTCAGACCTGTCACAGAGATAGGGAAATGTCTACCCCAAGCATGGGAAGACTTTCCCCAGCAGAATGGGCAGATGAGAACAATTTATTTCAATAGGCACGAAGGAAGCTGAAGCTGGCATTGTAGGGAGTTTATAGCTTGGTTAGACATTGAAGACACTATGGTCATCCCCCGGATCATGGGCCATTGCCAATCGTCCTGACCTTTGTCTTTCCCCTGGACCACAATGACTCTGAAAGAGAGAGTGAGGCGGACAACCATGCAACTCTACCTCACTTAAATCCAATTCATGCACAAGTCAAGACACATCCTCTTCAAGAACACACAGCAGTAACACTATGATGCTTCTCTAAGTATGGAATGAAAGGTGTCACCTCCTGATAAAGGAGCTTTAGGCATTTGAAACTAGTCAGGAGAAGTATTTGATGAAGGTAGATCCTTACAAGTTACAAAAAAGGTTAAGAAGAACACCTGCTCTAGTGAGATCATCCTACAGTGTCACCCTCCTGAGTCCTTAAGTAGTAGTAGAAGGGGCTACCAAAGCAGATTGCTCCTCTTCCCACCTCTGACTTTGGTACCCTTTGTCAGATTCTAAATTTAAATGCTAATTAAATAACATGAGTGTCTTAGCAATGATGGACGGTTTCCCTGCAGCACTCCTTCTCTGGGAATGAAACAATCGACCACTAAATCACATGAAGAAAGGCAGATGACATCTTCTCTCTTCACTATAATTGGCAGAGTACGAGCAATGGACTTGTTCTGTATTTGGATCCTCTGACATGTCTTTTTTTTTTCTCCCTTTCTCTGTGCGTATACAGATATAGATACATCACAAGTCAAGCAGAAGCACACGCATTTCCTTCTAGATGAGGAAAAATGTGACAGCTGTAAAGAGTTTTCTTATAGAAACCCCCATGTGTTAGCTTGAATGTGAATCAAGTTGCTTTCTTACTGTGAAGCCTGAGTACAATAGATGGCTTGAAGCTGACACAGCCACTGTATCATCTTGGTCTCCCTTTTCAACCTGGCATCCTGTGGCTTCTAAAATCTCTTTCTAGGAGTATGCTTGAAGCAATTTTCACACTTTTTTTAGTTAGATGCCCTTAGGTCAACTTTCCTGTTAAACAGAGATAGCGTCTATACCAAGGTTAGTTTTGGTTTTTCTAATAATTAGAATATTTGTGGGAAGACTTCAGAGCTCCTTTTGGGGTGGAAGATAGGATTCTTTTGTTCACCTCTAAATTGTCATTGGCTTTGTTGGCTAGGTGATACAGCAGATAGAGGATTGGACTTGGAGTTAGAAAGATCTGAGTTCAAATTCTCAGATATTTGTGTGTGTGTTCATCTTTTGTTGCCAAAGAAGATCATGCCATCAGAGAAATGATGACATGAGTTGCACCTGACTTTGTTTTTGAGTGAGGGAGGGCTGTGCAGGTCACCAGCCTCACTTCTCCTCCAGAGTCATCTGAATCCAGTGACCAGATAGCTATCAGGATGACTGGAGATGACCCAGGATGAGGCAATTGAGGTTAAATGACTTGCCAAGGTCACACAGCTAGTGAGTGTCAAGTGTCTGAGGTGAGATATGAACTCAGGTCCTCCTGACTCATGCTCTATTCAATTCACCACCTAATTGCCCCTCAGATATTTACTGTGTTGGTGGATAGGTCACTTAGCCTGTCTGCCTCAATCTCCTCAATTTGTAAAGTGGGGGAAAGAATAGTGCTTACCTCCCAGACTTGTTCTGAGGATCACTTTGTGGTTTTGGGAGGGGGTATTAATGTTATGTTTTAAACATCTTTTTCTTTTTAAAATTTTGATTCCCAAATTCTATCCCTCCCACCCATTCCCCACCCAATGAGAAGACAAGGAATATGGTATCAATTACACATGTGAACTTATTAGCCATAATGCCCTCCAAAAGCAAGAAAAATAAAGCGAGAAAAATATACTTCAATATATACTCAATTCATCTCTCTGGAGGTGGATAGCATTTTTCAGCATGGATCTTTTGGAATTGTCTTAAATCATTGTATTGTTCAGAGTAGCCAAAGGCTTTCACAGTTGATCATCATCACAATATACAATATACAACAGCAGTTACTATACACAATTATTGCCTGGTTCTTTTCACTTCACTTTATATCAGTTCATATAGGTCTTGTTACAGTTTTCTGAAACCATTCCCTTGGTCATTCTTTTAACACAATAGTTTTTTATCACAAAAGCATTCCACAACTTGTTCAGCCATTCCCCAATTGTTGAACTCCTGAATTTCCACCACCAAAAGAGCTGCTACAAATATTTTTGTACATATAGATCCCTTTCCTTTATCTTTTGTCTCTTTGGGGTACAAACATAGTAGTGGCATTTCTGGGTCAAAGGGTTTTGAAGCTTTATAGCCCTAGGGCATGTTTCCCAATTGTTTTCCAGAATGGTTGGACCAGTTCACAACTGTACAAACAATGCATTAGTGTACTTATTTTCCCCCATCCCCACCAGCATTTGTGATTTTTAATAGCTGTGAGGTGGTACCTGAGGGTTGTTTTAATGTGCATTCCTCTAATCAATAATGATTTGGGGCATTTTTATATTACTATAGATAGCTCTGATTTGTTCTTCTGAAAATTGCCTGTTCATACCCTTTGACCATTTGTCAACTGGGGAATGACTTTTATTTTTATAAATTTGATTAGTTCTCAATATATTTGAGCAATGAGGCCTTTATTAGAGAAAATTGCTGTAAACCATTTTGATATTACTTCAGTGTCTATGGTACCTTTCAGCAAAATATAATTTCCTTGATTGCCTCTCTTATCTAATTTTGCTTTTGCTTTATCTGAGATCATGATTGCCATGCCTGCCTTTTTTACTTTAGCTGAAGCATATTAGATTCTGCTCTAGCATTTTATTTTAATTCTGTGTGTGTGTCTTTTTGTTTCAAGTGTGTCTCTTATAGCAACATATTTTTGGATTCTAATTTCTAATCCACTCTGCCATCAAATTCTGTTTTATGGGTGAATTCATCTCATTAACATTCACAGTTATGATTTCTAACTAAATATCACCCTCACTCCCATTTCTTTGGTTTATTCAATTCTCTTTCTCTTTTTATCCTGTCCCTCCTCAAAAGTCTATTTTGCTTCTCATGACTGCATCCCCAAATCCACCCTCCCTTTCGTTATCCCCTCCTTCCTTTTCTCTTATCTCCTTCCCCTCTTATTTCCTTGTTGGATAAGATAGATTTCTATAAACAGTGTGTGTGTATGTGTATGTGTATGTGTGCATGTGTGTGTGTTTTTTTCTCTTTATCCCAATTCAGATGAGACTGAGGTTCAAGTATTGCCCATCACTTTCCCAATCACCACCACCACTGTAAAAGCTCTTCCTTCCATGACTCATTTATGAGATAGTTTTCCCCATTCTGCTTCACCCAGTGCATCCTTCTTTCTCACCCCTTAATTTTTTTAGATCATCCTAACATAATAAACTCACACTCTTGCCTTCTGTTTATGTAGATTCCTTCAAACTCTCCAAAATATGATCAATTCCTTAGGAGGTGCATGTCTCACCTTCCCATATAGCAATGTAAACTAAATTTATTGAGACCCCTATGATTATTCTTGCATGTTTACCTTTTTATGTTTCTCTTGACTTTTGTGTTTGAATGTCAAATTTTCTATTCAGCTCTGATCTTTTCATCAGGAATGCTTGATAATACTCTATTTCATTAAAATATGCATTTTTTCCTCTGAAGAATTATACTCAGTTTTTCTGAGTAGCTTATTCTCAGTTGTAATTCTAGCTCCTTTGTCTTCCAGAAGATGATATCACATTCCCTCCACTCCTCTGAGATGGAAATCATTAAGTCTTTTTGAGTTTATATTGCGTAGTAACTTCTTATGGTAAAATTCTTTGTTCTTGTTATTCTTGTTTACTCATTTTGCTAGCCTATCTGTTGACTTTGAGCTTTATGTTAATGTGGGGTTCTGCAAATCAGGGAGAAGTGGAGGGGGATAGGGAATGTCAGGCTTTTTTCCTGCTGCTGTTTTCAGAGCTAGTTCTAAGGATCTGCAAATTTATGGTGCTTCCAAGACGTTGTGATCCGGAGAGAGATGTGGTCACTGCTCTCCTGGTCTGCTCTCTGGGAATTTCCTAGGAAGAGTCCCTGTTCCACCATAACCACAAGCACTAGCACTTCTCTTGGTTCTAGAACTGTGACCAAGTCCCCTGCTCCCCAGCAGCCACAAATGCTAGTGCTCCTCTCTGCCTTGGAAGTGCAAATAGGACCCCTGCTCCCTTGTGACCAACCACAAGCACCCTTCCCCTCCCTGGAACTGTGACCAAGAATGTGTCTGGGCTGAGAGCCCCTCAAGCCGCTGCCCCAGCTGCCTCCAAGGTCTGCTTCTGCAGCTGCCACCCTGTGTGCATTGAGCTGGCCTCCCCACATGGGTCACAGACTTCTCCTGCCAGCCTCCTAAGTTGCCTTAATCTGGAAAAATGTCTCACCCTGAGCTTTTGTTGGCTCTGTTACTCCAAAATTTGATTTGAAGCATTATTTTAAAGTTGTTTGGAGGGGAATGTTGAAGAGATCAGCTGAGTTACTGGCTCCAATCTGTCATCTTGACTCCACCTCTGGGAATCATAAGAATCTCTTTGGAAGCCTTAAAATATTATATTAAAATTGTTACCTATGATTATTATCACATTTCTATTTATTACCTTTATATCTATTGTTATGCGTATTTTTATTCAAACTTTCTTCCTCATTGAAATTCAAACTCATACTTATATGAATTAATGCAAAGTGAAGTGAGCAGAATCAGGAAAGCATTGTACACAGTAATAGCACTATTGTAATACTAATCAATTGTGTAGATGGTGCAGTAACAGCACAGACTTTCTAGAAGGTGAGTTGAATAGGAAGGCATGATATCAAAAAAAATAAAATTAAGGGGTGAGAGAGGAATGTATTGGAAGGAGAAAGGGAAATAGAATGGGGCAAATTATCTCTCAAATAAAAGAGGAAAGAAAAAACTTTTTCAATGAAAGGGAAGAAAAGGGTAGGTGAGAGGGAAAAAGTTAACCTTACTCTCATCACATTTGGCTTAAGGAGGGAATAACATGCACACTCAATTTGCTATGAAACTCTATCTTAGTTTCAGGATAAGCAGGGGAGGAGGGAATAAGTAGGATGGGAAGATGATAGAAGGGAGGGCAAATGAAAGGAGGGAGTAATTAGAAGTAAATACTTTTGAGGAGGGATAGGATCTAAAGAGAGAATAGAATAAAGGGAGGGGCAGTATAGGGTGGAGGGAAATATAGTTAGTCTTGTATAACATGACTTTTATGGAAGTCTTTTGCATAACTACATATGTATAACATATATCAAATTGCTTGCCTTCTCAGTGGGAATGGGTGAGGAAGGAGGAGGGGAGAGAAGTTGGAACTCAAAGTTTTAAAAACAAATGTTAAAATTGTTTTTACAAGCAACCAGGAAATAAGATGTACAGGCAATGAGGTATAGAAATCTATCTTGTCCTCCAAGAAAATAGAAGGGATGGAGATAAGAGAAGGGAGCAGTATGATAGAAGGGAGGGCAGATTGGGGGAAGGGGTAATCAGAATGCACACTGTCTTGGGGTGGGTAGAGGGGAAAGATGGGGAGAAAATTTGGAACTCCAAATCTTGTGGAAATGAATGTTGAAAACTAAGAATAAATAAATTAGAATTTTAAGAAAAGAAAGGAAATCCTGTTCTTCAAAGTTGTTTGGGAACGTCTTTCTTGAGAATTCAATGAATATTGTTGATTGGATTCTTCCACAAAGCAAATAACTTCAGAAATGAAACCATTCATGGCATTAGGAAACCATTCCTAAAGATGATAGTTGTCTTTTATTTGTATGTCACTTATATTTCCCTCTCTCTCCTGGAGAACCATCATTTATAACAAAGAATAAAAATATTTTTAAAAAGCTCAGTAAAACCACCAAAAAAAAATAATCAACTGTGAAAGACTTAACAACTTTGATCAACACAACGATCCATGATAATTGCAAAGAATTCATGTTGAAAAATATACTACCTCCCAAAAGATAGCTGATAAACTCTGAGGGAATTGAAGCATATTTTTTTCTATTTTTCTTTTTTTGATGTTTTTTTTTTGGGGGGGGGGGTTGTAATATGGCTAGTGTGGGAATATGTTTTGCATGACTTAGTTCTATAATGGATATCATATTTCTTGCCTTCTCAATAAGTAGGGGAGGTAGTAGAAGGGGAGAGAATTTAGAACTGAAAATAAAAATCCGAAAAAAATTTTTTCAGATGTCAAATTCATTGTGAAAAGGGACTGTTTTGGTCTTATATACACTAACTCAGCATACGGCAGAGTACGGTGCCTTTGCACATAGTGGGTTCTTAATGAATGTATGTTGATTGATTGGATAAGCTTAGGCAGCACCTTCATTTTTTGAATCTTAAGTTTTTACATCTATAAAACAAGGGGTGAATTAGATGACCTCTATAATGTCCTTTCTAATTTTAATGTCCTAAATTAGGGAGCTTGTTTCTTATATCCATATCAGGCAACACGCTGATAGAAATTAATAGTAAAGTCTAAGGCACTGATATAAAATCCTGTCCTGAGAGAAGGTATTCATATCAGCAAAGAAAATGTTGGTTATCTAAAGGGTAGGGAGGAGAGGGTCATCACTGAAACAAGAATTGAAGTTCTTATTTGGTTGTTTCAACTATGTCTGACTCTTCATGACCCCGTTTGGGGTTCTCTTGACAAAGATACCAGAGCAGCTTGCCATTTCCTTCTCCAGTCCATTTTACTGATAAGGAAACTGAGGCAAATGGGTCTAAGTGACTTGCCCAGGGTCACCCAGTTAATAAGTGTCTGAGAGTGGATTTGAACTCAGGATGATGACTCCAGGCCCAGGATTCTATCCACTTTGCCACCTGGCTGCCTGAAGTATGACTAGAGAACAGGAAAAAAAGAGGAATCAAAAGACAAAAATTCCCTTGTTCAAATTATAGAATGTTAGAGCTAGAAGAATTCCTCAAAAGCACAAGACCTAAAACCTTAATCTTACATAAGAAGAAGCTAACCTCTAGTATAGTTAAGTGATGAGTCAAGTCATTTCACAATTTTGTACAGAATACTGTTTCCCAGTGGCAATGTTTAGAAGAAGAAGGGGGGATGTAAGGGATGAATTCTCTTTCCTCACAACTTCTATCAGCATGGACGAGACCGTTCAGAGTTGTAACTAAAGCAGAGTGACTACATATTTTTCTCAGGATGTTAAGACTTAGACGATTATGCCTCTCGTGCCTCACAGTCCTCCTACAGACGCTGAGCCATGATTCTTTGCATAGTTCTAGTCATATACCAGATCTCACATCTTATTTATCAGCTGGGTTCCTATCTTGTTGTCTCACCTGGCTTGGCTTCCTTCGGAATGAGGGCTAGTCATAGAGCAGACTTTCTGTGTGAGAGGTAGCTTCTCTCCTACCATAACTATACCTGTTCCAATCCTCTCTCTCAAAAGTCACGCATGGGATGCAACGAAGGTAAAGATCAGCATGTACCAATAGTGAGATCCTGAGGTTTTCTTATACTCCAGATGTTGATTACAGCCAAGCTCTTCAATCTCACCAAACTTATGTGCTCCCCAAGCACCAGAGTTCCTACTTAGTGATATTGGAACACCTATGATTCACAACTATAGTCATAAAATGTGGATAGATCACTGGGCATAGGGGTATATGCCTGTATTTCCAGAAACTAGAGGGCTAAGGCTAGTGGATCTCCTGAGCTTAGGAGTTTTGAGCTGCAGTGGACTAGGTAAATTAGGAATTCAAACTAAGTTTAACATTAATATAGTGAGCCACTGGAGTAGGGCTTTCTCAAGGAGAGGTGAACTGCCCAGGACAGAAAAATAATAGGTCAGTGCTTCTGTTCCAGTTAGAGTAGGATCCAGCCCATGAGTGGCCCTTGCACTTCTAACCTGGGTAAGACATAGTGACCCAGTCTTTAAACAAACATCATTTTTAAAGATTAAAAAAAGAAGAAGAAAAAGTAAATAGATCATGATTTCGGTGTAACTCTACTGAGACCAAACCAGGGGGAGGAAAAGGGAACTAAAATGCCTCCTCATTAGCTTCTAGTATGTTCATACACCAATTCAGTCACTTTCTATGTGACTTCTACTATAGACCAATAAGCGGAATTTAGAAGTGAAAGTGGGCTTACATTTAATCCAAACCCTTCACCCCATTGTGTAGATGAGGAAACTGAGGCCCAAAGAGATTAAATAATTTGCCCAAGATTGAATACAGTAGCTAGTACGTGTCAGGGCTGGGATCCCAACCTGGGTTTTCTGACATCAAATTCAATGGTCTCTCCATGACCTTTCTAAGATGTTCCTGTTGTGTTTCCTCTATGAGAATATTGAAAACATTGAGCTCAGCCTATATTCTTTTGAAGCTCCAATTTCTTGGCAGTTTTCCCTCTCCAATATCTCTTCTAAAAGCAGTAAAACTCTACCAAAGGTGGAAGTGTCACATTTTGTCGATAGCCAGCAATTGTGGTTGGTACAGCACACTAACAAAGACAAGTAGCAAACCAACTGGGAGGAAAAATGAAGCTAAAGGGAAGGAAGGGTCATCTGACCAATAGGAATGCATGATCCAATCAACAGGGGAAAATCAATGAACCAAAAACTGGTCTACTCAAAAAATCAATAACGTAAAAATGGACTGTGTGCAGTCCTACTGAGAGCCTTTCACCTGCTTTTCTTAACCTCCAAAATGAATTACATCATCCCAGACAGGCCTCACTTCATCTGAAACACCTGCTACCTTGAATCTGCCTTCTCTGACTCTAAAGCTATCATTAGGTGGTTAAATAGTAAGATATAGATACAGATTTCAAGCTAGTAGAAACCTAGAGGCTTTACTTCAACACCTTCATTTTACAGATGAGGAAACTGAGGACGAAAATGATTAAATTACTTTTCCGGTCATACAGATAAGATAGCACAGCCCAAATCTGAACCTAGAGACTGTGACTTCAAAGCTAGTACTCTTTCCATTGTACTACACTGCCTCTCATATATCTTCTCTAAACACTGGTATGCTAAAGTCAATTTAGACTAGCTGGAGAGAGGTCAATTGTTACATTTTCAGTGTGAAAATTTACACATTGGAAATAAGCCAAGCCTACAAATCAAGTCTTGACTTATTGCTTTTTTGATTGTCTGGACTTCAAAAAGTGACAGGTAAAAAGTTAATAATGTCGATCAAATATAAAAGTATGTCATGAGTACATTTTCCCCTAGAAACCCAGTTGTTAAACATTTGCCAGCACACCTCTGACTACAATCAAGTCAACCACCACATTAGAATGTTTCTCACATCTCTTCCTTCCTTTTCATTATGATCACCAAACCAATTCAGTGCCATGAATATTTATGAGCAAGGTGCTATACTGGAGGCTGGGGATACAAGGATAAAAAACAAAGCCCCTATTCTAAAGGAGATTGCAGACTAATGGAAAATGGGGTACACAAATAAGCATATAAGCTAGAATTGGGCAACGAGTTAGTGCACTGGGCCTAGAGTCAGAAAAACTCATATTCCTGAGTTCAAATCTGACCTCAGACACTTAATAGCTAGTGAGTTTAGGAAAGTCACTTAACCATATTTGCCTCAGTTTCCTCATCTGTAAAATGTGCTGGAGAAGGAAATGGCAAACCCCTCCAATATCTTTGGCAAGAGCTGAATAAGTCTTGGAAGGCGAGAGACTGGTTGCATAGGACAGTGTAATGTACAACACATAGTAACAATTAACATTTGTATTAAGCTTATTATGTGCCAGGCACTGTGCTAAGAGCTTTACAAATGTTATCTTTCCTCACAATGACCTTACAAAGTAGGTATTATTATCCTCCATTTTACAGATGAGAAAAACAAGGCAGAGGTTAAGTGACTTGCCCAGGTATACACAGTTAATAAGTAAATGAAGCTGCATTTGAACTCAGGTCTTCCTGAGCCTTCAAGGCTCAAAATTTGAACTGCTAACTAAATATATCTTTTAGGAGTACAAAATGATGAACATCTCAGTCAGATGCACTCACCCAGAAAGTTTCATTAGGGTGAAGGTTCTCACTACTTCCATTTCCCAAATATAAGAATCTCTCCTACTCCCTTCTAGGTATTTCAACAAAGGATTTTTTCATCCCATATATATAGACCTATCTTTAATCTGAGTTTCAAAAAGACATAGGACTGGAGGAGGAAAGAAATAACTGTGTGTGTGTGTGTGTGTGTTCTCGAAGTGAATCAAAAGTCCTGTATGGATCAGAAAAAAGATTAGAATGTATGTGATACTCTAAAGGGCGAACAAGGCCTTCTTCCTTCTCCCTTTACCAATGACAAATCCTTTCCTTGCAAGGACCTATTAAGGTTTTTCAGGGTCTTCACAGTCATTCCAATAAAACCCATCCCCCACCCCCATCAACCCCAATTTCTGCAAGAGGCCACTAGCCAAAGAACCAATTAGTGTCAACTGTGATGTCAACACTTGTCTGTCCATCGGGAAGCAGATTTAGACACATCTCCCTAATAAAGCTCCACACTGTTTAATTGGAAGCTGCTGTTACAGGTCTGTGGTATATCAGCAACCGATTAAAATCCAAGAAAGAGAATTTCCATTGAACCTGTAGAGTAAGCACTTGCTCTGTACCGTGAGTAAAGCAGGAAGCTTTCACCTGATTACCAAAGGAAAATGAAATGTGATGGTGCTTTCTTAATACATCAAAGGGGCTCATGTGAAGAAACATAAATGTCTAAGACCTGAAAATTCTCCTTCACCTGGGAAGCATTTTATCTACTGTCTCTTCTTTCTGAAGGGTGCTTTTCAAAGAACAATTTTGTTGAGTTTTTTTAACAACTTAAAAGATGAGTCATACAGTTTTGATCAGCAAAATGCATAGTATCACAGATCCTTAGAGTGAGAAGGAACTAGAAAGGTTCAAAAAATTGAACTAAAAAACATCATTAAACACTTACTACACACAATGCATTGTGCTAGGTAATGGGGCGAGAGATGAAAAATGACATGGCTCACTCTTAAGGAGATTGCAATCTAAAAGGGGGACATGGCCTACATAAATAAGTATGATACAAGATGGAATGGCAGAAGGATGAAAGGGAGAGCCCCAAACAAAGTGCTCTAGAAAAATTGGAGCAGGTAGGAATTACTCTCAGCTGAGGGGATGAAAGGAGGCTTCATTGAGATGGTACCTCAGCCTTAAAGGAAGAAAAACACTTCAACCATGCATTCAAGATATAGGGAACACACTGTGCAAAAAGCATAGAACTGGGACAGGGTCCAGTTTAGCTAGAATTGAGACATAAGTCTAGTCAGGTTAATAAGTATTTATTAATTGCCTGCTATATGTCAGAGTGCAACAGATCAGGGATACAAAAAGGGGCAAAAAGATAGACCTTGATCTTAAGGAGGCCACAGTTGAGTGGAAAGTGTTACAAAGAAAGAAGAAAGGAAGGAATTATTATGCACCTATGTGCTGGACACCCTACAAATATTATCTCATGTGATCCACCCAACAACCATGGGAAGTATTTTGCAGTTGAGGAAACTGAAGTTAAATGACTTTCCTAAGGTCACACAACTATTAAGTGTCTGAGGTTACGTTTGACCCCAAATCTTCCTGATTATAGACCTACTGCTATAACCACTGTACTACCTTTTGCTACTGTTCAGTTATTTTTCAATTGTGTGCAACTCTTCATGACCCTATTTAAGGTTTTCTTGGCAAAGATACTGGAGTGGTTTACCACTTCCTTCTCCAGCTCATTTTACAGAAGAGAAAACTGAGGCAAAAAGGATTAAGTGACTTGCCCAGGTTCACAAAGCTAGTGAGTATCTAAGATCAGATTTGAACTCAGTAAGATAAGTCTTCTTGACTCCAGGCCTGGAACTCTATCCTCTGTACCACCTAGATGGGAATAATATTGTGAAGGTTCTTAAACACCAGACTAAGGGCTTTGTATATTTTATTTTATTATTTTTCATTTTTTTAACATTTTAAAGTTTTGAGTTCCAAATTCTGCTCCTTCCTTCTACCTCCCTGAGACAGTAAGCAATCAGATATAGGTTATACATTGAAATCAGGTAAAACATTTCCATATTAGTCATTTTGTATAAGATGATTCAAATAAAAAAAATGAAAGTGAAAATAGCATACTTCAGTCTGTATTCAATCAGCATCAGTTCTTTGTCTGGAGGTTTATAATATGCTTCATTATTAGTCCTTTGGGATTGTCTTGTAGATTGCTGAGAATAGATAAGTCATTCACAATTCTTCATCAAACAATATTTCTGTTACTATGTATAACATTCTCCTGGTTCTGTTCACTTCACTGTGCATCAGTTCATGTAAGTCTTTCCAGGTTTTTCTGAAAATCTTGTAATTTTTTATAACAATAATATTCCATTAAAATCATATGCCATATCTTGTTTAGCCATTCCTCAATTGATGAGCACCCCTTTGATTTCCAATTCTTAGCTACCACAAAAACATCTTATATAAATATCTTTGTACAAATAGGTCTTTTTCTCTTTTTTGAACATCTATGGGATACAGACCTAGATATGGTATTGCTGATTTTGGGCACAGCTGCAAATTGCTCTCCAGAATGAATAGATCAGTTCACAACTCCACCAACAGTGCATTAATGTCCTAGTTTTCCCACATCCTCTCTAACATCCAACATTTTTCTTTTGTTTGTCTGATAGGGATGAAGTGGTACCTCAGAGTTGTTTTTAATTTGCATTTCTCTGATCAATAGTGATTTACAGCACTTTTTCACATGACTATAGATAGTTTTGAGTGCTTTTTCTGAAAACTACCTGTTCATATCCTTTGACCATTTATCAACTGGGAATGATTTGTATTTTTATCAATTTGACTCAATTCTCTGCATATTTGAGAAATGAGATACTTGTTACAAAATTTTTCCCAGTTTTCTGCTTTCCTTATAGTTGTGATTGCATTGGTTAGTGAGAGTGGTTGGGGCAGAGGAGAGAGGATGCAGGCAGGCAGAAAGAACTAGTTTCTTGTGGGAAGGTGGGGGGCGGTGAAGAGAGGGGAGCAGGGAGGCTTGGGAATGGCTTTGTCTCCTGCAGTCATGATGTCTTTTGACTCATTGGTTACTATGACAGATTTGGCTTTCTGGTGTCCGAACAGATGTTCCTCTTCTGCCTTCTATATGGAGAATCTGTTATACTTTGCAATTCAGAACTACACCAGCATATTCATAGCCACCCTCAGTGCAGTGAATATTGCCTGGGTGATACAGTTGTGCAAAAATCTTTTAATTTTATATAATCAAAATTATCTATTTTACATTTTGTAATGCCGTCTATTATATTCTTTGGTCCTAAATTCTTCCCTTATCCATAAATCTGACAGATAAATTATTCCATGCTCTATTAATCTGCTTATGGTAGCACCTGTTAGGTATAAATCATGTACTCATTTTGACCTTATCTTAGTATATGGTATGAGCTTTTGGCCTATACACAGTCTCTGCCATACTGCTTTCTAGATTTCTCAGCAAATTTG